>OX326958.1:2410000-3610000 GCA_946800325.1 Luzula sylvatica | reverse complement strand
TCAGTTTTAGTATTTTTAAGAAATTTTTGAAACAATTGAAATTTGTGTGTGTTAGTCTTCAATTACGGAGTATTTTGAGTACAACATGAAAATTGAGTATTTTGCTTGTGTTACACTTCAATTTTGACATTTTTAAAAAATATCTTAATTGAATTTTTTGAAGATGCTAGACTTCAGTTTTAGCATCTTTCAAAAAATTTTGAAAAAATTGAAATTTGTGTGTGTTAGTCTTTACTTAAGGAGTATTTTCAGTACAACATGAAAATTGAGTATTTTGCTTGTGTTACACTTCAATTTTGAATTTAAAAAAAAAATAGCATAAGAGAATTTTTTGAAGGTCTTAGATTTCAGATTTTGCATTTTTAATAAATCTTTGAACAAATTGAAATTTGTGTGTGTTAGTCTTCAATTACGGAGTATTTTGAGTACAACATGAAAATTGAGTATTTTGCTTGTGTTACACATCAATTTTAATATTTTTAAAAAAATATCTTAATTGAATTTTTTGAATATGTTAGACTTCGGTTTTATCATTTTTAAGAAATTTTTGAAAAAAATGAAATTTGTGTATGTTAGTCTTCAATTACGGAGTATTTTGACTACAACATGAAAATTGAGTATTTTGCTTGTGTTACACTTCAATTTTAAATTTAAAAAAAAAATAGCATAAGTGAATTTTTTGAAGGTGTTAGATTTCAGTTTTTGCATTTTTAAGAAATCTTTCAAAAAATTGAAATTTGTGTGTGTTAGTCTTCAATTACGGAGTATTTTGAGTACCACATGAAAATTGAGTTTTTTTCTTGTGCTACACTTCAATTTTGAATTTAAAAAAAAAAATAGCACAAGAGATTTTTTTGAATGTGTTAGATTTCAGTTTTGGCATTTTTAATAAATCTTTGAAAAAATTGAAATTTGTGTGTGTTTATCTTCAATTACGGAGTATTTTGAGTACAACATGAAAATTGTGTATTTTGCATGTGTTACACTTCAATTTTAATATTTTTAAAAAAAATAGCAAAAGAGAATTTTTTGAAGGTGTTAGATTTCAGTTTTTGCATTTTTAATAAATCATTGAAAAAATTGAAATTTTTGAGTGTTGGTCTTCAATTACGGAGTATTTTGAGTACAACATGAAAATTGAGTATTTTTCTTGTGTCACACTTCAATTTTAACATATTTTTAAAAAATATCTTAATTCAATTTTTTGAAGGTGTTAGACTTCAGTTTTTTTATTTTTAAGAAATGATTGAAAAAATTGAAATTTGTGTGTGTTAGTCTTCAATTACGGAGTAATTTGAGTTCGAAATAAAAATTGAGTATTTTGCTTGTGTTACACTTCAATTTTAAATTTTAAAAAAAAAATAGCATAAATGAATTTTTTGAAGATGTTAGAATTCAGTTTTTGTATTTTTTAAAAATCTTTGAAAAAAATTGAAATTTGTGTGTGTTAGTCTTCAATTACGGAGTATTTTGAGTACAACATGAAAATTGAGTATTTTGCTGGTGTTACACTTCAATTTTAACATTTTTTAAAAAATACTTAATTGAATTTTTTGGAGATGTTAGACTTCAATTTTAGCATTTTTAAGAAATTTTTGAAAAAATTTAAATTTGTGTCTGTTAGTCTTCGATTACGGATTATTTTGAGTACAACATGAAAATATAATATTTTGCTTGTGTCACACTTCAATTTTTACATTTTTTAAAAAATATCTTAATTTAAATTTTTGAAGATGCTAAACTTCAGTTTTAGCATTTTTAAGAAATTTTTGAAAAAATTGAAATTTGTGTGTGATAGTCTTCAATTACGGAGTATTCTGAGTACCACATGAAAATTGAGTATTTTGCTTGTGTTACAATTCAATTTTAACATATTTTTAAAAAATATCTTAATTCAATTTTTTGAAGATGTTAGACCTCAGTTTTAGCATTTTTAAGAAAGTTTTGAAAAAATTGAAATTTGTGTGTGTTAGTCTTCAATTACGGAATATTTTGAGTACAACATGAAAATTGAGTATTTTGCTTGTGTTACACTTCAATTTTAAATTTTTAAAAAAAATAGCATAAGTGAATTTTTTGAAGGTGTTAGATTTCAGTTTTTGCATTGTTAAGGAATCTTTGAAAAAATTGGAATTTGTGTGTGTTAGTCTTCAATTACGGAGTAATTTACGTACGAAATGAAAATTGAGTATTTTGCTTGTGTTACAATTCAATTTTAATTTTTTTTAAAAAAATAGCATAAGTGAATTTTTTGAAGGTGTTAGATTTGAATTTTTGCAATTTTAAGAAATCTTTGAAAAAATTGAAATTTGTCTGTGTTAGCCTTCATTTACGTAGTATTTTGAGTACAACATGAAAATCGAGTATTTTGCTTGTGATACACTTCAATTTTAAAAAAAATATCCTAATTCAATTTTTTCAACGTGTTAGACTTCAGTTTTTGCATTTTTCAGAAATCTTTGAAAAAATTGAAATTTGTTTGTGTTAGTCTTCAATTACGGAGTATTTTGAGTACAACATGAAAATTGAGTATTTTGCTTGTGTTACAATTCAATTTTAATATTTTTTAAAAAATATCTTAATTGAATTTTTTGAAGATGTTAGACTTCAGTTTTAGCATTTTTAAGAAATTTTTGAAAAAATTGAAATTTGTGTGTGTTAGTCTTCAATTATAGATTATTTTGAGTACAACATGAAAATAGAATATTTTGCTTGTGTCACACTTCAATTTTTACATTTTTTAAAAAATATCTTAATTTAAATTTTTGAACATGCTAAACTTCAGTTTTAGCATTTTTAAGAAATTTTTGAAAAAATTGAAATTTGTGCGTGATAGTGTTCAATTACGGAGTATTTTGAGTACCACAGGAAAATTGAGTATTTTGCTTGTGTTACCCATCAATTTTAACATATTTCTAAAAAATATCTTAATTCAATTTTTTGAAGATGTTAGACTTCAGTTTTAGCATTTTTAAGAAATTTTTGAAAAAATTGAAATTTGTGTGTGTTAGTCTTCAATTACGGAATATTTTGAGTACAACATGAAAATTGAGTATTTTGCTTGTGTTACACTTCAATTTTAAATTTATAAAAAAAATAGCATAAGTGAATTTTTTGAAGGTGTTAGATTTCAGTTTTTGCATTGTTAAGGAATCTTTGAAAAAATTGGAATTTTTGTGTGTTAGTCTTCAATTACGGTGTATTTTGTGTACAACATGATAATTGAGTATTTTGCTTGTGTTACACTTCAATTTTAATATTTTTTAAAAAATATCTTAATTGAATTTTTTGAAAATGTTAGATTTCAGTTTTAGCATTTTCAAGAAATTTTTGAAAAAAATGAAATTTGGGTGCGTTAGTCTACAATTACGGAGTATTTTGAGTACCACTTGAAAATTGAGTATTTTGCTTGTGTCACACTTCAATTTTAACATATTTTTTAAAAATATCTTAATTAAATTTTTTGAAGGTGTTAAACTTCAGTTTTTTAATTTTAAAGAAATGTTTTAAAAAATTGGAATTTGTGTTTGTTAGTCTTCAATTACGGAGTAATTTACGTACGAAATGAAAATTGAGTATTTTGCTTGTGTTACAATTGAATTTTAATTTTTAAAAAAAAAATAGCATAAGTGAATTTTTTGAAGGTGTTAGATTTCAATTTTTGCAATTTTAAGAAATCTTTGAAAAAATTGAAATTTGTCTGTGTTAGCCTTCATTTACGGAGTATTTTGAGTACAACATGAAAATTGAGTATTTTGCTTGTGTTACACTTCAATTTTAAAAAAAAATATCCTAATTCAATTTTTTCAATGTGTTAGACTTCAGTTTTTGCATTTTTAAGAAATCTTTGAAAAAATTGAAATTTGTTTGTGTTAGTCTTCAATTACGGAGTATTTTGAGTACAACATGAAAATTGAGTATTTTGCTTGTGTTACAATTCAATTTTAATATTTTTTAAAAAATATTTTAATTGAATTTTTTGAAGATGTTAGACTTCAGTTTTAGTATTTTAAAGAAATTTTTGAAACAATTGAAATTTGTGTGTGTTAGTCTTCAATTACGGAGTATTTTGAGTACAACATGAAAATTGAGTATTTTGCTTGTGTTACACTTCAATTTTGACATTTTTAAAAAATATCTTAATTGAATTTTTTGAAGATGCTAGACTTCAGTTTTAGCATCTTTCAAAAAATTTCGAAAAAATTGAAATTTGTGTGTGTTAGTCTTTACTTACGGAGTATTTTTAGTACAACATGAAAATTGAGTATTTTGCTTGTGTTACACTTCAATTTTGAATTTTTAAAAAAAATAGCATAAGAGAATTTTTTGAAGGTCTTAGATTTCAGATTTTGCATTTTTAATAAATCTTTGAACAAATTGAAATTTGTGTGTGTTAGTCTTCAATTACGGAGTATTTTGAGTACAACATGAAAATTGAGTATTTTGCTTGTGTTACACATCAATTTTAATATTTTTAAAAAAATATCTTAATTGAATTTTTTGAATATGTTAGACTTCGGTTTTATCATTTTTAAGAAATTTTTGAAAAAATTGAAATTTGTGTGTGTTAGTCTTCAATTACGGAGTATTTTGAGTACAACATGAAAATTGAGTATTTTGCTTGTGTTACAATTCAATTTTAATATTTTTTAAAAAATATCTTAATTGAATTTTTTGAAGATGTTAGACTTCGGTTTTATCATTTTTAAGAAATTTTTGAAAAAATTGAAATTTGTGTGTGTTAGTCTTCAATTACGGAGTATTTTGACTACAACATGAAAATTGAGTATTTTGCTTGTGTTACACATCAATTTTAAATTTAAAAAAAAAATAGCATAAGTGAATTTTTTGAAGGTGTTAGATTTCAGTTTTTGCATTTTTAAGAAATCTTTGAAATAATTGAAATTTGTGTGTGTTAGTCTTCAATTACGGAGTATTTTCAGTACCACATGAAAATTGAGTATTTTTCTTGTGCTACACTTCAATTTTGAATTTAAAAAAAAAATACCATAAGAGAATTTTTTGAATGTGTTAGATTTCAGTTTTTGCATTTTTAATAAATCTTTGAAAAAATTGAAATTTGTGTGTGTTTAGCTTCAATTACGGAGTATTTTGAGTACAACATGAAAATTGTGTATTTTGCATGTGTTACACTTCAATTTTAATATTTTTAAAAAAAATAGCAAAAGAGAATTTTTTGAAGGTGTTAGATTTCAGTTTTTGCATTTTTAATAAATCATTGAAAAAATTGAAATTTTTGAGTGTTGGTCTTCAATTACGGAGTATTTTGAGTACAACATGAAAATTGAGTATTTTTCTTGTGTCACACTTCAATTTGAACATATTTTTAAAAAATATCTTAATTCAATTTTTTGAAGGTGTTAGACTTCAGTTTTTTTATTTTTAAGAAATGTTTGAAAAAATTGAAATTTGTGTGGGTTAGTCTTTAATTACGGAGTAATTTGAGTTCGAAATAAAAATTGAGTATTTTCCTTGTGTTGCACTTCAATTTTAAATTTAAAAAAAAAAATAACATAAGCGAATTTTTTGAAGATGTTAGAATTCAGTTTTTGTATTTTTTAAAAATCTTTGAAAAAAATTGAAATTTGTGTGTGTTAGTCTTCAATTACGGAGTATTTTGAGTACAACATGAAAATTGAGTATTTTGCTTGTGTAACACTTCAAATTTAACATTTTAAAAAAAATACTTAATTGAATTTTTTGGAGATGTTAGACTTCAGTTTTAGCATTTTTAAGAAATTTTTGAAAAAATTGAAATTTGTGTGTGTTAGTCTTCAATTACGGATTATTTTGAGTGCAACATGAAAATAGAATATTTTGCTTGTGTCACACTTCAATTTTTACATTTTTTAAAAAATATCTTAATTTAAATTTTTGATGATGCTAAACTTCAGTTTTAGCATTTTTATAAAATTTTTGAAAAAATTGAAATTTGTGTGTGATAGTCTTCAATTACGGAGTATTCTGAGTACCACATGAAAATTGAGTATTTTGCTTGTGATACAATTCAATTTTAACATATTTTTAAAAAATATCTTAATTCAATTTTTTTAAGATGTTAGACTTCAGTTTTAGCATTTTTAAGAAATTTTTGAAAAAATTGAAATTTGTGTGTGTTAGTCTTCAATTACGGAATATTTTGAGTACAACATGAAAATTGGGTATTTTGCTTGTGTTACACTTCAATTTTAAATTTTTAAAAAAAATAGCACAAGTGAATTTTTTGAAGGTGGTAGATTTCAGTTTTTGCATTGTTAAGGAATCTTTGAAAAAATTGGAATTTGTGTGTGTTAGTCTTCAATTACGGAGTAATTTACGTACGAAATGAAAATTGAGTATTTTGCTTGTGTTACAATTGAATTTTAATTTTTTTAAAAAAAATAGCATAAGTGAATTTTTTGAAGGTGTTAGATTTCAATTTTTGCAATTTCAAGAAATCTTTGAAAAAATTGAAATTTGTCTGTGTTAGCCTTCATTTACGGAGTATTTTGAGTACAACATGAAAATTGAGTATTTTGCTTGCGTTACACTTAAATTTTAAAAAAAATATCCTAATTCAATTTTTTCAACGTGTTAGACTTAAGTTTTTGCATTTTTCAGAAATCTTTGAAAAAATTGAAATTTGTTTGTGTTAGTCTTCAATTACGGAGTATTTTGAGTACAACATGAAAATTGAGTATTTTGCTTGTGTTACAATTCAATTTTAATATTTTTTAAAAAATATCTTAATTGAATTTTTTGAAGATGTTAGACTTCAGTTTTAGCATTTTTATGAAATTTTTGAAACAATTGAAATTTGTGTGTGTTAGTCTTCAATTACGGAGTATTTTGAGTACAACATGAAAATTGAGTATTTTGCTTGTGTTACACTTCAATTTTGACATTTTTAAAAAAATATCTTAATTGAATTTTTTGAAGATGCTAGACTTCAGTTTTAGCATTTTTCAAAAAATTTTGAAAAAATTGAAATTTGTGTGTGTTAGTCTTCAATTACGGAGTATTTTGAGTACAACATGAAAATTGAGTATTTTGCTTGTGTTACACTTCAATTTTGAATTTTTAAAAAAAATAGCATAAGAGAATTTTTTGAAGGTCTTAGATTTCAGTTTTTGCATTTTTAATAAATCTTTGAACAAATTGAAATTTGTGTGTGTTAGTCTTCAATTACGGAGTATTTTGAGTACAACATGAAAATTGAGTATTTTGCTTGTGTTACACATCAATTTTAATATTTTTTAAAAAATATCTTAATTGAATTTTTTGAATATGTTAGACTTCGGTTTTATCATTTTTAAGAAATTTTTGAAAAAATAGAAATTTGTGTGTGTTAGTCTTCAATTACGGAGTATTTTGACTACAACATGAAAATTGAGTATTTTGGTTGTGTTACACTTCAATTTTAAATTTCAAAAAAAAATTAGCATAAATGAATTTTTTGAAGGTGTTAGATTTCAGTTTTTGCATTTTTAAGAAATCTTTGAAATAATTGAAATTTGTGTGTGTTAGTCTTCAATTACGGAGTATTTTGAGTACCACATGAAAATTGAGTATTTTTCTTGTGCTACACTTCAATTTTGAATTTAAAAAAAAAAATAGCATAAGAGAATTTTTTGAATGTGTTAGATTTCAGTTTTTGCAATTTTAATAAATCTTTGAAAAAATTGAAATTTGTGTGTGTTTATCTTCAATTACGGAGTATTTTGAGTACAACATGAAAATTGTGTATTTTGCATGTGTTACACTTCAATTTTAATATTTTTAAAAAAAACAGCAAAAGAGAATTTTTTGAAGGTGTTAGATTTCAGTTTTTGCATTTTTAATAAATCATTGAAAAAATTGAAATTTTTGAGTGTTGGTCTTCAATTACGGAGTATTTTGAGTACAACATGAAAATTGAGTATTTTTCTTGTGTCACACTTCAATTTTACCATATTTTTAAAAAATATCTTAATTCAATTTTTTGAAGGTGTTAGACTTCAGTTTTTTTATTTTTAAGAAATGTTTGAAAAAATTGAAATTTGTGTGTGTTAGTCTTCAATTACGGAGTAATTTGAGTTCGAAATAAAAATTGAGTATTTTGCTTGTGTTACACTTCAATTTTAAATTTTAAAAAAAACATAGCATAAGTGAATTTTTAGAAGATGTTAGAATTCAGTTTTTGTATTTTTTAAAAATCTTTGAAAAAAATTGAAATTTGTGTGTGTTAGTCTTCAATTACGGAGTATTTTGAGTACAACATGAAAATTGAGTATTTTGCTTGTGTTACACTTCAATTTTAACATTTTTAAAAAAATACTTAATTGAATTTTTTGGAGATGTTAGACTTCAGTTTTAGCATTTTTAAGAAATTTTTGAAAAAATTTAAATTTGTTGCTGTTAGTCTTCAATTACGGATTATTTTGAGTACAACATGAAAATATAATATTTTGCTTGTGTCACACTTCAATTTTTACATTTTTTAAAAAATATCTTAATTTAAATTTTTGAAGATGCTAAACTTCAGTTTTAGCATTGTTAAGAAATTTTTGAAAAAATTGAAATTTGTGTGTGATAGTCTTCAATTACGGAGTATTCTGAGTACCACATGAAAATTGAGTATTTTGCTTGTGTTACAATTCAATTTTAACATATTTTTACAAAATATCTTAATTCAATTTTTTGAAGATGTTAGACTTCAGTTTTAGCATTTTTAAGAAATTTTTGAAAAAATTGAAATTTGTGTGTGTTAGTCTTCAATTACGGAATATTTTGAGTACAACATGAAAATTGAGTATTTTGCTTGTGTTACACTTCAATTTTAAATTTTAAAAAAAAATAGCATATATGAATTTTTTGAAGGTGTTAGATTTCAGTTTTTGCATTGTTAAGGAATCTTTGAAAAAATTGGAATTTGTGTGTGTTAGTCTTCAATTACGGAGTAATTTACGTACGAAATGAAAATAGAGTATTTTGCTTGTGTTCCAATTGAATTTTAATTTTTTTAAAAAAAATAGCATAAGTGAATTTTTTGAAGGTGTTAGATTTCAATTTTTGCAATTTTAAGAAATCTTTGAAAAAATTGAAATTTGTCTGTGTTAGCCTTCATTTACGGAGTATTTTGAGTACAACATGAAAATTGAGTATTTTGCTTGTGTTACACTTCAATTTTAAAAAAAATATCCTAATTCAATTTTTTCAACGTGTTAGACTTCAGTTTTAGCATTTTTAAGAAATTTTTGAAACAATTGAAATTTGGGTGTGTTAGTCTTCAATTACGGAGTATTTTGAGTACAACATGAAAATTGAGTATTTTGCTTGTGACACTTCAATTTTGACATTTTAAAAAAAATATCTTAATTGAATTTTTTCAAGATGCTAGACTTCAGTTTTAGCATTTTTCAAAAAATTTTGAAAAAATTGAAATTTGTGTGTGTTAGTCTTCAATTACAGAGTATTTTGAGTACAACATGAAAATTGAGTATTTTGCTTGTGTTACACTTCAATTTTGAATTTTTAAAAACAATAGCATAAGTGAATTTTTGAAGGTCATAGATTTCAGTTTTTGCATTTTTAATAAATCTTTGAACAAATTGAAATTTGTGTGTGTTAGTCTTCAATTACGGAGTATTTTGAGTACAACATGAAAATTGAGTATTTTGCTCGTGTTACACATGAATTTTAATATTTTTTAAAAAATATCTTAATTGAATTTTTTGAAGATGTTAGACTTCGGTTTTATCATTTTTAAGAAATTTTTGAAAAAATTGAAATTTGTGTGTGTTAGTCTTCAATTACGGAGTATTTTGACTACAACATGAAAATTGAGTATTTTGCTTGTGTTACACTTCAATTTTAAATTTTTAAAAAAAATAGCATAACTGAATATTTTGAAGGTGTTAGATTTCAGTTTTTGCATTTTTAAGAAATCTTTGAAAAAATTGAAATTTGTGTTTGTTAGTCTTCAATTACGGAGTATTTTGAGTACCACATGAAAATTGAGTATTTTGCTTGTGCTACACTTCAATTTTGAATTTTAAAAAAAAATAGCATAAGAGAATTTTTTGAAGGTGTTAGATTTCGGTTTTTGCATTTTTAATAAATCTTTGAAAAAATTGAAATTTGTGTGTGTTTATCTTCAATTACGGAGTATTTTGAGTACAACATGAAAATTGTGTATTTTACTTGTGTTACACTTCAATTTTAATATTTTTAAAAAAAATAGCAAAAGAGAATTTTTTGAAGGTGTTAGATTTCAGTTTTTGCATTTTTAATAAATCATTGAAAAAATTGAAATTTTTGAGTGTTGGTCTTCAATTACGGAGTAATTTGAGTACGAAATAAAAATTGAGTATTTTTCTTCTGTTACACTTCAATTTTAAAATTAAAAAAAAAATAGCATAAGTGAATTTTTTGAAGATGTTAGAATTCAGTTTTTGTATTTTTTAAAAATCTTTGAAAAAAATTGAAATTTGTGTGTGTTAGTCTTCAATTACGGAGTATTTTGAGTACAACATGAAAATTGAGTATTTTGCTTGTGTTACACTTCAATTTTAACATTTAAAAAAAAAATACTTAATTGAATTTTTTGGAGATGTTAGACTTCAGTTTTAGCATTTTTAAGAAATTTTTGAAAAAATTGAAATTTGTGTGTGTTAGTCTTCAATTACGGATTATTTTAAGTATAACATGAAAATAGAATATTTTGCTTGTGTGACACTTCAATTTTTACATTTTTTAAAAAATATCTTAATTTAAATTTTTGAAGATGCTAAACTTCAGTTTTAGCATTTTTATGAAATATTTGAAAAAATTGAAATTTGTGTGTGATAGTCTTCAATTACGGAGTATTCTGAGTACCACATGAAAATTGAGTATTTGCTTGTGTTACACTTTAATTTTAACATATTTTTAAAAAATATCTTAATTCAATTTTTTGAAGATGTTAGACTTCAGTTTTAGCATTTTTAAGAAATTTTTGAAAAAATTGAAATTTGTGTGTGTTAGTCTTCAATTACGGAATATTTTGAGTACGATATGAAAATTGAGTATTTTGCTTGTGTTACACTTTATTTTTAAATTTTTAAAAAAAATAGCATAATTGAATTTTTTGAAGGTGTTAGATTTTAGTTTTTGCATTGTTAAGGAATCTTTGAAAAAATTGGAATTTTTGTGTGTTAGTCTTCAATTACGGAGTATTTTGTGTACAACATGAAAATTGAGTATTTTGCTTGTGTTACACTTCAATTTTAATATTTTTTAAAAAATATCTTATTTGAATTTTTTGAAGATGTTAGATTTCAGTTTTTGCATTTTCAAGAAATTTTTGAAAAAAATGAAATTTGTGTGCGTTAGTCTTCAATTACGGAGTATTTTGAGTACCACTTGAAAATTGAGTATTTTGCTTGTGTCACACATCAATTTTAACATATTTTTAAAAAATATCTTAATTGAAATTTTTGAAGATGCTAAACTTCAATTTTAGCATTTTTAAGAAATTTTTGAAAAAAATTGAAATTTGTGTGTGATAGTCTTCCGGAGTATTTTGAGTACCACATGAAAATTGAGTATTTTGCTTGTGTTACACTTCAATTTTAACATATTTTTTAAAAATATCTTAATTCAATTTTTTGAAGATGTTAGACTTCAGTTTTAGCATTTTTAAGAAATTTTTGAAAAAATTGAAATTTTTGTGCGTTAGTCTTCAATTACGGAGTATTTTGTGTACAACATGAAAATTGAGTCTTTTGCCTGTGTTACACTTCAATTTTATTATTTTTTAAAAAATATCTTGATTGAATTTTTTGAAGATGTTAGACTTCAGTTTTAGCATTTTCAAGAAAATTTTGAAAAAAATGAAATTTGTGTGCGTTAGTCTTCAACTACGGAGTATTTTGAGTACCACATGAAAATTGAGTATTTTGCTTGTGTCACACTTCAATTTTGACATATTTTTAAAAAATATCTTAATTCAATTTTTTGAAGGTGTTAGACTTCTGTTTTTTTATTTTTAAGAAATGTTTGAAAAAATTGGAATTTGTGTGTGTTAGTCTTCAATTACGGGGTAATTTACGTCCGAAATGAAAATTGAGTATTTTGCTTGTGTTACAATTGAATTTTAATTTTTTAAAAAAAAATTCCATAAGTGAATTTTTTGAAGGTGTTAGATTTCAATTTTTCCAATTTTAAGAAATCTTTGAAAAAATTGTGATTTGTGTTTGTTAGCTTTCAATTACGGAGTATTTTGAGTACAACATGAAAATTGAGTATTTAGCTTGTGTTACACTTCAATTTTAAAAAAATATCCTAATTCAATTTTTTCAAGGTAGACTTCAGTTTTTGCATTTTTAAGAAATCTTTGAAAAAATTGAAATTTGTGTGTGTTAATCTTCAATTACGGAGTATTTTGAGTACAACATGAAAATTGAGTATTTTGCTTGTGTTAAACTTCAATTTTAATATTTTTTAAAAAACATCTTAATTGAATTTTTTGAAGATGCTGCTAGACTTCTGTTTTAGCATTTTTAAGAAATTTTTGAAAAAATTGAAATTTGTGTTTGATAGTCTTCAATTACGGAGTATTTTGAGTACAACATGAAAATTGAGTATTTTTTTTGTGTTAAACTTCAATTTTAATATTTTTTAAAAAAGATCTTAATTGAATTTTTTTAAGATGTTAGACTTCAGTTTTAGCATTTTTAAGAAATCTTTGAAAAAAATGAAATTTGTGTGTGTTAGTCTTCAATTACGGATTATTTTGAGTACAACATGAAAATTGAGTATTTTGCTTGTGTTACACTTCAATTTTAATATTTTTTTAAAAATATCTTAATTAATTTTTTTTGTAGATGTTAGACTTCAGTTTTTGCATTTTTAATATATTTTTTAAAAAATGAAATTTGTGTGTGTTAGTCTTCAATTACGAAGTATTTTGAGTACAACATGAAAATTTAGTAGTTTGCTTGTGTTACACTTCAATTTTAATATTTTTTAAAAAATATCTTAATTGAATTTTTTGTTAGATGTTAGACTTCAGTTTTAGCATTTTTAAGAAATATTTGAAAAAATGAAATTTGTGTGTGTTAGTCTTCAATTACGGAGTATTTTGAGTACCACATGAAAATTGAGTATTTTGCTTGTGTCACACTTCAATTTTAACATATTTTTAAAAAATGTCTTAATTCTATTTTTTGAAGGTGTTAGACTTCAGTTTTTTAATTTTTAAGAAATGTTTTTGAAAATATTGAAATTTGTGTGTGCCAGTCTTCAATTACGGAGTAATTTGAGTACGAAATAAAAATTGAGTATTTTGCTTGCGTTACACTTAATTTTTATTTTTTTTTAAAAAAAAATAGCATAAGTGAATTTTTTGAAGGTGTTAGATTTCAATTTTTGCAATTTTAAGATATCTTTGAAAAAATTGAAATTTGTGTTTGTTAGCCTTCAATTACGGAGTATTTTGAGTACAACATGAACATTGAGTATTTTGCTTGTGTTACACTTCAATTTTAAAAAAATATCCTAATTCAATTTTTTCAAGGTGTTAGACTTCAGTTTTTACATTTTTAAGAAATCTTTGAAAAAATTTAAATTTGTGTGTGTTAGTCTTCAATTAAGGAGTATTTTGAGTGCAACATGAAAATTGAGTATTTTGCTTGTGTTACACCTCAATTTTAACATTTTTTAAAAAATACCTTAATTGAATTTTTTGAAGATGCTGCTAGACTTCTGATTTAGCATTTTTAAGAAATTTTTGAAAAAATTGAAATTTGTGTGTGATAGTCTTCAATTACGGAGTATTTTGAGTACAACATGAAAATTGAGTATTTTGTTTGTGTTAAACTTCAATTTTAATATTTTTTTTAAAAATATCTTAATTGAATTTTTTGAAGATAAACTTCAGTTTTAGCATTTTTAAGAAATATTTGAAAAAAAAGAAATTTGTGTGTGTTAGTCTTCAATTATGGAGTATTTTGAGTACAACATGAAAATTGAGTATTTTGCTTGTGTCACACTTCAATTTTAACATATTTTTAAAAAATATCTTAATTCAATTTTTTGAAGGTGTTAGACTTCAGTTTTTTAATTTTTTGGAAATGTTTGAAAAAATTGAAATTTGTGTGTGTTAGTCTTCAATTACGGAGTAATTTGAGTACGAAATGAAAATTGAGTATTTTGCTTGTGTTACACTTAATTTTTAATTTTTTTTAAAAAAAATAGCATAAGTGAATTTTTTGAAGATGTTAGATTTCAATTTTTGCAATTTTAAGAAATCTTTGAAAAAATTGAAATTTGTGTTTGTTAGCCTTCAATTACGGAGTATTTTGAGTACAACATGAAAATTGAGTATTTTGCTTGTGTTACGCTTCAATTTTAAAAAAATATGCAAATTCAATTTTTCAAGGTGTTAGACTTCAGTTTTTGCATTTTTAAGAAATCTTTGAAAAAATTGAAATTTGTGTGTGTTAGTCTTCAATTACGGAGTATTTTGAGTACAACATGAAACTTGAGTATTTTTCTTGTGTTACACTTCAATTTTAACATATTTTAAAAAATATCTTAATTGAATTTTTTGAAGATGCTGCTAGACTTCAGTTTTAAGATTTCTAAGAAAGTTTTGAAACAATTGAAATTTGTGTGTGATAGTCTTCAATTACGGAGTATTTTGAGTACAACATGCAAATTGAGTATTTTGCTTGTGTTACACTTCAATTTTAACATGTTTTAAAAAATATCTTAATTGAATTTTTTGAATATGCTAGACTTCAGTTTTAGCAATTTTATGAAATTTTTGAAAAAATCAAAAATTTTGTGTGATAGTCTTCAATTAGTGAGTATTTTGAGTATAACATGATAATTGAGTATTTTGCTTGTGTTACACTTCAATTTCAACATATTTTAAAAAATATCTTAATTCAATTTTTTGAAGATGTTAGACTTCAGTTTTAGCATTTTTAAGAAATTTCTGAAAAAATTGAAATTTGTGTGTGTTAGTCTTCAATTACGGAGTATTTTGAGTACCACATGAAAATTGAGTATTTTGCTTGTGTTACACTTCAATTTTAATATTTTTTTAAAAAATATCATAATAAATTTTTTTGAAGATGTTGGACTTCGGTTTTAGCATTTTTAAGAAACATTTGAAAAAAATGAAATTTGTGTGTGTTAGTCTTCAATTACGGAGTATTTTGAGTACAACATGAAAATTGAGTATTTTGCTTGTGTCACAATTCGATTTTAACATATTTAAAAAAAATATCTTAATTCAATTTTTTGAAGGTGTTAGACTTGAGTTTTTTAATTTTTAAGAAATGTTTGAAAAAATTGAAATTTGTTTGTGTTAGTCTTCAACTACTGAGTAATTTGAGTACGAAATGAAAATTGAATATTTTGCTTGTGTTACACTTAAATTTTAATTTTTTAAAAAAAAAATAGCATAAGTGAATTTTTTGAAGGTGTTAGATTTAATTTTTTCCAATTTTTAGAAATCTTTGAAAAAATTGAAATTTGTGTTTGTTAGCCTTCAATTACGGAGTATTTTGAGTACCACATGAAAATTGAGTATTTTGCTTGTGTTACGCTTCAATTTTAACATATTTTTTAAAAATATCTTAATTCAATTTTTTGAAGATGTTAGACTTCAGTTTTAGCATTTTTAAGAAATTTTTGAAAAAATTGAAATTTTTGTGCGTTAGTCTTCAATTACGGAGTATTTTGTGTACAACATGAAAATTGAGTCTTTTGCCTGTGTTACACTTCAATTTTATTATTTTTTAAAAAATATCTTGATTGAATTTTTTGAAGATGTTAGACTTCAGTTTTAGCATTTTCAAGAAAATTTTGAAAAAAATGAAATTTGTGTGCGTTAGTCTTCAACTACGGAGTATTTTGAGTACCACATGAAAATTGAGTATTTTGCTTGTGTCACACTTCAATTTTGACATATTTTTAAAAAATATCTTAATTCAATTTTTTGAAGGTGTTAGACTTCTGTTTTTTTATTTTTAAGAAATGTTTGAAAAAATTGGAATTTGTGTGTGTTAGTCTTCAATTACGGGGTAATTTACGTCCGAAATGAAAATTGAGTATTTTGCTTGTGTTACAATTGAATTTTAATTTTTTAAAAAAAAATTCCATAAGTGAATTTTTTGAAGGTGTTAGATTTCAATTTTTCCAATTTTAAGAAATCTTTGAAAAAATTGTGATTTGTGTTTGTTAGCTTTCAATTACGGAGTATTTTGAGTACAACATGAAAATTGAGTATTTAGCTTGTGTTACACTTCAATTTTAAAAAAATATCCTAATTCAATTTTTTCAAGGTAGACTTCAGTTTTTGCATTTTTAAGAAATCTTTGAAAAAATTGAAATTTGTGTGTGTTAATCTTCAATTACGGAGTATTTTGAGTACAACATGAAAATTGAGTATTTTGCTTGTGTTAAACTTCAATTTTAATATTTTTTAAAAAACATCTTAATTGAATTTTTTGAAGATGCTGCTAGACTTCTGTTTTAGCATTTTTAAGAAATTTTTGAAAAAATTGAAATTTGTGTTTGATAGTCTTCAATTACGGAGTATTTTGAGTACAACATGAAAATTGAGTATTTTTCTTGTGTTAAACTTCAATTTTAATATTTTTTAAAAAAGATCTTAATTGAATTTTTTTAAGATGTTAGACTTCAGTTTTAGCATTTTTAAGAAATCTTTGAAAAAAATGAAATTTGTGTGTGTTAGTCTTCAATTACGGATTATTTTGAGTACAACATGAAAATTGAGTATTTTGCTTGTGTTACACTTCAATTTTAATATTTTTTTAAAAATATCTTAATTAATTTTTTTTGTAGATGTTAGACTTCAGTTTTTGCATTTTTAATATATTTTTTAAAAAATGAAATTTGTGTGTGTTAGTCTTCAATTACGAAGTATTTTGAGTACAACATGAAAATTTAGTAGTTTGCTTGTGTTACACTTCAATTTTAATATTTTTTAAAAAATATCTTAATTGAATTTTTTGTTAGATGTTAGACTTCAGTTTTAGTATTTTTAAGAAATATTTGAAAAAATGAAATTTGTGTGTGTTAGTCTTCAATTACGGAGTATTTTGAGTACCACATGAAAATTGAGTATTTTGCTTGTGTCACACTTCAATTTTAACATATTTTTAAAAAATGTCTTAATTCTATTTTTTGAAGGTGTTAGACTTCAGTTTTTTAATTTTTAAGAAATGTTTTTGAAAATATTGAAATTTGTGTGTGCTAGTCTTCAATTACGGAGTAATTTGAGTACGAAATAAAAATTGAGTATTTTGCTTGCGTTACACTTAATTTTTATTTTTTTTTAAAAAAAAATAGCATAAGTGAATTTTTTGAAGGTGTTAGATTTCAATTTTTGCAATTTTAAGATATCTTTGAAAAAATTGAAATTTGTGTTTGTTAGCCTTCAATTACGGAGTATTTTGAGTACAACATGAACATTGAGTATTTTGCTTGTGTTACACTTCAATTTTAAAAAAATATCCTAATTCAATTTTTTCAAGGTGTTAGACTTCAGTTTTTACATTTTTAAGAAATCTTTGAAAAAATTTAAATTTGTGTGTGTTAGTCTTCAATTAAGGAGTATTTTGAGTGCAACATGAAAATTGAGTATTTTGCTTGTGTTACACCTCAATTTTAACATTTTTTAAAAAATACCTTAATTGAATTTTTTGAAGATGCTGCTAGACTTCTGATTTAGCATTTTTAAGAAATTTTTGAAAAAATTGAAATTTGTGTGTGATAGTCTTCAATTACGGAGTATTTTGAGTACAACATGAAAATTGAGTATTTTGTTTGTGTTAAACTTCAATTTTAATATTTTTTAAAAAAATATCTTAATTGAATTTTTTGAAGATAAACTTCAGTTTTAGCATTTTTAAGAAATATTTGAAAAAAAAGAAATTTGTGTGTGTTAGTCTTCAATTACGGAGTATTTTGAGTACAACATGAAAATTGAGTATTTTGCTTGTGTCACACTTCAATTTTAACATATTTTTAAAAAATATCTTAATTCAATTTTTTGAAGGTGTTAGACTTCAGTTTTTTAATTTTTTAGAAATGTTTGAAAAAATTGAAATTTGTGTGTGTTAGTCTTCAATTACGGAGTAATTTGAGTACGAAATGAAAATTGAGTATTTTGCTTGTGTTACACTTAATTTTTAATTTTTTTTAAAAAAAATAGCATAAGTGAATTTTTTGAAGATGTTAGATTTCAATTTTTGCAATTTTAAGAAATCTTTGAAAAAATTGAAATTTGTGTTTGTTAGCCTTCAATTACGGAGTATTTTGAGTACAACATGAAAATTGAGTATTTTGCTTGTGTTACGCTTCAATTTTAAAAAAATATGCAAATTCAATTTTTCAAGGTGTTAGACTTCAGTTTTTGCATTTTTAAGAAATCTTTGAAAAAATTGAAATTTGTGTGTGTTAGTCTTCAATTACGGAGTATTTTGAGTACAACATGAAACTTGAGTATTTTTCTTGTGTTACACTTCAATTTTAACATATTTTAAAAAATATCTTAATTGAATTTTTTGAAGATGCTGCTAGACTTCAGTTTTAAGATTTCTAAGAAAGTTTTGAAACAATTGAAATTTGTGTGTGATAGTCTTCAATTACGGAGTATTTTGAGTACAACATGCAAATTGAGTATTTTGCTTGTGTTACACTTCAATTTTAACATGTTTGAAAAAATATCTTAATTGAATTTTTTGAATATGCTAGACTTCAGTTTTAGCAATTTTATGAAATTTTTGAAAAAATCAAAAATTTTGTGTGATAGTCTTCAATTAGTGAGTATTTTGAGTATAACATGATAATTGAGTATTTTGCTTGTGTTACACTTCAATTTCAACATATTTTAAAAAATATCTTAATTCAATTTTTTGAAGATGTTAGACTTCAGTTTTAGCATTTTTAAGAAATTTCTGAAAAAATTGAAATTTGTGTGTGTTAGTCTTCAATTACGGAGTATTTTGAGTACAACATGAAAATTGAGTATTTTGCTTGTGTTACACTTCAATTTTAATATTTTTTTAAAAAATATCATAATAAATTTTTTTGAAGATGTTGGACTTCGGTTTTAGCATTTTTAAGAAACATTTGAAAAAAATGAAATTTGTGTGTGTTAGTCTTCAATTACGGAGTATTTTGAGTACAACATGAAAATTGAGTATTTTGCTTGTGTCACAATTCGATTTTAACATATTTAAAAAAAATATCTTAATTCAATTTTTTGAAGGTGTTAGACTTGAGTTTTTTAATTTTTAAGAAATGTTTGAAAAAATTGAAATTTGTTTGTGTTAGTCTTCAACTACTGAGTAATTTGAGTACGAAATGAAAATTGAATATTTTGCTTGTGTTACACTTAAATTTTAATTTTTTAAAAAAAAAATAGCATAAGTGAATTTTTTGAAGGTGTTAGATTTAATTTTTTCCAATTTTTAGAAATCTTTGAAAAAATTGAAATTTGTGTTTGTTAGCCTTCAATTACGGAGTATTTTGAGTACCACATGAAAATTGAGTATTTTGCTTGTGTTACGCTTCAATTTTAACATATTTTTTAAAAATATCTTAATTCAATTTTTTGAAGATGTTAGACTTCAGTTTTAGCATTTTTAAGAAATTTTTGAAAAAATTGAAATTTGTGTGCGTTAGTCTTCAATTACGGAGTATTTTGTGTACAACATGAAAATTGAGTCTTTTGCCTGTGTTACACTTCAATTTTAATATTTTTTAAAAAATATCTTGATTGAATTTTTTGAAGATGTTAGACTTCAGTTTTAGCATTTTCAAGAAAATTTTGAAAAGAATGAAATTTGTGTGCGTTAGTCTTCAATTATGGAGTATTTTGAGTACCACATGAAAATTGAGTATTTTGCTTGTGTCACACTTCAATTTTGACATATTTTTAAAAAATATCTTAATTCAATTTTTTGAAGGTGTTAGACTTCTGTTTTTTTATTTTTAAGAAATGTTTGAAAAAATTGGAATTTGTGTGTGTTAGTCTTCAATTACGGAGTAATTTACGTACGAAATGAAAATTGAGTATTTTGTTTGTGTTACAATTGAATTTTAATTTTTAAAAAAAAAATAGCATAAGTGAATTTTTTGAAGGTGTTAGATTTCAATTTTTGCAATTTTAAGAAATCTTTGAAAAAATTGAAATTGTTGTGTGTTAGCCTTCAATTACGGAGTATTTTGAGTACAACATGAAAATTGAGTAATTTGCTTATGTTACACTTCAATTTTATAAAAATATGCAAATTCAATTTTTCAAGGTGTTAGACTTCAGTTTTTGCATTTTTAAGAAATCTTTGAAATAATTGAAATTTGTGTGTGTTAGTCTTCAATTACGGAGTATTTTGAGTACAACATGAAACTTGAGTATTTTTCTTGTGTTACACTTCAATTTAACATATTTTAAAAAATGTCTTAATTGAATTTTTTGAAGATGCTGCTAGACTTCAGTTTTAGCATTTCTAAGAAAGTTTTGAAAAAATTTAAATTTGTGTATGATAGTCTTCAATTACGGAGTATTTTTTTTAGTACAACATGGAAATTGAGTACTTTGCTTGCGTTACACTTCAATGTTAACATTTTTTAAAAAATATCTTAATTGAATTTTTTGAAGATGCTAGACTTCAGTTTTAGCAATTTTATGAAATTTTTGAAAAAATTTAAATTTTTGTGTGACAGTCTTAAATTAGGGAGTATTTTGAGTATAACATGATAATTGAGTATTTTGCTTGTGTTACACTTCAATTTCAACATATTTTAAAAAATATCTTAATTCAATTTTTTGAAGATGTTAGACTTCAGTTTTAGAATTTTTAAGAAATTTCTGAAAAAATTGAAATTTGTGTGTGTTAGTCTTCAATTACGGAGTATTTTGAGTACAACATGAAAATTGAGTATTTTGCTTGTGTTACACTTCAATTTTAATATTTTTTTAAAAAATATCTTAATTCAATTTTTTGAAGATGTTGGACTTCAGTTTTAGCATTTTTAAGAAACATTTGAAAAAAATGAAATTTGTGTGTGTTAGTCTTCAATTACGGAGTATTTTGAGTACAACATGAAAATTGAGTATTTTGCTTGTGTCACACTTCAATTTTAACATATTTTTAAAAAATATCTTAATTCAATATTTTTTGAAGGTGTTACACTTCAATTTTAATATTTTTAAAAAAATATCTTAATTGAATTTTTTGAAGATGTTGCTAGACTTCTGTTTTAGCATTTTTAAGAAATTTTTGAAAAAATTGAAATTTGTGTGTGAGTCTTCAATTACGGAGTATTTTGAGTACAACATGAAAATTGAGTATTTTGCTTGTGTTAAACTTCAATTTTAATATTTTTTAAAAAAATATCTTAATTGAATTTTTTGAAGATAAACTTCAGTTTTAGCATTTTTAAGAAATATTTGAAAAAAAAGAAATTTGTGTGTGTTAGTCTTCAATTACGGACTATTTTGAGTACAACATGAAAATTGAGTATTTTTCTTGTGTCACACTTCAATTTCAACATATTTTTAAAAAATATCTTAATTCAATTTTTTGAAGGTGTTAGACTTCAGTTTTTTAATTTTTAAGAAATGTTTGAAAAAATTGAAATTTGTGTGTGTTAGTCTTCAATTACGGAGTAATTTGAGTACGAAATGAAAATTGAGTATTTTGCTTGTGTTACACTTAATTTTTAATTTTTTTTAAAAAAAATAGCATACGTGAATTTTTTGAAGGTGTTAGATTTCAATTTTTGCAATTTTAAGAAATCTTTGAAAAAATTGAAATTTGTGTTTGTTAGCCTTTAATTACGGAGTATTTTTAGTACTACATGAAAATTGAGTATTTTTCTTGTGTTACACTTCAATTTTAAAAAAATATACAAATTCAATTTTTCAAGGTGTTAGACTTCAGTTTTTGCATTTTTAAGAAATCTTTGAAAAAATTGAAATTTGTGTGTGTTAGTCTTCAATTACGGAGTATTTTGAGTGCAACATGAAAATTGAGTATTTTTCTTGTGTTACACTTCAATTTTAACATTTTTAAAAAAATATCTCAATTGAATTTTTTGAAGATGCTGCTAGACTTCTGTTTTAGCATTTTTAAGAAATTTTTGAAAAAATTGAAATTTGTGTGTGATAGTCTTCAATTACGGATTATTTTGAGTACAACATGAAAATTGAGTATTTTCCTTGTGTTAAACTTCAATTTTTAATATTTTTTTAAAAAATATCTTAATTGAATTTTTTGAAGATAAACTTCAGTTTTAGCATTTTTAAGAAATATTTGAAAAAAAAGAAATTTGTGTGTGTTAGTCTTCAATTACGGAGTATTTTGAGTACAACATGAAAATTGAGTATTTTGCTTGTGTCACACTTCAATTTTAACATATTTTTAAAAATTATCTTAATTCAATTTTTTGAAGGTGTTAGACTTCAGTTTTTTAATTTTTAAGAAATGTTTGAAAAAATTGAAATTTGTGTGTGTTAGTCTTCAATTACGGAGTAATGTGAGTACGAAATGAAAATTGAGTATTTTGCTTGTGTTACACTTAATTTTCAATTTTTTTTTAAAAAAATAGCATAAGTGAATTTTTTGAAGGTGTTAGATTTCAATTTTTGCAATTTTAAGAAATCTTTGAAAAAATTGAAATTTGTGTTTGTTAGCCTTCAATTACGGAGTATTTTGAGTACAACATGAAAATTGAGTATTTTGCTTGTGTTACGGTTCCATTTTAAAAAAATATGCAAATTCAATTTTTCAAGGTGTTAGACTTCAGTTTTTGCATTTTTAAGAAATCTTTGAAAAAATTGAAATTTGTGTGTGTTAGTCTTCAATTACGGAGTATTTTGAGTACAACATGAAACTTGAGTATTTTTCTTTTGTTACACTTCAATTTTAACATATTTTAAAAAATATCTGAATTGAATTTTTTGAAGATGCTGCTAGAATTCAGTTTTAGCATTTCTAAGAAAGTTTTGAAAAAATTGAAATTTGTGTGTGATAGTCTTCAATTACGGAGTATTTTGAGTACAACATGAAAATTGAGTATTTTGCTTGTGTTACACTTCAATTTTAACATTTTTTAAAAAATATCTTAATTGAATTTTTTGAAGATGCTAGACTTCAGTTTGAGAAATTTTATGAAATTTTTGAAAAAATTGAAATTTTTGTGTGATAGTCTTCAATTAGGGAGTATTTTGAGTATAACATGATAATTGAGTATTTTTCTTGTGTTACACTTCAATTTTAACATATTATAAAAAATATTTTAATTCAATTTTTTGATGATGTTAGACTTCAGTTTTAGCATTTTTAAGAAATGTTTGAAAAAATTGAAATTTGTGTGTGTGTTAGTCTTCAATTACGGAGTATTTTGAGTACAACATGAAAATTGAGTATTTTGCTTGTGTTACACTTCAATTTTAATATTTTTTTAAAAAAATATCATATTTCAATTTTTTTAAGTTGTTGGACTTCAGTTTTAGCATTTTTAAGAAACATTTGAAAAAAATGAAATTTGTGTGTGTTAGTCTTCAATTACGGAGTATTTTGAGTACAACGTGAAAATTGAGTATTTTCCTTGTGTCACAATTCGATTTTAACATATTTAAAAAAAATATCTTAATTCAATTTTTTGAAGGTGTTAGACTTCAGTTTTTTAATTTTTAAGAAATGTTTGAAAAAATTGAAATTTGTGTGTGTTAGTCTTCAATTACGGAGTAATTTGAGTACGAAATGAAAATTGAGTATTTTGATTGTGTTACACTTAAATTTTAATTTTTTTAAAAAAAAATAGCATAAGTGAATTTTTTGAAGGTGTTAGATTTCAATTTTTGCAATTTTAAGAAATCTTTGAAAAAATTGAAATTTGTGTTTGTTAGCCTTCAATTACGGAGTATTCCGAGGACAACATGAAAATTGAGTAATTTGCTTGTGTTACACTTCAATTTTAAAAAAATATGCAAATTCAATTTTTCAAGGTGTTGGACTTCAGTTTTTGCATTTTTAAGAAATCTTTGAAAAAATTGAAATTTGTGTGTGTTAGTCTTCAATTACGGAGTATTTTGAGTACAACATGAAACTTTAGTATTTTTCTTGTGTTACACTTCAATTTTAACATATTTTTAAAAAATATCTTAATTCAATTTTTTTGAAGGTGTTAGACTTCAGTTTTTTAATTTTTAAGAAATGTTTGAAAAAATTGAAATTTGTGTGTGTTAGTCTTCAATTACGGAGTAATTTGAGTACGAAATGAAAATTGAGTATTTTGCTTGTGTTACACTTAAATTTTAATTTTTAAAAAAAAAATAGCATAAGTGAATTTTTTGAAGGTGTTAGATTTCAATTTTTGCAATTTTAAGAAATCTTTGAAAAAATTGAAATTTTTGTTTGTTAGCCTTCAATTACGGAGTATTTTGAGTACAACATGAAAATTGAGTATTTTGATTGTGTTACACTTCAATTTTAACATATTTTTAAAAAATATCTTAATTCAATTTTTTGAAGATGTTAGACTTCAGTTTTAGAATTTTTAAGAAATGTTTGAAAAAATTGAAATTTGTGTGTGTTAGTCTTCAATTAAGGAGTATTTTGAGTACAACATGAAAATTGAGTATTTTGCTTGTGTTACACTTCCATTTTAACATATTTTTAAAAAATATCTTAATTCAATTTTTTGAAGATGTTAGACTTCAGTTTTAGCATTTGTAAGAAATGTTTGAAAAAATTGAAATTTGTGTGTGTTAGTCTTCAATTACGTAGTATTTTGAGTACAACATGAAAATTGAGTAATTTGCTTGTGTTACACTTCAATTTTAAAAAAATATCCAAATTCAATTTTTTCAAGACGTTAGACTTCAGTTTTTGCATTTTTTAGAAATCTTTGAAAAAATTGAAATTTGTGTGTGTTAGTCTTCAATTACGGAGTATTTTGAGTACAACATGAAAATTGAGTATTTTGCTTGTGTTACACTTCAATTTTAACATATTTTTAAAAAATATCTTAATTCAATTTTTTTAAGATGTTAAATTTCAGTTTTTGCTTTTTTAAGAAATCTTTGAAAAAAATGAAATTTGTGTTTGTTAGTCTTCAATTACGGATTATTTTGAGTACAACATGAAAATTGAGTATTTTTCTTGAGTTACACTTCAATTTTAATATTTTTTAAAAAATATCTTAATTGAATTTTTTGAAGATGTTAGACTTCAGTTTTAGCATTTTTAATATATTTTTGAAAAAATTGAAATATGTGTGTGTTAGTTTTCTATTACGGAGTATTTTGATTGTGTTACACTTCAATTTTAACATTTTTTAAAAAATATCTTTATTGAATTTTTTGAAGATGCTAGACTTCAGTTTTGGCATTTTTAAGAAATTTTTCAAAAAATTGAAATTTGTGTGTGATAGTCTTCAATTACGTAGTATTTTGAGTACAACATGAAAATGTAGTATGTTGCTTGTGTTACACTTCAATTTTAACATATTTTTAAAAAATATCTTAATTCAATTTTTTGAGGAAGTTAGACTTCAGTTTTAGCATTTTTAAGAAATTTTTGCTAAAAATTAAAATGGTGTGTGTTAGTCTTCAATTACGGAGTATTTTGAGTACAACATGAAAATTGAGTATTTTGCTTGTGTTACACTTCAATTTTAACATTTTTTAAAAAATATCTTCATTGAATTTTTTGAAGATGCTAGACTTCAGTTTGAGCAATTTTATGAAATTTTTGAAAAAATTGAAATTTTTGTGTGATAGTGTTCAATTAGGGAGTATTTTGAGTATAACCTGATAATTGAGTATTTTTCTTGTGTTACACTTCAATTTTAACATATTATAAAAAATATCTTAATTCAATTTTTTGATGATGTTAGACTTCAGTTTTAGCATTTTTAAGGAATTTTTGAACAAATTGAAATTTGTGTGTGTGTTAGTCTTCAATTACGGAGTATTTTGAGTACAACATGAAAATTGAGTATTTTGCTTGTGTTACGCTTCAATTTTAATATTTTTTTAGAAAATATCTTAATTGAATTTTTTGAAGATGTTGGACTTCAGTTTTAGCATTTTTAAGAAATATTTGAAAAAAATGTAATTTGTTTGTGTTAGTCTTCAATTACGAGGTATTTTGAGTACAACATGAAAATTGAGTATTTTGCTTGTGTCACACTTCAATTTTAACATATTTTTAAAAAATATCTTAATTCAATTTTTTGAAGGTGTTAGACTTCAGTTTATTAATTTTTAAGAAATGTTTGAAAAAATTGAAATTTGTGTGTGTTAGTCTTCAATTACGGAGTAATTTGAGTACGAAATGAAAATTGAGTATTTTGCTTGTGTTACACTTAAATTTTAATTTTTTTAAAAAAAAATAGCATAAGTGAATTTTTTGAAGGTGTTAGATTTCAATTTTTGCAATTTTAAGAAATCTTTGAAAAAATTGAAATTTGTGTTTGTTAGCCTTCAATTACGGAGTATTTTGAGTACAACATGAAAATTGAGTAATTTGCTTGTGTTACACTTCAATTTTAAAAAAATATGCAAATTCAATTTTTCAAGGTGTTAGACTTCAGTTTTTGCATTTTTAAGAAATCTTTGAAAAAATTGAAATTTGTGTGTGTTAGTCTTCAATTACGGAGTATTTTGAGTACAACATGAAACTTGAGTATTTTTCTTGTGTTACACTTCAATTTTAACATATTTTAAAAAATATCATAATTGAATTTTTTGAAGATGCTGCTAGACTTCAGTTTTAGCATTTCTAAGAAAGTTTTGAAAAAATTGAAATTTGTGTATGATAGTCTTCAATTACGGAGTATTTTTTTTAGTACAACATGAAAATTGAGTATTTTGCTTGTGTTACACTTCAATTTTAACATTTTTTAAAAAATATCTTAATTGAAATTTTTTGAAGATGCTAGACTTCAGTTTTAGCAATTTTATGAAATTTTTGAAAAAATTGAAATTATTGTGTGATAGTCTTCAATTAGGGAGTATTTTGAGTATAACATGATAATTGAGTATTTTTCTTGTGTTACACTTAAATTTCAACATATTTTAAAAAATATCTTAATTCAATTTTTTGAAGATGTTAGAATTCAGTTTTAGCATTTTTAAGAAATTTCTGAAAAAATTGAAATTTGTGTGTGTTAGTCTTCAATTACGGAGTATTTTGAGTACAAAATGAAAATTGAGTATTTTGCTTGTGTTACACTTCAATTTTAATATTTTTTTAAAAAATATCTTAATTCAATTTTTTGAAGATGTTGGACTTCAGTTTTAGCATTTTTAAGA
This sequence comes from Luzula sylvatica, assembly GCA_946800325.1. Lineage (NCBI taxonomy): Eukaryota > Viridiplantae > Streptophyta > Magnoliopsida > Poales > Juncaceae > Luzula > Luzula sylvatica. The sequence continues at coordinate 3,582,672 of OX326958.1, read as the reverse complement.
AACATTTGAAAAAAATGAAATTTGTGTGTGTTAGTCTTCAATTACGGAGTATTTTGAGTACAACATGAAAATTGAGTATTTTGCTTGTGTCACACTTCAATTTTAACATATTTTTAAAAAATATCTTAATTCAATTTTTTGAAGGTGTTAGACTTCAGTTTTTTAATTTTTAAGAAATGTTTGAAACAATTGAAATTTGTGTGTGTTAGTCTTCAATTACGGAGTAATTTGAGTACGAAATGAAAATTGAGTATTTTGCTTGTGTTACACTTAAATTTTAATTTTTTTTAAAAAAAATAGCATAAGTGAATTTTTTGAAGGTGTTAGATTTCAATTTTTGCAATTTTAAGAAATCTTTGAAAAAATTGAAATTTTTGTTTGTTAGCCTTCAATTACGGTGTATTTTGAGTACAACATGAAAATTGAGTAATTTGCTTGTGTTACGCTTCAATTTTAAAAAAATATCCAATTTCAATTTTTTCAAGGTGTTAGACTTCAGTTTTTGCATTTTTAAGAAATCTTTGAAAAAATTGAAATTTGTGTGTGTTAGTTTTCAATTACGGATTATTTTGAGTACAACATGAAAATTGAGTATTTTGCATGTGTTACACTTCAATTTTAATATTTTTTAAAAAATATCTTCATTGAATTTTTTTGTAGATGTTAGACTTCAGTTTTAGCATTTTTAATATATTTTTGAAAAAATTGAAATTTGTGTGTGTTAGTCTTCATTTACGGAGTATTTTGTGTACAACAAGAAAATTGAGAATTTTGCTTGTGTTACACTTCAATTTTAACATATTTATAAAAAATATCTTAATTCAATTTTTTGAAGATGTTAGACTTCAGTTTTAGCATTTTTCAGAAATTTTTGAAACAATTGAAATTTGTGTGTATTAGTCTTCAATTACGGAGTATTTTGAGTACAACATGAAAATTGAGTATTTTGCTTGTGTTACACTTTAGTTTTAAATTTTTAAAAAAAATAGCATAAGTGAATTTTTTGAAGGTGTTAGATTTCAGTTTTTGCATTTTTAAGAAATTTTTGAAAGAATTGAAATTTGTGTGTGTTAGTCTTCAATTACGGAGTATTTTGAGTACAACATGAAAATTGAGTATTTTGCTTGTGTTACACTTCAATTTTAATGTTTTTAAAAAAATATCTTAATGGAATTTTTTGAAGATGACCGACTTCAGTTTTAGCATTTTTAAGAAATTTTTGAAAAAATTGAAATTTGTGTGTGATAGTCTTCAATTACGGATTATTTTGAGTTCAAAATGAAAATTGAGTATTTTGCTTGTGTTACACTTCAATTTTAACATATTTTTAAAAAATATCTTAATTCAATTTTTTGAAGATGTTAGACTTCAGTTTTAGAATTTTTATGAAATTTTTGAAAAAATTGAAATTTGTGTGTGTTAGTCTTCAATTACGGAGTATTTTGAGTACAACATGAAAATTGAGTATTTTGCTTGTGTTACACTTCAATTTTAAATTTTTTAAAAAAATAGCATAAGTGAATTTTTTGAAGGTGTTAGATTTCAGTTTTTGCACTTTTAATAAATTTTTGAAAGAATTGAAATTTGTGTGTGTTAGTCTTCAATTACGGAGTATTTTGAGTACCACATGAAAATTGAGTATTTTGCTTGTGTTACACTTCAATTTTAATGTTTTTTAAAAAATATCTTAATTGAATTTTCTGGAGATGTTAGACTTCAGTTTTCGCATTTTTAAGAAATTTTTGAAAAAATTGAAATTTGTGTGTGTTAGTCTTCAATTACAGAATATTTTGAGTACAACATGAAAATTGAGTATTTTGCTTGTGTTACACTTCAATTTTAACATTTTTTTAAAAATATCTTAATTGAATTTTTTGAAGATACTAGACTTCAGTTTTTTAATTTTTAAGAAATGTATGAAAAAATTGAAATTTGTGTGTATTAGTCTTCAATTACGGAGTATTTTGAGTACATAATTAAAATTGAGTATTTTGCTTGTGTTACACTTCAATTTTAACATATTTTTAAAAAATATATTAATTCAATTTTTTGAAGATGTTAGACTTCAGTTTTAGCATTTTTAATAAATTTTTGCTAAAATTTAAATTTGTGTGTGTTAGTCTTCAATTACAGAGTATATTGAGTACAAAATAAAAATTGAGTATTTTGTTTGTGTTACACTTCAATTTTAACATTTTTTAAAAAATATCTTAATTCAATTTTTTGAAGATGACTTCAGTTTAAGCAATTTTATGAAATTTTTGAAAAAATTTAAATTTGTGTGTGATAGTCTTCAATTACTGCGTATTTTGAGTACAACATGAAAATTGAGTATTTTGCTTGTGTTACACGTCAATTTTAAATTTTAAAAAAAAATAGCATAAGTGAGTTTTTTGAAGGTGTTTGATTACAATTTTTGCATTTTTAAGAAATTTTTGAAAGAATTGAAATTTGTGTGTGTTAGTCCTCAATTACGGAGTATTTTGAGTACAACATGAAAATTGAGTATTTTGCTTGTGTTACACTTCAATTTTAATGTTTTTTAAAAAATATCTTAATTGAATTTTTTGAAGATGTTAGACTTCGGTTTGCGCATTTTTAAGAAATTTTTGAAAAAATAGAAATTTGTGTGTGCTAGTCTTCAATTACAGAATATTTTGAGTACAACATGAAAATTGAGTATTTTGCTTGTGTCACACATCAATTTTAACATATTTTTAAAAAATATCTTAATTTAATTATTTGAAGGTGTTAGACTTCAGTTTTTTTATTTTTAAGAAATGTTTGAAAAAATTGAAATTTGTATGTGTTAGTCTTCAATTACGGAGTAATTTGAGTACGAAATGAAAATTAAGTATTTTGCTTGTGTTACACTTAAATTTTAAATTTAAAAAAAAAATAGCATAAGTGAATTTTTTGAAGGTGTTAGATTTCAATTTTTCCAATTTTAGGAAATCTTTGAAAAAATTGAAATTTGTGTTTACGCCTTCAATTACGGAGTATTTTGAGTACAACATGAAAATTGAGTATTTTGCTTGTGTTACACTTCAATTTTAAAAAAATATCCGAATTCAATTTTTTCAAGGTGTTAGACTTCAGTTTTTACATTTTTAAGAAATCTTTGAAAAAATTGAAATTTGTGTGTGTTAGTCTTCAATTACGGAGTATTTTGAGTACAACATGAAAATTGAGTATTTTGCTTGTGTTACACTTCAATTTTAACATTTTTTAAAAAATATCTTAATTGAATTTTTTGAAGATGCTGCTAGACTTCAGTTTTAGCATTTTTAAGAAATTTTTGAAAAAATTGAAATTTGTGTGTGATAGTCTTCAATTACGGAGTATTTTGAGTACAACATGAAAATTGAGTATTTTTCTTGTGTTACACTTCAATTTTAACATATTTTTAAAAAATATCTTAATTCAATTTTTTGAAGATGTTAGACTTCAGTTTTAGTATTTTTAAGAATTTTTTGAAAAAATTGAAATTTGTGTGTGTTAGTCTTCAATTACGGAGTATTTTGAGTACAACATGAAAATTGTGTATTTTGCTTGTGTCACACTTCAATTTTAAATTTCAAAAAAAAATAGCATAAGTGAATTTTTTCAAGGTGTTAGATTTCAGTTTTTGGCATTTTTAAGAAATCTTTGAAAAAATTGAAATTTGTGTGTGTTAGTCTTCAATTACGGATTATTTTGAGTACAACATGAAAATTGAGTATTTTGCATGTGTTACACTTCAATTTTAATATTTTTAAAAAAATATCTTCATTGAATTTTTTTTGTAGATGTTAAACTTCAGTTTTAGCATTTTTAATATATTTTTGAAAAAATTGAAATTTGTGTTTGTTAGTCCTCAATTACGGATTATTTTGGGTACAACATGAAAATTGAGTATTTTGCTTGTGTTACACTTCAATTTTAACATTTTTTAAAAAATATCTTAATTGAATTTTTTGAAGATGACAGACTTCAGTTTAAGCATTTTTAAGAAATTTATGAAAAAATTGAAATTTGTGTGTGATAGTCTTCAATTACGGAGTATTTTGAGTACAACATGAAAATTGAGTATTTTGCTTGTGTTACACTTCAATTTTAACATATTTTTTAAAAATATCTTAATTCAATTTTTTGAAGATGTTAGACTTCAGTTTTAGCATTTTAATGAAATTTTTGCTAAAATTTAAATTTGTGTGTGTTAGTCTTCAATTACGGAGTATTTTGAGTACAACATGAAAATTGAGTATTTTGCTTGTGTTAAACTTCAATTTTAATATTTTTTAAAAAAATATCTTCATTGAACTTTTTGGAGATGTTAGACTTCAGTTTTAGCATTTTTAAGAAATATTTGAAAAAAAGAAATGTGTGTGTGTTAGTATTCAATTACGGAGTATTTTGAGTACAACATGAAAATTGAGTATTTTGCTTGTGTCACACTTCAATTTTAACATATTTTTCAACAATATCTTAATTCAATTTTTTGAAGGTGTTAGACTTCAGTTTTTTAATTTTTAAGAAATGTTTGAAAAAATTGAAATTTGTTTGTGTTAGTCTTCAATTACGGAGTAATTTGAGTACGAAATGAAAATTGAGTATTTTGCTTGTGTTACACTTAATTTTTAATTTCTTTTTAAAAAAAATAGCATAAGTGATTTTTTTCAAGGTGTTAGATTTCAATTTTTGCAATTTTAAGAAATATTTGAAAAAATTGAAATTTTTGTTTGTTAGCCTTCAATTACGGTGTATTTTGAGTACAACATGAAAATTGAGTAATTTGCTTGTGTTACTCTTCAATTTTTAAAAAATATCCAATTTCAATTTTTTCAAGGTGTTAGACTTCAGTTTTTGCATTTTTAAGAAATCTTTGAAAAAATTGAAATTTGTGTGTGTTAGTTTTCAATTACGGATTATTTTGAGTACAACATGAAAATTGAGTATTTTGCATGTGTTACACTTCAATTTTAATATTTTTTAAAAAATATCTTCATTGAATTTTTTTGTGGATGTTAGACTTCAGTTTTAGCATTTTTAATATATTTTTGAAAAAATTGAAATTTGTGTGTGTTAGTCTTCATTTACGGAGTATTTTGTGTACAACAAGAAAATTGAGAATTTTGCTTGTGTTACACTTCAATTTTAACATATTTTTAAAAAATATCTTAATTCAATTTTTTGAAGATGTTAGACTTCAGTTTTAGCATTTTTCAGAAATTTTTGAAACAATTGAAATTTGTGTGTATTAGTCTTCAATTACGGAGTATTTTGAGTACAACATGAAAATTGAGTATTTTGCTTGTGTTACACTTCAGTTTTAAATTTTTAAAAAAAATAGCATAAGTGAATTTTTTGAAGGTGTTAGATTTCAGTTTTTGCATTTTTAAGAAATTTTTGAAAGAAATGAAATTTGTGTGTGTTAGTCTTCAATTACGGAGTATATTGAGTACAACATGAAAATTGAGTATTTTGCTTGTGTTACACTTCAATTTTAATGTTTTTAAAAAAATATCTTAATGGAATTTTTTGAAGATGACCGACTTCAGTTTTAGCATTTTTAAGATATTTTTGAAAAAATTGAAATTTGTGTGTGATAGTCTTCAATTACGGATTATTTTGAGTTCAAAATGAAAATTGAGTATTTTGCTTGTGTTACACTTCAATTTTAACATATTTTTAAAAAATATCTTAAATCAATTTTTTCAAGATGTTAGACTTCAGTTTTAGAATTTTTATGAAATTTTTGAAAAAATTGAAATTTGTGTGTGTTAGTCTTCAATTACGGAGTATTTTGAGTACAACATGAAAATTGAGTATTTTGCTTGTGTTACACTTCAATTTTAAATTTTTAAAAAAAATAGCATAAGTGAATTTTTTGAAGGTGTTAGATTTCAGTTTTTGCACTTTTAAGAAATTTTTGAAAGAATTGAAATTTGTGTGTGTTAGTCTTCAATTACGGAGTATTTTGAGTACCACTTGAAAATTGAGTATTTTGCTTGTGTTACACTTCAATTTTAATGTTTTTTAAAAAATATCTTAATTGAATTTTCTGGAGATGTTAGACTTCAGTTTTCGCATTTTTAAGAAATTTTTGAAAAAATTGAAATTTGTGTGTGTTAGTTTTCAATTACAGAATATTTTGAGTACAACATGAAAATTGAGTATTTTGCTTGTGTTACACTTCAATTTTTACATTTTTTTAAAAATATCTTAATTGAATTTTTTGAAGATACTAGACTTCAGTTTTTTAATTTTTAAGAAATGTATGAAAAAATTGAAATTTGTGTGTATTAGTCTTCAATTACGGAGTATTTTGAGTACATAATTAAAATTGAGTATTTTGCTTGTGTTACACTTCAATTTTAACATATTTTTAAAAAATATATTAATTCAATTTTTTGAAGATGTTAGACTTCAGTTTTAGCATTTTTAATAAATTTTTGCTAAAATTTAAATTTGTGTGTGTTAGTCTTCAATTACAGAGTATATTGAGTACAAAATAAAAATTGGGTATTTTGTTTGTGTTACACTTCAATTTTAACATTTTTTAAAAAATATCTTAATTCAATTTTTTGAAGATGACTTCAGTTTAAGCAATTTTATGAAATTTTTGAAAAAATTGAAATTTGTGTGTGATAGTCTTCAATTACTGCGTATTTTGAGTACAACATGAAAATTGAGTATTTTGCTTGTGTTACACGTCAATTTTAAAATTTAAAAAAAAATAGCATAAGTGAGTTTTTTGAAGGTGTTTGATTACAATTTTTGCATTTTTAAGAAATTTTTGAAAGAATTGAAATTTGTGTGTGTTAGTCCTCAATTACGGAGTATTTTGAGTACAACATGAAAATTGAGTATTTTGCTTGTGTTACACTTCAATTTTAATGTTTTTTTAAAAATATCTTAATTGAATTTTTTGAAGATGTTAGACTTCGGTTTGCGCATTTTTAAGAAATTTTTGAAAAAATTGAAATTTGTGTGTGCTAGTCTTCAATTACAGAATATTTTGAGTACAACATGAAAATTGAGTATTTTGCTTGTGTCACACATCAATTTTAACATATTTTTAAAAAATATCTTAATTTAATTCTTTGAAGGTGTTAGACTTCAGTTTTTTTATTTTTAAGAAATGTTTGAAAAAATTGAAATTTGTATGTGTTAGTCTTCAATTACGGAGTAATTTGAGTACGAAATGAAAATTAAGTATTTTGCTTGTGTTACACTTAAATTTTAAATTTAAAAAAAAAATAGCATAAGTGAATTTTTTGAAGGTGTTATATTTCAATTTTTCCAATTTTAGGAAATCTTTGAAAAAATTGAAATTTGTGTTTGTTAGCCTTCAATTACGGAGTATTTTGAGTACAACATGAAAATTGAGTATTTTGCTTGTGTTACACTTCAATTTTAAAAAAATATCCGAATTCAATTTTTTCAAGGTGTTAGACTTCAGTTTTTGCATTTTTAAGAAATCTTTGAAAAAATTGAAATTTGTGTGTGTTAGTCTTCAATTACGGAGTATTTTGAGTACAACATGAAAATTGAGTATTTTGCTTGTGTTACACTTCAATTTTAACATTTTTTGAAAAAATATCTTAATTGAATTTTTTGAAGATGCTGCTAGACTTCAGTTTTAGCATTTTTAAGAAATTTTTGAAAAAATTGAAATTTGTGTGTGATAGTCTTCAATTACGGAGTATTTTGAGTACAACATGAAAATTGAGTATTTTTCTTGTGTTACACTTCAATTTTAACATATTTTTAAAAAATATCTTAATTCAATTTTTTGAAGATGTTAGACTTCAGTTTTAGTATTTTTAAGAATTTTTTGAAAAAATTGAAATTTGTGTGTGTTAGTCTTCAATTACGGAGTATTTTGAGTACAACATGAAAATTGTGTATTTTGCTTGTGTCACACTTCAATTTTAAATTTTAAAAAAAAATAGCATAAGTGAATTTTTTGAAGGTGTTAGATTTCAGTTTTTGGCATTTTTAAGAAATCTTTGAAAAAATTGAAATTTGTGTGTGTTAGTCTTCAATTACGGATTATTTTGAGTACAACATGAAAATTGAGTATTTTGCATGTGTTACACTTCAATTTTAATATTTTTTAAAAAATATCTTCATTGAATTTTTTTTGTAGATGTTAAACTTCAGTTTTAGCATTTTTAATATATTTTTGAAAAAATTGAAATTTGTGTGTGTTAGTCCTCAATTACGGATTATTTTGGGTACAACATGAAAATTGAGTATTTTGCTTGTGTTACACTTCAATTTTAACATTTTTTAAAAAATATCTTAATTGAATTTTTTGAAGATGACAGACTTCAGTTTAAGCATTTTTAAGAAATTTATGAAAAAATTGAAATTTGTGTGTGATAGTCTTCAATTACGGAGTATTTTGAGTACAACATGAAAATTGAGTATTTTGCTTGTGTTACACTTCAATTTTAACATATTTTTTAGAAATATCTTAATTCAATTTTTTGAAGATGTTAGACTTCAGTTTTAGCATTTTAAAGAAATTTTTGCTAAAATTTAAATTTGTGTGTGTTAGTCTTCAATTACGGAGTATTTTGAGTACAACATGAAAATTGAGTATTTTGCTTGTGTTAAACTTCAATTTTAATATTTTTTAAAAAAATATCTTCATTGAACTTTTTGGAGATGTTAGACTTCAGTTTTAGCATTTTTAAGAAATATTTGAAAAAAAGAAATGTGTGTGTGTTAGTATTCAATTACGGAGTATTTTGAGTACAACATGAAAATTGAGTATTTTGCTTGTGTCACACTTCAATTTTAACATATTTTTCAACAATATCTTAATTCAATTTTTTGAAGGTGTTAGATTTCAGTTTTTTAATTTTTAAGAAATGTTTGAAAAAATTGAAATTTGTTTGTGTTAGTCTTCAATTACGGAGTAATTTGAGTACGAAATGAAAATTGAGTATTTTGCTTGTGTTACACTTAATTTTTAATTTCTTTTTAAAAAAAATAGCATAAGTGAATTTTTTGAAGGTGTTTGATTTCAATTTTTGCAATTTTAAGAAATCTTTGAAAAAATTGAAATTTTTGTTTGTTAGCCTTCAATTACGGTGTATTTTGAGTACAACATGAAAATTGAGTAATTTGCTTGTGTTACTCTTCAATTTTTAAAAAATATCCAATTTCAATTTTTTCAAGGTGTTAGACTTCAGTTTTTGCATTTTTAAGAAATCTTTGAAAAAATTGAAATTTGTGTGTGTTAGTTTTCAATTACGGATTATTTTGAGTACAACATGAAAATTGAGTATTTTGCATGTGTTACACTTCAATTTTAATATTTTTTAAAAAATATCTTCATTGAATTTTTTTGTGGATGTTAGACTTCAGTTTTAGCATTTTTAATATATTTTTGAAAAAATTGAAATTTGTGTGTGTTAGTCTTCATTTACGGAGTATTTTGTGTACAACAAGAAAATTGAGAATTTTGCTTGTGTTACACTTCAATTTTAACATATTTTTAAAAAATATCTTAATTCAATTTTTTGAAGATGTTAGACTTCAGTTTTAGCATTTTTCAGAAATTTTTGAAACAATTGAAATTTGTGTGTATTAGTCTTCAATTACGGAGTATTTTGAGTACAACATGAAAATTGAGTATTTTGCTTGTGTTACACTTCAGTTTTAAATTTTTAAAAAAAATAGCATAAGTGAATTTTTTGAAGGTGTTAGATTTCGGTTTTTGCATTTTTAAGAAATTTTTGAAAGAATTGAAATTTGTGTGTGTTAGTCTTCAATTACGGAGTATTTTGAGTACAACATGAAAATTGAGTATTTTGCTTGTGTTACACTTCAATTTTAATGTTTTTAAAAAAATATCTTAATGGAATTTTTTGAAGATGACCGACTTCAGTTTTAGCATTTTTAAGATATTTTTGAAAAAATTGAAATTTGTGTGTGATAGTCTTCAATTACGGATTATTTTGAGTTCAAAATGAAAATTGAGTATTTTGCTTGTGTTACACTTCAATTTTAACATATTTTTAAAAAATATCTTAATTCAATTTTTTGAAGATGTTAGACTTCAGTTTTAGCATTTTTAATAAATTTTTGCTAAAATTTAAATTTGTGTGTGTTAGTCTTCAATTACGGAGTATTTTGAGTACAACATGAAAATTGAGTATTTTGCTTGTGTTAAACTTCAATTTTAATATTTTTTAAAAAAATATCTTCATTGAACTTTTTGGAGATGTTAGACTTCAGTTTTAGCATTTTTAAGAAATATTTGAAAAAAAGAAATGTGTGTGTGTTAGTATTCAATTACGGAGTATTTTGAGTACAACATGAAAATTGAGTATTTTGCTTGTGTCACACTTCAATTTTAACATATTTTTCAACAATATCTTAATTCAATTTTTTGAAGGTGTTAGACTTCAGTTTTTTAATTTTTAAGAAATGTTTGAAAAAATTGAAATTTGTTTGTGTTAGTCTTCAATTACGGAGTAATTTGAGTACGAAATGAAAATTGACTATTTTGCTTGTGTTACACTTAATTTTTAATTTCTTTTTAAAAAAATAGCATAAGTGAATTTTTTGAAGGTGTTAGATTTCAATTTTTGCAATTTTAAGATATCTTTGAAAAAATTGAAATTTGTGTTTGTTAGCCTTCAATTACGGAGTATTTTGAGTACAACATGAAAATTGAGTATTTTGCTTGTGTTACACTTCAATTTTAACATTTTTTAAAAAATATCTTAATTGAATTTTTTGAGGTGTTAGACTTCAGTTTTTTCATTTTTGAGAAATCTTTGAAAAAATTGAAATTTGTGTGTGTTAGTCTTCAATTACGGAGTATTTTGCTTGTGTTACACTTCAATTTTAACATTTTTTAAAAAATATCTTAATTGAATTTTTTGAAGATGCTGCTAGACTTCAGTTTTCGCATTTTTAAGAAATTTTTGAAAAAATTGAAATTTGTGTGTGATAGTCTTCAATTACGGAGTATTTTGAGTACAACATGAAAATTGAGTATTTTTCTTGTGTTACACTTCAATTTTAACATATTTTAAAAAATATCTTAATTGAATTTTTTGAAGATGTTAGACTTCGGTTATCGCATTTTTAATAAATTTTTGAAAAAATTGAAATTTGTGTGTGTTAGTCTTCAATTACGGAATATTTTGAGTACAACATGAAAATTGAGTATTTTGCTTGTGTTACACTTCAATTTAAACATTTTTTTAAAAATATCTTAATTGAATTTTTTGAAAATGCTAGACTTCAGTTTTTTAATTTTTAAGAAATGTTTGAAAAAATTGAAATTAGTTTGTGTTAGTCTTCAATTACGGAGTATTTTGAGTACAACATGAAAATTGAGTATTTTGCTTGTGTTACACTTCAATTTTAACATATTTTTCAAAAATATCTTAATTCAATTTTTTGATGATGATAGACTTCAGTTTTAGCATTTTTAAAAAAATTTTGAAAAAATTGAAATTTTTGTGTGATAGTCCTCAATTACGGATTATTGTGAGTACAACATGAAAATTGAGTATTTTGCTTGTGTTAAACTTCAATTTTAATATTTTGTAAAAAAATATCTTAATTGAATTTTTTTAAGATCTTAGACTTCAGTTTTAGCATTTTTAAGAAATATTTCAAAAAAAATGAAATTTGTGTGTGTTAGTATTCAATTACGGCGTATTTTGAGTACAATATGAAAATTGAGTATTTTGCTTGTGTTACACTTCAATTTTAATGTTTTTTAAAAAATATCTTAATTGAATTTTTTAAAGATGTTAGAGTTCGGTTATCGCATTTTTAATAAATTTTTGAAAAAATTGAAATTTGTGTGTGTTAGTCTTCAATTACGGAATATTTTGAGTACAACATGAAAATTGAGTATTTTGCTTGTGTTACACTTCAATTTAAACATTTTTTTAAAAATATCTTAATTGAATTTTTTGAAGATGCTGCTAGACTTCAGTTTTAGCATTTTTAAGAAAGTTTTGAAAAAATTGAAATTTGTGTGTGATAGTCTTCAATTACGGAGTATTTTGAGTACAACATGAAATGATTATTTGGCTTGTCTTAAACTTCAATTTTAATATTTTTAAAAAAAATATCTTAATTGAATTTTTTTGTGGATGTTAGACTTCAGTTTTAGCATTTTTAATATATTTTTGAAAAAATTGAAATTTGTGTGTGTTAGTCTTCATTTACGGAGTATTTTGTGTACAACAAGATAATTGAGAATTTTGCTTGTGTTACACTTCAATTTTAACATATTTTTAAAAAATATCTTAATTCAATTTTTTGAAGATGTTAGACTTCAGTTTTAGCATTTTTCAGAAATTTTTGAAACAATTGAAATTTGTGTGTATTAGTCTTCAATTACGGAGTATTTTGAGTACAACATGAAAATTGAGTATTTTGCTTGTGTTACACTTCAGTTTTAAATTTTTAAAAAAAAATAGCATAAGTGAATTTTTTGAAGGTGTTAGATTTCGGTTTTTGCATTTTTAAGAAATTTTTGAAAGAATTGAAATTTGTGTGTGTTAGTCTTCAATTACGGAGTATTTTGAGTACAACATGAAAATTGAGTATTTTGCTTGTGTTACACTTCAATTTTAATGTTTTTAAAAAAATATCTTAATGGAATTTTTTGAAGATGACCGACTTCAGTTTTAGCATTTTTAAGATATTTTTGAAAAAATTGAAATTTGTGTGTGATAGTCTTCAATTACGGATTATTTTGAGTTCAAAATGAAAATTGAGTATTTTGCTTGTGTTACACTTCAATTTTAACATATTTTTAAAAAATATCTTAATTCAATTTTTTCAAGATGTTAGACTTCAGTTTTAGAATTTTTATGAAATTTTTGAAAAAATTGAAATTTGTGTGTGTTAGTCTTCAATTACGGAGTATTTTGAGTACAACATGAAAATTGAGTATTTTGCTTGTGTTACACTTCAATTTTAAATTTTTTAAAAAAATAGCATAAGTGAATTTTTTGAAGGTGTTAGATTTCAGTTTTTGCACTTTTAAGAAATTTTTGAAAGAATTGAAATTTGTGTGTGTTAGTCTTCAATTACGGAGTATTTTGAGTACCACATGAAAATTGAGTATTTTTCTTGTGTTACACTTCAATTTTAATGTTTTTTAAAAAATATCTTAATTGAATTTTCTGGAGATGTTAGACTTCAGTTTTCGCATTTTTAAGAAATTTTTGAAAAAATTGAAATTTGTGTGTGTTAGTCTTCAATTACAGAATATTTTGAGTACAACATGAAAATTGAGTATTTTGCTTGTGTTACACTTCAATTTTAACATTTTTTTAAAAATATCTTAATTGAATTTTTTGAAGATACTAGACTTCAGTTTTTTAATTTTTAAGAAATGTATGAAAAAATTGAAATTTGTGTGTATTAGTCTTCAATTACGGAGTATTTTGAATACATAATTAAAATTGAGTATTTTGCTTGTGTTACACTTCAATTTTAACATATTTTTAAAAAATATATTAATTCAATTTTTTGAAGATGTTAGACTTCAGTTTTAGCATTTTTAATAAATTTTTGCTAAAATTTAAATTTGTGTGTGTTAGTCTTCAATTACAGAGTATATTGAGTACAAAATAAAAATTGAGTATTTTGTTTGTGTTACACTTCAATTTTAACATTTTTTAAAAAATATCTTAATTCAATTTTTTGAAGATGACTTCAGTTTAAGCAATTTTATGAAATTTTTGAAAAAATTGAAATTTGTGTGTGATAGTCTTCAATTACTGCGTATTTTGAGTACAACATGAAAATTGAGTATTTTGCTTGTGTTACACGTCAATTTTAAATTTTAAAAAAAAATAGCATAAGTGAATTTTTTGAAGGTGTTTGATTACAATTTTTGCATTTTTAAGAAATTTTTGAAAGAATTGAAATTTGTGTGTGTTAGTCTTCAATTACGGAGTATTTTGAGTACAACATGAAAATTGAGTATTTTGCTTGTGTTACACTTCAATTTTAATGTTTTTTAAAAAATATCTTAATTGAATTTTTTGAAGATGTTAGACTTCGGTTTGCGCATTTTTAAGAAATTTTTGAAAAAATTGAAATTTGTGTGTGCTAGTCTTCAATTACAGAATATTTCGAGTACAACATGAAAATTGAGTATTTTGCTTGTGTCACACATCAATTTTAACATATTTTTAAAAAATATCTTAATTTAATTCTTTGAAGGTGTTAGACTTCAGTTTTTTTATTTTTAAGAAATGTTTGAAAAAATTGAAATTTGTATGTGTTAGTCTTCAATTACGGAGTAATTTGAGTACGAAATGAAAATTGAGTATTTTGCTTGTGTTACACTTAATTTTTAATTTCTTTTTAAAAAAAATAGCATAAGTGAATTTTTTGAAGGTGTTAGATTTCAATTTTTGCAATTTTAAGAAATCTTTGAAAAAATTGAAATTTTTGTTTGTTAGCCTTCAATTACGGTGTATTTTGAGTACAACATGAAAATTGAGTAATTTGCTTGTGTTACTCTTCAATTTTTAAAAAATATCCAATTTCAATTTTTTCAAGGTGTTAGACTTCAGTTTTTGCATTTTTAAGAAATCTTTGAAAAAATTGAAATTTGTGTGTGTTAGTTTTCAATTACGGATTATTTTGAGTACAACATGAAAATTGAGTATTTTGCATGTGTTACACTTCAATTTTAATATTTTTTAAAAAATATCTTCATTGAATTTTTTTGTGGATGTTAGACTTCAGTTTTAGCATTTTTAATATATTTTTGAAAAAATTGAAATTTGTGTGTGTTAGTCTTCATTTACGGAGTATTTTGTGTACAACAAGAAAATTGAGAATTTTGCTTGTGTTACACTTCAATTTTAACATATTTTTAAAAAATATCTTAATTCAATTTTTTGAAGATGTTAGACTTCAGTTTTAGCATTTTTCAGAAATTTTTGAAACAATTGAAATTTGTGTGTATTAGTCTTCAATTACGGAGTATTTTGAGTACAACATGAAAATTGAGTATTTTGCTTGTGTTACACTTCAGTTTTAAATTTTTAAAAAAAATAGCATAAGTGAATTTTTTGAAGGTGTTAGATTTCGGTTTTTGCATTTTTAAGAAATTTTTGAAAGAATTGAAATTTGTGTGTGTTAGTCTTCAATTACGGAGTATTTTGAGTACAACATGAAAATTGAGTATTTTGCTTGTGTTACACTTCAATTTTAATGTTTTTAAAAAAATATCTTAATGGAATTTTTTGAAGATGACCGACTTCAGTTTTAGCATTTTTAAGATATTTTTGAAAAAATTGAAATTTGTGTGTGATAGTCTTCCATTACGGATTATTTTGAGTTCAAAATGAAAATTGAGTATTTTGCTTGTGTTACACTTCAATTTTAACATATTTTTAAAAAATATCTTAATTCAATTTTTTGAAGATGTTAGACTTCAGTTTTAGCATTTTTAATAAATTTTTGCTAAAATTTAAATTTGTGTGTGTTAGTCTTCAATTACGGAGTATTTTGAGTACAACATGAAAATTGAGTATTTTGCTTGTGTTAAACTTCAATTTTAATATTTTTTAAAAAAATATCTTCATTGAACTTTTTGGAGATGTTAGACTTCAGTTTTAGCATTTTTAAGAAATATTTGAAAAAAAGAAATGTGTGTGTGTTAGTATTCAATTACGGAGTATTTTGAGTACAACATGAAAATTGAGTATTTTGCTTGTGTCACACTTCAATTTTAACATATTTTTCAACAATATCTTAATTCAATTTTTTGAAGGTGTTAGACTTCAGTTTTTTAATTTTTAAGAAATGTTTGAAAAAATTGAAATTTGTTTGTGTTAGTCTTCAATTACGGAGTAATTTGAGTACGAAATGAAAATTGACTATTTTGCTTGTGTTACACTTAATTTTTAATTTCTTTTTAAAAAAATAGCATAAGTGAATTTTTTGAAGGTGTTAGATTTCAATTTTTGCAATTTTAAGATATCTTTGAAAAAATTGAAATTTGTGTTTGTTAGCCTTCAATTACGGAGTATTTTGAGTACAACATGAAAATTGAGTATTTTGCTTGTGTTACACTTCAATTTTAACATTTTTTAAAAAATATCTTAATTGAATTTTTTGAGGTGTTAGACTTCAGTTTTTTCATTTTTGAGAAATCTTTGAAAAAATTGAAATTTGTGTGTGTTAGTCTTCAATTACGGAGTATTTTGCTTGTGTTACACTTCAATTTTAACATTTTTTAAAAAATATCTTAATTGAATTTTTTGAAGATGCTGCTAGACTTCAGTTTTCGCATTTTTAAGAAATTTTTGAAAAAATTGAAATTTGTGTGTGATAGTCTTCAATTACGGAGTATTTTGAGTACAACATGAAAATTGAGTATTTTTCTTGTGTTACACTTCAATTTTAACATATTTTAAAAAATATCTTAATTGAATTTTTTGAAGATGTTAGACTTCGGTTATCGCATTTTTAATAAATTTTTGAAAAAATTGAAATTTGTGTGTGTTAGTCTTCAATTACGGAATATTTTGAGTACAACATGAAAATTGAGTATTTTGCTTGTGTTACACTTCAATTTAAACATTTTTTTAAAAATATCTTAATTGAATTTTTTGAAAATGCTAGACTTCAGTTTTTTAATTTTTAAGAAATGTTTGAAAAAATTGAAATTAGTTTGTGTTAGTCTTCAATTACGGAGTATTTTGAGTACAACATGAAAATTGAGTATTTTGCTTGTGTTACACTTCAATTTTAACATATTTTTCAAAAATATCTTAATTCAATTTTTTGATGATGATAGACTTCAGTTTTAGCATTTTTAAAAAAATTTTGAAAAAATTGAAATTTTTGTGTGATAGTCCTCAATTACGGATTATTGTGAGTACAACATGAAAATTGAGTATTTTGCTTGTGTTAAACTTCAATTTTAATATTTTGTAAAAAAATATCTTAATTGAATTTTTTTAAGATCTTAGACTTCAGTTTTAGCATTTTTAAGAAATATTTCAAAAAAAATGAAATTTGTGTGTGTTAGTATTCAATTACGGCGTATTTTGAGTACAATATGAAAATTGAGTATTTTGCTTGTGTTACACTTCAATTTTAATGTTTTTTAAAAAATATCTTAATTGAATTTTTTAAAGATGTTAGACTTCGGTTATCGCATTTTTAATAAATTTTTGAAAAAATTGAAATTTGTGTGTGTTAGTCTTCAATTACGGAATATTTTGAGTACAACATGAAAATTGAGTATTTTGCTTGTGTTACACTTCAATTTAAACATTTTTTTAAAAATATCTTAATTGAATTTTTTGAAGATGCTGCTAGACTTCAGTTTTAGCATTTTTAAGAAAGTTTTGAAAAAATTGAAATTTGTGTGTGATAGTCTTCAATTACGGAGTATTTTGAGTACAACATGAAATGATTATTTGGCTTGTCTTAAACTTCAATTTTAATATTTTTAAAAAAAATATCTTAATTGAATTTTTTTGTGGATGTTAGACTTCAGTTTTAGCATTTTTAATATATTTTTGAAAAAATTGAAATTTGTGTGTGTTAGTCTTCATTTACGGAGTATTTTGTGTACAACAAGAAAATTGAGAATTTTGCTTGTGTTACACTTCAATTTTAACATATTTTTAAAAAATATCTTAATTCAATTTTTTGAAGATGTTAGACTTCAGTTTTAGCATTTTTCAGAAATTTTTGAAACAATTGAAATTTGTGTGTATTAGTCTTCAATTACGGAGTATTTTGAGTACAACATGAAAATTGAGTATTTTGCTTGTGTTACACTTCAGTTTTAAATTTTTAAAAAAAAATAGCATAAGTGAATTTTTTGAAGGTGTTAGATTTCGGTTTTTGCATTTTTAAGAAATTTTTGAAAGAATTGAAATTTGTGTGTGTTAGTCTTCAATTACGGAGTATTTTGAGTACAACATGAAAATTGAGTATTTTGCTTGTGTTACACTTCAATTTTAATGTTTTTAAAAAAATATCTTAATGGAATTTTTTGAAGATGACCGACTTCAGTTTTAGCATTTTTAAGATATTTTTGAAAAAATTGAAATTTGTGTGTGATAGTCTTCAATTACGGATTATTTTGAGTTCAAAATGAAAATTGAGTATTTTGCTTGTGTTACACTTCAATTTTAACATATTTTTAAAAAATATCTTAATTCAATTTTTTCAAGATGTTAGACTTCAGTTTTAGAATTTTTATGAAATTTTTGAAAAAATTGAAATTTGTGTGTGTTAGTCTTCAATTACGGAGTATTTTGAGTACAACATGAAAATTGAGTATTTTGCTTGTGTTACACTTCAATTTTAAATTTTTTAAAAAAATAGCATAAGTGAATTTTTTGAAGGTGTTAGATTTCAGTTTTTGCACTTTTAAGAAATTTTTGAAAGAATTGAAATTTGTGTGTGTTAGTCTTCAATTACGGAGTATTTTGAGTACCACATGAAAATTGAGTATTTTTCTTGTGTTACACTTCAATTTTAATGTTTTTTAAAAAATATCTTAATTGAATTTTCTGGAGATGTTAGACTTCAGTTTTCGCATTTTTAAGAAATTTTTGAAAAAATTGAAATTTGTGTGTGTTAGTCTTCAATTACAGAATATTTTGAGTACAACATGAAAATTGAGTATTTTGCTTGTGTTACACTTCAATTTTAACATTTTTTTAAAAATATCTTAATTGAATTTTTTGAAGATACTAGACTTCAGTTTTTTAATTTTTAAGAAATGTATGAAAAAATTGAAATTTGTGTGTATTAGTCTTCAATTACGGAGTATTTTGAATACATAATTAAAATTGAGTATTTTGCTTGTGTTACACTTCAATTTTAACATATTTTTAAAAAATATATTAATTCAATTTTTTGAAGATGTTAGACTTCAGTTTTAGCATTTTTAATAAATTTTTGCTAAAATTTAAATTTGTGTGTGTTAGTCTTCAATTACAGAGTATATTGAGTACAAAATAAAAATTGAGTATTTTGTTTGTGTTACACTTCAATTTTAACATTTTTTAAAAAATATCTTAATTCAATTTTTTGAAGATGACTTCAGTTTAAGCAATTTTATGAAATTTTTGAAAAAATTGAAATTTGTGTGTGATAGTCTTCAATTACTGCGTATTTTGAGTACAACATGAAAATTGAGTATTTTGCTTGTGTTACACGTCAATTTTAAATTTTAAAAAAAAATAGCATAAGTGAATTTTTTGAAGGTGTTTGATTACAATTTTTGCATTTTTAAGAAATTTTTGAAAGAATTGAAATTTGTGTGTGTTAGTCTTCAATTACGGAGTATTTTGAGTACAACATGAAAATTGAGTATTTTGCTTGTGTTACACTTCAATTTTAATGTTTTTTAAAAAATATCTTAATTGAATTTTTTGAAGATGTTAGACTTCGGTTTGCGCATTTTTAAGAAATTTTAGAAAAAATTGAAATTTGTGTGTGCTAGTCTTCAATTACAGAATATTTCGAGTACAACATGAAAATTGAGTATTTTGCTTGTGTCACACATCAATTTTAACATATTTTTAAAAAATATCTTAATTTAATTCTTTGAAGGTGTTAGACTTCAGTTTTTTTATTTTTAAGAAATGTTTGAAAAAATTGAAATTTGTATGTGTTAGTCTTCAATTACGGAGTAATTTGAGTACGAAATGAAAATTAAGTATTTTGCTTGTGTTACACTTAAATTTTAAATTTAAAAAAAAAATAGCATAAGTGAATTTTTTGAAGGTGTTAGATTTCAATTTTTCCAATTTTAGGAAATCTTTGAAAAAATTGAAATTTGTGTTTGTTAGCCTTCAATTACGGAGTATTTTGAGTACAACATGAAAATTGAGTATTTTGCTTGTGTTACACTTCAATTTTAATATTTTTTAAAAAATATCTTAATTGAATTTTTTTTAGATGTTAGACTTCAGTTTTAGCATTTTTAAGAAATCTTTGAAAAAATTGAAATTTGTGTGTGTTAGTCTTCAATTACGGAGTATTTTGAGTACAACATGAAAATTGAGTATTTTTCTTGTGTTACACTTCAATTTTAACATATTTTTAAAAAATATCTTAATTCAATTTTTTGAAGATGTTAGACTTCAGTTTTAGTATTTTTAAGAATTTTTTGAAAAAATTGAAATTTGTGTGTGTTAGTCTTCAATTACGGAGTATTTTGAGTGCAACATGAAAATTGTGTATTTTGCTTGTGTCACACTTCAATTTTAAATTTTAAAAAAAAATAGCATAAGTGAATTTTTTGAAGGTGTTAGATTTCAGTTTTTGGCATTTTTAAGAAATCTTTGAAAAAATTGAAATTTGTGTGTGTTAGTCTTCAATTACGGATTATTTTGAGTACAACATGAAAATTGAGTATTTTGCATGTGTTACACTTCAATTTTAATATTTTTTAAAAAATATCTTCATTGAAATTTTTTTGTAGATGTTAAACTTCAGTTTTAGCATTTTTAATATATTTTTGAAAAAATTGAAATTTGTGTGTGTTAGTCCTCAATTACGGATTATTTTGGGTACAACATGAAAATTGAGTATTTTGCTTGTGTTACACTTCAATTTTAACATTTTTTAAAAAATATCTTAATTGAATTTTTTGAAGATGACAGACTTCAGTTTAAGCATTTTTAATAAATTTATGAAAAAATTGAAATTTGTGTGTGATAGTCTTCAATTACGGAGTATTTTGAGTACAACATGAAAATTGAGTATTTTGCTTGTGTTACACTTCAATTTTAACATATTTTTTAAAAATATCTTAATTCAATTTTTTGAAGATGTTAGACTTCAGTTTTAGCATTTAAAGAAATTTTTGCTAAAATTTAAATTTGTGTGTGTTAGTCTTCAATTACGGAGTATTTTGAGTACAACATGAAAATTGAGTATTTTGCTTGTGTTAAACTTCAATTTTAATATTTTTAAAAAAAATATCTTCATTGAACTTTTTGGAGATGTTAGACTTCAGTTTTAGCATTTTTAAGAAATATTTGAAAAAAAGAAATGTGTGTGTGTTAGTATTCAATTACGGAGTATTTTGAGTACAGCATGAAAATTGAGTATTTTGCTTGTGTCACACTTCAATTTTAACATATTTTTCAACAATATCTTAATTCAATTTTTTGAAGGTGTTAGACTTCAGTTTTTTAATTTTTAAGAAATGTTTGAAAAAATTGAAATTTGTTTGTGTTAGTCTTCAATTACGGAGTAATTTGAGTACGAAATGAAAATTGAGTATTTTGCTTGTGTTACACTTAATTTTTAATTTCTTTTTAAAAAAATAGCATAAGTGAATTTTTTGAAGGTGTTAGATTTCAATTTTTGCAATTTTAAGGTATCTTTGAAAAAATTGAAATTTGTGTTTGTTAGCCTTCAATTACGGAGTATTTTGAGTACAACATGAAAATTGAGTATTTTGCTTGTGTTACACTTCAATTTTAACATTTTTTAAAAAATATCTTAATTGAATTTTTTGAGGTGTTAGACTTCAGTTTTTTCATTTTTGAGAAATCTTTGAAAAAATTGAAATTTGTGTGTGTTAGTCTTCAATTACGGAGTATTTTGCTTGTGTTACACTTCAATTTTAACATTTTTTAAAAAATATCGAAATTGAATTTTTTGAAGATGCTGCTAGACTTCAGTTTTCGCATTTTTAAGAAAATTTTGAAAAAATTGAAATTTGTGTGTGATAGTCTTCAATTACGGAGTATTTTGAGTACAACATGAAAATTGAGTATTTTTCTTGTGTTACACTTCAATTTTAACATATTTTAAAAAATATCTTAATTGAATTTTTTGAAGATGTTAGACTTCGGTTATCGCATTTTTAATAAATTTTTGAAAAAATTGAAATTTGTGTGTGTTAGTCTTCAATTACGGAATATTTTGAGTACAACATGAAAATTGAGTATTTTGCTTGTGTTACACTTCAATTTAAACATTTTTTTAAAAATATCTTAATTGAATTTTTTGAAAATGCTAGACTTCAGTTTTTTAATTTTTAAGAAATGTTTGAAAAAATTGAAATTAGTTTGTGTTAGTCTTCAATTACGGAGTATTTTGAGTACAACATGAAAATTGAGTATTTTGCTTGTGTTACACTTCAATTTTAACATATTTTTCAAAAATATCTTAATTCAATTTTTTGATGATGATAGACTTCAGTTTTAGCATTTTTAAAAAAATTTTGAAAAAATTGAAATTTGTGTGTGATAGTCCTCAATTACGGATTATTGTGAGTACAACATGAAAATTGAGTATTTTGCTTGTGTTAAACTTCAATTTTAATATTTTGTAAAAAAATATCTTAATTGAATTTTTTTAAGATCTTAGACTTCAGTTTTAGCATTTTTAAGAAATATTTCAAAAAAAATGAAATTTGTGTGTGTTAGTATTCAATTACGGCGTATTTTGAGTACAATGTGAAAATTGAGTATTTTGCTTGTGTTACACTTCAATTTTAATGTTTTTTAAAAAATATCTTAATTGAATTTTTTAAAGATGTTAGACTTCGGTTATCGCATTTTTAATAAATTTTTGAAAAAATTGAAATTTGTGTGTGTTAGTCTTCAATTACGGAATATTTTGAGTACAACATGAAAATTGAGTATTTTGCTTGTGTTACACTTCAATTTAAACATTTTTTTAAAAATATCTTAATTGAATTTTTTGAAGATGCTGCTAGACTTCAGTTTTAGCATTTTTAAGAAAGTTTTGAAAAAATTGAAATTTGTGTGTGATAGTCTTCAATTACGGAGTATTTTGAGTACAACATGAAATGATTATTTGGCTTGTCTTAAACTTCAATTTTAATATTTTTAAAAAAAATATCTTAATTGAATTTTTTGAAGATGTTAGACTTCAGTTTTAGCATTTTTAAGAAATATTTGAAAAAAAATGAAATTTGTGTGTGTTAGTCCTCAATTACGGAGTATTTTGAGTACAACATGAAAATTGAGTATTTTGCTTGTGTCACACTTCAATTTTTAAAAAATATCCAAATTCAATTTTTCCAATTTTAAGAAATCTTTGAAAAAATTGAAATTTGTGTTTGTTAGCCTTCAATTACGGAGTATTTTGAGTACAACATGAAAATTGAGTATTTTGCTTGTGTTACACTTCAATTTTAAAAAAATATCCAAATTCAATTTTTTCAAGGTGTTAGACTTCAGTTTTTGCATTTTTAAGAAATCTTTGAAAAAATTGAAATTTGTGTGTGTTAGTCTTCAATTACGGAGTATCTTGAGTACAACATGAAAATTGAGTATTTTGCTTGTGTTACACTTTAATTTTAACATTTTTAAAAAAATATCTTAATTGAATTTTTTGAAGATGCAACTAGAGTTCAGTTTTAGCATTTTTAAGAAATTTTTGAAAAAATTGAAATTTGTGTGTGATAGTCTTCAATTACGGAGTATTTTGAGTACAACATGAAAATTGAGTATTTTGCTTGTGTTAAACTTCAATTTTAATATTTTTTAAAAAAATATCTTAATTGAATTTTTTGAAGATGTTGGACTTCAGTTTTAGCATTTTTAAGAAATATTTGAAAAAAAATGAAATTTGTGTGTGTTAGTCTTCAATTACAAAGTATTTTGAGTACAATATGAAAATTGAGTATTTTGCTTGTGTTACACTTCAATTTTAATGTGTTTAAAAAAATATTTTAATTGAATTTTTTGAAGATGTTAGACTTAAGTTATCGCATTTTTAATAAATTTTTTAAAAAAATGAAATTTGTGTGTGTTAGTCTTCAATTACGGAATATTTTAAGTACAACATGAAAATTGAGTATTTTGCTTGTGTTACACTTCAATTTAAACATATTTTTAAAAATATCTTAATTGAATTTTTTGAAAATGCTGGACTTCAGTTTTTTAATTTTTAAGAAATGTTTGAAAAAATTGAAATTTGTTTGTGTTAGTCTTCAATTACGGAGTATTTTGAGTACAACATGAAAATTGAGTATTTTGCTTGTGTTACACTTCAATTTTAACATATTTTTAAAAAATATCTTAATTCACTTTTTTGAAGATGTTAGACTTCAGTTTTAGCATTTTTAAGAAATTTTTGAAAAAATTGAAATTTGTGTGTGTTAGTCTTGAATAACGGAGTATTTTGAGTACAACATGAAAATTGAGTATTTTGCTTGTGTTACACTTCATTTTTAAATTTTTGAAAAAAATAGCATAACTGAATTTTTTGAAGGTGTTAGATTTCAGTTTTTGAATTTTTAAGAAATTTTTGAAAGAATTGAAATTTGTGTGTGTTAGTCTTCAATTACGGAGTATTTTGAGTACAACATGAAAATTGAGTATTTTGCTTCTGTTACACTTGAATTTTAAATTTTTTAAAAAAATATCTTAATTGAATTTTTTGAAGATGTTAGACTTCAGTTTTCGCATTTTTAAGAAATTTTTGAAAAAATTGAAATTTGTGTGTGTTAGTCTTCACTTTCAGAATATTTTGAGTACAACATGAAAATTGAGTATTTTGTTTGTGTTACACTTAAATTTTAACATTTTTTTAAAAATATCTTCATTGAATTTGCTGAAGATGCTAGACATCAGTTTTTTAATTTTTAAGAAATGTTTGAAAAAACTGAAATTTGTGTGTGTTAGTCTTCTATTACGGAGTATTTTGAGTACTACATGAAAATTGAGTATTTTGCTTGTGTTAAACTTCAATTTGAACATATTTTTTTAAAAAATATCTTAATTGAATTTTTTTAAGATGTTAGACTTCAGTTTTAGCATTTTTAAAAATATTTGAAAAAAAATGAAATTTGTGTGTGTTAGTCTTCAATTACGGAGTATTTTGAGTACAACATGCAAATTGAGTATTTTGCTTGTGTCACACTTCAATCTTAACATATTTTTAAAAAATATCTTAATTCAATTTTTTTAATTAAGGTGTTAGACTTCAGTTTTTTAATATTTAAGAAATGTTTGAAAAAATTGAAATTTGTGTGTTAGTCTTCAATTACGGAGTATTTTGAGTACAACATGAAAATTGAGTATCTTGCTTGTGTTACACATAAATTTTAATATATTTTTAAAAAATATCTTAATTCAATTTTTTTGAAGATGTTAGACTTCAATTTTAGCATTTTTAAGAAATTTTTGCTAAAATTTAAATTTGTGTGTGTTAGTGTTCAATTACGGAGTATTTTGAGTACAACATGAAAATTAAGTATTTTGCTTGTGTTACACTTCAATTTTAACATTTTTAAAAAAATATCTTAATTGAATTTTTTGAAGATGCTGCTAGACTTCAGTTTGAGCATTTTCAAGAAATTTTTGAAAAAATTGAAATTTGTGTGTGATAGTCTTCAATTACGGAGTATTTTGAGTACAACATGAAAATTGAGTATTTTTCATGTGTGTTAAACTTCAATTTTAATATTTTTTTAAAAAATATCTTAATTGAATTTTTTGTAGATGTTAAACTTCAGTTGTAACATTTTTAAGAAATATTTGAAAAAAAATGAAATTTGTGTGTGTTACACTTCAATTTTAACATTTTTAAAAAAAATATCTTAATTGAATTTTTTGACGATGATAGACTTCAGTTTTAGCATTTTTAAGAAATTTTTGAAAAAATTGAAATTTGTGTGTGATAGTCTTCAATTACGGAGTAGTTTGAGTACAACATGAAAATTGAGTATTTTTCTTGTGTTACACTTCAATTTTAACATATTTTCAAAAAATATCTTAATTCAATTTTTTGAAGATGTTAGAATTCAGTTTTAGCATTTTTAAGAAATTTTTGCTAAAATTTAAATTTGTGTGTGTTAATCTTCAATTACGGAGTATTTTGAGTACAACATGAAAATTTAGTATTTTGCTTGTGTTACACTTCAATTTTAACATTTTTTTAAAAAATATCTTAATTGAATTTTTTTGAAGATGCTAGACTTCAGTTTTAGCAATTTTTTGAAATTTTTTAAAAAATTGAAATTTGTGTGCGATAGTCTTCAATTACGGAGTATTTTGAGTATAACATGATAATTGAGTATTTTGCTTGTGTTACACTTCAATTTTAACATATTTTAAAAAATATCTTAATTCAGTTTTTGAAGATGTTAGACTTCAGTTTTAGCATTTTTAAGAAATTTTTGAAAAAATTGAAATTTGTGTGTTTTAGTCTTCAATTACGGAGTATTTTGAATACAACATGAAAATTGAGTATTTTGCTTGTGTTACACTTCAATTTTGAATTTTTTTTAAAAATATCTTAATTGAATTTTTTGAAGGTGTTAGATTTCAGTTTTTTGCATTTTTAAGAAATGTTTGAAAAAATTAAAATTTGTGTGTGTTAGTCTTCAATTACGGAGTATTTTGAGTACAACATGAAAATTGAGTATTTTGCTTGTGTTACACTTCAATTTTAATATTTTTCAAATAATATCTTAATTGAATTTTTTGGAGATGTTAGACTTCCGGTTTAGCATTTTTAAGAAATTTTTTAAAAAATTGAAATTTGTGTGTGTTAGTCTTCAATTACGGAGTAATTTGAGTACAACATGAAAATTGAGTATTTTGCTTGTGTTACACTTCAATTTTATCATTTTTTAAAAAATATCTTAATTGAATTTTTTGAAGATGTTAGACTTCAGTTATCGCGTTTTTAAGAAATATTTGAAAAAATTGAAATTTGTGTGTGTTAGTCTTCAATTACGGAATATTTTAAGTACAACATGAAAATTGATTATTTTGCTTGTGTTACACTTCAATTTAAACATTTTTTTAAAAATATCTTAATTGAATTTTTTGAAGATGCTGGACTTCAGTTTTTTAATTTTTAAGAAATGTTTGAAAAAATTGAAATTTGTTTGTGTTGGTCTTCAATTACGGAATATTTTGAGTACAATATGAAAATTGAGTATTTTGCTTGTGTTACACTTCAATTTTAACACTTTTTAAAAAATATCTTAATTGAATTATATGAAGATGTTAGACTTCAGTTATCGCATTTTTAAGAAATTTTTGAAAAAATTGAAATTTGTGTGTGTTAGTCTTCAATTGCGGAATATTTTAAGTACAACATGAAAATTGAGTATTTTGCTTGTGTTACACTTCAATTTAAATATTTTTTAAAAAATATCTTAATTGAATTTTTTGAAGATGCTGGACTTCAGTTTTTTAATTTTTAAGAAATGTTTGAAAAAATTTAAATTTGTTTGTGTTAGTCTTCAATTACGGAGTATTTTGAGTACAATATGAAAATTGAGTATTCTGCTCGTGTTACACTTCAATTTTAATGTTTTTTAAAAAATATCTTAATTGAATTTTTTGAAGATGTTAGACTTCAGTTATCGCATTTTTAAGAAATTTTTGAAAAAATTGAAATTTGTGTGTGTTAGTCTTCAATTACGGAATATTTTAAGTACAACATGAAAATTGAGTATTTTGCTTGTGTTACACTTAAATTTAAACATTTTTTTAAAAATATCTCAATTGAATTTTTTGAAGATGCTGGACTTCAGTTTTTTAATTTTTAAGAAATGTTTGAAAAAATTGAAATTTGTCTGTGTTAGTCTTCAATTACGGAGTATTTTGAGTACAACATGAAAATTGAGTATTTTGTTTGTGTTACACTTCAATTTTAACACTTTTTAAAAAATATCTTAATTGAATTATATGAAGATGTTAGACTTCAGTTATCGCATTTTTAAGAAATTTTTGAAAAAATTGAAATTTGTGTGTGTTAGTCGTCAATTGCGGAATATTTTAAGTACAACATGAAAATTGAGTATTTTGCTTGTGTTACACTTCAATTTAAATATTTTTTAAAAAATATCTTAATTGAATTTTTTGAAGATGCTGGACTTCAGTTTTTTAATTTTTAAGAAATGTTTGAAAAAATTGAAATTTGTTTGTGTTAGTCTTCAATTACGGAGTATTTTGTGTACAATATGAAAATTGAGTATTCTGCTTGTGTTACACTTCAATTTTAATGTTTTTTAAAAAATATCTTAATTGAATTTTTTGAAGATGTTAGACTTCAGTTATCGCATTTTTAAGAAATTTTTAAAAAAATTGAAATTTATGTGTGTTAGTCTTCAATTACTGAATATTTTAAGTACAACATGAAAATTGAGTATTTTGCTTGTGTTACACTTCAATTTAAACATTTTTTTCAAAATATCTTAATTGAATTTTTTGAAGATGCTGGACTTCAGTTTTTTAATTTTTAAGAAATGTTTGAAAAAATTGAAATTTGTTTGTGTTAGTCTTCAATTACGGAGTTTTTTTAGTACAATATGAAAATTGAGTATTTTGCTTGTGTTACACTTCAATTTTAATGTTTTTTAAAAAATATCTTAATTGAATTTTTTGAAGATGTTAGACTTCGGTTATCGCATTTTTAAGAAATTTTTGAAAAAATTGAAATTTGTGTGTGTTAGTCTTCAATTACGGAATATTTTATGTACAACATGAAAATTGAGTATTTTGCTTGTGTTACACTTCAATTTTAAATTTTTGAAAAAAATAGCATAAGTGAATTTTTTGATGGTGTTAGATTTCAGTTTTTGCATTTTTAAGAAATTTTTGAAAGAATTGAAATTTGTGTGTGTTAGTCTTCAATTACGGAGTATTTTGAGTACAACATGAAAATTGAGTATTTTGCTTGTGTCACACTTCAATTTTAACATATTTTAAAAAAATATCTTAATCAATTTTTTTAATTAAGGTGTTAGACTTCAGTTTTTTAATATTTAAGAAATGTTTGAAAAAATTGAAATTTGTGTGTGTTAGTCTTCAATTACGGAGTATTTTGAGTACAACGTGAAAATTGAGTATTTTACTTGTGTTACACTTCAATTTTAATATATTTTTAAAAAATATCTTAATTCTATTTTTTGAAGATGTTAGACTTCAATTTTAGCATTTTTAAGAAATTTTTGCTAAAATTTAACTTTGTGTGTGTTAGTCTTCAATTACGGAGTATTTTGAGTACAACATGAAAATTGAGTATTTTGTTTGTGTTACACTTCAATTTTAACATTTTTTTAAAAATATCTTAATTGAATTTTTTGAAGATGCTGCTAAACTTCAGTTTTAGCATTTTTAAGAAATTTTTGAAAAAATTGAAATTTGTGTGTGATAGTCTTCAATTACGGAGTATTTTGAGTACAACATGAAAATTGAGTATTTTGCTTGTGTGGTAAACTTCAATTTTAATATTTTTATAAAAAATATCTTAATTGAAATTTTTGAAGATGTTAGACTTCAGTTTTAGCATTTTTTTAGAAATATTTGAAAAAAAATGAAATTTGTGAGTGTTACACTTCAATTTTAACATTTTTAAAAAACATATCTTAATTGAATTTTTTGAAGATGATAGACTTCAGTTTTAGCATTTTTAAGAAATATTTGAAAAAATTGAAATTTGTGTGTGATAATCTTCAATTACGGAGTATTTTGAGTACAACACGATAATTGAGTATTTTTCTTGTGCTACACTTCAATTTTAACATATTTTTAAAAAATATCTCAATTCAATTTTTTGAAGATGTTTGACTTCAGGTTTAGCATTTTTAAGAAATTTTTCCTAAAATTTAAATTTGTGTGTGTTAATCTTCAATTACGGAGTATTTTGAGTACAACATGAAAATTGAGTATTTTGCTTGTGTTACACTTCAATTTTAACATTTTTTTGAAAAATATCTTAATTGAATTTTTTGAAGATGATAGACTTCAGTTTTAGCATTTTTAAGAAATTTTTGAAAAAATTGAAATTTGTGTGTGATAGTCTTCAATTACGGAGTATTTTGAGTATAACATGATAATTGAGCATTTTTCTTGTGTTACACTTCAATTTTAACATATTTTGAAAAAATATCTTCATTGAATTTTTTGAAGATGTCAGACTTCAGTTTTAGCATTTTTAAGAAATAGTTGAAAAAAAAGGAAATTTGTGTGTGTTAGTCTTCAATTACGGAGTATTTTGAGTACAACATGAAAATTTAGTATTTTGCTTGTGTCACACTTCAATTTTAACATATTTTTAAAAAATATCTTAATTCAATTTTTTTAATTAAAGTGTTAGACTTCAGTTTTTTTATATTTATGAAATGTTTGAAAAAATTGAAATTTGTGTGTGTTATTCTTTAATTACGGAGTATTTTGAGTACAACGTGAAAATTGAGTATTTTGCTTGTGTTACACTTCAATTTTAATATATTTTTAAAAAATATCTTAATTCAATTTTTTGAAGATGTTCGACTTCAATTTTAGCCTTTTTAAGAAATTTTTGCTAAAATTTCAATTTGTGTGTGTTAGTCTTCAATTACGGAGTATTTTGAGTACAACATGAAAATTGATTATTTTGCTTGTGTCACACTTCAATTTTACTATTTTTTAAAAAATATCTTAATTGAATTTTTTGAAGATGCTGCTAAACTTCAGTTTTTGCATTTTTAAGAAATTTTTGAAAAAATTGAAATTTGTGTGTGATAGTCTTCAATTACGGAGTATTTTGAGTACAACATGAAAATTGAGTATTTTGCTTGTGTGTTAAACTTCAATTTTAATATTTTTATAAAAAATATCTTAATTGAATTTTTTGAAGATGTTAAACTTCAGTTTTAGCATTTTTAGGAAATATTTGAAAAAAAATGAAATTTGTGTGTGTTACACTTCAATTTTAACATTTTTAAAAAAAATATCTTAATTGAATTTTTTGAAGATGATAGACTTCAGTTTTAGCATTTTTAAGTAATTTTTGAAAAAATTGAAATTTGTGTGTGATAGTCTTCAATTACGGAGTATTTTGAGTACAACGTGAAAATTGAGTATTTTGCTTGTGTTACACTTCAATTTTAATATATTTTTAAAAAATATCTTAATTCAATTTTTTGAAGATGTTAGACTTCAATTTTAGCATTTTTATGAATTTTTTGCTAAAATTTAAATTTGTGTGTGTTAGTCTTCAATTACGGAGTATGTTGAGTACAACATGAAAATTGAGTATTTTGCTTGTGTTACACTTCAATTTTAACATTTTTTAAAAAATATCTTAATTGAAATTTTTGAAGATGCTGCTATACTTCAGTTTTAGCATTTTTAAGAAATTTTTGAAAAAATTGAAATTTGTGTGTGATAGTCTTCAATTACGGAGTATTTTGAGTACAACATGAAAATTGAGTATTTTTCTTGTGTGTTAAACTTCAATTTTAATATTTTTATAAAAAATATCTTAATTGAATTTTTTGAAGATGTTAGACTTCAGTTTTAGAATTTTTATGAAATATTTGAAAAAAAATAAAATTTGTTTGTGTTACACATCAATTTTAACATTTTTTAAAAAAATATCTTAATTGAATTTTTTGAAGATGATATACTTCAGTTTTAGCATTTTTAAGAAATTTTTGAAAAAATTGAAATTTGTGTGCGATAGTCTTCAATTACGGAGTATTTTGAGTACAACATGAAAATTGAGTATTTTGCTTGTGTTACACTTCAATTTTAACATATTTTTAAAAAATATCTTAATTCAATTTTTTGAAGATGTTAGACTTCAGTTTTAGCATTTTTAAGAAATTTTTGCTAAAATTCAAATTTCTGTGTATTAATCTTCAATTATGGAGTATTTTGAGTACAACATGAAAATTGAGTATTTTGCTTGTGTTACACTTCAATTTTAACATTTTTTTAAGAAATATCCTAATTGAATTTTTTGAGGATGCTAGACTTCAGTTTTAGTAATTTTATGAAATTTTTGAAAAATTTGAAATTTGTGTACGATAGTCTTCAATTACGGAGTATTTTGAGTATAACATGA
The DNA here is from genome assembly GCA_946800325.1 of Luzula sylvatica. Classification (NCBI taxonomy): domain Eukaryota; kingdom Viridiplantae; phylum Streptophyta; class Magnoliopsida; order Poales; family Juncaceae; genus Luzula; species Luzula sylvatica. The sequence continues at coordinate 3,550,857 of OX326958.1, read as the reverse complement.
TAATTGAGTATTTTTCTTGTGTTACACTTCAATTTTAACATATTTTAAAAAATATCTTAATTCAGTTTTTGAAGATGTTAGACTTCGGTTTTAGCATTTTTAAGAAATTTTTGAAAAAATTGAAATTTGTGTGTGTTAGTTTTCAATTACGGAGTATTTTGAATACAACATGAAAATTGAGTATTTTGCTTGTGTTACACTTGAATTTTAAATTTTTTTTAAAAATATCTTAATTGAATTTTTTGAAGGTGTTAGATTTCAGTTTTTGCATTTTTAAGAAATGTTTGAAAAAATTAAAATTTGTGTGTGTTAGTCTTCAATTACGGAGTATTTTGAGTACAACATGAAAATTGAGTATTTTCCTTGTGTTACACTTCAATTTTAATATTTTTTAAAAAATATCTTAATTGAATTTTTTGAAGATTTTACACTTCCGTTTTAGCATTTTTAAGAAATTTTTTTAAAAATTGAAATTTGTGTGTGTTAGTCATCAATTACGGAGTATTTTGAGTACAACACGAAAATTGAGTATTTTGCTTGTGTTACACTTCAATTTTAACATTTTTTTAAAAATATCTTCATTGAATTTTTTGAAGATGCTAGACTTCAGTTTTTTAATTTTTAAGAAATGTTTGAAAAAATTGAAATTTGTGTGTGTTAGTCTTCAATTACGGAGTATTTTGAGTACAACATGAAAATTGAGTATTTTGCTTGTGTTACACTTCAATTTTAACATTTTTAAAAAAATATCTTAATTGAATTTTTTGAAGATGCTAGACTTCAGTTTTTTAATTTTTAAGAAATGTTTGAAAAAAATTGAAATTTGTGTGTCTTAGTCTTCCATTACGGAGTATTTTGAGTACAACATGAAAATTGAGTATTTTGCTTGTGTTACACTTCAATTTTAACATATTTTAAAAAATATCTTAATTGAATTTTTTGAAGATGTTAGACTTCAGTTATAGCATTTTTAATATATTTTTGAAAAAATTGAAATTTGTGTGTGTTAGTCTTCAATTGCGGAGTATTTTGAGTACAACATGAAAATTGAGTATTTTGCTTGTGTTACACTTCAATTTTAACATTTTTTAAAAAAATATCTTCATTGAATTTTTTGAAGATGCTAGACTTCAGTTTTAGCAATTTTAAGAAATGTTTGAAAAAATTGAAATTTGTGTGTGATAGTCTTCAATTACGGAGTATTTTGAGTACAACATGAAAATTGAGTATTTTGCTTGTGTTACACTTCAATTTTAACATATTTTTAAAAAATATCTTAATTCAATTTTTTGAAGATGTTAGACTTCAGATTTAGCATTTTTAAGAAATTTTTCCTAAAATTTAAATTTGTGTGTGTTAATCTTGAATTACGGAGTATTTTGAGTACAACATGAAAATTGAGTATTTTGCTTGTGTTACACTTCAATTGTAACATTTTTTAAAAAATATCTTAAATCGATTTTTTGAAGATGCTAGACTTGAGTTTTTTTATTTTTAAGAAATTTTGAAAAAATTGAAATTTGTGTGTGTTGGTCTTCAATTATGGAGTATTTTGAGTACAACATGAAAATTGAGTATTTTGCTTGTGTTACACTTCAATTTTAGCATATTTTTAAAAAATATCTTAATTGAATTTTTTGAAGATGTTAGACTTCAGTTTTAGCATTTTTAATATATTTTTGAAAAAATTGAAATTTGTGTGTGTTAGTCTTCAATTACGGAGTATTTTGAGTACAACATGAAAATTGAGTATTTTGCTTGTGTTACACTTCAATTTTAACATTTTTTAAAAAATATCTTAATTGAATTTTTTGAAGATGATAGACTTCAGTTTTAGCATTTTGAAGAAATTTTTGAAAAAATTGAAATTTGTGTGTGATAGTCTTCAATTACGGAGTATTTTGAGTACAACATGAAAATTGAGTACTTTGCTTGTGTTACACTTTAATTTTAACATATTTTTAAAAAATATCTTAATTCAATTTTTTGAAGATGTTAGACTTCAGTTTTAGCATTTCTAGGAAATTTTTGAAAAAAAAATGAAATTTGTGTGTGTTAGTCTTCAATTACGGAGTATTTTGAGTACAACATGAAAATTGAGTATTTTGCTTGTGTCACACTTCAATTTTAACATATTTTTAAAAAATATCTTAATTCAATTTTTTGAAGGTGTTAGACTTCAGTTTTTTAATTTTTAAGAAATGTTTGAAAAAATTGAAATTTGTGTGTGTAAGTCTTCATTTATGGAGTAATTTGAGTACGATATTAAAATTGAGTATTTTGCTTGTGTTACACTTAATTTTTAATTTTTAAAAAAAAAATTGCATAAGTGAATTTTTTGAAGATGTTAGATTTCAATTTTTGCAATTTCAAGATATCTTTGAAAAAATTGAAATTTGTGTTTGTTAGCCTTCAATTACGGAGTATTTTGAGTACAACATGAAAATTGAGTATTTTGCTTGTGTTACACTTCAATTTTAACATATTTTTAAAAAATATCTTCATTGAATTTTTTGAAGATGTTAGACTTCAGTTTTATCATTTTTAAGAAATATTTGAAAAAAAATGAAATTTGTGTGTGTTAGTCTTCAATTACGGAGTATTTTGAGTACAACATGAAAATTGAGTATTTTGCTTGTGTTACACTTCAATTTTAACATTTTTTAAAAAATATCTTAATTGAATTATTTGGAGATGCAGCTAGACTTCAGTTTTAGCATTCATAAGAAATTTTGGACAAAATTGAAATTTGTGCGTGATAGTCTTCAATTAAGGAGTATTTTGAGTACAACATTAAAACTGAGTATTTTCCTTGTGTTAAACTTCAATTTTAATATTTTTTTGAAAAAAATATCCTAATTGAATTTTTTGAAGATATTAGACTTCAGTTTTAGCATTTTTAAGAAATATTGGAAAAAAAAATGAAATTTGTGTGTGTTAGTCTTCAATTACGGAGTATTTTGAGTACAATATGAAAATTGAGTATTTTGCTTGTGTTACACTTCAATGATAATGTTTTTTAAAAAATATCTTAATTGAATTTTTTGAAGATGTCAGACTTCAGTTATCGCATTTTTTAAAAAAATTTGAAAAAATTGAAATTTGTTTGTGTTAGTCTTCAATTACGGAATATTTTAAGTACAACATGAAAATTGAGTATTTTGCTTGTGTTACACTTCAATTTAAACATTTTTTTAAAAATATCTTAATTGAATTTTTTGAAGATGCTAGACTTCAGTTTTTTAATTTTTAAGAAATGTTTGGAAAAATTGAAATTTGTTTGTGTTAGTCTTCAATTACGGAGTATTTTGAGTACAACATGAAAATTGAGTAATTTGCTTGTGTTACACTTCAATTTTAACATATTTTTCAAAAATATCTTAATTCAATTTTTTGAAGATGTTAGACTTCAGTTTTAGCATTTTTAAGAAAGTTTTGAAAAAATTGAAATTTGTGTGTGTTAGTCTTCAATTACGGAGTATTTTGAGTACAACATGAAAATTGAGTATTTTGCTTGTGTTACACTTCAATTTTAACATTTTTTAAAAAATATCTTAATTGAATTTTTTGAAGATGATAGACTTCAGTTTTAGCATTTTGAAGAAATTTTTGAAAAAATTGAAATTTGTGTGTGATAGTCTTCAATTACGGAGTATTTTGAGTACAACATGAAAATTGAGTACTTTGCTTGTGTTACACTTTAATTTTAACATATTTTTAAAAAATATCTTAATTCAATTTTTTGAAGATGTTAGACTTCAGTTTTAGCATTTCTAGGAAATTTTTGAAAAAAAAATGAAATTTGTGTGTGTTAGTCTTCAATTACGGAGTATTTTGAGTACAACATGAAAATTGAGTATTTTGCTTGTGTCACACTTCAATTTTAACATATTTTTAAAAAATATCTTAATTCAATTTTTTGAAGGTGTTAGACTTCAGTTTTTTAATTTTTAAGAAATGTTTGAAAAAATTGAAATTTGTGTGTGTAAGTCTTCATTTATGGAGTAATTTGAGTACGATATTAAAATTGAGTATTTTGCTTGTGTTACACTTAATTTTTAATTTTTAAAAAAAAAATTGCATAAGTGAATTTTTTGAAGATGTTAGATTTCAATTTTTGCAATTTCAAGATATCTTTGAAAAAATTGAAATTTGTGTTTGTTAGCCTTCAATTACGGAGTATTTTGAGTACAACATGAAAATTGAGTATTTTGCTTGTGTTACACTTCAATTTTAACATATTTTTAAAAAATATCTTCATTGAATTTTTTGAAGATGTTAGACTTCAGTTTTATCATTTTTAAGAAATATTTGAAAAAAAATGAAATTTGTGTGTGTTAGTCTTCAATTACGGAGTATTTTGAGTACAACATGAAAATTGAGTATTTTGCTTGTGTTACACTTCAATTTTAACATTTTTTAAAAAATATCTTAATTGAATTATTTGGAGATGCAGCTAGACTTCAGTTTTAGCATTCATAAGAAATTTTGGACAAAATTGAAATTTGTGCGTGATAGTCTTCAATTAAGGAGTATTTTGAGTACAACATTAAAACTGAGTATTTTCCTTGTGTTAAACTTCAATTTTAATATTTTTTTGAAAAAAATATCCTAATTGAATTTTTTGAAGATATTAGACTTCAGTTTTAGCATTTTTAAGAAATATTGGAAAAAAAAATGAAATTTGTGTGTGTTAGTCTTCAATTACGGAGTATTTTGAGTACAATATGAAAATTGAGTATTTTGCTTGTGTTACACTTCAATGATAATGTTTTTTAAAAAATATCTTAATTGAATTTTTTGAAGATGTCAGACTTCAGTTATCGCATTTTTTAAAAAAATTTGAAAAAATTGAAATTTGTTTGTGTTAGTCTTCAATTACGGAATATTTTAAGTACAACATGAAAATTGAGTATTTTGCTTGTGTTACACTTCAATTTAAACATTTTTTTAAAAATATCTTAATTGAATTTTTTGAAGATGCTAGACTTCAGTTTTTTAATTTTTAAGAAATGTTTGGAAAAATTGAAATTTGTTTGTGTTAGTCTTCAATTACGGAGTATTTTGAGTACAACATGAAAATTGAGTAATTTGCTTGTGTTACACTTCAATTTTAACATATTTTTCAAAAATATCTTAATTCAATTTTTTGAAGATGTTAGACTTCAGTTTTAGCATTTTTAAGAAAGTTTTGAAAAAATTGAAATTTGTGTGTGTTAGTCTTCAATTACGGAGTATTTTGAGTACAACATGAAAATTGAGTATTTTGCTTGTGTTACACTTCAATTTTAACATTTTTTAAAAAATATCTTAATTGAATTTTTTGAAGATGATAGACTTCAGTTTTAGCATTTTGAAGAAATTTTTGAAAAAATTGAAATTCGTGTGTGATAGTCTTCAATTACGGAGTATTTTGAGTACAACATGAAAATTGAGTACTTTGCTTGTGTTACACTTTAATTTTAACATATTTTTAAAAAATATCTTAATTCAATTTTTTGAAGATGTTAGACTTCAGTTTTAGCATTTCTAGGAAATTTTTGAAAAAAAAATGAAATTGGTGTGTGTTAGTCTTCAATTACGGAGTATTTTGAGTACAACATGAAAATTGAGTATTTTGCTTGTGTCACACTTCAATTTTAACATATTTTTAAAAAATATCTTAATTCAATTTTTTGAAGGTGTTAGACTTCAGTTTTTTAATTTTTAAGAAATGTTTGAAAAAATTGAATTTGTGTGTGTAAGTCTTCATTTACGGAGTAATTTGAGTACGATATTAAAATTGAGTATTTTGCTTGTGTTACACTTAATTTTTAATTTTTAAAAAAAAAATTGCATAAGTGAATTTTTTGAAGATGTTAGATTTCAATTTTTGCAATTTCAAGATATCTTTGAAAAAATTGAAATTTGTGTTTGTTAGCCTTCAATTACGGAGTATTTTGAGTACAACATGAAAATTGAGTATTTTGCTTGTGTTACACTTCAATTTTAACATATTTTTAAAAAATATCTTCATTGAATTTTTTGAAGATGTTAGACTTCAGTTTTATCATTTTTAAGAAATATTTGAAAAAAAATGAAATTTGTGTGTGTTAGTCTTCAATTACGGAGTATTTTGAGTACAACATGAAAATTGAGTATTTTGCTTGTGTTACACTTCAATTTTAACATTTTTTAAAAAATATCTTAATTGAATTATTTGGAGATGCAGCTAGACTTCAGTTTTAGCATTCTTAAGAAATTTTGGACAAAATTGAAATTTGTGCGTGATAGTCTTCAATTAAGGAGTATTTTGAGTACAACATTAAAATTGAGTATTTTCCTTGAGTTAAACTTCAATTTTAATATTTTTTTGAAAAAAATATCCTAATTGAATTTTTTGAAGATATTAGACTTCAGTTTTAGCATTTTTAAGAAATATTGGAAAAAAAATGAAATTTGTGTGTGTTAGTCTTCAATTACGGAGTATTTTGAGTACAATATGAAAATTGAGTATTTTGCTTGTGTTACACTTCAATGATAATGTTTTTTAAAAAATATCTTAATTGAATTTTTTGAAGATGTTAGACTTCAGTTATCGCATTTTTTAAAAAAATTTGAAAAAATTGAAATTTGTTTGTGTTAGTCTTCAATTACGGAATATTTTAAGTACAACATGAAAATTGAGTATTTTGCTTGTGTTACACTTCAATTTAAACATTTTTTTAAAAATATCTTAATTGAATTTTTTGAAGATGCTAGACTTCAGTTTTTTAATTTTTAAGAAATGTTTGAAAAAATTGAAATTTGTTTGTGTTAGTCTTCAATTACGGAGTATTTTGAGTACAACATGAAAATTGAGTAATTTGCTTGTGTTACACTTCAATTTTAACATATTTTTCAAAAATATCTTAATTCAATTTTTTGAAGATGTTAGACTTCAGTTTTAGCATTTTTAAGAAAGTTTTAAAAAAATTGAAATTTGTGTGTGTTAGTCTTCAATTACGGAGTATTTTGAGTACAACATGAAAATTGAGTATTTTGCTTGTGTTACACTTCAATTTTAAATTTTTGAAAAAAATAGCATAAGTGAATTTTTTGAAGGTGTTAGATTTCAGTTTTTGCATTTTTAAGAAATTTTTGAAAGAATTGAAATTTGTGCGTGATAGTCTTCAATTACGGAGTATTTTGAATACAACAGGAAAATTGAGTATTTTGCTTGTGTTACACTTCAATTTTAATGTTTTTTAAAAAATATCTTAATTGAATTTTTTAAAGATGTTGGACTTCAGTTTTCGCATTTTTAAGTAATTGTTGAAAAAATTGAAATTTTTGTGTGTTAGTCTTCAATTACAGAATATTTTGAGTACAACATGAAAATTGAGTATGTTGCTTGTGTTGCACATCAATTTTAACATTTTTTTAAAAATATCTTAATTGAATTTTTTGAAGATGCTAGACTTGCGTTTTTTAATTTTTAAGAAATGTTTGAAAAAATTGAAATTTGTGTGTGTTAGTCTTCAATTACGGAGTATTTTGAGTACAACATGAAAATTGAGTATTTTGCTTGTGTTACACTTCAATTTTAATATATTTTTAAAAAATATCTTAATTCAATTTTTTTAAGATGTTAGACTTCAATTTTAGCATTTTTAAGAAATTTTTGCTAAAATTTAAATTAGTGTGTGTTAGTCTTCAATTACGGAGTATTTTGAGTACAACATGTAAATTGAGTATTTTGCTTGTGTTAAACTTCAATTTTAATATTTTAATAAAAAAATATCTTAATTTAATTTTTTTAAGATGTCAGACTTCAGTTTTAGCATTTTTAAGAAATATTTGAAAAAAAATGAAATTTGTGTGTGTTAGTCTTCAATTACGGAGTACTTTGAGTACAACATGAAAATTGAGTATTTTGCTTGTGTTAAACTTCAATTTTAATATTTTTTTAAAAAATATCTTAATTTAATTTTTTTAAGATGTTAGACTTCAGTTTTTGCATTTTTAAGAAATATTTGAAAAAAACTGAAATTTGTGTGTGTTAGTCTTCAATTACGAAATATTTTTAGTACGAATTGAAAATTGAGTATTTTGCTTGTGTTACACTTCAATTTTAAATTTTTTTAAAAAATAGCATATGTGATTTTTTTTTAAGGTGTTAGATTTCAGTTTTTGCATTTTTAAGAAATCTTTGAAAAAATTGAAATTTGTGTGTGTTAGTCTTCAATTACGGAGTATTTTGAGTACAACATGAAAATTGCGTATTTTTCTTGTGTTAAACTTCAATTTTAGTATTTTTTAAAAAATATCTTAATTGAATTTTTTGAAGATGTTAGACTTCAGTTTTATCATTTTTAAGAAATTTTTGAAAAAATTGAAATTTGTGTGTGATAGTCTTCAATTACGGAGTATTTTGAGTACAACATGAAAATTGAGTATTTTGCTTATGTTACACTTCAATTTTAAAACATTTTTTAAAAAATATTAATTCAATTTTTTCAAGGTGTCAGACTTCAGTTTTTGAATTTTTATGAATTATTTGAAAAAATTGAAATATGTGTGTGTTAGTTTTCAATTACGGAGTATTTTGAGTACCACAAAATGTGAGTATTGTGCTTGTGTTACACTTCAATTTTAACATATTTTTAAAAAATATCTTAATTGAATTTTTTGAAGGTGTCATACTTCAGTTTTTGAATTTTTAAGAAATTTTTGAAAAAAATGAAATTTGTGTGTGTTAGTCTTCAATTACGAAGTATTTTTAGTACGAATTGAAAATTGAGTATTTTGCTTGTGTTACACTTCAATTTTAAATTTTTTTAAAAAATAGCATATGTGAATTTTTTTAAGGTGTTAGATTTCAGTTTTTGCATTTTTAAGAAATCTTTGAAAAAATTGAAATTTGTGTGTGTTAGTCTTCAATTACGGAGTATTTTGAGTACAACATGAAAATTGAGTATTTTGCTTATGTTACACTTCAATTTTAACACATTTTTTAAAAAATATTAATTCAATTTTTTCAAGGTGTCAGACTTCAGTTTTTGAATTTTTATGAATTTTTTGAAAAAATTGAAATATGTGTGTGTTAGTTTTCAATTACGGAGTATTTTGAGTACCACAAAATGTGAGTATTTTGCTTGTGTTACACTTCAATTTTAACATATTTTTAAAAAATATCTTAATTGAATTTTTTGAAGGTGTCATACTTCAGTTTTTGAATTTTTAAGAAATTTTTGAAAAAACTGAAATTTGTGTGTGTTAGTCTTCAATTACGAAGTATTTTTAGTACGAATTGAAAATTGAGTATTTTGCTTGTGTTACACTTCAATTTTTAATTTTTTTAAAAAATAGCATATGTGAATTTTTTTAAGGTGTTAGATTTCAGTTTTTGCATTTTTAAGAAATCTTTGAAAAAAATGAAATTTGTGTGTGTTAGTCTTCAATTACGGAGTATTTTGAGTACAACATGAAAATTGAGTATTTTTCTTGTGTTACACTTCAATTTTAATATTTTTTAAAAAATATCTTAATTGAATATTTTGAAGATGTTAGACTTCAGTTTTATCATTTTTAAGAAATTTTTGAAAAATTTGAAATTTGTGTGTGATAGTCTTCAATTACGGAGTATTTTGAGTACAGCATGAAAATTGAGTATTTTTCTTGTGTTACACTTTAATTTTAACATATTTTTAAAAAATATCTTAATTCAATTTTTTGAAGATGTTAGCCTACAGTTTTAGCATTTTTAAGAAATTTTTGAAAAAATTGAAATTTGTGTGTGTTAGTCTTTAATTACGGAGCATTTTGAGTACAACAAGAAAAACATGTATTTTTCTTGTGTTACACTTCAATTTTAAATTTTTTACTAAAATAGCATAAGTGAATTTTTTGAAGGTGTTAGATTTCAGTTTTTGCATTTTTAAGAAATCTTTGAAAAATTGAAATTTGTGTGTGATAGTCTTCAATTACGGAGTATTTTGAGTACACCCTGAAAATTGAGTATTTTGCTTGTGTTACACTTCAATTTTAATATTTTTTTAAAATTATATTAATTGAATTTTTTGAAGATGTTAGACTTCAGTTTTAGCATTTTTAAAAAAAATTTGAAAAAATTGAGATTTATGTGTGTTAGTCTTCAACTACGGAGTATTTTGAGTACAACATGAAAATTGAGTATTTTGCTTGTGTTACACTTCAATTTTAACATATTTTTAAAAAATATCTTAATTCAATTTTTTGAACATGTTAGACTTCAGTTTTAGCATTTTTAAGAAATTTTTGCTAAAATTTAAATTTGTTTGTGTTAATCTTCAATTACGGAGTATTTTTAGTACAACATGAAAATTGAGCATTTTGCTTGTGTTACACTTGAATTTTAACATTTTTTAAAAAATATCTTAATTGAATTTTTTGAAGATGCTAGACTTCAGTTTAATAATTTTTAAGAAATGTTTGAAAAAATTGAAATTTGTTTGTGTTAGTCTTCAACTACCGAGTATTTTGTGTACAACATGTAAATTGAGTATTTTTCTTGTGTTACACTTCAATTTTAGTATTTTTTAAAAAATATCTTCATTGAATTTTTAGAAGATGTTAGACTTCACTTTTAGCATTTTTAAGAAAGTTTTAAAAAAATTGAAATTTGTGTGCGTTAGTCTTCAATTACGGAGTACTTTGAGTACCAAATGAAATATGAGTATTTTGCTTGTGTTACGCTTCAATTTTAACATATTTTTAAAAAATATCTTAATTCAATTTTTTGAAGGTGTCAGACTTCAGTTTTTGAATTTTTTAGAATTTTTTGAAAAAATTTAAATATGTGTGTGTTAGTCTTCAATTACGGAGTATTTTAAGTACCACAAAATGTGAGTATTTTGCTTGTGTTACACTTCAATTTTAACATATTTTTAAAAAATATCTTAATTGAATTTTATTAAGGTGTAATACTTCAGTTTTTGAATTTTTATGAAATTTTTGAAAAAACTGAAATTTATGTGTGTTAGTCTTCAATTACGAAGTATTTTTAGTACGACTTTAAAATTGAGTATTTTGCTTGTGTTACACTTCAATTTTTAATTATTTTTAAAAATAGCATATGTGAATTTTTTTAAGGTGTTAGATTTCAGTTTTTGCATTTTTAAGAAATCTTTGAAAAAAATGAAATTTGTGTGCGTTAGTCCTCAATTACGGAGTATTTTGAGTACAACATGAAAATTGAGTATTTTTCTTGTGTTACACTTCAATTTTAATATTTTTTAAAAAATATCTTAATTGAATTTTTTGAAGATGTTAGACTTCAGTTTAGCATTTTTAAGAAATTTTTGAAAAAATTGAAATTTGTGTGTGATAGTCTTCAATTACGGAGTATTTTGAGTACAACATGAAAATTGAGTATTTTGCTTGTGTTACACTTTAATTTTAACATATTTTTAAAAAATATCTTAATTGAATTTTTTGAAGATGTTAGCCTTCAGTTTTAGCATTTTGAAGAAATTTTTGAAAAAATTGAAATTTGTGTGTGTTAGTCTTTAATTACGGAGTATTTTGAGTACAACATGAAAAACAAGTATTTTGCTTGTGTTACACTTCAATTTTAATTTTTTTAATAAAATAGCATAAGTGAATTTTTTGAAGGTGTTAGATTTCAGTTTTTGCATTTTTAAGAAATCTTTGAAAAATTGAAATTTGTGTGTGATAGTCTTCAATTACGGAGTATTTTGAGTACACCCTGAAAATTGAATATTTTGCTTGTGTTACACGTCAATTTTAATATTTTTTTAAAAATATATTAATTGAATTTTTTGAAGATGTTAGACTTCAGTTTTAGCATTTTTAAAAAAAAATTGAAAAAATGAAATTTGTGTGTGTTAGTCTTCAATTACGGAGTATTTTGAGTACAACATGAAAATTGAGTATTTTGTTTGTGTTACACTTCAATTTTAAAATATTTTTTAAAAAATATTAATTCAATTTTTTCAAGGTGTTAGACTTCAGTTTTTGAATTTTTAAGAATTTTTTGAAAAAATTGAAATATGTGTGTGTTAGTCTTCAATTACGGAGTATTTTGGGTACCACAAAATGTGAGTATTTTGCTTGTGTTACACTTCAATTTTAACATATTTTTAAAAAATATCTTAATTTAATTTTTTGAAGGTGTTAGACTTCAGTTTATGAATTTTTAAGAAATTTTTGAAAAAATTGAAATTTGTGTGTGTTAGTCTTCAATTACGAAGTATTTTTAGTACGAATTGAAAATGGAGTTTTTTGCTTGTGTTATACTTCAATTTTTAATTTTTTTAAAAAATAGCATATGTGAATTTTTTTAAGGTGTTAGATTTCAGTTTTTGCATTTTTAAGAAATCTTTGAAAAAATTGAAATTTGTGTGGGTTAGTCTTTAATTACGTAGTATTTTGAGTACAACATGAAAAACAAGTATTTTGCTTGTGTTACACTTCAATTTTTAATTTTTTAATAAAATAGCATAAGTGAATTTTTTGAAGGTGTTAGATTTCAGTTTTTGCATTTTTAAGAAATCTTTGAAAAATTGAAATTTGTGTGTGATAGTCTTCAATTACGGAGTATTTTGAGTACACCCTGAAAATTGAATATTTTTCTTGTGTTACACTTCAATTTTAATATTTTTTTTTAAATATATTAATTGAATTTTTTGAAGATGTTAGACTTCAGTTTTAGCATTTTTAAAAAAAATTTGAAAAAATTGAAATTTGTGTGTGTTACTCTTCAATTACGGAGTATTTTGAGTACAACATGAAAATTGAGTATTTTGCTTGTGTTACACTTCAATTTTAAAATATTTTTTTAAAAATATTAATTCAATTTTTTCAAGGTGTTAGACTTCAGTTTTTCAATTTTTAAGAATTGTTTGAAAAAATTGAAATATGTTTGTATTAGTCTTCAATTACGGAGTATTTTGAGTACCACAAAATGTGAGTATTTTGCTAGTGTTACACTTCAATTTTAACATATTTTTAAAAAATATCTTAATTTAATATTTTGAAGGTGTCAGACTTCTGTTTATTAATTTTTAAGAAATTTTTGAAAAAATTGAAATTTGTGTGTGTTATTCTTCAATTACGAAGTATTTTTAGTACGAATTGAAAATTTAGTATTTTGCTTGTGTTACACTTCAATTTTAAATTTTTTTAAAAAATAGCATATGTGAATTTTTTTTAAGGTGTTAGATTTCAGTTTTTGCATTTTTAAGAAATCTTTGAAAAAAGTGAAATTTGTGTGTGTTAGTCTTCAATTACGGAGTATTTTGAGTACAACATGAAAATTGAGTATTTTTCTTGTGTTACACTTCAATTTTAATATTTTTCAAAAAATATCTTAATTGAATTTTTTGAAGATGCTAGACTTCACTTTTAGCATTTTTAAGAAAGTTTTAAAAAAATTGAAATTTGTGTGTGTTAGTCTTCAATTACGGAGTATTTTGAGTACAACATGAAAATTGAGTATTTTTCTTATGTTACACTTCAATTTTAAAACATTTTTAAAAAATATTAATTCAATTTTTTCAAGGTGTTAGACTTCAGTTTTTGAATTTTTATGAATTTTTTGAAAAAATTGAAATATGTGTGTGTTAGTTTTCAATTACGGAGTATTTTGAGTACCACAAAATGTGAGTATTTTGCTTGTGTTACACTTCAATTTTAACATATTTTTAAAAAATATCTAAATTGAATTTTTTGAAGGTGTCATACTTCAGTTTTTGAATTTTTAAGAAATTTTTGAAAAAACTGAAATTTGTGTGTGTTAGTCTTCAATTACGAAGTATTTTTAGTACGAATTGAAAATTGAGTATTTTGCTTGTGTTACACTTCAATTTTTAATTTTTTTAAAAAATAGCATATGTGAATTTTTTTAAGGTGTTAGATTTCAGTTTTTGCATTTTTAAGAAATCTTTGAAAAAAATGAAATTTGTGTGTGTTAGTCTTCAATTATGGAGTATTTTGAGTACAACATGAAAATTGTGTATTTTTCTTGTGTTACACTTCAATTTTAATATTTTTTAAAAAATATCTTAATTGAATTTTTTGAAGATGTTAGACTTCAGTTTTAGCATTTTTAATATATTTTAGAAAAAATTGAAATTTGTGTGTGTTAGTCTTCAATTACGGAGTATTTTGAGTACAACATGAAAATTGAGTATTTTGCTTGTGTTACACTTCAATTTTAACATTTTATAAAAAATATCTTAATTGAATTTTCTGAAGACGATAGATTTCAGTTTTAGCATTTTTAAGAAATTTTTGAAAAAATTGAAATTTGTGTGTGATAGTCTTCAATTACGGAGTATTTTGAGTACAACATGAAAATTGAGTATTTTTCTTGTGTTACAATTTAATTTTAACATATTTTTAAAAAATATCTTAATTCAATTTTTTGAAGATGTTAGCCTTCAGTTTTAGCATTTTTAAGAAATGTTTGAAAAAATTGAAATTTGTGTGTGTTAGTCTTTAATTACGGAGTATTTTTATTGCAACATGAAAAACAAGTATTTTGCTTGTGTTACACTTCAATTTTAAATTTTTTAATAAAATAGCATAAGTGAATTTTTTGAAGGTGTTAGATTTCAGTTTTTGCATTTTTAAGAAATCTTTGAAAAATTGAAATTTGTGTGTGATAGTCTTCAATTACGTAGTATTTTGAGTACACCCTAAAAATTGAGTATTTTGCTTGTGTTACATTTCAATTTTAATATTTTTTTTAAAATATATTAATTGGATTTTTTGAAGATGTTAGACTTCAGTTTTAGAATTTTTTTAAAAAATTTGAAACAATTGAAATTTGTTTGTATTAGTCTTCAATTACGGAGTTTCTTGAGTACAACATGAAAATTGAATATTTTGCTGGTGTTACACCTCAATTTTAAAATATTTTTTAAAAAATATTAATTCAATTTTTTCAAGGTGTTAGACTTCAGTTTTTGAATTTTTAAGAACTTTTTGAAAAAATTGAAATATGTGTGTGTTAGTCTTCAATTACGGAGTATTTTGAGTACCACAAAATGTGAGTATTTTGCTTGTCTTACACTTCAATTTTAACATATTTTTAAAAAATATCTTAATTCAATTTTTTGATGGTGTCAGACTTCAGTTTTTGAATTTTTAAGAAATTTTTGAAAAATCAGAAATTTGTGTGTGTTAGTCTTCAATTACGAAGTATTTTTAGTACGAATTGAAAATTGAGTATTTTGCTTGTGTTACACTTCAATTTTACATTTTTTTAAAAAATAGCATATGTGAATTTTTTTTAAGGTGTTAAATTTCAGTTTTTGCATTTTTAAGAAATCTTTGAAAAAATTGAAATTTGTGTGTGTTAGTCTTCAACTACGGAGTATTTTGTGTACAACATGAAAATTGAGTATTTTTCTTGTGTTACACTTCAATTTTAATATTTTTTAAAAAATATCATCATTGAATTTTTAGAAGATGTTAGACTTCACTTTTAGCATTTTTAAGAAAGTTTTAAAAAAATTGAAATTTGTGTGCGTTAGTCTTCAATTACGGAGTACTTTGAGTACCAAATGAAATATGAGTATTTTGCTTGTGTTACGCTTCAATTTTAACATATTTTTAAAAAATATCTTAATTCAATTTTTTGAAGGTGTCAGACTTCAGTTTTTGAATTTTTTAGAATTTTTTGAAAAAATTTAAATATCTGTGTGTTAGTCTTCAATTACGGAGTATTTTAAGTACCACAAAATGTGAGTATTTTGCTTGTGTTACACTTCAATTTTAATATATTTTTAAAAAATATCTTAATTGAATTTTATTAAGGTGTAATACTTCAGTTTTTGAATTTTTATGAAATTTTTGAAAAAACTGAAATTTATGTGTGTTAGTCTTCAATTACGAAGTATTTTTAGTACGACTTTAAAATTTAGTATTTTGCTTGTGTTACACTTCAATTTTTAATTATTTTTAAAAATAGCATATGTGAATTTTTTTAAGGTGTTAGATTTCAGTTTTTGGATTTTTAAGAAATCTTTGAAAAAAATGAAATTTGTGTGCGTTAGTCCTCAATTACGGAGTATTTTGAGTACAACATGAAAATTGAGTATTTTTCTTGTGTTACACTTCAATTTTAATATTTTTTAAAAAATATCTTAATTGAATTTTTTGAAGATGTTAGACTTCAGTTTAGCATTTTTAAGAAATTTTTGAAAAAATTGAAATTTGTGTGTGATAGTCTTCAATTACGGAGTATTTTGAGTACAACATGAAAATTGAGTATTTTGCTTGTGTTACACTTTAATTTTAACATATTTTTAAAAAATATCTTAATTCAATTTTTTGAAGATGTTAGCCTTCAGTTTTAGCATTTTGAAGAAATTTTTGAAAAAATTGAAATTTGTGTGTGTTAGTCTTTAATTACGGAGTATTTTGAGTACAACATGAAAAACAAGTATTTTGCTTGTGTTACACTTCAATTTTAATTTTTTTAATAAAATAGCATAAGTGAATTTTTTGAAGGTGTTAGATTTCAGTTTTTGCATTTTTAAGAAATCTTTGAAAAATTGAAATTTGTGTGTGATAGTCTTCAATTACGGAGTATTTTGAGTACACCCTGAAAATTGAATATTTTGCTTGTGTTACACGTCAATTTTAATATTTTTTTAAAAATATATTAATTGAATTTTTTGAAGATGTTAGACTTCAGTTTTAGCATTTTTAAAAAAAATTTGAAAAAATTGAAATTTGTGTGTGTTAGTCTTCAATTACGGAGTATTTTGAGTACAACATGAAAATTGAGTATTTTGTTTGTGTTACACTTCAATTTTAAAATATTTTTTAAAAAATATTAATTCAATTTTTTCAACGTGTTAGACTTCAGTTTATGAATTTTTTAATATTTTTTTTTAAATATATTAATTGAATTTTTTTAAATATATTTTGAGTATTTCGCTCATGTTACACTTCAATTTTAACATATTTTTAAAAAATATCATAATTGAATTTTTTGAAGGTGTTAGACTTCCGTTTTTGCATTTTTAAGAAATTTTTGAAAAAATTAAAATTTGTTATTGTTAGTCTTCAATTACCGAGAATTTTGAGTATAACATCAAAATTGAGTATTTTCCTTGTGTTGCACTTCAATTTTAACATATTTTTAAAAAAATATTAATTCGATATTTTCAAGGTGTTAGACTTCAGTTTTTGCATTTTTAAGAAATTTTTGAAAAAATTGAAATTTGTTCTTGTTAGTCTTCAATTACCTAGTGTTTTGAGTATAACATGAAAATTGAGTATTTTGCTTGTGTTACACTTCAATTTTAACATATTTTTAAAAAAATGTAAATTCAATTTTGTCAAGGTGTTAGACTCCAGTTTTTGCATTTTTAAGAAATTTTTTTAAAAAGTTGAAATTTGTCTGTGTCAGTCTTCAATTACGAAGCAATTTGAGTACGGAATAAAAATTTAGCATTTTTCTTATGTTACACTTCAATTTTAACATATTTATAAAAAATATCTTAATTCAATTTTTTGAAGGTGTTAGACTTCAGTTTTTGCATTTTTAAGAAATGTTAGAAAAAATTTGATTTTGTGTGTGTTAGTCTTCAATTATGGAGTATTTTGAGTATAACATGAAAATTGAGTATTTTGCTTGTGTCAAACTTCAATTTTAACATATTTTTAAAAAAATATTAATTCAATTTTTTCAAGGTGTCAGTCTTCAGTTTTTGCATTTTTAAGAATTTTTTGAAATATTTGAAATTTGTGTGTGTTTGTCTTCAATTACGGAGTATTTTGAGTACCACATGAAATGTGAGTATTTTGCTTTTGTTACACTTCAATTTTAAAATATTTTAAAAACATATCTTAATTCAATTTTTTCAAGGTGTTAGACTTCAGTTTTTGCATTTTTCAGAAATTTTTGTGTGTTAGTCTTCAATTACGGAGTACTTTGAGTATGACTTGAAAATTGAGTATTTTTCTTTTCTTACACTTCAATTTTAACATAACTTTAAAAAATATCTTAATTCAATTTTTTGAAGGTGTTAGATTTCAGTTTTTGCATTTTTAAGAAATCTTCGAAAAAATGGAAATTTGTGTGTGTGTGTCTTCAATTAGGGAGTATTTTGTGTACAACATGAAAATTGAGTATTTTGCTTTTGTTACGCTTCAATTTTAACATTTTTTAAAAAATATCTTAATTGATTTTTTTGAAGGTATTAGACTTCAATGTTTGCATTTTTAAGAAATGTTTGAAAAAATTTAAATTTGTGTGTGTTAGTCTTCTATTACGGAGTAATTTGAGTACGGACTAAAAATTTAGTATTTTGCTTGTGTTACACTTCAATTTTAAAATATTTTAAAAATATATCTTAATTCAATTTTTTCAAGGTGTTAGACTTCAGTTTTTGCATTTTTCAGAAATTTTTGAAAAAATTGAAATTTGTGTGTGTTAGTCTTCAGTTATGGGGTATTTTGAGTACGAAATGAAAATTGAGTATTTTGCTCATGTTACACTTCAATTTTAACATTTTTTAAAAAATAACATAATTGAATTTTTTGACGGTGTTAGACTTTAGTTTTTGCATTTTTAAGAAAAAATTTTAAAAAGTTGAAATTTTTGTGTGTGAGTCTTCAATTACGATGTAATTTGAGTACGGAATAAAAATTTAGTATTTTGCTTGTGTTACACTTCAATTTTAACATATTTTTAAAAAATATCTTAATTCAATTTTTTGAAGGTGACTTCAGTTTTTTAATTTTTAAGAAATTTTTGAAAAAAATGAAATTTGTGTGTGTTAGTCTTCAATTACGGAGTAATTTGAGTACGAAATGAAAATTGAGTATTTTGCTTGTGTTACACATAAATTTTAAATTTTTTAAAAAAATAGCATAAGTGAATTTTTTGAAGGTGTTATATTTCAATTTTTGCATTTTTAAGAAATCTATGAAAAAATTGAAATTTGTGTGTGTTAGTCTTCAATTACGGAGTATTTTGAGTACAACATGAAAATTGAGTATTTTGCTTGTGTTACACTTCAATTTTAACATTTTAAAAAAATATCATAATTG
This sequence comes from Luzula sylvatica, assembly GCA_946800325.1. Classification (NCBI taxonomy): domain Eukaryota; kingdom Viridiplantae; phylum Streptophyta; class Magnoliopsida; order Poales; family Juncaceae; genus Luzula; species Luzula sylvatica. The sequence goes on along the minus strand of OX326958.1, from coordinate 3,531,825 downwards.
AATTTTTTGAATGTTAGACTTCAGTTTTTGCATTTTTAAGAAATTTTTGAAAAATTGAAATTTTTGTGTGTTAGTCTTCAATACGGAGTAATTTGAGTACGGAATAAAAATTAAGTATTTTGCTTGTGTTACACTTCAATTTTAACATATTTTTAAAAAATATATTAATTCAATTAGTTGAAGTTGTTAGACTTAAGTTTTTGCATTTTTAAGAAATTTTTGAAAAAATTGAAATTTGTGAGTGTTAGTCTTCAATTATGGAGTAATTTGAGTACGGAATAAAATATTAGTATTTTTCTACTGTTACACTTCAATTTTAATTTATTTTTAAAAAATATCTTAATTCAATATTTTGAAGGTAGACTTCAGTTTTTGCATTTTTAAGAAATTTTTTAAAAAATTGAAATTTGTGTGTGTTAATATTCAATTACAGAGTAATTTGAGTATGGAATAAAAATTGAGTATTTTGCTCGTGTTACATTTCAATTTTATCATTTTTTGAAAAAAATCTTAATTCAATTTTTTGAAGGAGCTTCAGTTTTTGTATTTTTCATAAATTTTTGAAAAAATTGAAATATGTGTGTATTTGTCTTCAATTACGCAGTAATTTGAGTACGGAATAAAAATTGAGTATTTTTCTAGTGTTACACTCCAATTTTGACTTATTTTTAAAAAATATCTAAATTCAATATTTTGAAGGTTAACGACTTTAGTTTTTGCATTTTTAAGAAATTTTTGAAAAAATTTAAATTTGTGTGTGGTAGTTTTCAATTTTTACAGGAGTATATAGCGAATTGCACCAAAAAGAACTTTGCGCGGATCTCGAGAGGAAAAGTTCATCTTTCTGCTGGTCATCGCCATAAAGATTATTACGATTGCTCCGAATCTATGAATATATCGCTCATTCTTTTTCCTCTCTTTTACTAATAAAAAATAGAAAGATATAAGAAAGGATCATAATGTTTGAGAATAAAACTGGAGCAAATCATCATGTATTGCGAGAATAGAATTTCGAGGAAATAAAAAAGGAAAAAGAAAAGAGAAAATTACTCAATAATTCAAAATTTATATTTTCTTTTTCTTTTTCTTTTTTTGCGTACCAAGAAAGGACATTTCGAGAGCGAGACTGTACAAACCCTAAGCAAGAAGGGGCCTGTAAAAAAAATCAAATTGTATTGAGAAGGTAAATTGTAAAATTCCATATCAAGAAAGAAAAGTAATGAGGGGTGACGTGGCACCTTTGTGTGCTTCGATTTTGGAAAAAGATGATTGAGCTTTTCCAAAATTGGCTTTTGGTCTCTTTTATTATAGAGTAGTGATGTACACCGTTAGTAGTCTCTTCCGACATTCTTGATGACGTGAATATGATTTAACACCTTCAAAATTAACACACAAAAACATGATTTAACATCTTAATTTATGGTTTAATTATCTCAATTTATAATTGAACGTACAATTAAGATGTTAAATCATTAATTAAAGTATTGGTTTTTAAGCAGTTAAATCGTATCCACGTCATCAAGGATGTGGACGGAGAGGTAGAGGTATGTCCAACATTTTCCTTTATTATAATAAAATATACAATAACAAATTAATAGGTTGTTAAAAAAACAATCCATTTGTTTTGTAACTAATTACAATAATAATTATTATTATCCCTCGCAATCTTTCTTAATGAGATAAAAAAATCATGGAAACCCTTATCTGTTATGAATATATCAGAAAATATCTTGTACTTTATTAAAGTAATGTTAACGGTATAATGTTATTTCATGAATATGTTTTTTTTGAAGTGGTTGGCAATTGCCTACCAGAGATTTTAATTAAAGAAGAAAAAGGAGTTTCCTCATTTTATTGTGACCAGAGATTTTAAATCATGGAAACCCTTATAATGTTTTTTTCATGAATATGTTAAACACTAAATAATAGTTTTCTCATTTTATTCTGACTCAGGTTTTTCAGTTCCAATTATTATAATAACTGTAACTCAACACGGAAAAAGATTTTAATTGATAATATTTCTAGGGAGCGGGTCTTGTCCGATCGGGTCTTGTCCGATAGGCATCGGACCAGATCTTGTCCATGTATCTTCTAGACCGTCTGATCTCATCAAAATAAATCATGATGAGATGCAATTTAACTCCTCTGTTTAATCTCTGTTGGTAAAAAAAAAAAAAAAAAATCTTTCTCTTTTAACCCTCTCGAAAATAGGAGGTTGTTTTCTCTTATCCCTTACATCTCTCCTTGAAGAAACTTAGTTTCCTATTTTCCTTCTTTTGCTCGCTCGTGTGTGATTTCTTAATTTTCTATCATGCGACGAAGCTCAATAAGGTGTATTAATATGACGAGATGTCCCTCTGTCGAGTATAATTGGTGCTCAATATATCTATATCGACCTCCATCTGCTATTTTTTCTATGTCGATTCGAGTTACGGCTCAAGAATCTGACGAAGCTCGTGAAGATGGACAAAGTATGACTCGATTATGGTGAATTATGAATTATTAGACTGATTTTGGATAAAGCAAGGTTGTTTTGATTTTTCAAAACAAAAAAAAATCAACAAAAAGCAAGGTTGTTTTGTGATGAGCTAGAGTTGATAATATTTGATGGGTTCCAATAATTGATGAATTCCAGTATTAATTTGCTAGTTATTCTTCAATACATTGCCATGAATATTTATTAAGATCATGATACAACAATTCATTATGTATATAGTCATGAATATTTATGAAATTCGAGTCAGACGGTGAAGTCGAGGATGAAGAATAACCAAAGACTGCCGTTTCGCGACATGGTTGCCTGTGAGAGGAATAACTGGTGCTGAGAAACTTGAGGAGAAGAGGAAAGAAAATGAATTGTCGAAATCAATAACAAACATTAGGATGGAGAGAGAGAGAGAGAGAGAGAGAGAGAGAGAGAGAGAGAGAGAGAGAGAGAGAGAGAGAGGAACAAGTTACTCTCTCTAATTGGAAGAAAAAGAGACATTTTTTTAGTGAGAGGACAGAGGCATCTGAAGAAGACAAAAGCAAGATTCATTTTCATTTTTAATTAACGGAGAAAAAATCAGAAAAGTTAAATTTATTTCATCATGATTTAATTTGATGAAATCCAACAATTCATGAAATGCATGGACAAGTTCTGGTCCAATGCTCATCGGATAAGATCCGATCTCACTTTTCTAAGGACAATTATACTTTTTTCTTCATTTCTCCCACAATTCCTCCACACTAATTAATCTCATAATTAACAAAGTGAATTAACAATTAATTCATGGTTACTAAGAATTTAATATGGAATTAAGGTCCATACTAATTAATGATTAATTCTAAATATTTAAAAATAAATAATTATGAATTAATCGTTAATCCAAAACACTAATTATTTAATTAACTATGAATTACTATTGTGGGGAAATTGTGAGGAAATTTGAGGAACGTGATATATAGGGCCTCTTTTTCTAATAGTAGTATTTTAAAGTTGAAACATAAGTTAACTCGTAATTTTCTAAAAAATCGTCCAAACTGCCTCTCTCGCTCTTTCAATGTGATTCAATCTAACGACTGTGATTCAATGTGCTTACAGTAAATCCTTTATTCAAAAGGGTAAAACAGTAATTATATACATACATGCTCTCACGTATCAATAGTTGATTTTGCTTCCTCTTTCTCTTCTCCATTTCTCCCCCCTCTCTCGCTCTTTCTTCTTATTTCCTGATTCATCTAAGAAGAATCCTACATGAAAACATTACTTCACCAGACCTGCAGTTTACTTCACGGAGGCACGAAAAGACACCTTCACACCAATGTTGCAAAAAAACGGTCCTTAACGGTATTTAACGGTCCAAAAAAGGGTTAACGGTGGGCTAACGTTACGTTTTTTGCTTAACGGTATGAAATAACGGTCAACCGTTATTTGACCGTCTTTGACCATTTTTTTCTTCTTAAGAGTGCTTAACGGCGTTATTCGGACCGTTATTTGCGTGCTATTTGTGTGGGTGAGAAGAAAATTTTATTTGGACCAAGAAACATAAAAAATTAATTTATTTGGGCTTGTGTCTTCTTTCTCTTTCAATTTCAACAAGTGGTTCCCGTGAAATGAAAAGCTTCCATTTCTCTTGATTGACATAGCTTTCATTATAGAAAATCATTTCTTGCAAATAAACTACAAAACTTCGGTGGAATCGAAGGCAAGTGAAGGCGACGAACCTAACTGTCCGTGCCGGCACTCGATTGGAGTTTAACCTAGGTACTTCTTGTTCTTTCATGTAGCTTTTATTTTAGGCTGTAGATATTTTCGAGTTTTTTTCCACCCTGATATCGATTATATTTTTTGGGGATATTTTGTTTTGGTTTAAATAATAGTTCATACATATTTCAATTTGGGAATTCACCTTAAAATAGATGGCGATTGAAATAATTTCTCCATAAAAAAGGAGTTTACATAATGTTAATATTTTGTAGGCTTATCGAAAAAATATAATTGAGAACAAATCTGATTAATTAAACTAGTTAGGATGGCTTTCATGCTGAAAATTAAAAACATAAAGCATGGTGCATGTCCATTATAAAGTATTATTGGTTGAATCATACACAAAGTCAGAACTTTATCAATGGACACATAATTTTCAACGAAAATTTTCATTTTGTTGCATGAATGTCTTTTTCTGTAAAATGAATTGAACTAATTAGTCATAATAAATGATTTGGTTTGGAATTTTCAGACAAAGAGTAAGATTCTCAAAAACGGAATTTTAAGATAGAGAGTAAGATTTTCTAGACAAAATTATTTTTTTAATTGAACAGTTTGTATAACCATGATTTCAAATGCAACCACGTCAATGGCTTCAAATGCCCAAAGTGGAAATACAACTTCCTCCGCAACGGAAACCCAAAGTCAAAACGCAAGGGACATTGGATGGAATTACGGTAAAAAAACGGATCAGAATAATTCTCAAAAAGTGAAATGCAATATTTGTGTAGGTTTTGAGTTGGATGTTTATTTGGATGATATGTTTATGTTGTTATTTTGGATGTTTATTTGTTATGTTTTGTTTGGACTTTGTATGTTATGTCTTTTTAGACTTTGATGTATCGTGTTGTGCGGTTTAGACTTTGTATGTGACATTTGTTTAGACTTTGAATTGTAATATTTGTGTTTATTTTATCTTAAATTTGAGTTATGGTTATAATAATCTCAATAAAATAATATGATATATGATATATTATTACGGATTCGAGTGACCGTTATATTACCGTTATATCACCGTTATATTATCGTTAATCGGTAATTCACTTTAACAGTGCCGGACCGTTACGTTCCGTTAAACGTTATTTGCAACATTGCTTCACACTAAAGAGAGAACTTGACGAGGTCAAGCCGGAGAAAGAAAGCTTCGAGGTGTAAATAGGTTCACGGGAGCAGAGAGAGATACATACCTTCACGAAAGGAGAAAGGAGGAGTTTTCGGGGCAGATATTGATTTCGACAAACTAGTTTTGACAAAAAATAATTTGGACAAACTATTTTCTTCTCTTTTAATCTGTGTACCAACTAATGTCAATGAAATGAAGTTGGAGAAAGCGAACTCAAGAAGGATCGACTATATGATTAAGGTGTATTCTTCAACTAAGGTAAGGTTATTTTCACTCGCAGGATACGAAATTCTTGGTTAGTCTATACATGAATTAATTTGTTCAAATTAGGTTTGAATTTTTGGAATTAGGGTTTGATTAGATTTTAACTGATTAATAATGATCTATTTAGTGCTATTGATTTAATTAGAATTTAAATTGTTGAAAACTGATTTGTTTAAAATTTAGAATATTCCATCAATGTATATGTATGTTTAAAAGAAATTGTAATTGAGAAGTTTTAATTTGTACATTTTTGGGTTATTTTCATAATTATTTTGCAAAAAAACAACAATGTGTGTTTTAATTTCCATATTCTTTTGGCAATTAGATGGTTGTTTCCCAAAATTCCATCAATTTGAGGTTAATTTGGTAATCTTTTCGGCAATTGAGGGTATTCTTTTGTAAATTTTAAGCAATTTGATGATTTTTCTTTTTGTAAATTTTGAGAAATTTAAGTTTTTTCCAGCCATTTTGCGGGGTCAGAAACAAATCGAGCCACGTGACAAAGTGTCAACGAGGAATCTGTTGATAAGCTCAAGCCCAAAATAATAAATCAAGTTTAATTAGCCCATATAAGTTTAGGAAAAGTTATTTTAAGGAAAGTAATTTAGGAAATTATTATAGGGCAAGATTTATTATAGGAAAGTAATTTAGGAAATAAGTTTTAAGGCAAGGTTTAATTCTTTGTAATGCAAGTTTATGGAGCCTATAAATAGGCCTTAGATGTTTAGGGATTAATCACATTGAAATCATATCAAATATTAATTAGAAAAGAGAGAAAGACTTGTAAGAGACTATTAGAATTATAAGAGAGAGTTTTGTTTATTAGAAATCCCTATTTGAATCCATATTCGAATCCCGTATTACCAACAAATTGGCATCATAGCGATGGCGAGTTCTGGGAGTGCTTTTGGCCATATATCGCTACCGCGATTGACGAAGACGAATTACGAAGTATGGAGTATACAGATGCGGGCGTTACTCGGTGCGCAAGATGTTTGGGAGATAGTCGAAGCTGGCTACGTGGAACCGGTTGCCGAAACGGAGCAGACGGTAAACCAATTAAAAGCAATGAAAGAGAAACGAGTGAAGGACAAGACCGCCCTGTACTTGTTGTACCAAGCCGTAGACGAGTCGGGTTTTCAGAAGGTTGCCGGCGCGAAAACTTCGAAGGAAGCATGGGACACTTTGGAGAGAGTGTTCAAGGGTGCCGATCGAGTAAAGCAAGTGAGGCTTCAGACTTTGCGAGGCGAATTGGAGTCCATGAAGATGAAGGAATCGGAGGGAGTGTCCGATTACATCTCGCGAGTACAAGCAGTGGCGAATCAGTTAAAGGGCAACGGAGAAGCTCTATCCGACGCAAGAGTTGTTGAGAAGATTCTACGATCTCTGACCGAGAAGTTTGAAAACGTGGTGTGTGCTATTGAAGAGTCGAAAGATTTAGATCAAATGACCATTGATGAATTGGCAGGTTCACTCGAAGCACACGAGCAGCGAAAGAAAAAGAAGGAGAACGAGTCACACCAAGAGGCTCTGCAAGTAAAGGCGACCATAGATGAAGAGAAGGCGATGTACGCTGAGAACAACCGAGGAAGAGGACGCGGCCGTGGAGGACGATTTGGTGGTCGAGGCAGAGGCGGAAACTATAATTCCGAAGAAAAGAAGCAACCGTATCAGCAAAATTGGCGCGGCCGAGGACGAGGTCGTGGACGAGGAAGCTGGTCGAGTCGAGCAAGTGTCGAGTGTTACAACTGCGGCAAGCCTGGACACTACGCGAAGGAGTGCTGGTCCGAGAAAAAGGTAAAAGAAAATGCCAACCTAGTAGAGAGGGAGGAAAATGATGGTGTTCTCATGATGGCTCACAAAGACACCACATCGGAGAGCGATACGATTTGGTACCTCGACACCGGCGCAAGCAACCACATGTGCGGGCACAAACACCTTTTCGTAGAGATGAAGGAGCTAGACGATGGGCACGTGTCATTTGGAGATGCTTCAAAGGTCCAAGTGAAGGGCAAAGGTAAAATTCGATTCTATCAGAAGGATGGTAAAGAAGGACATATCGAAAATGTCTATTACGTGGCTGAGATGAAGAGCAACATAATCAGCATGGGGCAACTATTGGAGAAAGGATACTCGGTCTTCATGAAAGATCGAACGATGCAGCTGAAGGACAAGCAAGGTCAATTAGTTGCGCGTGTTGAGATGGCGAAAAATCGAATGTTCAAGCTCAACCTGAGAAGTGTGCAGAGAATGTGCTTACGAGTCGACATGGAGGATAAAGCTTGGCTCTGGCATTTGCGGTTTGGACACTTGCACTATGGAGGCTTGCGATAGTTGGCCAAGAAGGACATGGTGCACGGTCTGCCAGATATGGACTACACGAGCAGATTTTGCGAAGGTTGCGTACTCGGTAAACATGCAAGAGTCCCATTTCAGAAGAAGGCGAAATATGAAGCAGCAAACCCTCTCGAGCTGGTGCACACCGACATTTGTGGTCCGATCACACCGAAATCGTTCAGTGAGAAAAGGTATTTTATTACATTCGTTGATGATTACACTAGGAGGACCTGGGTTTATTTTTTGAAGGAAAAATTCGATGCATTCGAAGTGTTCAAGAGGTTCAAGGTGCTTGTCGAGAAGATGACCGGGCGATACATCAAAGCTTTGCGGTCAGATAGAGGTGGTGAGTACACGTCAACCGCATTTACGAGCTTTTGTGAGGAGCAAGGGATTAAGAGATTCTTGACTGCGCCATACTCGCCTCAGCAAAATGGTGTGGCCGAGAGGAAGAACCGGACCATTCTCCACATGGTTCGATCGATGTTGAAGAGCAAAGGAGTGCCAAAAGAATTTTGGGCCGAGGCGGTACAGTGTGCGATGTATGTACAAAATCGATGTCCTCATGCGAAATTAGGCGAGAAAACACCTCAAGAAGCGTGGAGCGGCATGAAACCGACGGTGTCGCATTTCAAGGTGTTCGGAAGTGTGGCGTATGCACATGTACCAGATCAAAGGAGGACGAAACTCGATGATAAAAGCAAGAAGTTTGTGTTCATTGGATATGACGAGAAAACGAAGGCATACAAGTTGTACGACCCAATTGAAAGAAAAGTTGTGGTGAGCCGAGATGTCCATGTGAATGAGAAGAGCGCATGGGACTGGAGTAAGAAGTGCGAGATGGAAGATGAGGACGCCGAGTCAGACGAGTCCGAGAAAGAAGAATCCGCAGCGTCTGTACCGACTAGCCCCGCAATACCCGAAGAAGAAGACGAGCCGAGACAGACACGCACAAGGAGCCTACAAGAGCTATACGATGCAACCAGTGAGGTACATCTTGTTTGTCTTTTGGCAGATGCGGAGAATATTTCCTTTGAAGAAGCCGTGAGAAACAAGAAATGAAAATCCGCGATGGATGAAGAGATTGGGGCTATCGAGAAAAACAAGACGTGGGACTTGGTCGAGTTACCAAAAGGATGCAAGCCCATAGGAGTCAAGCGGGTGTACAAGAAAAAGAAATTTTTTGAAGACGATGATCGGGATGATGAAGAGGCTTGTGCTTAAGGGAGGAATTTGTTGATAAGCCCAAGCCCAAAATAATAAATCAAGTTTAATTAGCCCATATAAGTTTAGGAAAAGTTATTTTAAGGAAAGTAATTTAGGAAATTATTATAGGGCAAGATTTATTATAGGAAAGTAATTTAGGAAATAAGTTTTAAGGCAAGGTTTAATTCCTTGTAATGCAAGTTTATGGAGCCTATAAATAGGCCTTAGATGTTTAGGGATTAATCACATTGAAATCATATCAAATATTAATTAGAAAAGAGAGAAAGACTTGTAAGAGACTATTAGAATTATAAGAGAGAGTTTTGTTTATTAGAAATCCCTATTTGAATCCATATTCGAATCCCGTATTACCAACAGAATTCATGCATTAAAGGTTTTTCTGGTCGCATAAGGTTACTCGACCATTGTCTTTTCTTACAAGGGAGAAATGGAAGAGTGTTTTTATTCTCACACGAATGTATCAGTGGGGCCCAAAGAAGATCGAGAGCTCGTGACTGGGGTTCAAGTTTCCTAAGGGGGTGATAAGGAAACTAGAAAACTTGAGGAGAGATTTTCTATGGAGGGGGAATAAAGATAAAGGATTTTATCTCGCCTCATGGGATCTTGTGTGTAGACCTAAAAAGTATGGGGGGCTAGGAGTTATAAAATTAGAGGAGTTCAACGCAGCCCTACTCCAGAAATGGCTCTGGAAATATTACACAAGAGAGGAAGGTTTGAATTGGAAAGTATTAGTCTCTCCACTCTCGGAGAAAAAGATTGAACCCAGGAATAATCATAAAGACTCCCACTTTTGGAAAAATTTGCAATCTTACTTAAGTTTTTTCTGGAGATCAATCTCTTTCGAAATAGGAAACGGGAATAATGTGAGTATTTGGTATAACAATTGGGGCGAAGGCTTGCTATATCAAGAGCTACCCAATTTGTTTGAGATGGCAATTAAACAATCTGGTACGCTGTACCAGTTCAAAATTTGCCCGGATATCAGAAGACTTTTTAAAGGAAATTTAAATCCTACTGCAGCTAAAGAGCTGAAATGGCTAAAGAATAAGCTTAATTCTATCTCCCTGAATCCTAATCTTCATGATCAAGTGAAATGGAATTGGGCTCCTAATCAACTTTTTTCAACTAAAAGCGCATATGATATGATCATTAAGGGAGTGTATTCCTTTACTGATCTTGGAGAATTATGGAAATTAAAAATTCCTGGCAAATTAACTGTCTTCTTTTGGCTCTTAAAACAAAACAGGATCCAGACGATAGATAATTTACAAAAGAAAGGAATGGTATTGGTAAACCGATGTTACCTTTGTCGCAAACAAGCTGAGTCGGTGGCCCACCTGGTTTCTGAATGCGATTTTATACAGCTCCACTGGACAGCCCTGTGTGACGAGGTCTCTCTACCGAACCTTCACCACCGGGTCGAACGCATGCTGTCCGCCATCACCTCCGAGAAGCTCCTCACTGAAAGCTATCAACTTTTTGCAGCTTTCCTCTATGGGGTATGGAGAGAACGCTGTAGGAGGGTTTTTTCGGATGAAAAAATAGAAGGATCGTCGTTAATTGGAGAATTCCTTCGAGATTGGGGTTTAATTAGACGATTGAACAAAAAGATCGATCAATTCAATTAGCTGTTCTGAATTGTGGCCATGGCGGTAGAGTGAGTTCTCAAGAAATTAAAAGAAAAGGGGAAAGATGCTTTGGTTGTGGAGACTAAAGTCAGATAAAGCCATGTTTTGCTGGCAAGTACAAATAGAAATGGACATGGACCATAAGCAAGGAGTATTTAAAAGCTAGGTGGGCTCTTACTAGGCGCACGATGGACTAATGATTCATGGTTCATCTATTTTTCATCTAGACCCCTGTTCTTTTGGAATTTACGTGGGAATATAGGGTTCAGTCATACTTCTTCAGCGAATGGTGTTTTCTTTTAGATTTTTTCTTTACTGTGTAAATAAAAATTGTAAGAACCTTTTTATCCATTTATTTATCCTATTATTTGGAAGAGAGACTTCGAACTCTCTCCAAATTTACTCAAAAAAAAAAAAAAGAAGGCCGGCTTGCTCTGACGTACTAGTGTGAACGACGAGGGGCCCACTTGGAAATGTTTGTTGTAAATTTATAATTTTTACAGGGGTATTTTTGTTACTTTGAGGATTTTTTTACAAGGAAATGTTTTTGTAATTTATACTTTTTATGGTTTTTAGAGGTGTCTACAAATTTCTATAATATTTTAGGTTTTTGGGACTTTAATGAAATGTTGGAATATTATTGTTGATTTTGATATTTTTAGAATTTATTTGAACTTACTTCGAGTTAAAATGTGAAAAATGAATTTTTGTTCGGTATATTTGCAAAAAAATTGGTACCATTGACTAGAGAATTTGGGATCAGTCTAAAATTGATTGGTACCGGTTGCCGGTTGGTACATGTTTAATATCATTTCTTCAAAAATTAGAATATTTGATCAATTTTTCACCGAAACACCAAATGATTGGTATCAATTGAATGCAAAATTTTAGTTGTAGACGTACCGATATAACTTAACGACATGATTATTCAAATTGATTGAACAATATTTCATTAAGAACCAAAAATTTCAGAAAAATACGTACAGTATACAAACATAATTTACATACATGCATAACATATACAATGATATCCTAACATCCCGACACAAAAGTTGTGTCATGATAACCAAGCATCCCGACACAGTACGTTGTTGCCGCACAAATCAAATATGGTACCCTAACATCCCATGTTAATACGTAACAAAGTACACCTATATACATAATACCTACATGTACCAGTAGGTACTGTGCCTATATATTTGACAAATTAGACCCACTTATCGATAATGTCTTCGTCTCCTATTTCATCTAGATAACCTGATCCATACATGAACGATAAGTCGACTCCTGCAAATAAGAAAATGGTATTCAGAACTGAAATGAAATGCTCAAAATAGGATTAGAACTGAAATGCTCGAAATTATCATGTAAACCCCAACAAAAATTTGAAATTGTCATGTATACCACTACCAGTACAAAGTCGGAATTCATCATGTATACCCCTATAATATCTGATATTATCATGTATATACCCCTAGTTAACTCTGAAAATACGCCCCTACAAAAGCTGAAGTTATCATGTATACTTCTACCCCTAAAAGAATCTCAAATTATCATGCATACCGCTACAAAAAAATCAAACCAAAAAAAATCAATTGATCGAATTCGAGATGATAAATGTACCATTTGATTACTTCCAATCGAGAGTGTTCGGGGGGCAGGACGAGAGGGTGTTTCACGGTGAGGGGCAGAGAGACAAGCTCTTCATGTGGCGGGCGGAAAGAGATTGTTTCACTTTCTTTCACGGTGAGGGGCGAGAGAGAGCTTTCCCGTGAATGGAGAGTAATTTACCGTGAGAGAAGATAACTTTTGAGCGGAGGTTCATGGAAAAGATATCAGGAAAAAAAGAAAAAAACAACTAAACATAATTAATGGACATGTCCCTCGTTACTCCATCGATTTGTTATTCAAAACTGCACCTCATTACTCTCTCTCTCTCTCTCTCTCTCTCTCTCTCTCTCTCACACACACATCTTAAAAGATGTTCAGAGTCTTCAGACGACATTTCTCACACCTCCTCTCCCGTGTCTCCTTTATCCGGAGCAACCGGGTTCAGGAACCCGAACCCAATCATGAAGATGAAAACGATGCATTAGCCTTCTGTAGTTCTGTTTAGAATACCTCTAACCCAACGCAATCATGAACACGAAAATGATGCATTGGCCTGGCGCCCTACCTGAAAGCCCTAACGCGTATTTTATTTACATAATAGAAGTTTAAGTATTATTATTTATTTTTGAAAATTATAAATTTAATAGAATACTTTATCCATCTAAATAACTTCTTAAACTTATAAATATCTGTCAAATAGTATTGTTATTTTTTAAAATATAATCTTAAAAAAATCATATGGTATAAAATAATTTGTATTTATGTTTATGTTAAATTAATTTTTTATATTACTTATTAAATTATTTTCATTATTAAGTTTAATTTTCATTGCATTTTGAATCAGTAAAAAGTTATTAGTACTACATAATTAATGATGTGTTATTACATATATTGTATGATTCATAATTTGTATATTTGATATTGTATGTGTAATATTGTGAATAAAAATGATATAAATATTTAATGTTATGCTTATTAGTAAAATTTTGTTATACCTCATATATTATTATACAATGATACTAATATGAGTGTTATTATCTGATTAAAAAATGAGATTTTTTGTTATTATAAAACATATATTCTTAATTTAAATAAAAGGGTTCGAATAATTTTATTATGAGAAGATATTATTAATATTATCATACAAATATGTAATTTATATTATAATAAAAAATATAATTACCATGATCGTTGCATAATGCGAGTATTCTCCTAGTTAGTATTATTATCGACTGAATACCGATTCAACAGAAAGCAAGTTCCTCTTTATATCCTCAACCCCTTTTCTCACACTCTTACACTTCAAACTCCAAAATATTAAACTCCTCGATATTATTATTATTATTATTATTATTAGTCACGTTCTTAAAAAATTCTAACGATTCATCATTATCAATGAATGAAAAATATACGAGACTTCTCCATTTATTATTAAAAAAACAATTCGTTACTTTATTAGCTAGATTATTTAAACAAACAAAAACATTTCTTCTGCAAAAACTCCACCCTAGCATTTATTTCCTCCTCCAACCTCAAAGAATTGCTTCAACGTATACAGTATTGGTACTAAAATATAAAAAACAAACTTTTCAATAACAAGAACATATCGACTTCATGAAATATATACTTTATATAGTTACATAAAAATAATAAGGAAGATGAAAATATAACTAATCACACTTTATTATCTAATACGTATACAATACCAAATGGTCCACAGTAACACCATAATTCTTTCATTCATATTCCTAATAAAATCAAGCACCATAAAGATGAGCTGGAAGCTTCGGCTTCGCAACGGCCTGTAACGGCACCTTCTTAGGCGTCGATAGCCCGAAAATCTCTTCCATACTTAAATCGGCTGGATCCATTCCTTCTGGAAGCTTCCACTCGAACCCGTGTAGCAAATTGGCTAGACTGACCTGGATCACCTTCAAACCCAGATTGTATCCAGGACACATTCGCCTTCCTGAACCGAATGGTAGCAACTCGTAATCTTGACCTTTGACATCGATCGAGCTCCCGATAAATCTCTCGGGGTTGAATACCTCGGGCTTGTCCCAAACTGCTGGGTCCCGCCCGATTGTCCATACATTGACTAAAACGAGCGTACCAACTGGTATATCATACCTATTATATACCATTATTTAACAAGGGTTATTTATTTAAATTATTTCGACCTTATAAGTTATAACTAGAGTAATAATATCATCATTTGAAGTAATACCCGTTATAATTAGCGAATTCACGAGATTGCCGTGGCACGAGCATAGGGGCAACCGGGTGTAAACGCATTGTTTCCTTCATGATTGCTTCGATGTAAGGGAGTTTGTGTACTTCCTTCTCCTCGACCCAACGGTTTCGTCCGATTACTCTGTCGAGTTCCTCAGTCGCCTTTTCTAAGATTTCAGGTTTTTTCAGGAGCTCAGAAAGAGCCCATTCCACCGTCACGGCTGAGCTCTCTGTTCCGCCCGCTATTAAGTCCTGTAATACGAGAGGGAAAAAAGAAAAAGAAAAAGTCAAATATATGTTCTTATTTGGTAAAAATGGAAGGAAATAATTTTTCCTTATATAGAATTTTGCATGTGTTTAGTGAGAACTTGAAAGATCAATAATCAACCAATTTTAGTTTACCTGAGTAAAAGCTTTAACTCCATCTCTCTTGAGTTCAATCTCTAGAGTAGGATCTTCTGCTAATTGTAACAACACATCTACCATGTCTTTCGCCACGAAATCCTCGCCATCCTCGTGACGCCTCTCGTTGTGTTCGTCCAAAACATGCTCCAAAAAACGGTCAAACTTCTTGCTTACCCGCTTCATCCTCTTAACATAACCCTGTAAATCAAACCAAGAAAAGCTCATAAGTTTTACGAGTTGTGCATATATATATTGGCCAAAAGAACAGGATTTTTATTATCATCTATTATGAGAAATTAAAAGAAGAAGAAAAGAACCTGCAAATCGAGAAAATCCAACCACGGTATATAATCGCCTATGTTCAACACTCCATTGAGAAGAAACAACTCGTCGAGCATCGATTTGAACTCCTCTGGTGTGACGATTGCCCCCTCGGTCTTGTTCAAGTATTTCTTTCCCAACACCATTCTACATATCACGTTGAGACTGACGGTCGTCAGATGATCCTTCAAATTTACCACCTTTCCCGACGATTCGAAAAGGTTTCTGAGAAGTGTACGGATCTCCTCGACACGCATATATTCATATGACTCTAGCCGTTTCGCACTAAAGAGCTCCATGATGCACATCTTCCTTGCTTGGCGCCAATACGAGCCGTATTGAGACCAAGTTATATCGGTGTAGTTATATGTGGTGTACTTCCCCGCCGCAGTCCTGGGCCTATCGATGAACGACACGTCATGAGTTTTCAAAATGAATTTCGCCAGCTCGACTGATGATCCAACGACTACAGGTTGAGACCCGAAACGCAGGTACGTGAGTGGACCGTATTTCTTCGAGAGAGCGTGAAGCGATTGGTGAGGGAGGGAACCAATTAGGTTTAAATTGCCGATTATAGGCCACGGTTTAGGGCCGGGTGGAAGATTGTACTTGACTCGACGACTGAAGTAAGAGATTGATTTGAGGAGGAGGGTTGTTGAGATGATTATTGCCAAGTAGTTCATTGCCCATATTGGTGTTATGAACTCCATTATTGTTCTAATTTGTGTTGGAGTGTGAGTGTGAGCTTGTGTATTGTTCTTGAAAGCTTGTGTGTTGTTCTTGAAGAGGTGTTTGAGGACTATTTATAGGCATTGTCCTAAGCTTTAATTAGTATATTTTAATCTATCTTCTGAAATGGGAACATGGAAGGAAATTGGCAAATTGATAGTGGTTGGTTGAATCCATTGTGTGAGTCAAATAAATTAGTGGGTCAATTAAGTGCTTCAAGTGTTCCGATTCGTTAGTTTTTGTTAGTTTTACAATTTGACGAGTGTGAAGTTCTTCGCAAATTCTGGTTGATTTGACTTGAGTTTAGAACTCAGTACTGGTTTCTTCTATATACAATACATTTTTTTCAAATGTATCACAATTTCTGAGCTCATGTAGAAGTTGAATTTTCAATTTGTTTAGTTTTCTTGACTTGACTTGACTCTAGTTCATGTTCTCATTCAATTAGTTGAATTGCTTTTTTTATATTAGTACAACACACAATGTATAACTTATAAATAATGAGTAATATTTTTTGTTGTTTAAGTTTTGATATTTAATATTAATGAAACTTAAATGACAAATTCTTAGCTTACATGTAAATTAAACAACCAAGATAAATCATGTATCAATTTTATCTAGTTTTAGTGTATTTTTTTTTTTTTTTGAAATTATTGGAGAAGGCTTGAAATCCTTCATCCAATTTTAAATTTATACTTAGAAAATTTTTACAAATTCCCTATTACTTGGTCTATACATTTTTCACTTTTCTAACTGTACTTTACTTTTTCCTCTAATTATACATAAAAGAGAAAAATGCAAAAAATCATAATAAACTAAAAAAAAAAACATGAGATTTTTCCGCAGGCTTTGATCTCAATCTGGCCTTCTAAATTCCATCTTGGATTAGTGTATCTTTTTTATGATATGGAATATATATTTTCCGAGCGAACATAGATTGGAAAAAACATAGAATCGTGACAAGTAAGCTTTAACATCTGTTTATTTTCCTGGTGAATTGATGCAATTCTACGAGGAAATTGTGTGACAAAATCATGGAAAGAATTGTTGACTCAAACTTTATGAATGAGTTGACATGGACTAATGAACAAGAAATTTTAATATGGATGTAGTAGTCCTCGTATACGCGGAACCCAATTTGTGGTGCCCCAAATTCCCCAAAACTTTCCAAAAATCGAATTAACACCTTTAATTAACACGATGATTAACTATTAATATATATTTAGTAAAATTATGATATGTAATTAAGGTATTTTCTAATTACTTTAATAATTAATATTCAATATACCGATTTGGTATTCCTTCAAAAAAAAAAAATTAATATTCAAAACTTAATAGTAATGCATCTCAATAGTTATGGGGGAAGATTTGGGGAATTGGGTGGGGCACGATATAGTTTCCCATCTATATCTGAGAGAGAGAGAGAGAGAGAGAGAGAGAGAGAGAGAATGACTAAAATATTTCATTTAAGTAAAAGATAATTTGGTACTTATAATTTTTAATCATAATATTTGTTTGTTTCATGAAAAAAATAATACAAATTTCAAGACAAGTATAATGGTTAAAAATTCAGAATTACCAAAATAAAATTACATAAATAAATATCATAATCATCCCCTCTCTCACTTTGTGTGTGCGATGCACGCACGTATATGTGTGTATAACTAAGATACTTAATTTTTTTTTCTTAGTACAATAAGTGTGAAATTTATGATTTCTAAATCAGTAGATTTTATTTGAGATTTTGTATTTTAAATTTGATACTTAATTAAGTACGATAAGTTTGATATTTAAGTTTTTAAATCATTAGATTTGATTTGAAATATGTATTATAAATATCCCAATCTACTAAATAATGCACAATAGTGGTAGGCAAGTACAGTCCAAGCGTTACGACACGTTAAAATCGTAATATAAAACATTAATATGTTTTCATCATAACTATCAAAGTTTTGGTTCAGCATAAAAGCAAATAATCCAAAACAAATCTCACAAATAAAAAATTCTAAATATCAAACTATATTTTACTTAATTGACAATCTTATTCATTCACTATATATTTGGGCAGTGCAATTTTTTTTGGGCAGTGCAATTTTTATGCATGTAGATTTTTTTTACATTGTAATACTTTCGACGTTTTACTATATTATTTTTCGTATTCGAATCACTATCAATATATTTTCACAATCATTTTAATTACATTATATTATCTTAACAAAACTAGTTAGGCAGAATATTGACTATAAATACATACTTCAAGGCACTTTTGTCAAAATGAAACTAGACAAGTGGACACCAATTTATTACCAAAATAATAAATTATTATGCCCATTTGGGTCATAAAGTAATAAACCAATTATTTCATAGGACACAATTTATTAGTGGGCCAAAACCCCTCAACAAAAAAACAACAAAATTAAAAAAAAAAATGTAAAAATCAAAACAAACACATTTTTCTAACAAAAACTCCTAAAACTTTTCAAAAACCAATCGCCTTCAATTTAACCAATCTCCTCTCACATTTCGCCACCATTTTTTTCGTATCGGACCAAAAATATGTCTCCAAATTGCACCCCGCTACAACCAACCTCCCCAAAATCAATCTCACGACAAAGATCCCATTCTTCTCGCAAAGTCTCTTCACCAAACAATTCACCACTTTTCGACTCATCGAAACGAACCCGTTTCGAACTGAATACAGAACCAACCCAACGACTCGACTCAAATCGCTCTCCAAATTCACCGAACGAATCAACGAGATAAAACTCGGCGGATTCAAATCGATATTATTTTCGCTCAAAACTTTGTAAATCACAAAGGCTTCTTCCACCCTATTAACCTGACAAAACCCGGTAACCCACATTGTATACGGGTCCGAATTAACCGACCCGTTATGAACCCGATCAAATTCCACCAACCCTCTAATTGTCTCTTCCAAAAACCCATCTTCGAAACCTTTTTTAATCCTCGAAATTTCCTCCACCGCTTTAACATCCGTGCTGAATTCATCGCATAAAAATTCAAACCAGAGCGAAATCGCTTGAGAAACCTTTTTCTTTCGACCTAAATTCGTCATGAACGAATAATAAATCGCGCCTTTAGGTATAAAATTAATTTCCACCAAATACTTAAATATTCTAGAAGCTTCTTCGTCTCGATTCGCCTTCAAAAGCGCATTGATAACCGTGCAATAAGTGAATTCGTCAGGATCGTGTCCTTTCATCTGCATTTCCTTGAATAATTTCAACGCGTAATTCAAATCGCCAGTGTTACAAAATCCGTTTATCAGGACGTTATAAGTGATTTTGTCAGGTACGACTCCGCTATCGACGATACCGCGCAATATTTTGTACGCTTTTAAAACTTCGCCAGCCTGGCAAAGACCTGTTACGAGTTTTTTCAGACTGGGTGTATCGTGGACTCGGTCCGTGCCTTGCGTGAGCCTGAGAAATAGCGAGGGGTTTTTACCCATTTCCATTTTGTAAAATAGTATATTGGCTTTTTTTATTTCGCCAGCCTGGCAAAGCCCGTTAACCAGGGAGTTAAACGTGTAGACTGTGGGCTGGCAACCTAGCTTTGACATTTCATCGAACACCTCTTGTGCGTCATTTATTAGCCCAGCGTTACACAATCCACAAATTAGAATTGTTTGGGTCGTTGAATCGGGGAATAAATTATTTTTCGAAATTTCTAATTTGAGCGATTTGGCTCGATCTAGTAAGCCTTTGTCACAACAGGCTTTGATTAGCGTGTTGTAACAGAACGTGTCCGGTACGAGACCCGTACTGGTCATTTCGTTTAGGAGAGAGAAAGATTCTTCGATTCGACCCGTATCCGCATAGCCTTTGATCATTATCGTGTATGCGATTATATCGGGTTTGATATTGTTTTCTTTCATTTGGTTAAAGTAATGATTTGCTTCGTTGAATTTGCCGATTTTGAATAAGCCTTCAATTAAGGAGCTGTAGGCTTCTAAACCGAGAATGAAGCCTTTTTGTTGGAAGGTTTTTAAACGGGAGAAAGCTTCTTCGACCCGGCCCGCTTTGCATAACCCGTTAAGGAGGGAACTGCAATCGGCTTTGTTCGGTTCGTATCCTTTCGAATTCATCGAGTCAAATAACTTTATTGCTTCGTCGATTCGTCCTGAATGACAAAACGAGGTTAGAATTATGTTGTGGATACGGGTATCTGGTGCTATTCCTCTCTGAAGCATTTCGTCAAACAGGTTCAGTGCATCCTTTACCATTCCCGTTTTGCATAATCCATCCATTAAAATCGCGTATGTGAATCTGTTTGGTTGGCAATCACATTTAATCATTTGGTTGTAAACGGCCATGGCAAGCAAGACCACTTCTTTCTCGACGAACATCTTAATGAGTATGTTATAAATGGTACTGTTCGGTACAATATCGAACTCAGGAATCATTTCCTCGAACACCTCAATTGCCTTATCAATCTGGCCTGATTTTGCTAAACCGTCAATCACCGGAGCAAAACCGGCAGCTTCGAGTTTATAATGTCCGTTGTTCTTGAGCTCCTTTAGTAAATCCAATGCTTGCGGAATTGAATCCGGGTTCTGGGTGAAAAGAGAGATCATGCGGTTTTTGGAATTGACTGAACGGAGGTGGGGGAAGGAGGAGGTGAAGAGAAAGAGATGGAAGGCAGGGAAGGGGGAAGGGAGGGAGAGAAGAGATTCGGTGATTATGTGTTTGGTGAGGTAAGGGGTAAGATTGTGAAGGGTTAATCGGAGAGATGGGGAGGAAGAAGGGAGCGAGTGGAGAAGGGAGAGGAGAGAATCGGTAAGAGAGAGGTCGGAGGAGGTGGAGCAGGCGGAGTCGGAATGGGAATGGCGATTGGAAGAGAGGAGAAAAGGGCGAAGGGGGCGTGGCCATCTCATACGGTCATGGGGTGAAAGGGGGAGGAGAGGAGATCGGAGGATTTGGGGTTTTGACTCGAGTCGAGCGAGCTTCCATGGGAGGTACTATTTCATGGATACCCTTGAAAATATGAAATATATCGTGTACATCCCTAAAAAATAAAAATATCATGTATGTAGTATGCTAAACATTAAAAATCATGATTATGAAAATTGAAATAATAGTAGAATTGAAAAAAAAAAATGAACAAACAGATATTATCTATCTCTCATACCCGAACACGAACCAACAGGTATCTGTATAATTCATGATAATTCAAATTTTAGAAAGATGGAGTTTAATCAAAACTCTATTTTTTTAATTAAAACGTTTCCTTGCCAAAAATTGAAAATATAAGTTTTTTTTTAATGGTTATCATAGGCAATCCCAATTTTTCATTAAATCAAATAAAATATGATAATATACAAGTGAGTACGTATAAAATGAAATAATAGGTCATGAGGCGTTTGGTTGTTGGGATCTCCTTTGGTTGTTAAAAAACTATCTCGTTCGTTTTTTTCTGTTATCCATAAAATTACCGTCCATAATAAGCTCCGGTTGTTTCGACACTCCACCAGGAGATGGTAAATTGTGTCTAACAATATATGGTAAAGACGACACAAGTCCCTGTGTGCGCAACCTTTTTCCCCCATAAACTCGGTCGTATTAAGTTTTTTCAAAAAATAGAAAAATAAGTTAACCGTGACTAAAATAATTAGACATATTAAATAGAAAGTTGTTCTTTCCCTCCAACCTAAACTACTGTAAATTATCGTAAAAGCAAAATATATTCACTTTTATTTTTAGTTTCCACCAATATTTCATATTTACGTATAAAAATAACCTCCTCGCGATGTATCATGAAAAGCGATCAACGAATATAATGAAGGAGAACTAGGGAACAACTAACTACAAATTAGTAAAATGTGAAGGTCCATATAGATAATTTATATTGAGAAAAAATTCATAAGATTTCCATTTTTTATCATACGGTGATCATAAAAATTATGTGATACTGAGTAGTTAGAAGAAATTTAAAATTCAAGGAATAAATTTGTGAAATTTTGTACAATGTGATCATAAAAATTATTATTATTATTATTACTAGTAGTAGTAATAATATAATAATGTGTGAAATTTTGTCTTGGTAAGATGTGACTCAAAAGTTTTTTCAAGGAATAAATTTGACTTCAAAATGCCAACAGGTTTTACCATCTAGTAGAAATTCAACATAATTCAAAAAATAAAATAAAAATACAACTCAATAATTTAACATTAAACAAGCCGCCTAATGAACCTACAAAAACACTCACGAAGGACTGTCAAACCCAAATATGCGAAATACACCTGAAATTCCATCCAATTTTCAATTTTCAAATTATAAATTCCTTTCTTCAACTTTTTTCAAAATAAATAAATAAATAATAAAAATTATAATTTATAAAATATACCTTCATCAGTTTGATATTTACTTTTATCATCTCCAGCATAAGCAAGTAAATTAAATTTAGGATTCCACTCCACACTATTCATCGCCGCTTTTGTCGGTATTTGATGTATCGATCGTCCCGTCTCCACCAACGCCTAAAAAATTGGAAAATAAATAAAATTAATTAATTATTCAAAATTTATTTAAATTAATAAAATAAAACATACAATATCGACATATGGATCTTCACTCGCCGAAGCGATAAATTCTCCCGTGTGGTTAAAACTCACTGTCCTTACTGGCCACCTAATATAAATAAAAAATATATTTTATTGACGAAATAAATAAATAAATAAATAAATAATCGTACTCCATTTTAGTGAAAGTTCTGACGCAAAGCATTTCGTTGACGTCCCACAAACTCACGAGTGAATCCGCACTCCCAACCGCAATATACCTAAATAAAGTAGGGGCTTTTTTGTAATTTGTAATATTTTAAGGGTTTTTTCATAAATAAGTTGTTACCGTCCAATTGGGTCGACAGCAATGCAATAGCAACCAGCTGTGTGTGCGACTAAATTGTGTTTTAATTTTAATGATGGATAATCGAACACCTCAATTGTACCTGCACCTTAATTAAATAAATAATAATAATAATATTAATAATTATAATAATTATTATTATTAATTTGGATTTTTGGCTAAATTAAATAATAAAAAATAGGATACTTTTACCGTTTCCTGTAGTGATGAAGAACATGTCGCCGGTTTTGTTCCATGCTATTTCATTAATCTATTTAATAATAATAATGATAATGATAATAATATTTTTTTTAAATAAATTAATAATTTGACGAGTTACCTCATAACCGAACTTGTGCTTATGAATCGTCTTCAATTTCCTCACATCTAAAATCGTTAATTCGTCCTCCTAAAATAAAAATAATTAATTTTTTATTATTAAAATGTACAAATAAAAAAAACCTAATAAAAAATATAATAAATACCCTGTTTCCAACAGCGATGTGAGTTCCGTCATGTTTATACGTGATATTAATATTCTCACCACTAAGTTCAACATTTTGGGTGCATTTCCCACCTAATTAACAAAATTAATCAGTACCAAACCCTAAACCCTAAATGGGATAAAATAATAATAATAATTACTTCGAGCGTCCCAGAGACGAAGAGATTTATCGCCAGAGCAAGTGGCGATAATTTCAGAATGTTTCGGGTCCCAACAAAGCTGATCCACACAATCCGTGTGTCCTTTTAACTCTATATCTTTCACTTTGCCCTGTTTTGGATAGTAATTTTGAACGAATTTGATTATATGCCCTTGTCAGAGAATTCAAAAATGAATTAATTGCAATACATGGCTACTGTGAGGATCGATAGTCCAAATTCGAGCAGTGTGATCGATTGATCCTGATGCGAGTTTCGTTCCTAAACAATTCCATGCTACTGCGTGCACCTAATCAAATTGGATTTTATTTGAGAAATTAAAGTGCTGTCTGTATACAGTAGAAACAGTATACTGAGAGACAAGAATGGTGTACTGATGATTATATTTGAGAAAGATTTGAATCGGATAAAGATAAACCCTAGTAGAAAGAAGAAAGGGAGAAATTGAAGTGGTGTATTTCGACGGTACCTTTCGCTTATGGCCGTGGTACTCTCGCGAGCTCAAGTTTTTGAAGTCGAAGGGCTTCTTCTCTTCCATGGCGGACCGAAGATCTTTGCTTTTGGCTTCGGATACTACAGTGATGCTCCTCCTCTTTGCCCTTGCTGTAAGAGGACTTTTTCAATTTTCTCTACTTCTTAAACTATAATATTTTCGAACTTTTAAAGAGATAAAAGAAATAAGTTTTTCTATAATATGGTTTAAAGAGATAAAAGAGATAAAAACTATAATAATTTTTAAAAGAGTATTTTGGATATTTTGAAGAGTGTATTATAAATTTTATTTTTTATGGATATTTGTTCAAATACAAATTTCCTATTTAGCTTATCATTTATTGATAAATATACTTGAAAATCTATCTTAAATACTCATTAATTGATAATTACTCAAAATATTCATGAAAATATGTGTATCATAAGCAAAAAGGATATATGATAGAACTTCCCAAAACTATAATAACTTTTAAACTATAATATGGTTTAAAGAGATAAAAGAAATAAGTTTTTCGAATTTAATCGAACTTTTATTTTTCAATTAAAATTATATAATTTTATATGTCAAATTTTCATAATTATTCCAATTATTAATCTCTAATATTTTCGTCTAAACTCTGTATCTTATAATTGTCACATGCCTCCATAATCATTTTAACTATTAAATAAACTATGATATCTAAAAAAAATATGACTTATTAATTATTTATTGATTTTTTTCGACAATTATTTTACAATGAACATAATATTCACATACTCGTACAAATAGTAAATATTTTTCAATCTATTTATATATAAGAGAAATTTTTAAAAAATCCAGAATCTTTTCTTGATATTTTAAACAAAAACTTCAACTTCTTGGAAACTCCAAAAAAATTCATATCCCAAATTTTTTTTTTTATTTAATTCTCTATCGTTAAGTTTGTCAATTAAAAATTAACATTGAGGTATTATTTTTCTTTATTGGACGATGTTTGTCAGTAATATATTTATACAAGTTAAATAAAAAATATATATTTTGATAATGAATAGATATCCCAAATTATTATTTAATCAAAATAATCAAGTTTCTAGTCAAATGCATGTTAGAGTCAAACGGAGATGCTAATGATTTCGAATCAAAATAATCAAAGTTTCAGTAAAATGGGATAGTGTTAAGCAAATATTATTTTTAGTACGAATCAATTTCATGTCCGAAATAACATTTGCTTGACTCAAATCTTTCAAGTCAAAATTTATTGATAAATATAATTTATCATCATTGATAAGTGTTAACGAAGATCCAAAAAATAGGATATCATCCCGTATAAGCATAGGATCACGGAACCCACTCGTGAAATCCTTTGAATAAATGCAGGTGTCAAAATTATTCTTATTAATAATTAATAATTAATTATTAATAATAAGTACTAATCGGGAAGATTGGGCTTCATTTTCCCTCTTCCACGTTTACACTTTTACGGCCGTCCGATCTTATTTACTGGATCTTATTTACTGTCTTCGTTGCAGCCGTTGATCGTGCTTGCCCCCATCTTATCCCCCCTTCTCTCTATTCATTCGAACGACGAAGAAAAACGCAAAAAAAAGGGAGCCCAAGATTTGGACCTTGCACCTGGTTTCCGACGGGCCAAGATATACCGATATGGGTACGGAAGACATGGTATTAGCACAACTGGATTATGGCAGTGTGTGTGTCACGGAGCTCGATTCGACGGTTCTCAGGGATGTGGGTCCGAGATGGGTATTACCAGTGGCAGTCATATAGTATGCCAAGATCAATTCGACGGTTTTATGAAATTATAGGGCTATATATTATATTTTCAGAATCTATAGGGGTATATTTGATATTTTGTGTTAAAATGTATATATTTAGTTTGATTTTTGAAATTATTGTAGGTTTGAGCTGAAATTTGGTATCGTTGTATGACATTAGATAGCAATTTTTGTGGAATAAAAAAAGGAGCAGCCATGTTCCATACCAATGGCGAGGTCTTTGCGTTGGTTAAAAGTATGAACCATTATGGAACCATGAAAGGGGAATCCGTTGTCCTAGCAGAAGAGTTCTCTGATATTAAGCTCTCAATGTATTGATTTGAACACGAGTTTGTGAGGAAATATATATTTATTTTATTTGTGTGTTATTTATTTTATATAGGATAGTAATTTCTGAGTGTTCAAATGACCAAGCGTAGAAAGTAATTTAACAGAATTTATAGAGAATATTAAAGTCAATGATCTTGATTTCAGGTATCATTTTGTGTGCTCCGACAATACCAAAAACAAATTTAAGAAATAGAATTGTTGCAAAATAAAAGGATGATTGAATTTTTGTTGTCCAGTTAAGATGGAAATTATTCAGCGGCATCGACAAATTCAGGACCATCAAGTGGACTCCAAGCGGGGATGATCATCGAGATCCGCCGTCCGGAGAAAGACGACAACGAGCGCAACAATGACGAGCATCGAGATCTGCATGAAGGGACGGGGAATTGACCAAGGAGCCCCAACATGAAATGAATATTCTACGTTAAGAGAGTGCGAGGCGTATATGTCTGCATGATCTTAATCTGTACCAATGTAGCCTGACGTTAATCTGTACCAATGGAGATGAAGAGAAAAGACATTGAACATGATAGGTCAAGTACCATGTTTTTCGATTATTTACTAAATGATATGTCAAGTACCATAATTATTTTGAATATTTTAATTATTTTTTAACACGTCATTCTAGCAGAGATTATATGAATTTACATAAATATCTTTTTGTAAAATACTCGATGATTCTATTTAGCGAGTAAAAATATACTCGCGCAACCGCTCAAAGATTTAAATAACAAATATTTGATAAAACAAAACAAAACAAATTACAACATACATCCAATACAACTACAACAGACATTACCCATAAAAATATTAATTTGTCCAAAAATAAGACTGTCCCGCGCAATTGCGTGGGAGATTCGCTAGTTAATATTAATAGTCCTAATCCTAAACATTGGGCCTTCTCCCCATTCGGCCACGTCACTCGGCGAATCTGGATCGTCCGATCTACTCTGTTCTGGGGCGGAGTACATATGGACCGTTCATTGACTGCATGGATCCGGTCTTCATACGCCAACATGTATTTCAACAAAGAAGTAAGATGGTTCACTATGAAACGAGTGCATTTAAGATTTACGCCTAACAAATCATATACTCCCCTCTTTCTCTCCCTCCTCTCCACAACACACTCCCACGACAAAATCAGAAACCCTAGACGTCGAAACGGCGGAACCGGCTCGGCGACAAGCAATGATTCGTCTGGGCGACGAGCAAGAAAAGAGGCGGAGAAGACAAGTTTGCGTCGATTTCTGATGCAGTCCGAACGAACGACGAAAGGAGGAGTCTCCATACTCTCGGCGTCTTCGACAGGTACTTCCCACATCGATTAGCAATAGTTGAATTTTCTATCATCGATTTGGTGCATGGAAATTTCAAGCTTTTTAGATTTGGTTCTTATATATTTTATGTATAGTGACTAGGTGAGACTAGTAAGAGTGATGTAATGAATGAAGCCTCAAAGACACACCAAGCAATTCAGTGAGTGATTACAGTTTTTACCTTACATTTTGTTTTTTCTCTCTCTTAAAATTTTCATTTGCGCAATGATGAAGAACAATCTGAGATTTATGATTTTGTTGTACATTTTACATTTAGGTCATTGGATAAGGCGGTTTCTTCTCTAGAGATGGAACTCGCAGCAGCTCGAGCGAGCAAAAATGATGGAATTTCCAAAATGACCCCTCAAAAAGCATTTGTAGTTATTGGCATCAATACAACTTTTAGCAGTAGAAAAAGGCGCGAATCTCTTCGAGAAACTTGGGTACCAAGAGGTCTAATATATCAACATAATATTTTTTTGTTCTCCAATTGAATTTTGCAAAATCACAATAAAAACCATTTATGATTATTATTAGGATCTAAGCTGAAGAAATTAGAGAAAGAGAAGGAAATCGAGATTCGTAATTGGTCACAGTGCGACAAAAGGGGGTCTTTTGGACAAATCTGTCAATTTAGAAGAGGCCGAAACAAAAGATTTTTTGAGACTTAATCATGTGGAGGAATATCATGAATTATCTACAAAAACTAGGGTTATTTTTCCACAGCTACAACTTTATGGGATGCGGATTATTACGTCAAGGTCGATGATGATGATGTGTGTGTCAATCTCGGTAAGACATTTGGTACCAAAATTTGAATTCTAATTTAGAATTCAAACAAATATTTATGTGCATGTCTTATTTGAATTTCAGGAGAGTTTGCGACAAGACTAGCTCAACAAAGAACGAAACCTTGAATATATATAGGATGCATGAAATCTGGCCCTGTTCTATCTCAAAAGTAAATGTATGCACAAATTTGACCTATTTTTCTTCAATTTAAAATATCGAAAAAATTCATTTTAATATTCGATAAAATTTGAATCGCAGAGGATACTGTACCACGAACCAGAGTACTTGAGATTCGGAGATGAGGGAAACCGATATTTCATAAACCAATATAAACAAATTTATGCAATTTCCAAGGATCTTGCTGCATATATCTCCGTAAACCAGTATAAACAAATTCTCTTTTCCTTTTCTTCAATCAAGGACTACGCACAAGAATAAAAGAAATTATATTTTTATAAATATAATTTCAATAAATTTCAGACCAATTTTGCACCGTGACGCAAATGAACACGTATCATTAGGAGCATGGTTAATAAGATTAGAAGTCGAACATATCGATGATCGTAGCATGTGTTGCGGTACACCACCAGGTAATGTACACAAAAATTACAAATTTTACAGGAATTCGAAATCCTGAATTTCAAGGAAATGAAATCCGGGAAAATAAAATGCAGATTCAACTGGAAAGCACAAGCTGAAAATTTATGTGTTGCGTCTTTCGATTAGTCTTGCAGCGGGATTTGCAAATCCGTCGAGACGATGAAAGAAGTCCATGGCCTGTGTGGCGAAGGCGAAAATGCTCTTTGCAATTTAACTCTTTCTTAGGGTCTTAGATTTCTAAGGTATTTTTTCGCCAATCCAGATCAGGTTTGTTTACTTCATTATTTTAGTGTTTAAATCTTAATTTCTAAGGTATTTCGGCCTTCCAAATCTCTAAATTAGTATTATTTTCTGTTATATTTTAAGCTTCATTGACGCGTGAGTTCCGCTGCATACGGCTCAAGTGGCTTCGTGCTTGGTAAGCAATTCTCTGTAGCCAAGCTGACTGTGAGCTTCTCGCCTAGAGCCTTTTTATTTTTTGTTTCTCTTTTTTGTAGGCAAGAAGCACCTGCTCGCTGGGCTGGACGTGTGCATGGATGGTTGTGTTGCAGGGGAGCTTGTTTTCGGCGAAGATAATGTAATTGAAGATGATTTGAAGAATTCATTTTGCTGAATTACAGCGTGGTAACTGTTTTTTTTTTGCAAAATGTCTTTTTGCAAAATGTTTTTTTTTAATGTCATGAAGTTTGATTTGTTTAACTTGCTTTCTTTAGGTGATACAAGGCCTGTTTTGCATAGGGTGGCAAGGGCAATTTTGATTTAGTAATGTAGGGACTTATATTTTGTTACGAGGGACAAGTTTGTAAATTCCAAGCAAAGGAGGGTGTTTTGGCATTCAAATCTCGAGGCAATTTGTTTCAGGTGAAAGATAGATGCGATTTAACTATTTTTTACATAGTGCAAGTGATTTTCTGGAAATTTCCCTTTTTTTGTTAGATGGGCGACACTTTTGTTATGTTTGTATGGTTGTAGTATGTTTATATTTAGTTTATTTCAATGTTAAATCATAATTTTATATTTAATTTTGTAATTGTTGATGGATATTTTTGTATGATAGTAATTGAATTTAGTATTCAATAAAATTCAATTTTATATTTTAATAGAGATTTTTTTGGGTACAATTTTATAAATGCAAATATATGCTTTATATAAATGTCAGCAATTGAACATTTAATGCATTTTTAATTGTTGTTGATTTTTACACTACAAGCATTTTCAAATGTCGTCAATTTATGCAATACAATGCAATTTTTTAAATGCTGCCAATTTTCTCAACTAAAGCATTTTAAAATGCAACTATTTGTCCATGTCCATGACCATGTCCATGCATTTGTAAATGTTTTTATTGTCACAATTAGATGTATTTTTTAATGTTGTCATTAGATATTTGTTAATGCTTTTAATTGTCAGAATTCAATTCATTTGAGCATATCACAGCATTTCTAAATGCATCAATTTTACCATAATGGTGACATTAATAAATGCTTTCAATGTTTCATTATCATTGGCGACATAAACATATGCCGTTGATTTCACAATTACGAAGCATTATATGAAATGCTCTTATAACTTTAGAGGACACCACCCCGGAGAGCATTTCAGTCTAATGCTGTCAAATGTACGTGACAGCATTAAAACATGCATTCAGCAGCATATATAAATGCATTCAAACCCTAACATTGTTGTAGTGTGAGATCGATCACCGGGATGGGAGAAGGTGGCAAGGAAGGATCGATAGGACGGTTCTCTTGTCTCAGGATATATCGAGTAGGGGGGTTCTAGCCATGAATCGCGAGCTCCTGTACTAGATTAAATCCTAGCCCTATTTCTTCCATTGCTGGAGTTAGAGAGAATAGTGTCTCGAGATAATTGAGTAGTGATATGGTGATATATATTTTTGAGAAAATTTTGTGTATGCATTTTCATGTACACGTCATCAATAGAAGAGCGACACGTGACGTGAAATGCCACGTGTCGTGTTTTTATTGATGTCGTGTTTTTATCAATGAAGTGCATATTGTTTTAATCTCTATATTTCTTAGTATTTTTCGTGAGATTATATTTGATGACTTGGTATAGTTATTAAAATTTAAAATTTAATATTTTAATTTATGATTTGATATTTTAATTTATAATTTAATTATTTTAATATATGATTTGACAATTAATTAACTTGTTAAATCATAAATTTAACGTGTTAAAAATTAAGATGCTAAATTATAGTAAAATCATCAGAGTATGGAGGTCAGGTATTTTAACAATTTGCATAGTTAAAGCTACGAGTTATGTGGTGAATCTTATCCACAACTTTTAACGAAACGACATTTTCATTTTATATAATGATAAAGTGGATTTCAATTCTAACCGTTACTGTATATTTCATTTTTATATAGGGACGTTTAAAGTTAAACGAAAATGAAATATATTAACTAGGCTATTGAAATCCACTTTATCAATTCTAACAGTTTTAATCACAAATTAAACTTTTACTTTTCATTTTAACGAAACGACATCTTCATACATTTTCATAGTTAAAGCTACCAGTTCCGTTTTTATTTAGAGAGGTTTAAAGTGATCAATCGAGTTGTCTATCTCTCTTCATCAGAAAAGATAATTTAACCTACTACCAAACTCAATAATTCATTCCCAATTCAATTCCTCTCTCTCTCTTTGAATCTTTATAAGTCCTTATCCACAAACTTTATTTCTTTATATAAAAAAATGGGGCAACTTTTGATATATATATATATATATATATATATATATATATATATATATATATCTTCGAAAATCTAAAATATAGATTTTTTTCTTTGGAAATACAAATTTCAAATTTATCCTTCCAAACTTAATTATTTTTCAAAAATAACATACTAAAACTTACAAAATATCAAATTTAACCAAATTATCAACTTTCATCAACTTAACATATAATTAAGCTTATGAACTCTAATTAAGTCTAATAAATATAAGAGAAATGATACTATTTTTTGTTATTTTTCTTCGGTTTATTTTCATCCGTGCAGACATCAATTGATTCTGAATATTTGTTTTATTTCATCCAGTCAATTCTTCTTGTCACGTGACACATGAAAAAAAAATTCGAAATTTTTATTTGTAAATATATATATAAATATAAGTGATTTATTCTTGTCATGTCTTTTGACTTATCCGGCAACAATAATGAAACAAGCAACAAAATAACAAGAATATCATTAATATATCATGAAGAAAAATTATACTTGTCCATTTTAAATCTCCTCAACATGTTATTGTGTTAGCAATAAATAATAAATGTTTTAAATATAAAATTGTCTTAAAAATCATAATATATGACAAATCGTATTAGTTATGTGATAAATAATATTAATTAGGTGGTAAATCAAATTATTAAAAAATTATTTGGTTTATTTGAATCATATTTATTTGAACAAATTTTTATTATTTTATCTTCAAATTTTTGAAAAACAAAATATTTCCATTTGTATTTTGCAAATTTTTGTGCAATTATTATTTTTATTTTGGTTTATTGTTTATGATAATTTTGTTCACGTGTATTCATTTAACACGAGATAAACGGTGCATCAATTTGGTCCAATAACTTATTTTTCAAATTTATAAATTTAGATTTGATTAATTAAGGACGGTGTTAAAAAAAACTTATTAGAAATATAAAATATATTAATGATGTGTGAAACGGTAAAAAAAAATTCCCCTCTTACTCCATATATGGTGATAAAAATTAAATGTTCATAGTTTACCATTATTATTTAATTTGGATATCAACATATCAGTCAGGCTAGTGGATTCTAAAAGAGATATCACTATATCCTGAATAACTTATACAAATATGAAATAAACAAAAAAAAACTAGCAATCTCATATACAAAAGAGATATGATTTGATGTTATTGAGTACAAAACACACTAAATCATAGACTACGAGTTCAATTTTTCATTTACACCAATAAATTAAATGAGAGACAAAAAAACTTGTTTCATTTACTCGTTTTAACTAGTAATATATAATTAACAATTTTCATATAATAATTAATTGTGAACTTAAAGAAACTTTAATTACATATTAAATTTTTATTAATTATATATTAATTATTAATGGTCACGATAACTACGTGTTCATTGGATTTATGGGGAAACGTGGGGAAATAGGTGGCATGGTAGATCATATACCTCTAAGTAAAGGAAATTTTACTTATTTTACTTTGTCCCCTCGTTTTCCTCCCGTTTTTGCTCTAAATTAAGATTTTTAATTAACATGATAATTAACGAGTAAAACATAATTAACAACTTTCAAATATTAATTATTAACTATTAATTGGAAAAGATTTTAATTATATATTAATTGTTAATTATCATGTTAATTAATGTGTTTGTTAGATTTTGGAGAAATGCGAGGAAAATAGGGTATATGGTAGGTGGCCTCTTAAGTAAAATTGGAATGTGAAAGAATATTTCAAGTTGAATTTATATATATAATATTTATTTATTGTGTTACTGTTTAGAATAAATTGATCAAATTTATCAACCCCTTATTTTGGATCCATCTTTATGCAATCTCCTCATGCCACCTCATCACAACTCATGTCACACCATCACAATTATTTCAACAATTATATTATGATATGTGGCAACATATGAACCATATATTAACCTTTGATTTTGCGTGGTTATGTTTTATTTGTAGATATTTATGTGTCCCTTATTTCACACATAATTTTAAGCAATTTTAGAAGGCCACATCACCTTACACTGATGACGTGTCAAAATATTATTTGTTAGGTTCATGTTGGACCAGTTATATTTGATTTTGAATTTTTTTCACAATATGATACATGATCAATTGTGAATACAAATAGAATGTGAAGAGTTTAAATATTTAACATTAATAAATTAATAAAATAATATATAATATAGTAAAACATACATCAATTATTGTTTGTATTTTCTGTTGTTTAATTTAGACCTAGAGGGGGGTGAATAGGAAGTCCTAAGGTCCAATTTTCGCGGTAATGGAATACAATTACAATTTGATGCGGAAGCGTAAATAAATTAGAGGAGGAATACAATACCAAAACAAATAACACAAGATATTTGTTTACGGAGTTCGGTAGGTGGTTGCTTTGTAGCTTTAACTCACCGGCTACTCGCTCAATCGACCGACTCGATTGATTGCAAGTACCTACGTCACCGGGGTTGCCTTGCGCCTTTTCGGCTTTCGATTGAATACCCGAATCAAGCAATTACAAGGTTTGCCTAGATCGATTTACACGCTTCTATCGATCTATGGCGGGTTTTACAATCTTTGCACTAGCCTATTACAATTGTCTAATACGAACTAAACGTGATCGGTCACGCAAGTTGAGAATCGTATTTTGTGGAATGAAGAGGGATCTAATAATCTCTAAGAATGTTTTTAGTAGATTAAGCTCAAGGTTTAAATCTAGGATTCTCTCTTTTGATTGGAAAAATATATTTGTTGAGATGATGAGAGAGAATGAGGGAAGGGTTCTATTTATAGAATACATAGACCGTTCCCAGAATTTGCTTTTTCTGCATAGTCCGTTACAACGGACTACAAGTCCGTTATAACGGACCATAAGTCAAACTAGCCGTTACGGCTGTTATATTCGAATTATTGCATTTTTTGAAGGTGTTAGACTTCTGCTTTATCATTTTTAAGAAATTTTTGAAAAAATTGAAATTTGTGTGTGTTAGTCTTCAATTACGGAGTATTTTGAGTACGACTACACTTTAATTTTAACATTTTTTAAAAAATATATTAATTGAATTTTTTTAAGGTGTTAGACTTTAGTTTTTGCATTTTTAAGGAATTTTTTAAAAAAATTGAAATTTGTGTGTGTTAGTCTTCAATTACGGAGTACTTTGAGTACGACATGAAAATTGAGGATTTGGCATTTCTTATACTTCAATTTTAACATTCTTTTTAAAAAATATCTTAATTGAATTTTTTGAAGGTGTTAGACTTCAGTTTTTGCATTTTTATGAAATTTTTGAAAAAATTGTAATTTGTGTGTGTTAGTCTTCAATTACGGAGTAATTTGAGTATGGAATAAAAATTGAGTATTTTGCTTGTGTTACACTTCAATTTTAACATATTTTTATAAAATATCTTAATTCAATTTTTTGAATGTGTTAGACTTCAGTTTTTGCATTTTTAAGAAATTCTTGAAAAAATTGAAATTTGTGTTTGTTAGTCTTCAATTACGGAGTAATTTGAGTAAGACATGAAAATTGAGTATTTTTCTTGTGTTACACTTCAATTTTAACATTTTTGAAAAAAATATCACAATTGCATTTTTTGAAGGTATTAGACTTCTGTTTTTGCATTTTTAAGAAATTTTTGAAAAACTTAAAATTTGTGTGGGTTAGTCTTCAATTACGAAGTATTTTGAGTACGACTAAACTTTAATTTCAACATTTTTTAAAAAACATCTTAATTGAATTTTTTGAAGGTGTTAGAATTTAGTTTTTGCATTTGTAAGAAATTTTTTAAAAAAATTGAAATTTGTGTGTGTTAGTCTTCAATTACGGACTATTTTGAGCACGACATGAAAATGGAGTATTTTGCACGTGTTATACTTCAATTATAACATTTTTTGATAAAATATCTTAATTGATTTTTTGAAGGTGTTATACTTCAGTTATTGCATTTTTAGGAAAAAAATTAAAAAAATTGTAATTTGTGTGTGTTAGTCTTCAATTACGGTGAATTTTGCGTACGGCATGAAAATTGAGTATTTTTCTTGTGTTACAATTCAATTTTAACATTTTTTAAAAAAAATATCTTAATTGAATTTTTTGAAGGTGTTAGACTTCAGTTATTGCATTTTTAAGAAATTTATTAAAAAATTGAAATTTGTGTGTCTTAGTCTTCAATTACGGAGTATTTTGAGTACGACATGAAAATTGAGTATTTTGCTTGTGTTACACTTCAATTTTAACATTTTTCTAAAAAAAATATCTTTATTGAATTTTTTGAAGGTGACTTCAGTTTTTTCATTTCTCGGAAATTTTTCAAAAAATTGAAATTTGTGTGTTAGTCTTCAATTACGGAGCATTTTGAGTACGACATAAAAATTGAGTATTTTTCTTGTGTTACACTTCAATTTTAACATTTTTTTAAAAAAATATCATAATTGAATGTTTTGAAAGTGTTAGACTTTTGTTTTTCATTTTTAACAAAGTTCTTGAAAAATTGGAATTTGTGTGTGTTAGTCTTCAATTACGGAGTATTTTGAGTACGCCATGAAAATTGAGTATTTTGCTGGTGTTACACTTCAATTTGAACATTTTAAAAAAAATATCTCAATTGAATTTTTTTAAGTTGTTAGACTTCGGTCTTTGCATTTTTAAGAAATTTTTGAAAAAATTGTTATTTTTGTGTGTTGGTCTTCAATGAAGGAGTAATTTGAGTACCGAATAAAAATTGAGTATTTTGCTTGTGTTACACTTCAATTTTAACATATTTTTAAAAGTCTTCAATTTTGGATATTTTTTGAAAAACATGAAAATTAAGTATTTTGATCGTTGTAGCAGAAATTAATGAATTGTTTTGAAAAATATTATAATTTTTTTTTATGGTATTAGACTTCACTTTTTCATGTTTGCAAAATTTTAATAAAAATAGAAGTTCCCATGTGTTAGTCTTCCATTTTGGAGTTTTTGTAAGAAAAACATGAAAATTAGGTATTTTTGTTCGTTATAGACATCAATTTGACATTTATTAGAAAAATATGATCATTGATATTTTTGAAGGCTAATATTAGACTTCTCTTTTTGAATTTTTTTTCAAATTTTTTGAACAAAAAAATAGAAATTTCCATGTGTGAGTCTTGGATTTTGGAGTTGAAAATTAAGTATTTTGCTCGTACTTGACATAAATATTGGAATTCTTTAGAAAAATATGATAATTGATATTTTCGAAAGTGTTAGACTTCTCTTTTAGCATTTTTGCTAAAAGTTTGGAAAAAAAATAGAAATTTGTGTATTTTTATTAGAAATACACAAATAAGTATTTTGGATTTATTAGAAATATGATAAGTATTTTTATTAGAAAAAAATAGAAGTTTGTTTTAGACATAAATTTTGGATTTATTAGAAAAATAGGATAAATTTTGTTTTTCAAGGTGTTAGGTTTCACTTTTTAAATTCTTGCAAAATTTAAAAAAAAAAATTGAAATTCGCATATGTTAGTCTTTCATATTGGAGTTTTTGCAAGGAAAAACATGAAAAATCAGTATTTTATTCGTGTTAAACATCAAATCGAAATTTACTAGAAAATATGATCATTGATATTTTCAAATTTTATGAACAAATAAAGTAGAAATTTGCATGTTTGAGTGTTCAATTTTGGAGTTTTTATAGAAAAAAACACGAAAATTAAGTATTTTGCTTGTTCTAGATAGAAATCTTGCAATTGTTTTAAAAAATATGATAATTGATATTTTCGAAGGTGTTAGACTTCACTTTTTTGCATTTTTGTAAATATTCTGAAAAACAAAAATAGAAATTCGTATATGTTAGTCTTCAAATTTGGAGTCTTTTTAAGGAAAACATCACTACAACAAAACAGCTGATTTGGGACGGGCCGTAGCTAAATATCAGCCTTATTGGAACAGTCCGTCCCAAATACCGTCCCAAATTAGGTTCTGTCCGTAGCAAAAGAGATATACCGTCCCAAAAGTTTGGGACGGGCCGTAGCAAAAGAGAAAAACCGTCCCAAAAATTAGCGACGGGCCGTCCGAAAATTAAAATACCGTCCCAAATAATAGGGACCGGCCGTAGCAAATGGGTTTCACCGTCCCAAAAAGGACACACGTCCCGCCCTGACACCACGTGTCAACAAATGTTTTCAGACGGCCCGTCGCAAAAGAAAAACCCCGTCCCAAAACAAATTTCCCGAACCAAACTCTTTTGCTACGGCCCGTCCCAAAATTTGAAACGTTGCCCTTCCCTAACCCCCCCCCCCCCCCCCCGCCCCGCCCCGCCCGTCGTCTCTCTCTCTCTCATTCACTCACCTCTCTCTCTCTCAGAAACCCTCCTCTCTCAGCCCCCTCCTCTCTCTCTTTCAGCCCTAACCTCTCTCAGCCCCATTTCTCCTCTCTCTCAACCCTAAATCCTCTCAGTCCCTCGGTGGAGTTTCCCGGTGGAGGATCTCGGCTAGGATCTCTGTGGAGGAGCCACACAGGAGCTTCAGTCCCCTCTCCCTCTCAGCCCTCCTTACAGGTAACGTTTTTTGTTTTGTTTCGTTTTTTAGATCTGGCA
This sequence comes from Luzula sylvatica, assembly GCA_946800325.1. Classification (NCBI taxonomy): domain Eukaryota; kingdom Viridiplantae; phylum Streptophyta; class Magnoliopsida; order Poales; family Juncaceae; genus Luzula; species Luzula sylvatica. The sequence continues at coordinate 3,493,561 of OX326958.1, read as the reverse complement.
TTATTTTCCGGGAAAATGGGATTTTTTTTCCGGGAGCCACACTTTTTGATTTTTTTTTCAAATTTTTTGAACAAAAGAAATAAAAATTTGCATGTGTAAATCTTCAATTTTGGAGTATTTTTAGAAAAACATGAAAATTAAGTATTTTGCTCGTTCTGGACAGAAATTTTGGAATTGTTTTAAAAAATATGAAAATTATTATTTTTGAAGGTGGACTTCACTTTTTTCATTTTTGCAAAATAAAAAAAAAATAGAAATTTGCATGTATTAATCTTTCGTTTTGGAGTTTTTGTAAGGAAAACATGAGAATTAAGTATTTTGTTCGTTTTTAACATCAATTTGAATTTTATTAGAAAAATATGATCATTGATATTTTTGAAGGTGTGAGACTTCACTTTTTGAAATTTTTTCAAATTGTTTGAGCAAAAAAAGTAGAAATTTGCATGTGTGAGTCTTCAATTTTGTAGTTTTTTTAGAAAAACATGAAAATTAAGTATTTTACTTGTTCTAGACAGAAATCTTGGAATTGTTTTGAAAAATATGATAATTGATATTTTTGAAGGTTAGACTTCAATTTTTTTTGCGTTTTTGCAAATATTTTGAAAAAAATTAGAAATTTGTATATGTTAGTATTCTTTAAATTTGGAGTTCTTGTAAAGAAACATGAAAATTAAGTATTTTGTTCGTTGTAGACACAAATTTTGACATTTATTTCAAAAATATGATCATTGATATTTTTGACATCAATTTAACATCTTCAAAAAAACTCAATTTTCATATTTATCCAGAAAATATCGAAATTAATGTCTTAAAGGAAAAAATACTCAAATTTCATGTTTTTCTCAAAAAACTCCTTGATTATAACAAATGAAATTTCTATTTTATTCAAAATTCTTTCAAAAATAAAACATGAAGTTTGACACCTACCAAAAATACAATTATCATATGTTTCTAAAAATGCCAAACTTATTCCCTAAAATGAGCAAAACACTAAATTTGTAATATTTTCTCAAAGAACTCTATAAATGAAGACTAATACAATAAAATATTCTTTTTTTTCAAAAAATTCGAAAAAACCCAATTCTCCTTTTTTCCTAAATACTCCAATCTTATTAGCAAACATGAGTAAACTACTAAATTTTCATGTTTCTCAAAAAACTTCGTAATTGAAGACTAACACCAGCAAATTTATATTTTTTTTTAATTCGCAAAGATGTAAAATACGAAGCCTAACACTTTAAAAAAAACTCAATTTTCATATTTTTCCAGTAAAAAGTTGAAATTAATGTCTAAAACGAGAAAAATACAAAAAATTCATGTTTTTCTCGAAAAATACCGTAATTGAAGACAAACATATTATAATTTCTAATTTTTTCAAAAATTTCGAAAAAAATACAACATGTGATGTCTAACACCTTTACAAAATTGAAGTCTAATACGAACGAAATACAAAATTTCATTTTTTTTCTAAAAAAACTCCGTAACTAAAGACTAACACAAGAAAATTCTATTTTTTTTCAAAAAAATTGCGAAAAATGTTAGAAGTGGATGCTAACACCTTAAAAGAACCAATTATCATATTTTTCTAAAAAATGCAAAAATGTGTGTCTAAGAATAAAAAAATACTAAATTTTCTTGTTTTTCTCAAAAACACTCTATAATTGAAGACTAACACAATTCAATACTTGATTTTTAACCGATTTACCACAAAATAACAAAGTTATAAAAATCAAATGAATTTTTATAAGAAAACTAATACTTGATGGTTCATTTGATCAGCTAAAAATTTAGTCATTAAAAAAGTGTAGATTACTTCAAGACTTACACACGATTGAGTAGAATCTCAACTCTGAGAGTTTTGATTGCTCTGGCATATGTTCATAGTTTAATAATTCATTAGATACATGTTAAAACTACTTTTTAAAGGTGATTTAGAAGAAATTTTTTACATTGAGCAACCTGAAAGTTTTGTCATTAAAGGATAAGAACACAAGGTTTGTAAGCTTATTAAATATGTATAAGATTTAAAACAAGCACTAAAAAAATCGAATACGAAGTTTAACAAAATTGTTTCTTCATATGGATTTAAATTAAATAATTTTGACACCTGCATTTATTCAAAGGATTGAGTGGCTCCGTGATCCGATCCTATGCTTATACGGGAATGATATCCTATTTTTTGGATCATCATTAACACTTATCAATGATGATAAATTATATTTATCAATAAATTTTGACATGAAAGATTTGGGTCAAGCAAATGTTATTCTGGACATGAAATTGATTGGTACTAAAAATAATATTTCCTTAACACTATCCCATTTTACTGAAACAATGCTCAAACGATTTGATTATTTTGATTCAAAAAGTAGCATCTCCATTTGACTTTAACATGCATTTCGAGATATCTATATATATTTTATTTAACTTGTATAAATATATTATTGACAAGCATCGTCCAATAAAGAAAAATAATACCTCAATGTCAATTTTTAATGGGCAAACATAATGATAGAGAATTGTTCTCCTTTTAAAGAGTTGATGTTTTTGAGTTTTCACATTGAGCCACCTCATCTTTAATTTTCTATCACACATATTAATATTTATTTTATGATTTGATTATATCCAATAATTTATATCATGTATTCATTAATTCATATCATGTTTTACCCATTTAACCATTTAATAATTTAGTTTATAATCTTTATATCATGTTCTACCTTAATTATATTAATATTTATATCATGTTTATTTATTTTATGATTTCATATTTATTTTGTGATTAATATTTCTTTAATTTCCATATTTATTTTATGATTTGATTATATCCATTAATTTATATCATGTATCCATTAATTTATATCATGTTTTACACATTTTACCATTTAATAATTTATTTTATGAACTTTATATCATGTTTTACCTTAATTATAATAATATTTATATCATGTTTTCATATTTATTTTGTGATTTGATATGCATTAATTTATATCATGCTTTACATTTTATGATTTGATTATATCCATTCATTTATATTATGTATCCACTAATTTATAACATTTTTTACCCATTTAATAATTTATTTTATGATCTTTATATCATGTTCTACCTGAATTATATAAATATTTATATCATGTTTTCATATTTATTTTATGATTTCATATTTATTTTGTGATTTGATATTCATTAATTTATATCATGCTTTTCGCATTTAATATTTTTTTCATATTTGTTTTGTGAGATTCATTAATTTATTTTATGATATGATTTCATATTTATTTTGTGATTTCATTAATTTATATCATGCTTTATGCATTTAATAATTTTCATATTTTTTGTGATATTCATTAATTTATTTTATGATATTATATCAAATTACATATTTAATAATTTTCATATTCGCTATATGATATTTTTTCTGCAAACATAACAAATAACAATTAATAAGTGAATACACAATCTTTTATCTAATACAAACAATTACATTAAAAATCCCACATTGAGCCACCTCATATCTTTGACTTTCTATCACACATATTAATATTTATATAATTTCCATATTTATTTTATGATTTGATTATATCCTTTAATTTATATCATGTATCCATTAATTTATATCATGTTTTTCCCATTTTCCCATTTAATAATTTATTTTATGATATTTATATCATGTTATACCTTAATTATATTAATATTTATATCATGTTTTCTTATTTATTGTATGATTTCATATTTATTTTGTGATTTGATATTCATTAATTTATATCATGCTTTACGCATTTAATAATGTTTTCATATTTGTTTTGTGTTATTCTTAAATTTATTTTATGATATGATTTCATATTTATTTTGTGATTTCATTAATTTATATCATGCTTTACGCATTTAATAATTTTCATATTTTTTGTGATATTCATTAATTTATTTTATGATATTATATCAAATTACACATTTAATAATTTTCATATTGGTTTTATGATATTTTTTTATGTAAACATAACAAATAATAATTAATAAGTAAATCCATAATTTTTTATCTAATACAAACAATTACATTAAAAATCCCACATTGAGCCACCTCATCTCTTTGACTTTCTATCACACATTATATAATTTCCATATTTATTTTATGATTTGATTATATCCATTAATTTATATCATGTTTTACCTATTTAACCATTTAATAATTTATTTTATGATATTTATATCATGTTCTACCTTAATTATATTAATATTTATATCATGTGTTCATATTTATTGTCTGATTTCATATTTATTTTGTGATTTGATATTCATTAATTTCTATCATGCTTTACGCATTGAATAATTTTTTCATATTTGTTTTGTGTTATTCATTAATTTATTTTATGATATATTTCATATTTATTTTGTGATTTCATTAATTTATATCATGCTTTACGCATTTAATAATTTTGAGATTTTTGTGTGATATTCACTAATTTATTTTATGATATTATATCAAAATACATATTTAATAATTTTCATATTGGTTTGATGATATTTTTTCTGTAATCATAACAAATAACAATTAATAAGTGGATGCACAATCTTTTATCTAATACAAACAATTACATTAAAAATTCGCAGCGAAGCGCGGACAAATTTGCTAGTTAAATAAAAAAAAAGTTTGGGATAGGAATTTTTTGGAGTTTTCAAGAACTTGAGGTTTTTTTTTTTAAATATCAAGAAAAGATAGAGTTTTTTTTAAAAAAATTTCCCTTATATATTTAAATAGTTTCAAAAATATTTACTATTTGTACGAGTATGTGAATATTATGTTCATTGTAAAATAATTGTCATGAAAAATCAATATTATTATCTTAACCCATCATGGCCACCCATCAATCCACCTCCATGGCAACCTCCATGGGACCAGGGCCGGCCCCGAGAGTTTTGGTGTCCTAGCCCAAGTTTGTACGTGTTCACAAAATTTTGGTGAAAGTTACTCATCATAACAAAAAGAGTAATGATACAGACCACACCTTTTTTCCCACGAATTGACCACGAATTGCCACGTGGCAGCCAGCTATTGGCTGCAGCTTTCCACCACTTTAGCTGCAGCCAATAACTGACTGCCACGTGGCAGGGTGTGGTCAATTCGTGGGAAAAAGGTGTGGTCTGTATCATTACTCTAACAAAAACAAGTATAAAACAAAAATTATTTAATACTTATATTTTCAAAGAAAAAAACATTATGTAATCATTTGATTGTACTTTATTTGCACCACACATCTCTCTCCATCCTTCATATTATGAATTTATGATTATTGTTCCCTCGAAAATTATTTGAAACCTAGTGAATAAGAAAATTAATTTTAAATGAAAGATAAAATGATAGGTGAATAATAATTGAGTTATCTTAATTTTTTTTTGTAATATAATTTATGATTATTGTTCCCTCGAAAATTATTTGAAACCTAGTGAATAAGAAAATTAATTTTAAATGAAAGATAAAATGATAGGTGAATAATAATTGAGTTATCTTAATTTTTTTTTGTAATATATTTGATCAAATATATTTTGTGAGGATAACATAATATTTAAAATGTCGAGTCTAGTTTGGAACAGACAAAAATTTCATTTCAATTGAAATTCAATTTTGAGAATACATATAAAAGTAGGCATGAATTGCATAAAAAAATAACTCTTTGATGAATTTGAACCATCCCCATGATGGGACCCCCCTTGCAATTGATGGGCCCCATATGACGCTGCGGCAGCCACTGCTCCTCCAGTAAGCATCGCCCCCCATCAATCCACCTCCATGGCCACCCATCAATCCACCTCCATGGCCACCCATCATTCCACCTCCATGGGACCCCCCTTGCAATTGATGGGCCCCATATGACGCTGCGGCAGCCACTGCTCCTCCAGTAAGCATCGCCCCCATGTTTCCATGACCATTACTGGTTTGTGAGGATTGGTTGGAGAGGCGCGAATTGAAAGAGAGAGGCGCTGGAGTGAGGGGCTGGAGTGAGAGAGAGAGTTGAGAGAGAGAGGCGCTGGAGGATTTGGTTTCTCCATTGAAAAACCATTACTGGTTCGAAGAGAGGCGCGAGTGGAGAGAGAGGGGATATAGTTAGAGGTGGCAAATCGGGTGGGTCGGGTCATAATTGGGTGGGTATTTTCGGGTTCGGGTCATTTTTATGTTCGGGTTATTTTCGGGTGAAGTTAAGTCGGATCGGGTCGGGTTGTGTTCGGGTTTTATTTTGGTCAGGTTCTTTTCGGGTTAAATTGTGTGTTCGGGTCAAATTCTTCGGGTTCGGGTTATGTCGGGTTTGAATTAATTCAGTTGCGGACAAAAATAATAACTAAAATTTCAAATTATACAATTTGATTCAACTAGTAAATTCGGGTTATATTCGGGTCTTGGGTTACTCGGTTTCGGATCGGGTCGAGTTCGGGTAACATATAAAACATCTACTTTCGGGTTCGGGTTATTTAGTCCCGGGTCGGTCCGAGTCGGGTTGTTTGATTTTCGTAAATTTTGTCTAGTCAGGTCGGGTCGGGCTTCAGGTTACTCGGGTCGGTTTTTCGGGTTCGGGTCAACTTTGCCAGCTCTAGATATAGTTAATTAACGGGTCGGGTTATAAGTGATGGATCGGGTTAAATGGGTTTCGGGTCGGGTTAAATTATATGTATAAAATATCATGGGTTAACAGCCATTTAACTGGGGGGCACGAGTTATTAGACGGAGAGGGAAACCGAACAAAAATAACAAGTTTTGGAGGCAAAACGATGGAAAAAATTAGTCAGATGGCAAGTTGAACATTTCGGTATTTATTAGGGACCAAAAACAGACTTTTCTCTTTATTTAATAGTTAAATGATTGTGGAGGCATGTGAAAATTATAAGATACAGAGTTTAGACGAAAATATTATAGTTTAATAATTGGAATAATTATGAAAATTTGACATATAAAATTATATAATTTTAAATGAAAAATAAAAGTTTGGGTTAATTATTATTTCTTTTATCTCTTTAAACCATATAAGAAGAAGCAGAGAAAATTGAAAAAGCCCTCTTACCGTTACCGCAAGGGCAAAGAGGAGAAGAGCATCACTGTAGTATCCGAAGCCAGAAGCAAAGACCTTCAGTCCGCCATGGAAGAGAAGAAGCCTTTCGACTTCAAAAACTTGAGCTCGCGAGAGTACCACGGCCATAAGCGAAAGGTACCGTCGAAATACACCACATCGATTTCTCCCTTTCTTCTCTCTCTACTAGGGTTTATCCGATTCAAATCTTTCTCAAATATAATCATCAGTACACCATTTTTCTCTCCCAGTATACTGTTTCTACTGTATACAAACAGCACTTTAATTTCTCATATAAAATCCAATTTGATTAGGTGCACGCAGTAGCATGGAATTGTTTAGGAACGAAACTCGCATCAGGATCAATCGATCACACTGCGCGAATTTGGACTATTGATCCTCACAATAGCCATGTATTCATCAATTAATTCATTTTTGAATTCTCTGACAAGGGCATATAATTTGAAATTCGTCCAAAATTATCATCCAAAACAGGGCAAAGTGAAAGATATAGAGTTAAAAGGACACACGGATTGTGTGGATCAGCTTTGTTGGGACCCGAAACACTGAGATTATCGCCACTTGCTCTGGCGATAAATCTCTTCGTCTCTGGGACGCTCGAAGTAATTATTATTATTTTTTATCCTTTTAGGGTTTAGGGTTTGGTACTGATTAATTTTGTTAATTAGGTGGAAAATGCACCCAAAATGTTGAACTTAGTGGTGAGAATATTAATATCACGTATAATCATGACGGAACTCACATCGCTGTTGGAAATAGGGTATTTATTAGTTTTCTTTTTTATTAGTTTTTTTTATATGTACTTTTTAACAATAAGAAATTATTTATTTTTATTTTAGGAGGACGAATTAACGATTTTAGATGTTAGGAAATTGAAGACGATTCATAAACACAGTTACACAAGTTCGGTTATGTGGTAACTCGTCAAATTATTAATTTATTTTAACAAAATATTATTATCATTATCATTATTATTATTCAATAGATTAATGAAATAGCATGGAACAAAACCGGCGACATGTTCTTCATCACTACAGGAAACGGTAAAAGTATCCTATTTTTTATTACTTAATTTAGCTAAAAATCCAAATTAATATTTATTATTATTTTAATTATTAATATTATTTTTATTTAATTAAGGTGCAGGTACAGTTGAGGACAGTGAGCTTTAACCACACGGGAGAATTTATTGCTTCAGCAAGTGAAGATCCGTATGTCGATATTGTATGTTTTATTTTATTAATTTAAATAAATTTTGAATAATTAATTAATTTTATTTATTTTTCATTTTTTGAGGCGTTGGTGGAGACAGGACGATCGATACATCAAATACCGACAAAAGCGGCGATGAATAGTGTGGAGTGGAATCCTAAATTTAATTGGGTGATGATGTACATCCCCCACTATCATCCCCCACCACTCTTGATGACGTGTCACCACTAAAAATTAACACACAAGTACATGACTTAACACCTTAATTTGATGTTAACTCATAACATAATATAAATAACACGCAAATTTTGGTGTTAACTCATGTTTTTGTGTTAATTTGTAGGGTGTTAATCCATAGCCAGCACATCAAGAGTTGTGGGGGATGTGTAGTGGGGGAAGAGCAACATTCTCCAATTTAATTTACTTGCTTATGCTGGAGATGATAAAAGTAAATATCAAACTGATGAAGGTATATTTTATAAATTATAATTTTTATTATTTATTTATTTATTTCGAAAAGAGTTGAAGGAAGCAATTTATAATTTGAAAATTGGATGAAATTTCAGGTGTATTTCGCATATTTGGGTTTGACAGTCCTTCTTCGTGAGTGTTTTTGTAGGTTCATTAGTCGGCTTGTTTAATGTTTAATTATTGAGTTGTATTTTTATTTTATTTTTTGAATTATGTTGAATTTCTTATAGATGGTAAAACCTGTTGACATTTTGAAGTCAAATTTATTCCTTGAAAAAACCTTTTGAGTCTCACATCTAGCAAGACAAAGTTTCGCACATTATTATATTATTACTAGAGGTGGCAATCGGGCGGGTCGGGTCGGGTCATTTCGGGTTCGGGTCGTTTCTGGTTGTGGGTCATTTGGGTCGTCGGGTCGTTCGGGTTTCGGGTCGTTCGGGTTTCGGGTCGTTCGGGTTCGGGTCGTTTTTGTTTTCGGGTCATTCGGTTCCGGGTCGTTTCGGTTTTCGGGTCATTCGGGTTCAGGTCGTTTCGGTTTTCGGAAATATTTACATGCATAAAAATTGCACTGCCCAAATATATAGTGAATGAATAAGATTGTTAATTACGTAAAATATAGTTTGATATTTAGAATTTTTTATTTGTTAGATTTGTTTTGGAATATTTGCTTTTATGCTGAACCAAAACTTTGATAGTTATGATGAAAATATATTAATGGAATATAGTTTTATATGCTGAACCAAAACCTTGGACTGTACTTGCCTACCACTATTGTGCATTATTTAGTAAATTGGGATATTTATAATACATATTTCAAATCAAATATAATGATTTAAAAACTTAAATATCAAACTTATCGTACTTAATTAAGTATCAAATTTAAAATACAAAATCTCAAATAAAATCTACTGATTTAGAAATCATAAATATCACACTTATTGTACTAAGAAAAAAATTAAGTATCTTAGTTATACACACACATACAAAGTGAGAGAGGGGATGATTATGATATTTATTTAAGTAATTTTATTTTGGTAATTCTGGATTTTTAACCATTATACTTGTCTTGAAATTTGTATTATTGTGATTAAAAATTATAAGTACCAAATTATCTTTTACTTAATGAAATATTTTAGTCATTGTCTCTCTCTCTCTCTCTCTCTCTCTCTCTCTCAGATATACATGGGAAACTATATCGTGCCCCACCCAATTCCCCAAAACTTCCCCCATCTCAATTAACGATTAATGCATTACTATTAAGTTTTGAATATTAATTATTAAAGTAATTAAAATTTGAGGGCATATACTATACTGTACCCCCCATTTCCCCCACCCATCCTTTATATACTAATTAACCATTAATTAATGAGTTAATTAATTGAATTAATGATTAATCGAATGTACTTTTAATATTAAATAATATATAACAGTTAATTAATGGTTAATCCAAATTAATTAACTGTTAATCGGATGTATATTTGTTAATGATGATGCTAATTAATCATCTATTAATCATTAATTAATGATATCAAGGGTGGGTGGGGGAAAATGGAGGGGTACAGTATAATTACTCTTAAAATTTCTTTCTTTCCTCATTAGTCCATGTCAGCTCATTAGTCCATGATTTTGACTCACACAATGGATCCAACCAACCACTATCAATTTGCCAATTTCCTTTCATGCAAATTTTTTTTGCCAATTTCCTTCCATGTTCCCATTTCAGAAGATAGATTAAAATATACTAATTAAAGCTTAGGACAATGCCTATAAATAGTCCTCAAACACCTCTTCAAGAACAACACACAAGCTTTCAAGAACAATACACAAGCTCACACTCACACTCCAACACAAATTAGAACAATAATGGAGTTCATAACACCAATATGGGCAATGAACTACTTGGCAATAATCATCTCAACAACCCTCCTCCTCAAATCAATCTCTTACTTCAGTCGTCGAGTCAAGTACAATCTTCCACCCGGCCCAAAACCGTGGCCTATAATCGGCAATTTAAACCTAATTGGTTCCCTCCCTCACCAATCGCTTCACGCTATCTCGAAGAAATACGGTCCACTCACGTACCTGCATTTCGGGTCTCAACCTGTAGTGGTTGGATCATCAGTCGAGCTGGCGAAATTCATTTTGCAAACTCATGACGTGTCGTTCATCGATAGGCCCAGGACTGCGGCGGGGAAGTACACCGCATATAACTACACCGATATAACTTGGTCTCAATACGGCTCGTATTGGCGCCAAGCAAGGAAGATGTGCATCATGGAGCTCTTTAGTGCGAAACGGCTAGAGTCATATGAATATATGCGTGTCGAGGAGATCCGTACACTTCTCAGAAACCTTTTCGAATCGTCGGGAAAGGTGGTAAATTTGAAGGATCATCTGACGACCGTCAGTCTCAATGTGATATGTAGAATGGTGTTGGGAAAGAAATACTTGAACAAGACGGAGGGGGCAATCGTCACACCAGAGGAGTTCAAATCGATGATCGGCGAGTTGTTTCTTCTGAATGGAGTGTTGAACATAGGCGATTATATACCGTGGTTGAATTTTCTCGATTTGCAGGTTCTTTTCTTCTTCTTTTAATTTCTCATAATAGATGATAATCAAAATCCTGTTCTTTTGGCCAATATATATATGCACAACTCGTAAAACTTATGAGCTTTTCTTGGTTTGATTTACAGGGTTATGTCAAGAGGATGAAGCGGGTAAGCAAGAAGTTTGACCGTTTTTTGGAGAGTGTTTTGGATGAACACGACGAAAGGCGTCACGAGGATGGCGAGGATTTCGTGGCGAAAGACATGGTAGATGTGTTGTTACAATTAGCAGAAGATCCTACTCTAGAGATTGAACTCAAGAGAGATGGAGTTAAAGCTTTTACTCAGGTAAACTAAAATTGGTTGATTATTGATCTTTCAAGTTCTCACTAAACACATGCAAAATTCTATGTAAGGAAAATTATTTCCTACCATTTTTACCAAATAAGAACATATATTTGACTTTTTCTTTTTCTTTTTCTTTTTTTCTTCTCATGTTACAGGACTTAATAGCGGGCGGAACAGAGAGCTCACCCGTGACGGTGGAATGGGCTCTTTCTGAGCTCCTGAAAAAACCTGAAATCTTAGAAAAGGCGACTGAGGAACTCGACAGAGTAATCGGACGAAACCGTTGGGTCGAGGAGAAGGAAGTACACAAACTCCCTTACATCGAAGCAATCATGAAGGAAACAATGCGTTTACACCCGGTTGCCCCTATGCTCGCGCCACGACAATCTCGTGAATTCACTAATTATAACGGGTAATACTTCAAATGATGATAATTTTACTCTAGTTATAACTTATAAGGTGGAAAAAATTTAAATTAATAACCTTTGTTAAATAATGGTATATAATAGGTATGATATACCAGTTGGTACGCTCGTTTTAGTCAATGTATGGACAATCGGACGGGACCCAGCAGTTTGGGACAAGCCCGAGGTATTCGACCCCGAGAGATTTATCGGGAGCTCGATCGATGTCAAAGGTCAAGATTACGAGTTGCTACCATTCGGTTCAGGAAGGCGAATGTGTCCTGGATACAATCTGGGTTTGAAGGTGATCCAGGTCAGTCTAGCCAATTTGCTACACGGGTTCGAGTGGAAGCTTCCAGAAGGAATGGATCCAGCCGATTTAAGTATGGAAGAGATTTTCGGGTTATCGACGCCGAAGAAGGTGCCGTTACAGGCCATTGCGAAGCCGAAGTTTCCAGCTCATCTTTATGGTGCTTGATTTTATTAGGGCTATGAATGAAAGATTTTTTTTTTTTTTTGAGTGAGAATGGCTGAAAGTCCTCCCTAATTTGATCATTGAATAAATGCATCAGTTCCCTGATTTGGGGTACAAGTACAATATCAACAAATTAAAGAAAAATTTAACTAACAATTTTTTCAGGAGAAGGACACTAACTAACTAACTATAAACTATTATCGTAAGAGTTACGTCGCTTCCAACCAAGCCCTCGCTTCGGAGTTGGCTCTTTGGAAAATATATTGTCGTTGCGTTCTTTTTCCCGAGAAGATGCGCGCGTTACGCTCACTACAACAATACTGGCATTTCGAAGCATTCGCATATGCCGTTGAATGCTTGTATTAATGCTGTCATTTACATTTGACAACATAAGGTGAAAATGCATTCCGGGCTGGTGCCCTCTATTCTTACAAAAGCATTTCACAAAATGCTACGTATTTGTGAAATCAACGACATATTTTTGTGTCATCAATTATAATGAAAAATCGAGGGCATTTGGCAATGTCGTTAATACGGTAAAAATAATGCATTTACAAATACTGTCAAATGTTCAAATGCATTGAATTCTGAGAAATAAAAACATTAACAAATATCTAATAACAACATTAAAAAATGCATCTGATTGTGACAATAAAAACATTTACAAATGCATGGGAATGGACTTGGGCATGAATAAATAGTAGCATATTTGAATGATTCGATGATGAAAATTGGTAACATTTAAAAAAAATGCATTGGATTGTATGAATAGAAGGCACACATCATAATGCTTTCAATGTAAAAATTAACAACATTTCAAAATGCATCCAATAGTCATTTCCCGACATTTATACAAATCATATATTTTCATAATTCTATAATTATACAAAAATAAAATACCATATTAGAATATAAAATTTCATTTCATTTCATTTTAATACTAAATTCAATAATTATTATACAAAATATACATCAACAATTGATTAACAAAATTAAATATAAAACAATAACTAACAAAATTAACCAAAATCCAAGAAATATACACCATCCATACCAACATATTTACATGTAACAACAATATTTGATGGTGCATGCTTTTGATAACAACTTTCAACTCGTCTCACTTTTACATTCAACTTCTTTGCAGGTTCATGCTTTCGTTCCTACATCCAGGCCTAGTCGTGTGATTTTGGAGCCCTGTGAAGAATACATCATGCGAACAAAATTTGTATGCACATAATTATTCATTAAATTAAAATTATGAAAAAAGTAGTTATCCTTGTATTCGGTTCCATCAAAAGCCAAGTACCAACACTTCTACTATCTCTCGTACTTTTTTACTTTCTGTGCAAAGAGAAATTAAATCTCGCGTCGGTGAATATATCCGGATGCGGTAATAAATCCATTGATAGCGATCCCCGTTGTAATTTCTACAAATTAAATTAAAATAAATTATATAATAAATAATAAGAATGATTTAAATATGAAATTAGTATGAGAAAGAGAACCTTGAAGACGTAGATGTATCCAATGTTGTTGGAGAAATATCTCGCTTCTTTCACATTCACGACCTGTAAATAAAAGTTAATAATTTATTGGTATTAAGTTCATAACATAAATTAATTGCTTCAATCACACCTAGAACTAAAATACTTACATTTTTGTTCTCGATTGCATCTATATGCGAACCCACTGCAACCACTTCGAGGTATTTTTCATGGTCGTCCCTGAAAAATCACAAAATTAAAAATAAGTCCAATATTAGCCAATTTAAATTTTTAAAAGTACATAATTTATTTCGAAACTTACCAAGGGCTGAAAGTGTTACCAACATTATCCTTGCAAACACAAACCCACTCTTTTGCATATTGTTTCTTACGTAACTGTCAATAAAAATTAATCAAGAATTAAAGGAATAAAATTTAACCAATTAGTTGAATTTCTAATATCAGAAGTGTGTAAAGGAGTAGCCCCACTTGCATTTATATTCGGATTCGCCCCTGCCTGTAAATAAAAAAATAAATCACAGTTATATCCAAAACAAAGGAATTTTACAAGAAAGGAGAGTTCTATCATACACCCTTTCAAAAGGGTATTTTGGGTATTTAGAAGGATGTATCATAAATTTATTTTTTATAGATATTTTTTCTTTCATGAACAATTCAAATTTCCTATTTAGCATATCATTTATTAATAAATACACTTGAAAATTTACCTTAAATACTCATTAATTAATAATTACACAAAATACCCTTGAAAATGGGTGTATCACAAGCAAAAGGGGTGTATGATAGAACTCCCCTTACAAGAAAACCCCTCGAAATTTTGTTCATTTTTTTCTAACCTCGATCAAGAGTGTCAAGCATTGTAGAGAGCCAGCAGCCATGGCAGATAATAATGGCGTAATACCATCTTCGGTTTCAATATTAGGCTGAAAAAATATATACATATATAAAGAGTGTTTTTGCAAAATTATGATTTAGATTAATCTTACATTAGCATTATGTTTCAACAAAAGTTTGACCGGTTCATGTTGAGAATGACCAGCATCCAAACCAAACGCGTACCAGCATCGCTTTGAGATTAATTTCGACTCCCTTTGATAATATAAGATCCATTAACTCTATATTACCTACAATCACGCAATTTAGGCTTAACACAAGGGTCATTCCGTAAAATTTGTTTTCATTCTGGAAATGAAAGAAAAAAACCTATTCCAGCAGCATGATGAAGAGCAGTGGCGCCTAAATTACTAGCATTGGACGGATTTGCCCCTTGTTGAACTTAAAGTTGAATACCTTCAAGCTCTATATGGGATCCAATTAATTACACAGCCTCAAATTCTTCAAGGGTAGAATAATTTCAATGGTCAATTGAAAGAACACGTCTCTGTTCGAGTGCTCGCATCTGATTACACCATGAAGTGTGCTGTTTCCAGGTCTTTTTCGAGTGGTTTTCTTGTCTTGCGTAAACTAATTTCAAAAACACCCCACTGGAAATTAACAAATACCTAAATTAAACAGACCAATACCTAAATTAAACAGATACCTAAACTTTTTTGAGTGGGTTTCTGATACACAAAAAAAAAACATGACAAAAAGAATAAGGAACAATCATAGTGCATAAAATAAAATTAACATAGAAAAAAGTACTGAAAATTAAACGGACCAATGCCAAGATGCGTACGGACTCTCAAATGTCTCGCTGAAAACGAGCTCATCTGCGACGCAACCACCCATAGACACACATCCAGACTTGGCGAGTAACTGCTCCTTTCCTACAAAAAGGAGAAATTAGAAAAAAAAAAAATCAAACTATTAGGAACACTTCCGACCCTAAATTTCAGAAGAAAAAAAATGATAATTAAACTGGCCAACACTGAAATTATGCCAAGAACAGCCACTTGAACCCTAAATTTCAGAAAATAATTATAATCGAACTCACGATACTGAGATTACCTGAAGAAGAACCATCACTTAGCCACGCGATGCCACACATACGAAATCGTAACATATACACTGAAAATCATCGTTAAAGAACACAAAAAAAGAAATGTCGAATAGAAATGAGCAAAAATCAAACAAACGACAAAGTAAAGAAAGGTAAGCGTACGTGCAGTAGCTTCGAGCTCGAACCAAGCTCGAACCAAAGAAGTCTCCGGTGCGACGAGCCGCCGACTCTGGTGCAGCGATCTCTCTGGGTGGACGATTCTGTGTAAAGAACTCTCTCACAATTCCTTACACAACACAATCAATCACACACAAACAACGATACTAATTCAATCAACGAATTCGAATTCGACTCGTTCGATTAAATTTACTAGATCGAGCTAAATCACTCTCTCTAGTTCTTACAACCTCAATATTACAAACTGAACATGAATGAAAAAATATTCTAAAAGCAACACAGATAGTAATTAGAGAATGTTTCCTCTCGTACGATCTCCCTGCAACTAACAGCATTGCAGCTCTCCCGTACCTCTCTATTTCATTTTCTCCTTGCTCTCGGTACACACTGAACCCTTCACTCTCCTGCACGTGCTTCTCACGCTGGGTTCACTGTGCACTGCACGCTCCATCTCTTATTTAAACTTCAAAGAAATATTAAGACTACCCCATTTATACACACAAGACTATCATGATGGGAATCATGACAATCCTCCCTACTTAAAAACCTTGTCTCAAGGTTTAAAGGTAGGAAACCTTTTCGCCAAGTCATCGAAGTTCTCCCACGTGGCATCCTCATCCGGCAAGTTCGACCAACGCACCAACAATTCCACCTCGGCTTTATTACCTCTTTTCACCAATCTCCTATCCAAAATCGCCACCGGTTCCACCTTTAATATACCCTCGGCTTCAATGAGGGATAGATTTGGAATAACCACCTTTTTTGAACCTATCTTCTTTTTGAGTTGCGATACATGAAACACCGGGTGTATAAGCGAGCCTTGCGGAAGATTCAATTCGTATGCTACCGCACCAATCTTCGTAATTACCTCGTATGGCCCGTAATAACGCGAATGTAACTTTGTTCCTTTATTCAACGATAGCGATGTTTGTCGGTACGGTTGGAGTTTAAGGTAGACCCAATCTCCCTCTTCAAACACTCTTTCGCTACGCTTTTTATCCGCATACACTTTCATTCTTTCTTGCGCCTTGGTCAAATTCTCCTTGATCAATTGCATCGCCATGTGTCTCTCTTTCATCCACTCATCTATAGCCGCCACTTTCGATAAAGGACTTGCACCAAGCTCCACTCTCGGGGGTAAATATCCATACAACGCTTCGAAAGGGGTACACTTGAGTGACGTGTGGAAATTCGTATTATACCACCACTCCGCTTGCGATAACCATGCACTCCATTTTTTTGGAGAATTGGCTACCATGCATCTCAAATAAGTCTCGAGGCATTGATTCACCCTTTCGGTTTGTCCATCGGTTTGTGGGTGGTAAGACGTGCTCAATTGGAGCTTCGTTCCGTGCAACGAAAATAGTTCGCGCCAAAAGATACTCGTAAAAATCTTATCTCGATCACTCACAATGGCTTGTGGTACTCCATGTAATTTGCACACATTGTCGAAAAATGCGGTTGCGATTTGTTGAGCCGAAAATGGATGAGACAAGGGTATAAAATGTGAGTATTTAGTTAATCGATCCACTACTACTAAGATCGCATCTCTTCCATTTGATCTTGGCAACTTCTCAATGAAGTCCATACTAACACAACTCCATGCTTCATGCGGAATTGGTAACGGTTGTAGCAATCCGGGGTTCGCGACATGCTCGCCTTTATTTCTTTGGCAACAATCACATTCACGCACAAACTCGTTTATCTCTCTTTTCATGCCTTCCCAAAAGAAATTTCGCTTGATCCTTTGATACGTTCCCAACATTCCCGAATGGCCTCCTTCGGCCGATTCGTGCAAAGCTACGATAATTTTTTTCTTGAGCTCATGATTTTTTCCCACGCATAACCTTCCTTTAAAGCGAAGTATGCCTCCCTTTAATTCGTACCCCACAAATTCTTCCGGTTTGATAATAATTCCCTCCAATATTCTTGCAATATTTTCATCACCTTCATAACTCTCCTCCACCTCTTTAAGCCAAGCGGGTACCACCACGCTCATTTCTCCGAATTCTCCTTCATCATTGTCATTTGACTCTTTAATCCTCGACAACCCATCGGCCACCTTGTTGTCCACGCCCGGTTTGTAATGGATCGTGTAATCAAACCCGAGTAATTTCGTTAACCCCTTATGTTGGAGTTGCGTATTTACCCTTCCTTCGAGGAGAAATTTCAAACTCTCATGATCCGTTTTAATTACAAACTTGTTACCCATGAGATAGTGTCTCCATTTTTCTACGACCAAAATTACCGCAAGGAGCTCTTTTTCGTAAGTAGAACGACCGAGATTTTTTTGACTTAAGGCTTTGCTAATGTACGCCAAGGGTTTTCCTTCTTGCATTAACACCGCACCCACGCCATAACCACATGCATCCGTCTCAACAACAAAGGTCTTCGTGAAATCCGGTAGTCCCAAAACCGGAGTCGTTGACATGGCCACCTTCAATCGTTCGAATGCTTCATCCGCCTTCTCTCCCCACACAAACCCGTCTTTCTTTAATAGCTCGGTTAAGGGCTTCGCGATGATGCCATAGCCCTTCACAAATTTTCGGTAGTAACCGGTGAGCCCCAAAAAGCCTCTCAATTCCTTCAAGGTCCTCGGCTTCGGCCATGTCACCATTGCTTCCACCTTACTCGGATCCGTGTCCACCCCTTCATGAGAAATTACGTGACCGAGGTATTCGATCATATGCGTGCCGAAAACGCACTTGGACCTTTTGGCGTAAAGTTGATTAGCCTTCAAGATGGTTAGAACTTCACGCATGTGCTCCACGTGCTCGTCCTTTGACCTACTATACACCAAGATATCATCAAAAAAAACTAGTACAAATTTTCGTAAAAGTTTTTCAAAAATACGATTCATCAAGGCTTGAAATGTGGATGGCGCATTAGTCAAACCGAAAGGCATGACTCGGAATTCGTAATGGCCCGAGTGAGTACGAAACGCCGTTTTATAGATATCGCCCTCTTCCATCCTTATTTGATGATAACCCGATTTTAAATCGAGTTTTGAAAAAATCCGTGCCCCTTTCAATTCGTCTAAAAGATCGTCGATAATCGGTATTGGATATTTATCCTTAACCGTCATGGAGTTGAGTTGACGATAGTCGATGCACAACCTCCATGTTCCGTCCTTTTTACCCACTAGAATGGCCGGCGATGCAAATGGGCTTTTGCTCGGTCTAATAACTCCACTTTGAATCATCTCTTTTACAATTCGTTCGATTTCTTCCTTTTGAAAATGAGAGTATCGATAGGGCCTTATTTGCACCGTTTGAGAATCATTTATTAGAGGTATAGCGTGATCACAATCTCTCTTTGGGGGTAAAGAATTGGATTCCTCAAACACTTCTTTAAATTCCTGCAACAGACCCGCTAAGTCTATTTTATCACATCCAATAACTATTCCTGGATTTGTGATGTTCTCTTCTTCGTCCCGGTTTACAGAAACCCGGAAAAATATTTTAGACTCGTTTTCCTGGTTTTTGTTTGTGCCTCCAAAACCAGATATCTCTTTCTCGTTTAGCTCATCCCGATTATTGGAAACTCGGAAAATATTTTTAGAATGCCATTCTGGGTTCTCTCTTAAACCTTCATTTGCTTTCTCTAGTAACCCTTCAGACTTCATTTCCCAATTATCAATTGTCGCGACCCAGCAAACCTGGTTCTTTGAAACCCAAGAATACAACTCCTTTCCTTCGACTAGCATTACTGGATTAGGAAGAAACCGGGATGGAGACTCCGTCTTCATCAACAGTTCCTCACCCTGGTTAAAGCACTTCACCATCATTCTCTCATAATCAAACTCCACTGGACCATGGATTCCCATCCAATCTACACCCAGTACCATTTCAACGGTACCCAATTCCAACACTCTCACATCGAATTTGAAACCAGCCTCTTGCATCTCCCATTCGAATCCATGAATCATCGAATCACATGATAATCGAGATCCATTCGCCACTGTAATCGACAATGGCGTCACCAATGATGGTGCCAAACCCAAATTCTTAACGAAACGAGGATCAATAAACGTGTGAGATGATCCACTATCCACCAGGATTGAAAAAAGCTTCCCCCTTGATTTTCCTGTGATTTTAAGCGTATGAAAATTTGATTTCGGCCCCACTCTCTCTGTCGAGATCTCCATGAGTTCAGCCATTCTTTCTTCTTCCTCTCTGATCAAAACAGCTTCTTCTTTGAACCTCAATTCATCTTCCTCTTCTTGATTAATGCCTTCAATAGCCAAGACTACATGTTCTCTTCTATTCGAAACTTTATTCTTGCAATTATGAGCAGAATTAAATTTCTCTTCACACCAATAGCACTCATTTCTTGCTCGTTTATCTTTTTTTAATTGTTCCCAATCCTTCCCAGCCACACGAGGATGGGTTTGAGATCGATTGCTCGAAATGACCACTTTCTCTTTTTCCATCACTCTGCCTCTCTTCTGAGCAATTAATCCTTTCTCCACATGTTCGGCATTCTCGTAAGCTTCGTTGAGATTACGGGGACGAGAAAGAACCACGGGACCTTGCACTTCTTTGCTCAGACCGGCTAGAAAGCAATTTTTAAAGAAAACATCTTCCAATTGATCATATCTTCTCAACATCATGCCTCGCAGTCGATCAAATTGCTTGCGATACTCTATCACAGATTCTGTCTGTCTCAGAACATGGAACTCTCCTTCCAAACCCAAAATCAATTCACTTTCAAATCTTCTGAGTAAATCAGCCGCGAATTGAAGCCAAGGTGGGTTTGGATCAATCGCCTGATACGCATAGAACCAATCTTCCGCATCACCGGTAAGATACAACGATGCCAACTTGACTTTCTGCCAATCCACAATGGAGCAAACGGAGAAGTAATTCTCACATTTCTTCAGCCAGACGCGAGGTTTCAGTCCCGAGAAGTATGTGAGTTCTGCCCTCGATTTGGGCATCACATCAGTATTGTGCCTTTGTCTTCCTCCTCCCCCTTCTCTGAGTTCTCCTCCTCGAGGTGGATAACCATCATCCCCCCATCGAGCATCAGATTGATTGCCTCGATATCGATCCGTCTCATCTCCCATGACTCCCTTTCCTGTGTCTCGTGATCGCTCTCCGCTCTTGCTCGATTCAGCTCCTTTATTTTCCTTCTTCATGATCTGATCGAACATTTCCTTCATTTCCTGAAATTGAGCAGTGGTACTCGATTTCAGATCCTCTTGTCCTTCTCTCAGACCGGCAATCTCGTTAGCGATATTCTCGATCCTTCCTCTATTGATTAAGATCTCTCCATCCAACCTCCTCATCTCCTCCATCTCGGTTTGTTGCTTCTTCGCCATTAATGGAGTTTCAACGAAAGCTCCGTTCACGCCTCGCTCTGATACCAACTGTAAAGAACTCTCTCACAATTCCTTACACAACACAATCAATCACACACAAACAACGATACTAATTCAATCAACGAATTCGAATTCGACTCGTTCGATTAAATTTACTAGATCGAGCTAAATCACTCTCTCTAGTTCTTACAACCTCAATATTACAAACTGAACATGAATGAAAAAATATTCTAAAAGCAACACAGATAGTAATTAGAGAATGTTTCCTCTCGTACGATCTCCCTGCAACTAACAGCATTGCAGCTCTCCCGTACCTCTCTATTTCATTTTCTCCTTGCTCTCGGTACACACTGAACCCTTCACTCTCCTGCACGTGCTTCTCACGCTGGGTTCACTGTGCACTGCACGCTCCATCTCTTATTTAAACTTCAAAGAAATATTATGACTACCCCATTTATACACACAAGACTATCATGATGGGAATCATGACATTCTGGTGCGGTGATGGCGCCCGTTTCTTTCTGGTGCGGCCATAGAGAGGAGAGAACCAGAAAAGACGCTGGTTGTGGGCTGTGTCTGTGTGGTTGCGCCCTAAATATTCAACAATATCTGCCCCGAAAACTCCTCCTTTCTCCTTTCGTGAAGGTTTGTATCTCTCTCTGCTCCCGTGAACCTATTTCCACCTTGAAGCTTTCTTTCTCCGCCTTGCCCTCGTCAAGTTCTCTCTTCAGTGTGAAGGTGTCTTTCCGTGCCTCCGTGAAGTAAACTGCAGGTCTGGTGAAGTAATGTTTTCATGTAGGATTCTTCTTTGATGAATCAGGAAATAAGAAGAAAGAGCGAGCGAGAGGGGGGAGAAATGGAGAAGAGAAAGAGGAAGCAAAATCAACTATTGACACGTGAGAGCATGTATGTATATAATTACTATTTTACCCTTTTGAATAAAGGATTTATTGTAAGCACATTGAATCACAGCCGTTAGATTGAATCACATTTAAAAGAGCGAGAGAGGCAGTTTGGACGATTTTTTAGAAAATTACGAGTTAACTTATGTTTCAACTTTAAAATACTACTATTAGAAAAATGGGATCGGATCTTATCCGATGAGCATTGGACCACAACTTGTCCATGCATTTCATGAATTGTTGGATTTCATCAAATTAAACCATGATGAAATATCTTGGAGCGATTCTTGGAGAGATAGGCAATTCTTGAAACACCATTTCTTCGGAGCTCCGAAGCTCAGCTAATGCAGGAGGTTGTGACTAGAGGGCTCTTCTATAGAGCTCATCTATCCTTCAACGAGTTTCGGGCGAATCAGGGAGGATGATTACCTGATTTGAAAACCGAATTCGAGATGTTGGAGACGTGATTGCGAGCAGGTTCAGAGCGAGTTTTGAGCAATTCTTCAAGTTCTAGTTCAAGAATTTGGAAGAATTGAAAGAGATACCAGGACCAACAATTGGCAGGAATTCAAAAAACCAGGGAAAGTAGAAGCATTTCAAAATGCCTTAGTAGGGGAAAAGAGTATATAGGCCCCTTGTTGAAAGGGGGGCCAAGCTCTTCATCCTAACTAAGGATTTTTTTTAATTTGAAGTTCGAATCAATAAAAAGGCAAGATCGTTCAAGGCAAGAAGAGGAGAAGAGTAAGGACGTGCTAAAGGCAAGCAACGAAGAAGAGGAATCTGCTCAGCCTTCTCCATATTCGTCTAAGTTCCCTACTCTAAATTCCTTATTTTTCTTTATATTTAGTATGTCTAAATTACAAAATTCAAACTCACAACATTGGACATTAGTACAAAGAAAAACAAATAGGAATAATCAGTCCAAATACAATAATAATGCAGTAAAAATCACATGTTACATGTGTCTATCAACTTTACATAATAGAGCTTAATGTAGGGAACCTATTAAATGCTATAAATGTAAAGGTAATGGACATAGAACAATATTATAAATCTGTTCAAAACATAAAATCGACTAAAAAAGTAGTCTTTTCTAATCAAAATTATGATAAAGAATTTCAAAAAAATAATGGAAAGGCCGAATTATTACATGATAAAAATAGCATGAACACAACAAAAACTCATAATCAAAAAATACAAGATCAAATATATCAAAATGAGAAAATACATGCTAATTATAAGGCATCCTCTTCTTCAGAAATACCCTATTTTTCAAAAAAATTGTTAATAATACTAAAAAATGTGAAATAGAAGTGGAAATATATGATTTACCTCGGGAACTATGCACAATAGAGATACTTACTGGAATGATGGCAAATTTAGGAGTTTTGATTAAGGTAGGCTCTTTTGAAGTAACAAATCCTATCAAAATACTCAAGTTAACCCTAGTAACAATTAAGAGCATGATTATACCTAATTATGTTAGAATTAAAGGGATTGAGGATACCTTAATCAAGTGTCATTCAAATCATATTGGAAATTTTCATTATAGCAATAGTTTTATACCTGCTAATAACACAGAAAAATTACATGATCATAATCAAAATGATCATAATAATATAAGTAATAAAACTATTGATATTTCAAATAATAATAAAACTTACAAGAATCAATTGAGGGTTCCAAAGGTAATAAAAACAGCAAATCTTACATAAAGATGTATAATTACAAGAATCAAGTTTTCTTATTTAAAAGGCAAAAAATAAGAGCTAAAGAAGTTCAAACAAAAGAATTAAAAATGGAGGAAAAACAGCAAATATTACATAAAGAGGATATAATTGATATTTTATCTTCAACCGGAATAGAATTGACATAACAATTGTCCATTAACATACAAGAATTAGTGGGGTAGGGACCAAGAGAGTAGTTGAATTAAAGAGCAAATATACAGAAAGATAAAATACTAATAAATGATATATAAAAAAATTAAGATAATGTCATGGAATGTGAGAGGATTAAATGATAGAAATAAGAGAATATTAGTAAATAATACAATTAGAGATGAAAAACTGGATATGTGTTGTTTGCAAGAAACAAAATTGGAAGTTATCAATGAGGAAATTAATAGAGAAATTTGTGGACACACACTTGATAAATTTATTTTTTTTAAATCAAATGGAGCCTCTCGAGGAATATTAATTGCTTGGAATGATAAATTATTTAATATGATATCTTATACTAATAATATATATTCTATTAATGCTATTTTTGAAACTTCATGGGATGGAACAAAAATATTAATAACTGGAGTATATGGCCCTATTGAAAGAAACTTAAAGAATATTTGTATGGATGAAATATCTAATGCGGGGTTAAATAATTCAGTACCATGATTAATAATGGGAGATTTTAATTTAGTCACTTCAGATGAAGAGAGAAGTGGAAATGATCATAATAGAGCAAGTACTAGGAATTTTC
Organism: Luzula sylvatica; assembly: GCA_946800325.1. Taxonomy (NCBI): domain Eukaryota; kingdom Viridiplantae; phylum Streptophyta; class Magnoliopsida; order Poales; family Juncaceae; genus Luzula; species Luzula sylvatica. Next base: position 3,468,696 of record OX326958.1, on the reverse strand, counting down.
ATAATCTTATTAATACATTAGAATTAATTGATTTGCCTCTAATTGGGAAAAAATACACATGGCAGAATATAAGAGCAAACGCAAGATTAGATAGGATAATGATTAATAAGGAATGGATGCATATTTTCAAAATTTCTCAACAAAAAACCTCTACAAATATCTGTTCATATCACACTCCATTAATATATAATGGAGATACAAGTTTTCCTATTTTTGGAGGTTTTCGATTTGAAAATAAATGGCTATTTTTTAAAGAATCAAAATTGATTATTGAAGATTTTCTTAATAGAGCAAAGGCAGACACTTTAGAGGAATTATATGCTAAGTTAGTCGCTCTAAGTACTCAATTAAAAACATGGAACTAAGAAAGACAAGGGAATAACTCTATGCAATTAAAGAATTGCAAAAATATAATAGATTGGTATGATAAATTGGAAGAGATGAGAACATTAAATGAGATTGAAAAATGGATTAAAAACCAGACAAAGTTGAGATATGAAGAACTGGTCAATTTAAATTATATTTATTGGAAACAAAGATCTAAGTATAACTGGATAAAATATGGAGATGCAAATACTAAAAATTTTCATACTCATGCAACAGTTAAAAAGTCTAAATCAATGATAACTATTCTTAAAAATAATCAGGGATTAGAGGTTTCTACTCATAAAGAAAAAGCTCAGGTTTTATTTGATTCTTACAAAAACTTGTTGGGACTAATTAAAATAGATGACATAAATTTGGGCTTAATTGATTTGAATAAAATATATATGAATGATAATAATAATAATCTTATTAATTTAGATGATGAGATTCAGTTGGATGAATTAAATATGGTTATTAAGGAATGGAAATCTGATAAATCTCCAGGCCCTGATAGATATAATGGTGAATTTTTCAAAAAAATTTGGAATTTAATAAGGGATGAAATACTTTATTTAATTCAAAAGGAAGGGAATATCGGATTATCTAAGTTCAATGAATCATTTATATCATTGATACCAAAGAAAGATGGAGCATTAGAACCTAAGGATTATAGACCAATAACTTCTAGTATTCAAAGATTTTTTTCTAAAGTATTAGCAAATAGGCTAAGTTCACATATTGATAATATGATTGAGAGGAATCAACTTGGTTTTATTAAAGGAAGAAATATTTCTGAAAATTATATCTATGCAAGAGAGATTCTTTGTAAAGCTAAAAGACTTAAAAAATCTATAGTGGTTTTAAAACTGGATATATATAAGGTTTTTGACAGTGTTGTTGATCCAAATATCCTACGGTTTGATTATATCAAAACATTGTCAATACTAACGTTTGCGTCAAGAACAACTTGTAGGACAAATAGGTACAACGATCAAGGATGATTAAAAGAAACACAAGTAAAGGACCGCGAAGATCATTCAAGACTAAAAGAAGAAAAGGAAGGCGAGGAAACGATTGAAGAACCAAGATGTCGAAGCCTTCCGTGAGTTGGGATCACCACAAATAAATCCTAGGTATACCAAATAATATCTCACAATTATCAAGATCAAAAGATAAATTCAAAACATGATGAAAATGGAAAATGGTAAATCACCACACCAGTATATGGTTCGTTCGAACGATCCACAAAGTGCGTTCGAACGAACACTTTCGTTCGAACCAATAAATCACAAGTTCGAACGAACCCAATACTGGCAATGTGAGAAAACAAACACAAATCAATAGTCCGTTCGAACGTACCTCCATAGTTCGTTCCAAGATTCATAGAACGAACCATAAAGAAATGTTGGTTCGTTCGAACACACTAGAGTGTTCGTTCGAACCAACTTTCAAATAATCCATGTTCGTTCGAACGAACCCCTTTGTCAGTTCGAACGAACCCATCATGTGTATGAAGAAATCATTTGAAACGGCTAGTTCAAAATGCAGTCCATTCGAACACACTTCATTGTGCGTTCGAACGAACTATGCAATTTTGGCACATGATGAGTGGCTTCTATAGATGATATAAATAGAACCACTCATGCCTTTCTCTCTCTTAGCTTTTAGAAAAATCATTCCACATCCAAAAGAGAGAAAACTCCTAGCCTTTGATCCTCAAATCTCTTGATATTTTGAGACCAATCTCTAGATCCTAAATCTCCTTTCGAAATCCCTCTTCAATACGATTCCCAACTCACGTGACCGATCACGTTGTAGTTCGTATTAGAAACGTGTAATAGGCTAGTACTAAGATTGTAAAGTCCGCTATAGATCGATAGAAAATGTGTAAATCGATCTAAGCAAAATCTTGTACGAGTGAGTTGGAATTTCAATCGAAAGCTGAAAAAGGCGCAAGGCATTCCCGGAGACGTAGGTACTTGCAACTAATCGAATCGATCGATTAGGCAAGTAAACGGTGAGTTAAAGCTACATAGCAACCACCTACCGAACTCCGTAATCAACTTCTTGTGTCAACTCTTTACGGTATTTGCATCACTTAATCCATATCATTTAGCTTTCGCATAAAGTAAGAATTTGTATACCGTAGTGCGAAAATTGTACACTAGGATTACCTATTCACCCCCCTATAGGTTGGAATTAACCAACAAGTGTAAATTGGAATTTTCTATTAAAATTACTTAAAGCTAGAAAATTTGGAGATAAATGGATTAAATGGATAGAAAATTCTGTTTTAAAAGGATCAACTTGTTGGTTCAAATTTCCTGATAGTTTGATCATTTCAAAACACTGTCATTACTAACGTATACATCCAGAAAAGTGCAGGATAACATAGGTACGATACGAAGATGAAGGAGGGCTTGTGAAGTCTCAAGATGAACAAGACAAGAACACGAGGAAGGTCATTGGAATACATCAATAATCAAGATGTTGAAGCCTTCCGTGAGTGGGATGCGCCACAAATAAACCATAGGTAGAAACCTAGTAGATCTCAAGTAAAATCATGTTCAATATAACAAAGAGTTCAATCAAGCATGAAGTGCGTTCTGAACGAACTTAAAGTCCGTTCAGAACGAACTTGCCACATATCAAAATATTATATCTTGATAAGAACCAAAACTGTCACAGGATTGTGTGCGTTCGAACGAACAAACATGTCCGTTCGAACGGACATTTAGAATCCGTTCACCAACCAGTTAAGTGCGTTGAACGGACAATCCCTTCTGTGAACACAAAATGCAATGTATAATTGAGTCCGTTATGAACGGACTTTATCCGTTCGAACGGACCCACAAATATACTTGCACGTTATTTTGAAACGGCTAGTACAAACTGCAAGTGCGTTCGGAACGAACATTGTGCGTTCGAACGCACTGGCAGTTTTCTGAAGGATTTCTATAGAGAGTATAAATAGAATCCTTCTAGGGCTTCTCTCTCCCACTTCTTCACTTTCAAACTTTAAAAACCAAAAGAGAGAAAACCTAAGCTTTGATTATCCATATCTATTGATAGCTTGAGAAACCCTCTTTAGATCGTTGATCTACTTTCCAAATCCTCCACTAATCGTATCCCACTCACGTGACCGATCACGTTGTAGCTCGATTAGTGAAAAATTGTAATAGGCTAGTGCAACAAAGTGTAAAGAGCCTAAGCTATAGATCGATAGAAAGCGTGTAAATCGATCTAGGCGATACCTTGTAATCGAGTGAGTTGGAATTCAATCGAAAGCCAAAAAGAGGCACAAGGCATTCCCGGAGACGTAGGTACTCGCAAATAATTGAGTCGGTCAATTAAGCGAGTAAAGGGTGAGTTAAAGCTACATAGCAACCACCTACCGAACTTCGTAAACAAACATCTTGTGTTCAAGTGTTAATACGGTATCTTCTTTATCATCTTTATCATCTAAATTATTATTATTTCCGCAACGTAAATTAGGGTATCATCTAAAGTAAGTGTACGTTAGATTACCACATTTACCCCCCCTCTAGGTTAGAATTAACCAACACAACTAAGATAATTTTAAATGAAATTCCAGGTAAAAGTATACATCTTAAGAAAGGAGTTAGACAAGGAGATCCAATGTCCACTTATTTGTTTATATTAGTAATGGATGTACTTTCTATGCCGATGATTCAATATTTATAGAAAGGAGTTAGACAAGGATTATAGAAACTTTAAGTGATAAGAATTATATTAAAAGACCATTAGATAATATTTATACGTGTCTTTTCTATGCCGATGATTCAATATTTTTTTAGACCCTAATATTATAAATATTAAAAGAATAAAACATATATTAGATATTTTTGGAAAAGAATCTGGATTAGAAATTAATTATCAAAAATCTGAGATAATTGGATTAAATGTTTCTACAGAAGATATGGATGAAATATCCAAAGAGTTAAATTGTTCTATAGGAAGTTTTCCTTTACATTATCTTGGATTACCATTAAGTTATAAAAGACCCTCAAAAGATGATTATAGAAAAATAATTAATAAAATCACTAATAAACTAAATGGATGGAAAGGAGGATTAATTAGTAGAGCTGGAAGATTAATTTTAATAAATTCAATGATTACTTCAATGCCAATTTATTACTTTAATGTATTTAAATTTTCAAAGTGGGTATATAAAGAAATTGATAAAACAAGGAAGATTTTTTTGTGGAAAGGATCTAAAACCAGTGGATAAAATCTTGTGGATTGGAACACAGTATGTACACCTAAGGAAAAAGGAGATTTGGGAGTATTAAATCTGGAAATATTTAATAATGTTCTACTTATTAAATGGTTATGGTTATATTATAATGCTAAAGGAAAATTGGGTTGGTATGATTTAGTTGAGCAAATACATAAAACTGGTGTTCAAAATTATTATAAAAAACATAATTCTTATTTTTGGAATGATATTTTAAATAATATGGATTTTTTCAATCATAGTATGAATATTATTTTAGGGGATGGAACTAGAACAAATTTTTGGATAGGAAGATGGTGTGGAACAGAATTAACAGAGAAATTCAAACAATTATACACATTTTCAGAGAATAAGGAAGGAACATTTGAATATTTTATGCATAAAATTAATGAAACTAACATATATCAAAGTTTGAGAATTAATGTACCTTTATCAAGAGAGGCAAATGATCAATTGGATCAATTAGAGCAATTATGTAATTCCACAATTCTTTATCAAATGCAAAGAGATTCTTTTCAATGGAAATGGAACATCAAAGGCACTTTCACCTGCAACAACACATACAAATTTTTAATTAATGGAGTTTATATTAATACAAATTTGTAAAATATTTGGAAGTTAAATATTCCTAATAAAATAAAATTATTTTTATGGATTGCAATGAAAAATAAAATCATTACCTTAGATAATTAAAAAAAAAAAGAGGATGGAGCTTTGCAAATAGGTGTCCTTTATGTAAACAGGAAGAAGAATCTGTACAACATTTGTTTAATAAATGTCAATATACAAAAACTGTACGGAATAAAATACATGGATTTCTTGGAATATATACATCAAATATTATTGATCCAATGAATATCATAATCAATACTAGAAAAAATAAAGAATATAGAGTACTTATCTCTACTATGGTATATCAATTATGGTTGGAGAGGTGTCGAAGAACATTCACTGACTGTGTTTTCAGTGATTATAGAGTAATAGACATTATTCTCCAAGAAAGGAAGATGCTTCAATCATCATTTTATTTCCAAGCTAATGGAGAAAACCACATCTGTGTTAATGCATTACAGAATAATAATCAAAATAATGTTTATTCTAATGAAGAAATAGATCTCAATGAAAATAATAATTATGAACAAGTTAACATACCTATTGAATTTATTGCAGGAACAGAGATAGAGAGGCAGGAAGATGAAGATTTAGAAGGAAGGGGCCATTCTCAGAGTCTCAATCAATCCATGGACAGGCCAGCACAGAATCAAGCAGCAATCTGGTGGTTTCCTTCTGAAAATAATTTCAGAGAAATGGAAACTGAAGAAACTGAAGAAAAGAGAAATCAAATCGAAGAAAGAGAACGAGAAATTTTTGAGAGAATACGGGATTTTGTTTACCTGACGGAAAGCAGCACTGAAGAACGAACGAATGCAAGAGGATCGACTGCTGAAGAAGGTTTTTCGTCGATTTTCGGTCATGGAAAGCAAGGAGCATCCAATTTCCATCGAATACAACAAACAAATCTCAGGCAACAACGATCTTATTCACCTTCTGTAGGTACGAACGATTTACCTACACGATTAAGCAACGGAGATGTAGAGTCAAATTAGAAATCAAATAAGAGGGCGAAAGAAGGAATAGGGTGAGTACAACGATTGAGAGGCAGAGGCAGAGAGGCATAGAGGTAACGAGGTCAGGAGGAAGAGGAGACGATAGAGAAGTCTTACTCTCTCTTCTCATCGGTGAAGGAGACAAAGAGAAAGAGGCATAGAGTCTTACTCTCTCTTCTTCTTAATACTGGAATTCATCAATTATTGGAGCCCATCAAATATTATCAACTCTAGCTCATCACAAAACAACCTTGTTTTTTGTTGAATTTTTTTTTTTGAAAAATCAAAACAACCTTGCTTTATCCAAAATCAGTCTAATAATTCATAATTCACCATAATCGAGTCATACTTTGTCCATCTTCACGAGCTTTGTCAGATTCTTGAGCCGTAACTCGAATCGACATAGAAAAAATAGCAGATGGAGGTCGATATAGATATATTGAGCACCAATTATACTCGATAAAGGGACATCTCGTCATATTAGTCCACCTTATTGAACTTCGTCACATGATAGAAAATTAAGAAATCACACACCAGCGAGCAAAAGAAGGAAAATAGGAAACTAAGTTTCTTCCAGGAGAGATGTAAGGGGCCGTTTGGTTCGTGCTTTGGAGAATACCTTGGCATGAAGTATGCCAAGGAATATCATGCCAAGACATAGCATTTCATGGCATACTCTATAACCGTGTTTGGTTGGGCACACTCATTTATTCCATAACATACTCTAAAAATGTAAAAGTTGGTTTATTTATAGAAGGTTGGAGCTAATTATTTTTGGAAAAGAAAATAAATTGTATTCCCTCCTCATGGGAATAGAGAAAAGCCACCAATTTTGGTGGTAATCCTATTCCCACCATCTATGCCCTAGGGAATCGAGTATTCCATTATTTTATTACCTAGTGCGCAAACCAAACGTGGTAATGAAATCCATAAGAAAGTATGCCAAGGCATTCCCACTCCAAAACTCCAACCAAACGCCCCCTAAGGGATAAGGGGAAACAACCTCCTATTTTCGAGAGGGATAAAAGAGAAAGATTTATTTCTTTTTTTTACTAACAGAGATTAAACAGAGGAGTTAAATTGCATCTCATCATGATTTATTTTGATGATATCAGACGGTTTAGAAGATACATGGACAAGATCTGGTCCGATGCCCATCGGGCAAGACCCGATCCCTAGAAATATTATCAATTAAAATCTTTTCCCGCTTTGAGTTACAGTTATTATAATAATTGGAACTGAAAAACCCGAGTCAGAATAAAATGAGGAAACTATTATTTGGTGTTTAACGTATTCATGAAATAACATTATACCGTTAACATTACTTTAATAAAGTACAAGATATTTTCTGATATATTCATAACAGATCAGGGTTTCCATGATTTTTTTATCTCATTAAGAAAGATTGCAGGGATAATTATTATTGTAATTAGTTACAAAACAAATGGATTGTTTTTTTAACAACCTATTAATTTGTTATTGTATATTTTATTATAATAAAGGAAAATGTTGGACATATCCCCACCTCTCCGCCCACATCCTTGATAACGTGGATACAATTTAACAGCTTAAAAATCAATACTTTAATTAATGATTTGACATCTTAATTGTACGTTCAATCATAAATTGAGATAATTAAATCATAAATTAAAATGTTAAATTATGTTTTTGTGTGTTAATTTTGAAAATGTTAAATCATACCCAAGTCATCAAGAGTGCAGAGAGAGACTTAGAGGGTGTACATCACTACTCTATAATAAAAGGGACAAAAAGAACGTAATGAGCGTTATAAGCCAATTTTTGAAAAGCTCAATCATCTTTTTCCAAAATCGAAGCACACAAAGGTGCCACATCATTCCTCATTACTTTTCTTTCTTGATATGGAATTTTACAATTTACCTCCTCAATAAAATTTGATTTTTCTACAGGCCCCTTCTTGCTTAGGGTTTGTACAGTCTCGCTCTCGAAATGTCCTTTCTTGGTACGCAAAAAAAGAAAAAGAAAAATATAAATTTTGAATTATTGAGTAATTATCTCTTTTCTTTTTCCTTTTTTATTTCCTCGAAATTATATTCTCGCATTACATGATGATGTGCTCCAGTTTTATTCTCAAACAATGTGATCCTTTCTTATTCTTTTAATTTGTCATGAATATAATAACACCAATAATATTACTTATATATCTTTCTATTTTTTATTAGTAAGAAGAGAGGAAAATGAATGAGCGATATATTCATGGATTCGGAGCAATCGTAATAATTTTTATGGCGATGACCACCAGCAGCAAGCAAGATGAACTTTTCGTCTCGAGATCACATATACCGCTAGAAAATCTCAGAATATCACATATACCGCTAGAAAATTTAAAATATCATATGCACACATACAAAACATGGGAAATATCATGAATACCCCTATAAAACTTAAGAAAAATCATGTATGGCCCTCCTGTATATTTACAATTATTATTATTTTTTTTTTATGTATGTGGGTGTGTGTGTGTGTGTGTTTGGGGGGGGGGGGGGGGGGGGGGGGGGGGGGGGGGGGGGGGTTACTGATGAAGGGTTTTATACTATGTTGCACGGATACGGATACGGATACGGCGATACGGTAATTTTCAAAAAATCACGGATACGGATACGGCTATATAATTATTGGTTTAATATATTTATATTATATATAATTAATAAATAAGTAATAAATTAAATAATAAATTAATAATATTTTTAAATTAAATATCATGACACTAAATAATATCAACCAAACAATATAAGCATCATAAAACTATCATAAAATAATATCAACCAAATGGATACGGATACGGTTCGAGTCGGTTCGGGCAATATCCGCCCCATTGACACCCCTACATGCGTGATAGTGTGACTATTAATAAATGCTACTAATAATTTTTTTATTGGAGAACAAAATTATATAAATTTTATGTGTTGCAAAGAATCCCATTTTTTCAACAAACCACTTTTTTCAAATCATCATTTTACTTCCGGCACATTTAACATCTGCACATTTACTTTCCAACAATTACATTTCGGCACTGACCATTTCCACACTTACCTTTCAGCACTTTACATTACTGCACCTTTTTGATTTTTTTTTTTTACATGTGTTAGTCTTCGGATATGAAATTTTTTAAGAAAAAAACATGAAAATTTAATATTTTTTTCATTTTTGGGAATAATATCGGCGTTTTAAAAAAATATGATGTTTGAGTTTTTTTGAAAGTGTTACTTCAACTTTTTTCATTTTTGCAATTTTTTAAAAAAAATTGAAATTTGCAAGTGTTAACGTTAAATTAAGAAATTCTTTGAGAATGATATGAACATTTAGTATTTTTCTCTTTTTAGATAATTTTTTTTGCATTTTATAGAAATATACGATAACTGATTTTTTTTTAAAGTGTTAGTCTTCACTTCTTGGATTTTTTCGAAATTTTGGAAAAAAAAAAGAAATTTGTTTGTGTTATTCTTCAATTACGGAATTTTTGAGAAAAAAACATGAAAATTTAGTATTTTGCTCATTTTTGACAATAATTTTGGAAGGTGTTAGACTTCAATTCTTGTATTTTTTTTAAAAAAATTTGATAAAAAGAGAAATTAACATGTGTTAGTCTTCAATTATGGAGTTGAAATTTTGGTATTTTTTCTGTTTTAGAAATTAATTTCGACATTTTTTGCAAAAAAAATACGAAAATTTACTTTTTTCAAAGTGTTTTAGCCTTCATTTTTTTTTTCATTTTTACGAATATTTCAAATAACATAGAAATTGGTATGTATTAGTCTTCAATTCACGAGTTTTTTGAGAAAAAAAAACATGAAATTTGAATATTTTTGTCGTTTTAGACATTAATTTTGACATTTTCTGGAAAAATATGAAAATTGAGTTTGTTGGAGGTGTTAGCCTTCACCTTTTGCATCTTTTTGAAAAATGGAAATTTACATGTGTAAGTTTTTAAATGTGAAGTTTTTTTGAGGTAAAAAACATGAAAATTTAGTATTTTTTTGCTGATTTTTGAAAAATATGAAAATTTGCATCACTTCTTTCCGAAATGATGCTTCTTTGAATTTTGTTGTCTATAACTTCTTTCCGAAATGATGCTTCTTGTGAAGATATTGCAGATTTTCTCAAGTCTTTGTCTTTTGCGTTTTCTTATTTCAATCTCTGGTTCAAAGTGAGAGTTGATTTTAGTAGAAATTTGAGAACTTGTATAATGTGAGGCATCTCTAGTTTCTATAATATGAGGCATCTAAAAATTTATTTCACTAACACAAGAATTAACAACTAAAAATTTATTCACACTGTCACACTGATGTTATTCGCATAACCAATAAAACTGTATCAACAATTTTAGGACCAATTTATTTCTTTTCGGTCTTGGAATAATAACTTTGGCCAAACAATCTCATACACGGAGGATATATATTTAAATTTGGAGTTCGATTTTTCCATAATTTGCATGGAGTTTGTTTCTTTTTATTCGAGAGAACTCGATTTCGAATAAACCATGATGTTAGCAATGCTTCTCCCCACAAATTTCAAGTAGTCTAAACATGGCATTAATCATGTCTCATAATGTGCGATTCTTTCGTTCGGATACTCCATTAGATTGTGGAGAATAGTGAGCCGTTGTTTCATGGATAATTCCATTTTATTCATAGAACATGCTAAATTCATTTGAGGTATATTCACCTCCGTCAAATCGAATTGTCAAATCGAATGATTTTGATTTTCCTTTCTAGTTGATTCTCAGCCCCAACTTTATTAGTTTTTAACTTATCAAAAACTTTATTTATTTTTTTTGAAAAAATAACAATAAGAATATTTTTAGTAATCACAACGATTACCCTTTAGTGGGAATTTTGTTGAATCACACACATCAGTGTGGACAAATTCTAAAATATTAGTCTCGCATTTAACATTATTGAATTACTTGCGAGGTTGTTTTGCTTCAACACAAATTTCACATTGTGATTACAAATCTAATTTTTCTTTTGGAATTAAATTCAAAGCCATCAAAACTAAAAACTAATGTAGTTGATAATATTTATCTAACGTCAGAACATAATTACAGAATATCAAAACTAATAAATTATGTGTGCATTATCTTGGACAGTAGGTTCCAAACTATCAAACTTAATTTATTGCATTTAACGGGTCCACACTCACATACTAATAACAACTAACTAAAAGCACTTCGATCCACATTAGGAAACTAAATCGTCTCTTTTCCCTGAACTCGATACAAGGAAAAATATACTGGAATTTATTTTGGCTAAAACTAATCTTCAAGTTCAATCTTGAAAAGATCAACCGTTCGACCACCTTTTGTGAAAGTCTCCCAAGATGCAACGGCGTAGTCTTTTGCGACGACCTTCTTATACAAAGCCGGTCTTTCGTCGCTAACCAGTGGATTAGCTGGCTCGAGCTCTTGCTCTGGTCCCGGTCCGTAGAACATGACAACGGATATTCTATCTTTCTTTGTATTTGTCAGTACACGATGCAAAGGGCTTTTGGTTATTTTATTACTGATTATCTACATTAAAAGGAAAAAAAAATACATTAATCTACCATGCATACATGTATATGAATTGATTATAATTAATTACCTCCATGAAATCACCGAAAATTATGAGCAACGAATTAGGAATGGCAGGAATATCGATCCATTTCCCTTCTTTTTCGACTTGAAGACCGCCAACATCTTTGTCGAGTAGAAGAATTGTGAGAAAAGATGCATCTGAATGAGGCTTTATACCGAACACCACATCGGGCCTCGTACATTGTGGGTAGCAGGTGAATCTCGCATATATTTCTGCATTTTTGTCTAATTGATCGACAAAAAATCCTTCGCCCAGGTCCAATTGTTTTGCCATTACACTGAGGATGCAGTCTCCTACTTGTTTGCTCTTTGCGGTAAATTCATCAAGAATGTCCCTGTATAAATCTAGCTGATTTAGCATAAAATTTGCAAAACTCATTCCGACGAAACATCTTTTTTGGGGAGCATGATAATAACAATATTATTTGTTGTTATGTTCTTTCGGTGGCACTTTAAGAGAAAATTTATTATGTGAGTGATATATATGTTGAGTTGCTGTGTTTTAGTACAAAACTACTATTTACGATGATAATAACAAATATTTTCGTGAAATAAAACTATGTTATAATATGTTAATCATCGTATTTTTATAACTTAGCTAAGTAGAATCATATATATTTCATGATTATTTTACTTTATGCTAGTAAACTACTCATTTTGTTTTACCGGACAATAATACATATATTAGTGTCCGTGTATAACGATATTTGATATTTAATATAATTCACGAAAAAACATGACAAAGAATATGATAGATGTGTGAACTTCACATCAATATATTACTAATAAAAAAATATATTTGATATAAGTAGACAATTAAAATAAGAGCCATTCTACTATGCCTCCCAATTTCACCCAATTTTTCATGATGATGTTCCCAATGAAAATTGGATGAAAGATGCCTCCAATTTGCATCTCAAAATTCTTTCAATTGATGAAATATAATTAAAAGTTCAATTAATGAACTTCTAATTAAACTAATCAATGATCTAATGAATTAAGTTTCAATTAAAATAATCAAATTAAAATTTAAAATTTAAAATTTAATTGGAAGCAATATTGGGATGTAAATTTGGGCCAGTTTTCACCCAACTTTAATTGGTGACACATCAACAAAAGGTGGGTGAAATTGGGGGCATAGCATAATATTCCTTAAAATAATACATGATATCACATTTAAATATATAGTTGAGAAAATAATTGAAAACTAATATTGAAATCTAACTAATTAAAAATATAATTAAAAGTTATTTAATATTATATGATATTTTTAAAATTACATGTCTAATAATAAAAATAAAAATTTCTAAATGTTTTTTTGTAAGTTTGAGAAGTTATTTGTGTTTTCATACATAAATATTACCTTTAATATCATTATTTTTGAAAAACTTAATATCAAAGTGTTTTGAGTAACTATAACCTACTGATCATTGTACACTATTCTTTTTGAAACTGTAGTTTAAAAAATAATAAAAGTAACACTTAAAAATCAACCATGTAAATATATATTATTTTCACTGGCTTTGTTACATATTTTTGTTGACGAATTTAATTTAGAAACAAGTGTATGTAAGAAAGCTGTATGATAATATGGAGACAAACATAATTGAATATTCAAACAAATGTATTTCATATTTATAAAATTATAGTATAAAATTACTAAAAATTATAGTTCAAACCCAATTATGTAAAAATAGTCTTTAAAAACAATTTATGTTGGAAATATAAACCTAAATAAACTGTTTACACAAATTTTCTTTACAAATTTATTACTAATAATATATGATTTATATTTTTCTAATATTAATAATTATTAGTATTTGATATTTGGATTTTTCGTCTTATATTAATATTCAAATTTAATCATGTAACTTAAATGTAAAATGAAAACAATTGAATATAATTGGTCAACACGAACCTAGCTAATGATAATAGATTATTTCATTAATGTATGGTGATGTAACATTCTACAATCGTGCAATTTTTGGTGGAAAAGGATGATTTTTGGTGGAAAAACTCTGATGCAATTTTTGGTGGAATATAATTGGTCAATTTTTGGTGGAAAATAAATAATGAATAAATAAATATTTACAAAATAATCATAATTCAATGATTTAAAATTTACCAAGTATTGTAATCCAATTTCGGTGGAAAAACTCTGATGATGTTAAAACAAATATATTGTTTACAAATGAGCGAAAAAGAAAGATTTAAATTAACTTTGTTACTTAAGCCAATGGGCTCGTGGTCCAGTGGTTGGTTGTGAGACACAAGAAATCATATGTTGTGAGAGGTTGTGGGTTCGAGTCTCATTGGCACCAATGGATGGAGGACCACCGAGCCTTCTCCATTTATTCGTTTTTTTTTTCTCAAAAAAAAACTTTGTTACTTAATTAGTTTTATATAAAAGAGACCTGAAAGATTGGGGCTTTTCCGGCCAACGAGAGGTATCTCTTTTGTGTTCGGGATGCACTAAAAGATACAATCTGTCGCACCAATCAAGGATCTGTCGATCACTATCGACACGATCGTTCCCGTATCCTTCGTATTGAAAGTGTTTCCCATCTTTCATGTTCGAGTACCTCTGCCTCTCTTCGATAGGGAGACGAAAGAAATTATTCGTCACATTTAGCACCTCCTCCAAGTGACTGAATGGTATTCCATGTCCTGTTCCCTGATCATAAACTAAGATTTTACCTATCTTATTATTTTTTTTCTTTTTATGAGCTTATATGACTTGCCAGAAAAAGTCCCCAAGACTTGGCAGCTGAAAGCAACTTTGCACCCTCATCAGCTTCGCTGTCAGATCTTGATAAACGGCCGAGATCGATCACCGGGATGGGAGAAGGTGGCAAGGAAGCATCGATAGGACGGTTCTCTTGACTCAGGATATATCGAGTAGGGGGGTTCTGGCCATGAATCGCGAGCTCCTGTACTAGATTAAATCCTAGCCCTATTTCTTCCATTGCTGGAGATAGAGAGAATAGTGTCTCGAGATAATTGAGTACTGATATGGTGATATATATTTATGAGAAAATCTTGTGTATGCATTTTCATGTACACGTCATCAATGGAAGAGCGACACGTAAGGTGCACATAGTGCACGTGAAATGCCACGTGTTGTGTTTCTGTTGGTGTCGTGCATGAAATGCTATCAATGAAATGCACTAGTCAATATCTATATTTCTTAGTATTTTTCGTGCGATTTGATGACTTGGTATAGTTATTAAAATTAAAATTTTAATATTTTAATTTATGATTTGATATTTTAATTTATAATTTAATTATTTTAATATATGATTTGACAATTAATTAACTTGTTAAATTATAAATTTAACGTGTTAAAAATTAAGATGCTAAATTATAGTCAAATCATCAGAGTATGGAGGTCAGGTATTTTAACAATTTGCATAGTTAAAGCTACGAGTTATGTGGTGAATCTTATCCACGACTTTTAACGAAACGACATTTTCATTTTATATAATGATAAAGTGGATTTCAATTTTAACCGTTACTGTATCTTTCATTTTTATATTGGAATAGATAAAAAATACATTTAATTTGTGATTAAAACAAAATAGCTAAAAAAAGATAATTAATTTTTTAAGACCATCAACATATTGATTCAGCTTGGGTAGAAACAATTTTTTTTCTTAACTTTTTGAAGAAAACGGATTAACTAGGCTAAGAAGTTCTTATAGAATTCCCCTTCTCAAGAAATCTCATCGAAGAAACATATCACTTTAGATACATTTAATCAAACGTAAAGTAAAAGTTGACATAAACGTTATGGATCTTATTTTTTTTTATGAAAGTATGAAAATCTTTCATAAAGGAACTAAATAAAAGAAGAATCTCATGTTTGATTTTTATTTAGAGATGTTTAAAGCGATCAATTGAGAACGGCCAACGTCAATTATAGACCCCGCGGGCCGCGAGTCACTTTGTCTAATCTCTCTTCATCATAAAAGATAATTTAACCTACTACCAAACTCAATAATTGATTCCCAATTCAATTCCTCTCTCTCTCTTTGAATCTTTATAAGTCCCTATCCACAAACTTTATTTCTTTACATAAAAAATGGGGCAACTTTTGATATATATATATATATAATATCTTCGAAAATCTAAAATATAGATATTTTTCTTTGGAAATACAAATTTCAAATTTATCCTTCCAAACTTAATTATTTTTCAAAAATAACATACTAAAACTTACAAAATATCAAATTTAACCGAATTATCAACTTTCATCAACTTAACATATAATTAAGCTTATGAACTCTAATTAAGTCTAATAAATATAAGAGAAATGATACTATTTTTAGTTATTTTTCTTCGATTTATTTTCATCCGTGACAGACGTCAATCGATTCTGAATATTTGTTTTATTTCATCCAGTCAATTCTTCTTGTCACGTAACAGATGAAAAAAAATTCGAAATTTTTATTTGTAAATATATATATAAATATAAGTGATTTATTCTTGTCATGTCTTTTGACTTATCCGGCAACAATAATGAAACAAGCAACAAAATAACAAGAATATCATTAACTAGCTTTAACCCCGCGCAATTGCGCGAAATTGCTTAGGTTTGTGTTGTTGTTGAAGTTCAATCACGTGTTATTTCTTTGCATTCATATGATATATGTATGTGATTATTTGTAATGATTTGTGATTGTGAGAATTTGTCTATTTTATTTTAGTTTGTTATATATGGCTCATATGTGATTGATTTTTGCTTGTTCATATGGTTGCACAACCTGATGTTATGTTTTTATTTTTTCATGGAGCATTTAAGTTGAATATAGTTCAGGAAACAATAGATGTATGGAGATAATTGTTGAATAGTGTCATAGCACTGCATTAAAATAAGGATTAATATTCATACATATAAGCCTAAATATTATAAAATCGGTAGTATCCTTATTGTTTAAGGTTGCAAATACTTTGTACCAACATTCAACAAACATAACAAAAGTCATTGTAAAACAGCCATGACGAAGACAATAGTAACCGGCAAATCGAAACATGCAAAACTATATTGTCTTAAACAAAAGTTTGTAAAATATGGAAATACCAAATATGGCCCTCTAAAACATGAAAATTTCAAAAATACACTATTAAATATAAAAATATAACTCCAATATTTTGAAAAAATAAAAAAATCATTGTAAATAGGGAAATATCGAATATATCCTTGAAAATACGCTAATAAAAGCTGAAAATAATACGCATAGATATAAAAAGTTACTCGCAGTATCAATTTTGAAAAGAAAAAAAAAGCTTTCAATTTTGCAAAATCGAAGTCGGTACCAATGCGGCAGTGCCACGACACCATCTGGTGCGTTTATCGACACACCAAGGTCCCTTATCTGCAGTAGGTCCCCTACTCAACCTGCGAAAACATCACCAAGATATATCTTATATACCTCTGAATGTAATAATGTCACATATACCCCTGCAAATAAAAGATGAAATAGTGTATTACCATGTGTACTCAATCTAGGCCTTCTGGAGGAGGCTAAACGCAGTGTGTGCCCCAGCAGCCATGACCGGAGAGACATAAGCACCGACTCCAATTATGTTCGACGCGGTACCACCTGGCATTCCCACCAACCCTAAATTTAGGGGGTTAATAACTTAATTTCAAAAATTGGAGGAAATATAGGAGTACCAGAATCTATCAAAGCGTTGGTTTTTTCAGGAGAAGTGTTTGGATCGGGTTCAATATGGACCAATTTACAAATTTCTTCCAATTCTACCCTTCTCTTCATTACTAACTCTTTCGATCTACTCGCTTTTAACTTCGTCAATCTCGCCGCCTCAGCATCGACCTGAAAAGATCGATTACAAAATTTATAAAATAGTCCTCAAACTTTTGCTATAATTTTTTATTTTGAGTAATGAACCAGATTGATAGTTTCTTGCGAAAGCGCGCTGTTAAACGTTATACTCTCTTCTGGCAATTTAATAATACTCGTCAATTTTGCAAAACGGCTCCTCTCTGCTCCCGTACCTGCATGCGTACATCTTGGTCCGGCCGAGACCATGTGCAAGCTCCACGGATCCGAGACCGGGTGCAAGCTTCATGGCTTCGCCTCTACCTCTCCATGCTTGACCTCCCCCTCTCCTTCTCCATACCAATTCCAACCACTACAAAGTAAACCGAATTGGACGATTATTGTGGTGTTAATTTAAAATTGCTTTAAAAAACCTAACCTTAAACCTAATTTTTAAGGGAACTAAGCAGAAAAAGAAATTAAGAAAGAACAATATCTCTGCTAAAAATCGAGCCAAGAAACTCAAATCGACTGAGTTTAGGTTGAAATCATCCCGACTTTACTCTTCCAAACCTATTGCCAAGCAATTTAGTCAAGAAAAAAACTTCAAATTCAAAAAAAAGAATAAGAAAACCTCCGAAACTGTTGTTGTGTTTGAATCATCAACCATAAACAGCAAATCAAGCGATAAAGTAAGGAAAACACACCTATATATTGACCGAGGCATTAAGCAAAAATGGACCGCCGCATCTCTCGCATACCAGTTAGGGTTAGGGTTTGACGATTCGTGGCCCGTCGCAGCCAAAATCGCGAACAGCCAGTCACAGCCTCATTGCCAGCCCCATCGCCATCGCCGTTCGTGTACGGTTCCGTCGCCAGGCAACCATTCATTTTCTCTTCTCTCTTGAACGGGAGAATAAGGAGAGAAAGATAAAGGGACTTTATGTTTACAGTTATGTTCCATTGAGAGCAAGCGAGATGAAGGATTATATATTTTTCATTTGAGGCGATGTGGAAGCACGAACGCTCGGCCCAATCAAGCCGATTAGAACTATTAATAATATATCATGAAGAAAAATTATACTTGTCCATTTTAAATCTCCTCAACATGTTATTGTGTTAGCAATAAATAATAAATATTTTAAATATAAAATTGTCTTAAAAATCATAATATATGACAAATCGTATTAGTTATGTGATAAATAATATTAATTAGGTGATAAATCAAATTATTAAAAAATTATTTGGTTTATTTGAATCATATTTATTTGAACAAATTTTTATTATTTAATCTTCAAATTTTTTAAAAACAAAATATTTCCATTTGTATTTTGTAGATTTTTGTGCAATTATTATTTTTATTTTCGTTGTTATTTTTTTGTTTATTGTTTATGATAATTGTGTTCATGTGTATTCATTTAACACATGATAAACGGTGCATCAATTTGGTCCAATAACTTTTTTTTTCAAATTTATAAATTTAGATTTGATTAATTATGGACGGTGTCAAAAAAAACTTATTAGAAATAAAAAATATATTAATGATATGTGAAACGGTAAAACAAATTCCCCTCTTACTCCATATATGGTGATAAAAATTAAATGTTCATGATTTATCATTATTATTTAATTTGGATGTCAACATATCAGTCAGGCTAGTGGATTCTAAAAGAGATATCACTCTATCCTGAATAACTTATACAAATATGAAATAAACAAAAAAAAAACTAGCAATCTCATACACAAAAGAGATATGATTCGATGTTATTTAGTGCAAAACACACTAAATCATAGACTACGAGTTCAATTTTCATTTACACTAATAAATTAAATGAGAGACAAAAAAACTTGTTCCATTTACTCGTTTTAACTAGTAATATATAATTAACAATTTTCATATAATAATTAATTGTGAACTTAAAAAAACTTTAATTACATATCAAATTTTTATTAATTATATATTAATTATTAATGGTCGCGATAACTACGTGTTCATTGAATTTGTGGGGAAACGTGGGGAAATAGGTGGCATGGTAGATCATATACCTCCAAGTAAAGGAAATTTAACTTATTTTACTTTGTCCCCTCGTTTTCCTCCCGTTTTTGCTCTAAATTAAGATTTTTAATTAACACGATAATTAACGAGTAAAACATAATTAACAACTTTCAAATATTAATTATTAACTATTAATTGGAAAAGATCTTAATTATATATTAATTGTTAATTATCATGTTAATTAATGTGTTTGTTAGATTTTGAAGAAATGCGAGGAAAATAGGGGATATGGTAGGTGGCTCCTTAAGTAAAATTGGAATGTGAGAAGAATATTTCAAGTTGAATTTATATATATAATATTTATTTATTGTGTTACTGTTTAGAATAAATTGATCAAATTTAGTTAATAAGCTAAACATTAATGTAGTTATGACGTGGAGTTTTTATGTGTATAATATTATCGGTGATATTTTTCTACTTTCTATGATGAGTTAAATTCGAATTACACATTAGGAGTTCAAATATCATTTTCTTAAGATAATGATACTTTAAAAAGTATTTTTTTTAAATAAGACATTTTTTGACTATAAAATAATTTGGTCCCAAATACATAACACATGTTATCACTTTCTTATCAAGTCTAAAGAGAGATCAATAACAGAAAATCACTCTAAATTACACATCATAAGATGCATAGAGTGCATTATTTGCAACTAAGATTTCATACTATGCAAAGACGTTATTAACGCGATATGGATAAAGTACGCTTTTACATATGATTTAAGATTTTAAGATACATTTTAGTTTCACACAGCTACGATCCCTTGGGGTGTGTTCGGATCGCAGTAATTTGAGATAACCATGGTAATCCCGTTCCTTGAAATGTGATTTCTGAAAATCACATTATCATGTCATGAGAATATTGTTGTTTGGCTTGAAATTTTACATTCCTAGGAATGTCAATATTCTTTGATTTATTCATTTATGAAATGACCATTATATTGTTGGTTAATTCTAATCTAGAGGGGGGTGAATAGGTATTCCTAGGGTACAATTTTCGCACTACGGTATACCAATTCTAGATGCAGAAGTTAATTGAATTAATTTAAAATAGAGAAGAGAGTACCGAACAATTGAACACACAATATTTGTTACGAAGTTCGGTAGGTGGTTGCTATGTAGCTTTAACTCACCCTTTACTTGCTTAATCGACCGATTCGATTAGTTGCAAGTACCTACGTCTCCGGGAATGCCTTGTGCCTTTTGGGCTTTCGGTTGAATTCCAACTCACTCGTACAAGGTTTTGCCAAGATCGATTTACACGTTTTCTATCGATCTATGGCGGGCTTTATAATCGTAGTACTAGCCTATTACAAGTTTCTAAAACGAACTACAACGTGATCGGTCACGTGAGTTGAGAATCGTTTAGAATAGAAGATTCGAAGATAGATCTTGGATCTAGAAGGTTGAATCACACTATCAAGAGATTTGGGAATCACGACTAGAAGTCTTTCTCTCTTTTGTATGTTGAATGAATTTTTGTAAAAGTTGGAGAGAGAAAGGTATGAGTGGTTCTATTTATGTAACTCATAGAACCCACTCAAACTGTGTAAAAATTACATAGTTCGTTCGAACTAACTGCAATTTGAACTAGCCGTTTCAAAGGAATTGTTCATAAACACGATGGGTTCGTTCTAACGGACTCAGATGTTCGTTCGAACGGACATGGATTAGTTCATAGTTCGTTCTATGAATCTTTGAACGAACCATAAAGGTTCGTTCGAACGAACATATTAGTTCGTTCGAACGAATATTAATTGTGTCTAGTTTTGTCTATTTTCTCACAACACCAGATCTTGGTTCGTTCGAACGAACATTATTATTCGTTCGAACGAACTTGGAGTGATTTATAGTTCGTTCTATGAGTTGAACGAACCATGAATGTTCGTTCGAACGAACATATTCGTTCGTTCGAACGAATATTAATTGTGTCTAGTGTTGTCTATTTTCTCACAATACCAGGTCTTGGTTCGTTCGAACGGATGGTGTTCATCAGTTCGAACTGAAGGTTCGTTCGAACGCACTGTGTTGTTCATTCGAACGAACCATAATCTGGTATGGTGATTTTCCATTTTCCATTTCATCGTGTTTCGAATTTATCTTTTGATCTTGATAAGTATGAGATGTTCTTTGGAATACCTAGGGTTTATTTTGATGATCCCAACTCACGGAAAGGTTCGACGTCTCGAATTCTTCAATCATCTTGATGTCTTTCCTTTCATGAGTGATCTTCACAATCCTCCACTCATGTTCCTTTTGATCATCCTTAATCCGTTGTACCTGTTTCTCCTACAAGTTCTTCTTAACTGAAACCGTTAGTATTGACAGGGTTTTGATATAATCAAACCTAAGGATATTTGGATCAACATATATCATTGAGATATATGAAATCAATTATATATTTTATATATTCATATAATCTAATATTTTAATATCTTTTTAACGTGTAATTCAATATTATTATATATTACCACCTACAAATATTTATACTTTATTTTATGAATTAACATTTAAATTAAATACAATTATAATTTAATAATATATTCAAAATACATTTAGAAGGGGATATAAAACCCAAATATATTATTTATTCTTAAAATAGTTATAATTATATTAAACTTAATCATTACTAAAATTAATATTATATAATTATATTATATCTATTTTATAAATTATTTTCGTAAAATAAATATAAGAATTATTTTAATTATAACTACAATTATCTAATTACATTTAATTTACAAATAAACAAATAAATGTTTCAAAAATAAATAACATAATAAATAGAGGAAATAGGGAATGTCACATTACCACCATTTTTAATGGGATCACTTTCTTATGATTCATGAGAATATGTCACATCATGAGAATGTAACATTCAAACACGTAGAATTACAATGATGTACCTAACAATGTAATCACATTCTCATAAGCCAAGGAAAATTGCAAATTTCTCATGATCCAAACACACCATAAATGTATATTAGATAGTAAAACATAAATATTTGTATTCATTTAAGTATATTAAATGACTAAATATTTGTTATTAAATTTTCATATATTCATTACTACAAAAAAAGAGTAAATGGAGAAGTCTTTTTCTCTCCATTAATTGATGGCAATAAAAATTAAACTCATATCGACTTTGTTATGCATTCAACCACTTGAACTATGGATCTATAGGATCACACATTCATTATCGCCATATTTTCTTTTGTCTATTCAATATATATATATATATAGGGGGCTTCTATCATACACCCATTTCCTTACCATACACTCATTTTCAAGGGTATTTAGAGTAATTACTCATTTATGAATATTTAAGGTAAGATATCAAATATATTTATCAATTAATTTTTAACTAAATTGGAATTTTTTGTTGTTCATTTAAACCAAAATTTCTATAAAAGATAAATTTTATAATACACCCTTTTACAAATATAATTAATTGCTAAAATACCCAAAATACCCTTGTAAAAGGGTGTATGATAGAACTCCCCATATATATATAACCTAAATATTAATATATTTTTAACTCGTTTAGTATATCTTCTTTTATATTTAATGTTTTTTATCGGTGTAATATGTTTTTGAAAAATAATAAATTAAGGATAGTGATATTGACAGGAAAAATAAATACTAGATACAAGAAATTTTATTCAAATTTGGCATTAATTAAAAATTAAATTACCATTTAAAATTTATATTTCCTATTCCAAATTCCAAATAATACTATTTCCTGTCAATATCATTATCCTAAATTAATAAGATAATGACAAAAATGATTATTGGGGAGTTATATCATACACCACTTTTAAAATAACTTCATTGGAATTTTTTAAGATGTTAGACTTCGGTTTTTGCATTTTTAAGAAATATTTGAAAAAAAATGAAATTTGTGTGTGTTAGTCTTCAATTACGGAGTAATTTGAGTACGGAATAAAAATTGAGTATTTTGCTTGTGTTACGCTCCAATTTTATCATATTTTTAGAACATATCTTAATTCAATTTTTTCAAGGTGTTAGATTTCAGTTTTTGCATTTTTAAGTAATTTTTGAAAAAATTGAAATTTGTGTGCGTTAGTCTTCAATTACGGAGTATTTTGAGTACAACATGAAAATTGAGTATTTTGTTTGTGTTACAATTCTTTTTTTTTTGTTTTGAAAAGTTTAGAGTGGGCTTTATTGTCCCACTTCTAAAACTGTTACGTGTTTAATATAAAAGTGATTTTTGTACAATTTTTCCTATTACATCCCTTAATCACTCTCTTCTATTTTTACTATACTCTAAAGTAAATTTTATGCAAAAAATACAACCTGTTTTTAACAATTTGTAAAAAAAACTCAAGTTTAAAGGATTAAAAATTATAGGCCCGTGAAACCGGCCCATTTATCAAAAAAAATCCTTCTTCCTTATCGAGTCGGTTTCCTCTTTACTTCAACTCTCTCTTTCCTTTAGCCTCTCAACTCCTCCATTGTTGAAGTCCCTCATTAAGCTCGATGAAGACCTCCTCCACCATTTCTCTCTTCCGATACAAGTCAGAGTGAGCTCTTCTGTATATCTCCCACTCCTGCCATATATCTTCAATCAATTTTTCATTCGATCTTTTCTCGCCATTGAAGATTCTACATCATCTCTCTCTCCAAATCCCATGAACGAAGAACGCAGTAATTTGTCTATTTAATTCTTTCTCCTTATTATCAAAACACCCCAAATACGCCTTTGTGAAGTTTGAACTCAAATTTACCTCTGATATCAATTTCAGATTAGCAAATTGAGACCATATCTTCTGTATCTCCAAGCACTCCCCTTTAATCAAATGAGTACAACTTTCTTCTTCTTTTTTACACATTATACATCTGTTTGCTAATTGAATTCCTCTTCTTTTCAAGTTATCCATTGTTAAGTTTTTTTCTTGCAAACTAACCCACAAAAAATTTTTGATTTTCAGTGGAATTTTAATGGACCATACATTGCATAACTCTGGCTTTGTTTGCTCTCCTCTTTCTCCTGTACCAGTAAGTATTTTGTATCCCTCTTTTACTCTATAAACCCCTTTCTTATTATGTATCCATGCAATTGAATCCAATTCCCCCTCAATAAGTTTTTTATCACTTAAAATTTGGATCAATTCTTTTAATTGAACCATAGCTTTGTCAGACAAATTAGGTCTTAGTTTTAGGTTAATCTCCACACTTCCTTCTTTTCCCATCATTTCCTTAACTGTTAAGTACTCTCTCTCAGAGAAGCTTTTTAGGGTTTCAAATTTTCTGGCTAAAATGCCATCATTTATCCACCAACTATACCAGAAATTCACTAATGATCCATCTTGTAATGTGAATTGGGTATTTTGGTAAAAAAAACTCCAAATTCTCTTTCACTTGCCTCCAGAAATAGGAATCCTCTTTAGAAGCAATATGATCACCTTCAATGTTGCTTACTAAAAGATCCCAATTCCATTCTCCTTTTCCTTTCTTTTTAAAGTATTTCCAAATCCACTTAATAATAAGTGATTTATTGAAATACTTTAAATCAATTATTCCCAATCCACCCTCTTCTTTAGGTTTCTTAAGCAAATCCCATTTCACTAAATGAAATCCTTTATCAGAATTACCCTTCCACAAAAAATTCCTTCTTATTGCCTCCATTTCCTCTAAAATCCATTGAGGAAACTTGAAGTTTGAAAAATAGAAAGTTGGAATTGAAGATAAAACTGAATTCAAAAGAATCAATCTTCCTCCAATTGATAGTAAAGATCCTTTCCAACCCCCTAGCTTCTTCTGAAATTTATTAATCACTTCTTTATAAAAGCTTTTTGATGGCTTTTTATAGTGAAGGGGTAATCCCAAATAATTCATAGGTAAATTAATTATTGGGCACCCTAGAATTTCAGATAATTTCTTCCAATCTTCCTCTTTCTTATTCATTATGGCAATTTCTGATTTTTCATAATTAATTTTTAATCCAGAGAATTTTCCAAATAAATCAAATATCCCTTTCAATCTCTTAGCTTGTTCCACTTCTGGCTTCAATAGAAATATTGAATCATCTGCATAGTGAAGTGAAATGTAGATTTTTTCCATAGGTTTCTCAATCACTTTCTTCTCACTTAATTTTTCAATAATTCTTGCAAGTGAGTCAATTACCAGAATAAACAAATGAGGGGATAAATGATCACCTTGCCTTACCCCTCTATTCAAATATATTGATTTCCCTGGAATCCCATTCAATAAAATCCTGGTTTTTCCCTGCAACATATTATTATAAATTCTTACAATCCACTTATCTCCAAAACCCCTAGCTTTAAGTACCTTTTGTAGAAAATCCCAAGAAACCATATCAAAAGCCTTATGTATATCCGCTTGAAAAATCAGAAGAGGATCTTTATTTACATGGGCCTTGTTTAACACCTCTCTAGCATAAAAATATCCATCTCCCAATTCTCTGCCTTCATGAAATCATAATTGATTAGCTTGGATCATCATGTTAATCTTCCCCTTTAATCTTCTGGCCAGAATTTTAGAGTATATTTTTTGAATACTACTAATTAAGCTTATGGGTCTGAAGTTTTTTGGTTCATTCGCATCCTTTTTCTTAGGTAAAAGAGCCATATAAGAGGTACCAAAATAACCCATACCTTTACTCATTTCCACCTCATCATTAAAAATTCTCAATAAATCCTCTTTAAACCAAGGTAAAAATTCCTTGAAAAAATCACCTGTAAAGCCATCTGGTCCAGGAGATTTATTAGATTTC
This sequence comes from Luzula sylvatica, assembly GCA_946800325.1. NCBI lineage: Eukaryota > Viridiplantae > Streptophyta > Magnoliopsida > Poales > Juncaceae > Luzula > Luzula sylvatica. Next base: position 3,442,252 of record OX326958.1, on the reverse strand, counting down.
CATTTTTTTATTACCTCTTCTATTTCCCCCTCTTTAATATCCTCATCCAGTTCTGATAAATCCATTCTATCATTTTCAAATAATTTTTCCAAATTAATAGAAGAATTATTTGAATTTTTCTCTTTTCCTTTACTCCCCATTAAATTCTTGAAAAATGAGAATAGAATTTCTGCCTTTTTTTATGATCATTATAACTTCCACTTTCATCAGATAAAGTGGCTATTGTTGCCTTAGACTTTCTGAAAGAGGCTTGAGTGTGAAATTTTTTTGAATTGCAATCTCCCTCTTTCAGCCACTTTATCTTAGATCTTTGCTTCCAGTAACATTCCTCCCAATTTTTGAGCTCATTGAGTCTCAATTTAACTCTTCCTTTAATCCATGATTCCAAAGAAGATAGTTCCTTTACATCTTCCTTCAATTCCATTTTCTGCAGAAATTCTTCACTCTTTTTCGCATATTCTCTCTCCTTCAATTTCCTTCTTTTATCCCATGATCTTAGTTTTTTCCCCAATTCCTTCAATTTCATCTCTAAATCTCTCAAAATCCTTGAAGAGTTATTTTTTAAATGACTCTCAATGATCAGTCTAGCCTCCTTACTTTTCAACCAATGATTTTCAAATCTAAATCCATTGAAAATTGGAAAATTTGAGGATAAAATGAATGATATAGGGCTATGATCAGATATGGTACTATATAAAGCTACTTGGTCCAGATTAGGAAAAGAATTTAGGATTTTATGAGAGTATAAAAACCTATCCAATTTTGCCCTTGCATTTCCATTAGTCCAAGTGAACAACCTTCCTTTAAGTGTACCATTCATCATATTTTCATTATTTACAAATTCCTGAAAAATTTTCATGTCTCTCCAATCCCTCTTAGAATCCCCCTTTCTCTCTCTTTTATCTAGGACCATATTAAAATCCCCTAGTATTATCCAAGGATCATCACTTCTTCTCCTTCTGAAATCTCCTAATTCAATTAGGAATCTTCTTTTATCATCCAAGATCTGAGGACCATACACATTTGTAATCAATAAATGTGTATTATCCCACTTGCATTTTAGGTATGTAGTTAATGAAAATTCCATATATATTGTCCCAACACATTAAAAAAGATTTGAATCCCATGCTGATAAAATCCCTCCAGAAGAGCCTTTAGAATTAACAACCTCAAAATCTCTTAAATGCCCTCCACAAATCTCATTTTGCAATGTGGAACTCATATCATCAATTTTTGTTTCTTGTAACCCCACAAAATTAGGCTTTTGACTGATTATGAAATTTTTTTGTTTTTCTTCTCTTCTCATCTCCATTAAGCCCTCTCACATTCCATGAAATTAATTTTATTTTCTTCATATTCATCATTTTATAACTTTGATAACAATCCTCTTTATTAATCTCTATTTCAGGCATTTGGTACAGCTAGAACATCCAAGTTTGCCTGAGTTTCTGGATCCACCATCACTCCAATGGATTGTAAAATTTTACAAACATCTTCCACTGTAAGCATCTTATTCTTCCATTCATTTATTTCTTCTGAAGGATTTCATGACGTTCGTCAGAGTAAATATCAAAAATTTATTCCAACAAAGTCGGGAATCGTCTTACTTAAGCTAACTTTCTACTCTAATTTATTTTATTTATCCTACAAGAAGGATTAGAATACAATACCGAAGATCTTTAACGTAGGTCTGGTCCTCTTTGGTTCACCCTTGAATCCGAAACAAGAACGGCGTCGAGTCCGTGCTAGCGTCCTCTTGTCCGCACCTAGCTCCGTCGCCCGTTTCTGATCGATTGCTTAATCAATCAACGTTTCAACAAACATTTCAAGAGAAAGAGAGACTGGCCATAGAGAGAAAATTCTTGTTACAAAATGCTTAGCCAGGTCTCATATTTATAGTCCCTAAACATTAGGTCAAAATCCTTTGAAAATTCGTAATCAAGGCTTGAACAAAATTCGAAGCAGCACATTAACTCCTGACCATTGGTCACTGTTTCTGTCATAACCTCTTCTAGCAAATTCGAAATGACTTGAAATTTTCACCATTAGAAACTACATTCAAATGGCTACAATTTACATAGGTCATTTGTACATAATGATAAAGTTTTGCTATTTCAAATATTTGTTCGAGCATGCCTCAAAATCTGTCTCGAATTTATGGTCATGATTCATGTTTATTTGGACTTGTCAATTTCTCTTCTCAATATGTTTTGGGCTTGGGCTTGAAACAAATTATGATATGTGCTACATATATTATTTTCATAATATGCACATTTCATTTAATTTATTTCCATGCTAAGTAATCATCTCATATGACATAATATTTTACATATTTTCTATTTGTATCTGTATTTCATACAACATGAAATATTTATACATAGAAAAATATATAATATATTTCTTGTTTCCCATTCAGTTGGTGTGACCTATATCGAGGATCTATGTTATGTTGGCAATGAAATAAAACATTTTATTCCATAAACCGTAAGCGGTATTCTAGCTATACATTACGGTTACCCAAATAACTTAGATGTTTAGTAACCCTTTTACGAAACGTAATCCTTGTGATATTAATTGTGTCCATTCCTTGCCTTTATGATATTGTGATCAATATACAAAGTAGTGATGTGTCATCTTTGTATTATAATCATTTCTTGATCTCTATTAAGTAAATTATAAATATATAACTGCACTTCAGTTATATTGGATCCATTCATAATTCTACTTTATCAAGGGGCCCATAATATCATTTCTCAAAATGAATGAGTGGCAACGATACTATTGACATGTACTCTCTTTCCAGCATAAGTTACGTACAAAGAACTATTACTTTTATCACCACTTATTAATAAGCAGCTTTTAATAATAATTACGTTTTGCATTCCTCATGTGAAAGAGATACATCTCTCAATCTTAGAACCAGAGACACGATGAAAACATTCATGACACTAACACAATTCATATAATGTTTCATCTGTTAGGTCTGTTCAATATATGAAGCTTTTCATATATTCGTGTTATTAAATGATAATCTTTTATCAACATTTGCAGAACTGCAACGTGCTTTTAATCAACACGACATTCTTATTATGTATATTAGTGTTCCTGCTAATATCCAAGACATGTGAACATTTTAGAGTTCAATATTTTATTATCACTTAAAGTTCTGCGATTCAAGACCAAGTGCATCTTCTTGAATACTTCTAAATGAAAATATAAAAACTCATGGAACAAAATGTAAATAACATCTAATTCATAAAAATAACATATAAAAATTATCCAAATATTAATAAGTTTTAGAACACAAATCTAACATCTTCATCTACCCTTATTACCTCATTTTCTTTTCTTTTTTTTGATTATTTTTCTTCGATTTTTCCTTTATTTCCAATTCCTTATACTGTGTCAATTGAGCTTTATTAATTGTAGACATATATTCATCAGGTTGTTTTCCTTTCAATCTCACACTTCTTCTTAACATTCTTACAGGTACCTCTTGAATAGGTTCATTATCATCAATTATCATAATCCTATTATCATTTTCCAATTCTACCCTTGAAACCCTAATTTCAGGTTCTTCCTCATCTTCCCATCTTATCATATTATGATAATCTTCCTCCAAATGTGAATTATTAATATCCTCTACATCTTTGCTTTCTATATAAGGAACCTCTTTATTTGCAGAAAAACCCCCTAACTTCCTGTTTTTATTTTTTTTAGAGTCAGAATATGAATGTGAATGCCCTTTATACTCCATAACTTCCTCCTCAAAATTCAATTCTCTATTCAAATGATTCCACATGAGCTTTAAAGGTGAATCATCTTTGCCCTCATTAATCATTTCATTATTAATAACCCCTTCCTTTGTTTTATTTGCAGATAAGTCCATCTTTATTCCCTCTATCTTCTTCTCATAATCCTCTTCTGACTTTGAATATTCACCCAAACTCTCCATTGATTCATCCTTTGTAATTGCAGGCATTTCAGAACTGTTGGTCAACTTTATCGGTACCGGTACCGGCACCAACCACCAGGATTTACTGTCCATTTGAATCAATTTTTTTCCAGGTAAATCTGACTCCTTTACCTCATTATTATTATTAGAATTTTCAATTTGTTTACCATTGGAACCTTTGTTTGAGATCAGGGAATTTGGAGACTTATCAGACGAGTTACCACCCTTAATCACAATCTTGCTATCCTTCATCACTTGGTTTCATTCTTCTACCTTCTTCTTTTCAATCCATATATCTTTTTTTTTCATACTTTCTCTCACTATCCATGACAGAGAAGAAGATTTTTACAACCACTGATTTATTGCCATCTCTCAATCTCAATTGTAGAGGTATTTCTTCTTTCTTGTCAATCATCATCTCCACCACTGCATTACCAATACTCAATCGTTTAACCTCAATTAAAGATCCAAAGCTTGCCACAAGATCCCCAATCCTATCCTCCTTCATCATTCTCGCTGGAAGATTCTTCAAAGTGACTAGTACTTTCATTTGATTAGTTTGAGATTGAGACCCTTGTAATTCTCCTGGTTTTGTAAAGAATTTGAATTCAAAAGGTCTGTAATATTGCCTCTCATACCCCCCTCTTCTCTCTTTCTTTCTTATCTGTACAATTCGATGAGATATGTCCATTTTTTTTGCAAATTATGCATTTTATTGGATCTCGACATTCATTCCTTTTATGTCCAGATCCTAAGCATTTGAAACAAAATAATTTGCTCTATTTAGGATTGAGCTTCTTTTTAGATCTATCAATATTTGTCCATCCTTCTTCCTCCACTCTATCCTTTCTTTCCTCAACCAAGACTTCCTTAAAAGATCTATCCATTACTCCTGAAAAAAGAAGATCTACAAGACGATGAAGAGCTTAGCCTTTCACGAAGGCCTATATACTCTTTTCCCGCCTTATTGATCACTCCCCTTGATCGAACCTGAAGAGAATCAAGATCCTTTACTAGATTACAAGATCTAATAATAATCTTTCTCTCCGGTCCGAATTTTTCCGGTGAGATCGCCGGAAAAAACTGCTCAAGAAACTTTCAAGAAGTCGCCTCTCAAGTCGCCTCTCAAGTCGCCTCTCAGGTCATTCTTTCAGAAAAAATATCGTAATTGAATTTTTTTCAAGGTGTTAGGCTTTTGTTTTTGCATTTTTAAGAAATTTTTGAAAAAAGCAAATTTGTGTGTGTTAGTCTTCAATTACGGAGTATTTTGAGTACGACATAAAAATTGAGTATTTTGCTTGTGTTACACTTCAATTTTAACATTTTTATAAAAAATATCATAAATGAATTTTTTAAGGTGTTAAACTTCTGTTTTTGCATTTTTAAGAAATATTTGAAAAAATTGAAATTTTTGTGTGTTAGTCTTCAATTAAGGAGTATTTTCACTACGACTTGAAAATGGAGTATTTTTCTTGTGTTATACTTCAATTTTAACATTTTTTTTAAAAATAACTTCATTGAATTTTTTTTAAGGTATTACACTTCAGTTTTTGAATTTTTAAGAAATATTTGAAAAAAATAAATTTGTTTGTGTTAGTCTTCAATTACGGAGTAATTTGAGTACGGAATAAAAATTGAGTATTTTGCTTGTGTTACTATTCAATTTTAAAATATTTTTTAAAAAAATCTTAATTCAATTTTTTCAAGGAGTTAGACTTTAGTTTTTGCATTTTTAAGAAATTTTTGTATGTTAGTCTTCAATTACGGAGTAATTTGAGTACGGAATAAAAATTGACTATTTTGGTTGTGTTACACTTCAATTTTAACATATTTTTCAAAAAATATCGTAATTAAATTTTTTGAAGGTGTTAGACTTCAGTTATTGCATCTTTAAGAAATTTATGAAAAATTTGAAATTTGTGTGTGTTAGTCTTCAATTACGAAGTATTTTGAGTATGACAAGAAAATTGAGTATTTTGCTTGTATTACACTTCAATTTTTAAAAAAAATTCAAAAAATATCTTTACAGAAGTTTTTGAATGTGTTAGACTTCAGTTTTTTGCATTTTTTAGAAATTTTTGAAAAAATTAAAATTTGTGTGTGTTAGTCTTCAATTACGGAGTATTTTTAGTACGACGTGAAAATTGAATATTTTGCTTGTGTTACACTTCAATTTCAACTTTTTTTAAAAAGTATCATAATTGAATTTTTTTTTTGAAGGTGTTAGAGTTCTGTTTTTGCATTTTTAAGAAATTTTTGAAACATTGAAATTTGTGTGTGTTAGTCTTCAATTACGGAGTATTTTGAGTACGACATACAAATGAAGTATATTGCTTTTGTTACACTTAAATTTTAACATTTTTAGAGAAAATATCTTAATTCAATTTTTTGAAGGTGTTAGACTTCAGTTTTTGCATTTTTAAGAAATTTTTAAAAAAATTGAAATTTGTGTGTGTTAGTCTTCAATTACGGAGTATTTTGAGTACGAAATGAAAATTGAGTATTTTGTTTGTCTTACACTTCAATTTTAAATTTTTTAAAAAAATAGCATAAGTGATTTTTTTGAAGGTGTTAGATTTCAGTTTTTTCGTTTTTAAGAAATCTTTGAAAAAATTGAAATTTGTGTGTGTTAGTCTTCAATTACGGAGTATTTTGAGTACAACTTGAAAATTGAGTATTTTGATTGTGTGACACTTCAATTTTAACATATTTTCAAAAAAATATTAATTCAATTTATTCAAGGTGTTAGACTTCAGTTACAGAGTAGTTTGACTATGGAATAAAAATTGAGTATTTTGCTGGTGTTACACTTAAATTTTCACATATTTTTTAAAATATCTTAATTCAATTTTTTGAAGGTGTTAGACTTCAGTTTTTGCCTTTTTAAGAAATTTTTGTAAAAATTGAAATTTGTGTGTGTTAATCTACACTTACGGAGTATTTTGAGTACGACATGAAAATTGAGTATTTTGTTTGTGTTATACTTCATTTTGAAATTTTTTTTGTAAAAATATCTTCATTGAATTTTTTGAAGGTGTTAGACTTTAGTTTTTGCATGTTCATGGAATTATTGAAAAAATTGAAATTTGTGTGTGTCAGTCAATTACGGAGTAATTTGATTACGGAATAAAAATTGAGTATTTTTCTTGTGTTACACTTCAATTTTAACATACTTTCAAAAAATATCTTAACTCAATTTTTTGGTGTTAGACTTCAATTTTTGCATTTTTAAGAAATTCTTGAAAATATTGAAATTTGTGTTTGTTAGTCTTCAATTACGGAGTAATTTGAGTGCGACATGAAAATTGAGTATTTTTCTTGTGTTACTCTTCAATTTTAACATTTTTGAAAAAAATATCACAATTGCATTTTTTGAAGGTGTTAGACTTCTGTTTTTGCATTTTTTGGAAATTTTTGAAAAACTTAAAATTTGTGTGTGTTAGTCTTCAATTACGGAGTATTTAGAGTACGACTAAACTTTTATTTCAAGATTTTTTAAAAAACATCTTAATTGAATTTTTTGAAGGTGTTAGAATTTAGTTTTTGCATTTGTAAGAAATTTTTTAAAAACCTTTTATTTCAAACTTTTATTTCAAAGCCTTCCCCTTGCTTTTCTTCACCTCCTCGAGGTAAATCTTGTAATTTCTCTTCCAATGCCCACTCTTTTTGCAATGGAAGCAGGTGACATTCTCGGATTTCTCCTTTCCTTTAGTCTTTGGTTTGGACAACGACTTGCCCGCACCGCCCTTGGACTTTTGTTTCTTTCAAATCCCACCTTGAATCACGAGGACATCCCTAGCAACTCTTGCTTTGGGTTCCCCTGATGCCTTAAGCATCTCCGACTCAAAGTTCTTGAGCATCCCATGGAGCTCTCGGGAATCGTCTTGTTCATCGAATGCATATGATAGTTCGTCACGAAAGTCGAGAAAATCGGTGGCAATGCACACAAGATCAAATCTTGTTGCATTATTGGTGACACCTTTTCTCCCAATTTCTCGAGACGATCAATCAACTCTTTTAACGTATTGAACCTTTAACACGTGAGTGCTAACTGAAGATCCGTTAGGCATCTTACAATTAACCAACTCTTTTAACGTATTGAACCTTTCAATCCGTTCTTGCTCTTGGAACATTTCCTTGAGCGTCGAATTGCTTCTACAAATTCGCATCCAAACATGCCAACATGAGGCACGTCACGTCATTTGACTCCTTCTTAAGTTTGCCAAATGCCACTTTCTCTTCGGTCGAAGCCTTATCATCGGGAGCCACCATCTTCGTGTCTAACACGTGACTCTTGCACTCTTGCCTAAGAACAATTCTTAGGTTACGGTGCCAGTCAAGATAGTTCTTGCCGACTAGCTTCTCCCTTTACAATACCTATATAATCGACATGGAGTTGGTGTTGCTTGAAGTCATGATTGCTACAACGAAAAATACTTTATAATGAGATTGATACTAACATGTGCGAACTTATGCTATATGCTTATATGATGATATGAAATATGTTACTTTTATCAAACCAATAACCCTAATATTGATTCGGGATTCTCAATCCAATAACACCTCAAGACCCATATTTCGTGATCCTCCCACGGTGACTTTGGCCGACAAATGGGATATCACTATTTAGGTAGGATAAATCCAATCACATCAAATGTGACCCTTGACCCTTTATAGGATTTCGGTATCGAACCATATCATATATGATTCGAATTCCGTTTGTTTATCCAAACTATGCCCCGAACCCCAATCGGATTGGCTTGGACGGTTAAGTCACAACCGTGCCCACATATCGTTCAATTGAACTACAAACGCGCCCGACTTTGGCCTGAACCCGTGTTAGTTCCAATTAACGCGTGCCTCTCACATTGATACATACAATATTGCACGCCCGACTTTGGCCTGAAACTGTGTAAAGTGTAAGACAAACCTCGGAGATTGTGAACATGGAAGACATTTTATGACTTAAATATTATTTAGAGATTTTAATGTCAATATAATCATATTATATTGATTGGTACAAGTTATTATGTTGATATATGTGAATTTGTAAGCATGATTTAAACAAATTCGAATTTGAATTCTCAAAATACTAAACCAGCAAATTTTAAACACAGTTCGTTCGAAAATGATTTAAGCAAATTTTAAACACATATCGTTCTAGACTTACTAATGATGGTTATGAATTTATTATTAAGAATAATAAATTTTCTATTTGTAAGGATAATTTATTCTATGGAAATGTTCTATTAGAAAATGGTCTTTACGTTTTAGACATGAATTACACAAATGATAAATCAATCTATAATATAAACACAAATCGGATTAAACCTAAAGTTGATAGTAAAACTTACTTTTGGCATTGTCGACTTGGCCATATAAACGAAAAACGCATATCAAAACTCCATAAGGATGGACTTTTGGACTCATTTGAATTTGATTCATTTGGACAATGTGAATCTTGTTTACTTGGGAAGATGACAAAAACACCATTCTCCAAGGTTGGAGAAAGGTCCAAGGAACTATTGGAACTTATACATTCGGATATATGTGGTCCAATGAGTACCGAGACAAGAGGAGGTTATCGATACTTCATAACGTTTACGGATGATTTTAGTAGATATGGGTATATTTACTTAATGCATAACAAATCTGAATCTTTTGAAAAGTTCAAAGAATTTCAGAATGAGGCTCAAAATCAGCTTGGCAAGACAATCAAAGCACTTCGATAAGATCGAGGAGGCGAGTATTTGAGCCATGAGTTTGATGATCATCTCAAAGATTGTGGAATCATTTCACAATTAACTCCACCTGGAACTCCTCAATGGAATGCTAGTGGGAGTAAAATCGATCTCGAAGAGGTTTGAGATCCAGAAATAAACATTGAACCGATGGATGTTGACCCGAATCTGTCAATAGTTGAGGATGTCGAGCCAATAGCACAAGGTGCTCCTCGTAGGTCTAGTAGGACCAGGCTGGAACCAGTACGATATGGATTTATCGTGACTAATGAAGGCAACGTCGAACTCATAGATGATGAGTCGACAACCTACAAAGATGCTATGTTGAGCGAAGATTCCGACAAATGGCATGATACCATGAAGTCCGAGATCCAATCCATGCACGATAATCAAGTTTGGAACTTGATTGACCCACCACCCTCGGTTAAACCCGTCGGGTGTAAATGGGTTTTCAAGAAGAAAACCGACATGGATGGGAAAGTGAATACTTACAAAGCAAGGCTAGTTGCGAAAGGTTTCAAACAAATTTATAGTGTAGACTATGATGAAACGTTTTCGCCGATAGAAATGCTAAAGTCTATAAGGATTATCCTTACCATAGCTGCATATTATGACTATGAGATATGACAAATGGATGTTAAAACCGCTTTCCTTAACGGAAACTTATCGGAGGATGTGTACATGACACAACCCGAAGGTTTTATCGATCCAAAGAATTCTAAGAAAGTATGCAAGCTTCAAAGGTCCATTTATGGACTGAAACAAGCTTCTCGGAGTTGGAATATTCGTTTTGATGAAGTCATAAGCGAGTATGATTTCATCAAGAACGAAGAAGAACCTTGTGTATATAAGAAGGTTAGTGGGAGTCACATAGTGTTTCTTGTTCTTTATGTGGACGACATATTGATCATAGGAAACGACATTCCGATGTTATCGGATGTTAATAAGTATTTGAATACTCATTTCTCTATGAAAGATTTAGAAGAGGCCGCCTATATTTTAGGCGTGAGGATCTATAGAGATAGATCCAAGAGACTCCTTGGCCTAAGTCAGAGTACGTACATCGATAAAGTGCTGAAAATATTTTTCATGCAAAACTCTAAGAAAGGGTTTCTCCCAATGTCGAGTGGCATAAACTTTTCGAAAGCTCAATGTACGACATCGAGCGAAGAGAAAAGTAACATGCATAAGGTTCCATACGCTTCGGCAGTTGGATCTATCATGTATGCCATGATTTGTACGAGACCTGACGTGTCGTATGCATTGAGTGTCTTATCACGTTACCAATCAAATCCAGGTGATCCGCATTGGCAAGCCGTGAAAACGATCCTTAAGTACTTGAGAAGAACTAAGGATCAGTTTCTAGTCTATGGTGGTGTGGATAACGGGTTGGTTGTAACGGGTTACACCGATGCCAGTTTCCAAACATGTACTGATGATTTTCGATCACAAAGTGGGTACGTCTTCTGCTTGAACGGTGGCGCGGTTATATGGAAGAGTTCCAAACAACTGACAGTTGCTGACTCTATGACGGAAGCGGAATACATCGTGGCTTCGGAAGCCGCAAAGGAGGCGGTTTGGGTCAAGAAGTTTGTGACCGAACTTGGTGTTGTGCCGAGCATCTCGGAACCCGTGGCTGTGTATTGTGACAATACGGGAGCAATATCACAGGCCAAGGAACCAAGATCGCATCATCGCTCCAAACACATCCTGCGTAAATTCCACTTGATTCGTGAGATATTGCATAGGCAGGATGTCGTGATTTTGAAGATTGATACTGACGAGAATGTAGCGGATCCGTTTACGAAGCCACTTCCAGTTGCGAAACATGATCCTCATGCTAGAACTATAGGTTTGAGATACCTAGAGGAGGAAGTTGGAATGTAGTTATCTAAAGCAATAGTTGTTATGATGAACTATGATTAGTTATGAGTTGTAAACGTTGTATCACCCAAGACTTATTCTGTATTAATGCATTTCAAAATTATATATTTTATTTGCATTTATCTCTTATATGAAAACTTGTGCGTGGTTGTGTAATTTGATTACACTAACTTTGATTATGACTTATGTGAGCGTCTACATAATACATGATTATGTTAAGTAAAACTGTCACATTTTAAGAGTTATATTTCAAAAACGTCCCTAGTCACGATTAGGATACTTATGTGATTAGTAGGGGTGTTCAAACGGTTCGGTTTATTCGGATACCGAACCGAACCGGTCGAATTCGGTTTCAATGGTTCGGTTTTTCAGATTATTTGGTTCGGTTCGGTTTAAAAAATGGTATTGTTTGGTTTATTTGGTTCGGTTCGGTTTTGAAATTTTGAAAACCGATTAAACCGAACCGACCGAATAACATCCAATTTATATATATATTTAATATGTTAATGTTTAAATATAACAAAAATCATATAATATTCTTGTAAATTAATATAATTATATTTTATAATATTAATTTATATCTTTTTGATAAATAAAATATAAACTTTTTAGTAATTCATTTTTATTTTAAAATTGTAATGTTTCTTATTCGGTTCAACCGAATAAACCGACTAACAGTTCGGTTTATTCGGTTCGGTTTTTAATCGGTTCAAGGGTTAAACGGTTCGGTTCGGTTTGAATTTTATTCGGTTCGGTTTAAATTGGTTTGACCTTATTCGGTTCGGTTTGAACTGAACCGACCGAATGAACACCCCTAGTGATAAGTATATGTATTATAAGATAATAGACTAACGTGTACACAAGCATATTCGTCGAGGTGATGGTTATGTTTTGCTAATCATAGGACAAAGAGTGAGTTTGTCGAATCGGGAATATGGATATGCATTAGGTTATGCATATTGTGACTTGACCAAAATTGCGATACCATGACATGGCTTAGTCATTGTAGATGGAATCGTAACAAATGGGGTCTTAGTTCTTCACACTTGAGATGATCATGGATCATTTTTCGTGCGTACATGATACTTAGATATAATCTTACACTATCTGGAACAGGATGGTCATGGAATTATGATCGGGTGTTATCCAAAACACGGAATTTGATGTGAATCATCAAGATAGAAATTGTTCCTTTCGAGAGAAAGAGATATCCCTTAGGCCTATGGATGAATTGATCAACGAAATCTCTGGCCAGAGTCAATGATATTAATGGTTAATATCGATTGTGTTTGTTTATTCAATTCGGTATCGAGACAATAAGTTTAGTCGATCAAATTATAAGGATGACTATTACCGTGCCTTTTGATTGACGGATATCGAGAACAAGAGAACTAAACACCAATATTTGAGATGGGTATAAATGATCACAATCATTTTCGTTTTCAACGTGGGAAATCTATGATGGATTTCTTCCTAGATCCCTCTCATGAGTCCGTGAACTTAGGCATAAGTTCACTACCATTGCTTGATACGAACCTACGGGGTCACACATAGAGCTGTCTTATTTCGAGATTAATTTCAATCTCTAAGTTTATGTGTACATGAGAGGGAGACTGAAGGAAATACAGTTACATATCAACTAGTAGATTGTACATATGAGGGTGAACGTACGCGTTCGTCGGAATGATTGGATGCATAATAAGATTATGCAAATATCACAGAAATTACATAGTCCGTCATGACGCACCATATGGTCCGTCATAACGCACAGTGATGTATTTCTGTACAAACCAATCTGTGAGTATACCGTCATGATGCACCATCCAGTGCGTCTTGACGGTGGTACGTCATGACGCACAGTCCAACCCGTCATGACGGAACACAATTATAATGGCTAGATCTAGTACTCGTGACATGTGCGTCATGACGCACCATATCGTTCGTCATGACGCACTGTGATCCAAATTCTGGATTAGTAGTTTTGATACTCATTAATGCCCCCATTAATGGAGGCTTTGATTATAAAATCTGAGCAATCTCTTCTTCTTCCTCTGGCCATTCCAGATCTGAAAAAAGAGGAATTCTTGTGAGACAAGAATTGAGAGAAGAACTCCATTAGAGAGATTGAAACAAGCAAGTTTGTGGAAATTTTAGGGGAATTTGCCACAACCGAAAGACGCGAGCTCGAGGTGGATACGAGTAGAGGAATCTCAACTGAGATTCTTTGGTGTGATCAATCGAGAGCAAGGTCGGAGACGAACCGGAGATATTCCGATTGTATACGACAAATCGGAGCTTCGTATTAGGTGTGATCAACCCGTCTCCGTGATCTCAACTGAGATTCTTTGGTGTGATCAATCGCGCGGGCGTAGTACGTGCGTGTCGCCAGAGTCGAAGCAAGCAAGCTAGCAGCAACTAAGTGAACAACCCGTCTCTGTGATCAATTTCACGCGGCATGTTTCTATGTATATAAGAGTTATATTCATAGGTAGTCGCACGTAGTTTAAGATTTGTACGATCGAGTCGTCGACGTGGTCCTCGGGATCGGGTCGGACTGGGCCTCACAATCAGCTGCGCGGGGATCGGTAGTGACGCCGATACCCAACATTGATAAAATATCTTAATTGATTTTTTGAAGGTGTTAGACTTCTGTTTTTGCATTTTGAAGAAATTTTTGTGTGTTAGTCTCCAATTACGGAGCATTTTGAGTATGACATGAAAATTGAGTATTTTGCTTGTGTTACACTTCAATTTTAACTTTTAAAAAAAAATATCTTAATTGAATTTTTTTAAGGTGTTATACTTCAGTTATTACATTTTTAGTAAAAAATTTAAAAAAATTGTAATTTGTGTGTGTTAGTCTTCAATTACGGAGAATTTTGAGTACGGCATGAAAATTGAGTATTTTTTTCTTGTGTTACACTTCAATTTTAACATTTTTTAAAAAAAATATCTTAATTGAATTTTTTGAAGGTGTTAGACTTCAGTTATTGCATTTTTAAGAAATTTATTAAAAAATTGAAATTTGTGTGTGTTAGTCTTCAATTACGGAGTATTTTGAGTACGACATGAAAATTGAGTATTTTGCTAGTGTTACACTTTAATTTTAACATTTTTCTAAAAAAAATATCTTTATTGAATTTTTTGAAGGTGTTAGACTTCAGTTTTTGAATTTCTCAGAAATTTTTCAAAAAATTGAAATTTGTGTGTTAGTCTTCAATTACGGAGTATTTTGTGTACGACATGAAAATTGAGTATTTTTCTTGTGTTACACTTAAATTTTAACATTTTTAAAAAAAATATCATAATTGAATGTTTTGAAAGTATTAAGACTTTTCTTTTTCATTTTTAAGAAAGTTTTTGAAAAATTGAAATTTGTGTGTGTTAGTCTTCAATTACGGAGTATTTTGAGTACGCCATGAAAATTGAGTATTTTGCTGGTGTTACACTTCAATTTGAACATTTTTTTTTAAAAATATCTTAATTGAATTTCTTGAAGTTGTTAGACTTCAGTCTTTGCATTTTTAAGAAATATTTGAAAAAATTGTTATTTTTGTGTGTTAGTCTTCAATGAAGGAGTAATTTGAGTACCGAATAAAAATTGAGTATTTTGCTTGTGTTACTCTTCAATTTTAACATATTTTTAAAAGTCTTTAATTTTGGATATTTTTAGAAAAACATGAAAATTAAGTATTTTTCTCGTTGTAGACAGATATTATGGAATTATTTTGAAAAATATTATAATTTTTTTTTGAAGGTATATTAGACTTCACTTTTTCATGTTTGCAAAATTTTAATAAAAATAGAAGTTCCCATGTTTTAGTCTTCCATTTTGGAGTTTTTGTAAGAAAAACATGAAAATTAGGTATTTTTGTTCGTTATAGACATCAATTTGACATTTATTAGAAAAATATGATCATTGATATTTTTGAAGGCATTAGATCTCTCTTTTTGGATTTTTTTTTTCAAATTTTTTGAACAAAAAATTTGAAATTTCCATGTGTGAGTCATTGATTTAAGAGTTGAAAATTAAGTATTTTGCTCGTACTAGACAGAAATCTTGGAATTCTTTAGAAAAATATGATAATTGATATTTTCGAAGGTGTTAGACTTCACTTTTAGCATTTTTACAAATATTTTGGAAAAAAAATAGAAATTTGTGTATGTTAGTCTTCCATTATGGAGTTTTTTTAAGGAAAACATGAAAGTTTAGTATTTTGTTTGTTTTAGACATAAAGTTTGGATTTATTAGAAAAATAGGATAATTGTTGTTTTTCAAGATGTTAGGCTTCACTTTTTTAATTTTTGCAAAAATTAAAAAAAAAATAGAAATTCGCATATGTTAGTCTTTCATATTGGAGTTTTTGCAAGGAAAAACATGAAAAATAAGTATTTTGTTCGTTTTTAACATCAATTTGAATTTTATTAGAAAAATATGATCATTGATATTTTTGAAGGTTTGAGACTTCACTTTTTGAAAAAAATTTCAAATTGTTTGAGCAAAAAAAGTAAAAATTTGCATGTGTGAGTCTTCAATTTTGTAATTTTTTTAGAAAAACATGAAAATTAAGTATTTTACTTGTTCTAGACAGAAATCTTGGAATTGTTTTGAAAAATATGATAATTGATATTTTTGAAGGTGTTAGACTTCACTTTTTTTGCGTTTTTGCAAATATTTTGAAAAAAAAAATAGAAATTTATATATGTTAGTAGTCTTTAAATTTGGAGTTCTTGTAAAGAAAGATGAAAATTAAGTATTTTGTTCGTTGTAGACACAAATTTTGACATTTATTTCAAAAATATGATCATTGATATTTTAGACATCAGTTTAACATCTTCAAAAAAACTCAATTTTCTTATTTATCCAGAAAATATCGAAATTGACGTCTTAAAGGAAAAAATACTCAAATTTCATGTTTTTCTCAAAAAACTCCTTGATTATAACAAATGAAATTTCTATTTTATTCAAAATTCTTTCAAAAATAAAACATGAAGTCTGACACCTACAAAAAATGCAATTAGCATATGTTTCTAAAAATGCCAAACTTATTCCCTAAAATGAGCAGAACACTAAATTTGTAATATTTTCTCAAAGAACTCTATAAATTAAGACTAATAAAAGAAAATATTCTTTTTTTTCAAAAGATTCTAAAAAACCCAATTCTCCTTTTTTCCTAAATACTCCAATCTTATTGGCAAACATGAGTAAACTACTAAATTTTCATGTTTCTCAAAAAACTTCGTAATTGAAGACTAACACAAGCAAATTTATATATTTTTTTAATTCGCAAAAATGTAAAATATGAAGCCTAACACTTTAAAAAAAAACTCAATTTTCATATTGTTTGAATAAAAAGTTGAAATTAATGTCTAAAACGAGAAAAATACAAAATTTCATGTTTTTCTCGAAAAACACCGTAATTGAAGACTAACATATTATAATTTCTATTTTTTTCAAAAATTTCGAAAAAATACAACATGTGATGTTTAACACCTTTACAAAATTGAAGTCTAATACGAACGAAATACAAAATTTCATGTTTTTTTCTAAAAAAACTCCGTAACTAAAGACTAACACAAGAAAATTCTATTTTTTAAAAAAAAATTGAAAAAAATGCTAGAAGTTGATGCTAACACCTTAAAAGAACCAATTAACATATTTTTCTAAAAAATGCAAAAATGTGTGTCTAAAAATAAAAAAAATACTAAATTTTCTTGTTTTTCTCAAAAACACTTATAATTGAAGACTAAGACAATTTAATACTTGGGTTTTAACCGATTTACCACAAAATAACAAAGTTATAAAAATCAAATGAATTTTTATAAGAAAACTAATACTTGATGGATCATTTGATCAGCTAAAAATTTAGTCATAAAAAATGTGTAGATTACTTCAAGACTTGCACACGATTGAGTAGAATCTCAACTCTTAGTTTTGATTGTTCTGGCATATGTTCATATAGTTTAGTAATTCATTAGATACATGTTAAAACTACTTTTTAAAGGTGATTTAGAAGAAATTTTTTACATTGAGCAACCTGAAAGTTTTGTCATAAAGGATAAGAACACAAGGTTTGTAAGCTTATTAAATATGTATAAGATTTAGAACAAGCACTAAAAAAATAGAATACGAAGTTTAACAAAATTGTTTCTTCATATGGATTTAAATTAAATAATTTTGACACATGCATTTATTCAAAGGATTGAGTGGTTCCGTGATCCGATCCTATGCTTATACGGGAATGATATCCTATTTTTTGAATCATCATTAACACTTATCAATGATGATAAATTATATTTATCAATAAATTTTGACATGAAAGATTTGGGTCAAGCAAATGTTATTCTGGACATGAAATTGATTGGTACTAAAAATAATATTTCCTTAACACTATCCCATTTTACTGAAACAATGCTCAAACAATTTGATTATTTTGATTCAAAAAGTAGCATCTCCATTTGACTTCAACATGCATTTCGAGATATCTATATATATATTATTTAACTTGTATAAATTTAAATATATTATTGACAAGCATCGTCCAATAAAGAAAAATAATACCTCAATGTTAATTTTTAATGGGCAAAATTAATGATAGAGAATTAAATAAAAAAAAAGTTTGGGATAGGAGGTTTTTTGGAGTTTTCAAGAACTTGAGGTTTTTTTTTTAAATATCAAGAAAAGATAGGATTTTTTTTTAAATTTATTCCTTATATATTTAAATAGTTTCAAAAATATTTACTATTTGTACGAGTATGTGAATATTATGTTCATTGTAAAATAATTGTCATGAAAAATCAATAAATAATTAATAAGTCATATTTTTTTAAATATCATAGTTTATTTAATAGTTAAATGATTATGGAGGCATGTGAAAATTATAAGATACAGAGTTTAGACGAAAATATTATAGTTTAATAATTGGAATAATTTTGTATCTTATAATTTGATTAGGTTCACGCAGTAGACTCCCTTAGCCTCATCGAAACTCTGTATCTTATAACTCAGTATACTGTTTCTACTGTATACAGACAGCACTTTAATTTCTCAAATAAAATCCAATTTGATTAGGTGCACGCAGTAGCATGGAATTGTTTAGGAACGAAACTCGCATCAGGATCAATCGATCACACTGCGCGAATTTGGACTATTGATCCTCACAATAGCCATGTATTGATCAATTAATTCATTTTTGAATTCTCTGACAAGGGCATATAATCAAATTCGTCCAAAATTACTATCCAAAACAGGGCAAAGTGAAAGATATAGAGTTAAAAGGACACACGGATTGTGTGGATCAGCTTTGTTGGGACCCAAAACACTCTGAACTTATCGCCACTTGCTCTGGCGATAAATCTCTTCGTCTCTGGGACGCTCGAAGTAATTATTATTATTTTTTATCCTTTTAGGGTTTAGGGTTTGGTACTGATTAATTCTGTTAATTAGGTGGAAAATGCACCCAAAATGTTGAACTTAGTGGTGAGAATATTAATATCACGTATAAACATGACGGAACTCACATCGCTGTTGGAAATAGGGTATTTATTATATTTTTATTAGTTTTTTTTATATGTACTTCTTAACAATAAGAAATTATTTATTTTTATTTTAGGAGGACGAATTAACGATTTTAGATGTTAGGAAATTGAAGACGATTCATAAACACAGTTACACAAGTTCGGTTATGAGGTAACTCGTCAAATTATTAATTTATTTTAACAAAATATTATTATCATTATCATTATTATTATTAGGGGAATTTCTCAGAAACCCCCCAACCTTTTCTAATATTGTCAAAAAACCCCTGTGTTTACATATTCCCTGTTTCAGCCCCTCTGACACCTATTTCATTTCTTTTTACCCCCCTCCGTCATATATTTCATCCATTCAAAGTTTGTTTTTTTGATAATTACCAAAATACCCTCATCTCTTTCTTCTTTGTATCGAAGCCATCCATTCATGTATATGATTCCTCTCTTTCATCGCAAAAAATCAGAAAACGAAAACAAAACCCTAAGAAGCGAAAGCTCTACTGCACCCACTGAACTCGCCCGTCGCCCGTCGCCCTTCTTCCATCGCTGCCATGCGAGTGATCTTTGTTTTGATGTGTACGATTCCTCTCCTATAACCTGGTTTACCCCAAATCGGTAGGTTTGTTTTTTTTATTAATTAGTTTTCTCAATACATCTAATTAGACAATAATTTGAGGTTTTAGTGTTTTGAATTCATTTGTGTACTCGTATTTTTGTTTCATACAATTTTGGTTTTCACACATTGTTAGGGCTTCTCATCAAT
This sequence comes from Luzula sylvatica, assembly GCA_946800325.1. Taxonomy (NCBI): domain Eukaryota; kingdom Viridiplantae; phylum Streptophyta; class Magnoliopsida; order Poales; family Juncaceae; genus Luzula; species Luzula sylvatica. The sequence goes on along the minus strand of OX326958.1, from coordinate 3,422,376 downwards.
TTTATTTTCATACATTTTTAGTGTTTCTCGTCAATTTTAGTTCATTCTGTATTTGATTGTTTTATACAATTTTAGTTCATTCTGTATCTGATATGTCCAATTACAAGAATTTTTCTCATGATTTTTTTTTTCAATACAAGTATGGTTCCTGACATTTTTATTTTTGGTACTCGGCAATTTCCTGTTGGTACCGGTTGCCCTAACATTGTCGAAAAACCCATGTACTTCTGTTTTTATTCTTGACATTTATTTTGGTAGTTCTAATTTTTTGTTCTATATTTCTTATAGATGGAGATAAGGGTGGAGGTAATTGTTCATCGTGGATGGAAGACCAATACTATATTTCAAGATCCGGATCGAGTGTCATTTGCGATGCTTATTCAAGATATTGAAAAGGGTTGCGGTTTTAAAATTAGTACGACTTGTGAATTATCTTATTGTGTTGAAGGTGAAGAAGATAAACGCGTCTTGAATTGTGATGAGGATGTTGATTTAATGCTAACTCTTGGGCGATTATATTCTCCGATTCGCTTATTTGTATCAACCGAGCTTATTCCAATAGATTATCCCAGCGAGAGAATGTGCAAAATGGATATTGGAGTTGGAGATATAGTGGAGGAAGTAGACACGGATGGGGAGTTTGAATTAGTAGATAGTGATGAGGAGGAGATCATCTCTGATGAAGAAGAAGAAGAGTCATTACTTACGCACAAGAGGGTTCCGACTTTTGTGGTTAATCAAGATTTTAGGGATAGAAGCGAATTTCGTCTAGCCTTGAGGCATTATGCGATAGCAAAGCGATTTGAGGTGACTTACTTGAAAAATGAAAGTTACAGAGTAACGACAAAGTGTAGTGATGCGGGTTGTCCATGGCGTATACATGCTTCTAGATTGCAAGATGGGATAACTTTTCGGGTAAAAACACTTAATGATAAGCATTTTTGCACTGGAAAAGGTCATGACGAAAATCAATTGGCCTCGGCAAAGTGGGTTGCCGGCATGATACGTAATTGGTTACGCCAAAATGCAAACAGAAAAGTTGGGGATATTATCGGTAAGATTAGAAATTGAGAATAGTGAATCATGGGAGTGGTTTTTTATGTATCTGAATGAGGCTATTGGAGATGTTCCTCGTCTTGCCATAATGTCAGATGGTCAAAAGGGTTTGGAAGGGGCACTCAAGATAGTTTTTCCTTGGGCTGAGCATAGACTTTGCTTGCAACATATGTTCAAAAATTACATAAAAAAAAATTGGGGTCCAGAACTTGAGGGTGTTTTTTGGAATATTACGAAAACATTTGCTCCTATTCCAGTTGAAAGAATGCTAAAATCGTTAGAGGAGAAGAAACCCGAGGCTTATAATTGGTTTGTGAGGAATGGGGAAGGTAAATGTTGGAGAAGATCTTTGTATAGCCACGAGATCAAATGCAATCATTTCACTAACAATTGTGCCGAGTCCTTTAATAGCAAGATACTCGATATTAGGCACCTCACAATCTTTAATCTCGTGGATGGAATTCGGCAAAAATTGATGGTGGATTTATATAGAAGGCATAAATTAGGGTTGACATGGAATGATCCATTTGTTCCGAGGGTGATGCGGTATTTGAAGAACGCTATGGAGAAGATAAGAGAGTATACCGTGAAGAAGTCGTTGAAATTGAAAGCGGAAGTGATTTATGGAGAGAGAGTGTGTGGGCTGTCGATATCGAAACAAGAAGTTGCTCTTGTCACGCTTGGCAAGTCAGCGGAGTACCTTGCCCTCATGCAGTTGCGGCGCTTTACGATTTTCGTCTACTCCATGATTTTTCTCTTCCTCTTTTTAAGGAGTATGTGCATCGTTATTATCATGTGGAAAGATACTTGTCATGCTATTCATATCCGATCCATCCTTTGCCCGATAAATCTCACTGGCCAATTAGTGTCCAAAGAAGTTTAAATCCACCACACGAAAGAAAAGCAGCTGGTCGTCCAAGGAAAAGGCGTAAGAAAAGTCAAGATGAAGATCGTATCGGGAGAACCGTACAATGCCAGCGATGCAAAGGTCACGGCCATAACAAGAAGACTTGCAAGGTGCCTTTAAATCAAACTGTTTTAGAATCTGGACGTCGAAAAGGTCGGGGACGTGGTATTGGGAATGGAAGGAGCCGAGGTTGAGGAAATGGTAGGAGTCGTGGTGAAAGTTCTAAGGGGCCATCAACATCGTCAACTCCAGAATGTTTATTTTGGTATTGATATTTTAATTTTTTTTTTTTTTTTTTGTGAAATATGTATGTTGTTTGTGAAACTTGCGTATCATAATAATATTGTTTATTATTATTTTTTTCAGATTTCGATGAAGCTTAGGAGATGCTCTTTTAATTAGTGTCTATTTTGTATGTAATAGATAGGTATAATTTTACGTTTTGTTGTAACCCATATAATTAGGGTTTACGAGTTATCATGATTTTTTTTGTGGTAATCTAATTTAGGAGTAATATTATCTTATTATGTTAATTTAGAATCATGATGAACTATGAACAAATATGAATTATTTATGATTATGACTATGAAAACAAATTTCATTTTATATATGGTTATTAATTTTTATTTTTGTCTACTTACATTGAACTATAAATATTATGCTTTCCTATTTGATTATTTTGCAAATAGTCTTTAGTTGTGAACATTTAAAAAAAATTTGAGTTCATTTTTTTTTTTTATAATTCATCAGATAATTTTTAGGGATGAAAATCATTTTGTACTTCACAGGATATACTTCACACGGGGTATTTTTTTTACTTTATTTGTATGCAAGGGTATATTTGTCTTTTTGAAAAAAAAGAGGGTGAACGGATGGAAGTAATTAACGGCAGGGGGGTAAAAAGAAATTAAGTGTGTGTCAGAGGGGCTGAAACAGGGAATATGTAAACACAGGGGGTTTTTGACAATATTAGAAAAGGTTGGGGGGGGGGGTTTGAGAAATTCTCCTTATTATTAAATAGATTAATGAAATAGCATGGAACAAAACCGGCGACATGTTCTTCATCACTACAGGAAACGGTAAAAGTATCCTATTTTTTTTTACTTAATTTAGCTAAAAATCCAAATTAATATTTATTATTATTATCTTTATTTAATTAAGGTGCAGGTACAGTTGAGGACAGTAGGTGCAGGTACAGTTGAGGACATTGAGCTTTAACCACACGGGAGAATTTATTGCTTCGGCAAGTGAAGATCCATATGTCGATATTGTATGTTTTATTTTATTAATTTAAATAAATTTTGAATAATTAATTAATCTTATTTATTTTTCATTTTTTGAGGCATTGGTGGAGACAGGACGATCGATACATCAAATACCGACAAAAGTGGCGATGAATAGTGTGGAGTGGAATCCCAAATTTAATTTACTTGCTTATGCTGGAGATGATAAAAGTAAATATCAAACTGATGAAGGTATATTTTATAAATTATAATTTTTATTATTTATTTATATATTTATTTATTTCGAAAAGAGTTGAAGGAAGCAATTTATAATTTGAAAATTGGATGAAATTTCACGTGTATTTCGTATATTTGGGTTTGACAGTCCTTCTTCGTGAGTGTTTTTGTAGGTTCATTAGGCAGCTTGTTTAATGTTAAATTATTGAGTTGTATTTTTATTTTATTTTTTGAATTATGTTGAATTTCTTATAGATGGTAAAACCTGTTGACATTTTGAAGTCAAATTTATTCCTTGAAAAAACCTTTCGAGTCACACATCTAGCAAGACAAAATTTCACACATTATTATATTATTACTAGAGGTGGCAATCAGACGGGTCGGGTCGGGTCATTTCGGTTTCGGGTCGTTTCTGGTTGCGGATCATTCGGGTCGTCGGGTCGTTCGGGTCGTTCGGGTTCGGGTCATTTATGTTTTCGTGTTATTCGGTTCCGGGTCGTTTCGGTTTTCGGGTCATTCGGGTTCGGGTCGTTTCGGTTTTTGGGAATATTTACATGCATAAAAATTGCACTGCCCAAATATATAGTGAATGAATAAGATTGTTAATTTCGTAAAATATAGTTTGATATTTAGAATTTTTTATTTGTTAGATTTGTTTTGGAATATTTGCTTTTATGCTGAACCAAAACTTTGATAGTTATGATGAAAACATATTAATGTTTTATATTACGATTTTAATGTGTCGTAGCGCTTGGACTGTACTTGCCTACCACTATTGTGCATTATTTAGTATATTGGGATATTTATAATACATATTTCAAATCAAATCTAATGATTTAAAAACTTAAATATCAAACTTATCGTACTTAATTAAGTATCAAATTTAAAATACAAAATCTCAAATAAAATCTACTGATTTAGAAATCATAAATATCACACTTATTGTACTAAGAAAAAAAATTAAGTATCTTAGTTGTACACACACATACGTGCGTGCATGTATGTACGCGCACACACGCGTACCCGCACACACGGTGAGAGAGGGGATGATTATGATATTTATTTAAGTAATTTTATTTTGGTAATTCTGGATTTTTAACCATTATACTTGTCTTGAAATTTGTATTATTTTTTTCAGGAAACAAATATTGTGATTAAAAATTATAAGTACCAAATTATCTTTTACTTAATGAAATATTTTAGTCATTTTCTCTCTCTCTCTCAGATATAGATGGGAAACTATATCGTCCCCCACCCAATTCCCCAAAACTTCCCCCATCTCAATTAACGATTAATGCATTACTATTAAGTTTTGAATATTAATTATTAAAGTAATTAAAATTTGAGGGCATATATTGTACCCCCATTTCCCAACCCATCATTTATATACTAATTAACTATTAATTAATGAGTTAATTAATCGAATTAATGGTTAATCAAATATACTTTTAATATTAAATAATGTATAGTAGTTAATTAATGATTAATCCGGATTAATTAATTGTTAATCGGATGTATATTTGTTAATGATGATGCTAATTAATCATCCATTAATCATTAATTAATGATATAAAGGGTGGGTGGGGAAAATGGAGGGGTAGAGTATAATTACCCTTAAAATTTCTTTCTTTCTTCATTAGTCCATGTCAACGATTCTTTCCATGATTTTGACTCACACAATGGATCCAACCAACCACTATCAATTTGCTAATTTCCTTCCATGTTCCCATTTCAGAAGATAGATTAAAATAGGATTAAAATAGGGGAGTGATATGATAGACTCATTTTCTTATCATGGACCCATTTTAATTTTAATTTTTTTTTAATATTTATGAAATAATGATATTTTTTGTAAGATTCTAGTGTATATTTATTATTTAATGTTATTCAAAACATAAATTTTGTAGAATTAATTAATAAATAGTTAAAATTCTTAAAATAATTTTTTGAAAATGGGTCCATGATAAGAAAATGGGTCTATCATAGCACTCCCCATTAAAATATACTAATTAAAGCTTGGGACAATGCCTATAAATAGTCCTCAAACACCTCTTCAAGAACAACACACAAGCTCACACTCACACTCCAACACAAATTAGAACAATAATGGAGTTCATAACACCAATATGGGCAATGAACTACTTGGCAATAATCATCTCAACAACCCTCCTCCTCAAATCAATCTCTTACTTCAGTCGTCGAGTCAAGTACAATCTTCCACCCGGTCCTAAACCGTTGCCTATAATCGGCAATTTAAACCTAATTGGTTCCCTCCCTCACCAATCACTTCAGGCTCTCTCGAAGAAATACGGTCCACTCACGTACCTGCATTTCGGGTCTCAACCTGTAGTCGTTGGATCATCAGTCGAGCTGGCGAAATTCATTTTGAAAACTCATGACGTGTCGTTCATCGATAGGCCCAGGACTGCGGCGGGGAAGTACACCACATATAACTACACCAATATAACTTGGTCTCAATACGGCTCGTATTGGCGCCAAGCAAGGAAGATGTGCATCATGGAGCTCTTTAGTGCGAAACGGCTAGAGTCATATGAATATATGCGTGTCGAGGAGATCCGTACACTTCTCAGAAACCTTTTCGAATCGTCGGGAAAGGTGGTAAATTTGAAGGATCATCTGATGACCGTCAGTCTCAACGTGATATGTAGAATGGTGTTGGGAAAGAAATACTCGAACAAGACCGAGGGGGCAATCGTCACACCAGAGGAGTTCAAATCGATGATCGACGAGTTGTTTCTTCTCAATGGAGTGTTGAACATAGGCGATTATATACCGTGGTTGGATTTTCTCGATTTGCAGGTTCTTTTCTTCTTCTTTTAATTTCTCATAATAGATGATAATCAAAATCCTGTTCTTTTGGCCAATATATATATGCACAACTCGTAAAACTTATGAGCTTTTCTTGGTTTGATTTACAGGGTTATGTTAAGAGGATGAAGCGGGTAAGCAAGAAGTTTGACCGTTTTTTGGAGCATGTTTTGGACGAACACAACGAGAGGCGTCACGAGGATGGCGAGGATTTCGTGGCGAAAGACATGGTAGATGTGTTGTTACAATTAGCAGAAGATCCTACTCTAGAGATTGAACTCAAGAGAGACGGAGTTAAAGCTTTTACTCAGGTAAACTAAAATTGGTTGATTATTGATCTTTCAAGTTCTCACTAAACACATGCAAAATTCTTTATAAGGAAAATTATTTCCTACCATTTTTACCAAATAAGAACATATATTTGACTTTTTCTTTTCCTTTTTCTTGTTTCCTTCTCATGTTACAGGACTTAATAGCGGGCGGAACAGAGACCTCAGCCGTGACGGTGGAATGGGCTCTTTCTGAGCTCCTGAAAAAATCTGAAATCTTAGAAAAGGCGACTGAGGAACTCGACAGAGTAATCGGACGAAACCGTTGGGTCGAGGAGAAGGAAGTACACAAACTCCCTTACATCGAAGCAATCATGAAGGAAACAATGCGTTTACACCCGGTTGTCCCTATGCTCACGCCACGACAATCTCGTGGATTCGCTAATTATAACGGGTATTACTTCAAATGATGATATTTTTACTCTAGTTATAACTTATAAGGTGGAAATAATTTAAATTAATAATCCTTGTTAGATAATGATATATAATAGGTATGATATACCAGTTGGTACGCTCGTTTTAGTCAATGTATGGACAATCGGGCGGGACCCAGCAGTTTGGGACAAGCCCGAGGTATTCGACCCCGAGAGATTTATTGGGAGCTCGATCGATGTCAAAGGTCAAGATTACGAGTTGCTACCATTCGGTTCAGGAAGGCGAATGTGTCCTGGATACAATCTGGGTTTGAAGGTGATCCAGGTCAGTCTAGCCAATTTGCTACACGGGTTCGAGTGGAAGCTTCCAGAAGGAATGGATCCAGCCGATTTAAGTATGGAAGAGATTTTCGGGCTATCGACGCCGAAGAAGGTGCCGTTACAGGCCGTTGCGAAGCCGAAGCTTCCAGCTCATCTTTATGGTTCTTGATTTTATTAGGGCTATGATGAAATAATTTTTTTTTTTTTTGAGTGAGAATGGCTGAAAGTCCTCTCTATTTTGATCATTGAATAAATGCATCAGTTCCCTGGTTTGGGGTACAAGTACAATATCAACAAATTAAAGAAAACTAGGAAATATGGCCGCGCTTATTTGTATTTTTCATATTTACTTAAAAGTTTTTGTTTGACTTTTTCATAATCAAAATTGAAATGAATATAACCAAACAATATTAATTTAAGTAGATAAAGGGCAAAAAAATTACATCATAAAAAAATATCTATTCAACATTATCATCATTAATAGTTTACAAATCAAAGATATATACCCAACATATTCCACAAAAAAGAGTCTTGTTGTCCATGTCGGCTCGTTTCGTTGATGTCAATGTTATTCAAGATTACCTTGCTAACCAACATATCCCGACAAACATCATTGATTAAAAAACTTTTATCTTTCACATATCACTTGCAGATTTTGAGCTTTTTCATTATTCATACTTCACTCGCTTCCCTCATGCACAATGCTTATTTGCCAGAAAAATCGAAATCACAAACAAACAAAAATATTACACAAAGGTAAGAATTTGTGATGTAAATAGAAAAATAATACAATCAAGTGGTTGTGTACCCAATTTTATTTTTCTTGCCCCAGTTGAGTCGTGGTGATATATTGTACGTAATTATAACAGCCTTAGTTAAAGTTGTAATTAGGCCCATTTCGAGGTTGTTGCTGCTGCGCGATCACATTGTACATGTTGTGCATTCCAAATTTGGAAAATTAATTATGTTCACTAATTAGTGGATATATAAATAATTAAAATGAAGATTAATTAATTAAAAAATTGGGAAATTAAATTAAATTAAATAAGTTCCTGATTTGAAAAAACAAAACCGGATTAAACGAATTAATTATTCCGAACTACAAGGACTGGTTAACAAAATAACCACATTAACTTGTACAAAAACGAAAAAATCACCTCAAAAATGCCCTTTAATCGACCATACATTTTGAAGTACCCTAAAATATCGGTACTTAGGTCCTTAACTAACCGAGCAAGTTGAATAACCTGAAATCTCCTTAATGTGCTCCGGAATTTATTACAAATTACAAATCAACCATCAAAACAAAAACAAAAAAGAGCACGAAGTGTAACCCTAATTACTAAACTAAAAGTAAAAACCATAGTTAAACCTTGAAGCCCGAAATACTACTGTAGATTAAATGTAGAATGATTAACCAAGCAACAAATGAAGTAAAATAAATTCATAACACCATCTTCAAATTTTATATCACACAATAATCAAAATATCGTAAATACCCTCATGATTATAACGAAACAATTTTAACCCGTAGAGACTCCATGAGCCTGAATTAGTGGACCAATTATAACGAAAATTCCATATCAATAAATTAGTGGACTCACAAATATTGATCAATTGAGTAAAAGAAAAAATACTTTCAAAAGAACCTGAATTAGAAAAACCAGCATTAATTATTCTTCATTTCTCTTTTGAAAGAACCTGCATTAGAAAAACCAACACCAATTATTCTAAATCTCAAAAATGCCTGAATTAGAAAGTTACTCTTAAATCTGAAAAGAAAAGCTGAAAATTATTATAAATCTGATAAAGAATTACTTTCAATCAGTAATATAAAAAATCTGAAAAATAAATCCTAAATAATAAATAAGGAGAAAATCATTAAAGACATCCACAAGCCACAAGCATGCATATAATTATTATTTTGGCCCAATCCTAGAAAAGGTAAAGACAAATCCTCATATATGCTTTTCAGTTACGGTGAAATGGATGTGGGAACGCAATTACATGTAAAGAACCCACATATATTTTTAATTCAAATGTAAAAGTTTTAATTTGGATACCAGGTAATTATTTGCCCATCTCCAAGCTGTGTAGCCTTGCGAAGCAGTGCTTCCAAACCCTAAAATCCAATATAAAACCAATTTGAGTTTTTAAAAGAACATATTCGATGCTTTTGATTTTTTAAAAGGTATATATGTAAAAGAGTAGCCATCACTTTGCTGTCCTCGTTGAACGATAAACTTTTTCCACCACCGACACAGTTAATATCAACCTCAGTCTGAATCTTCTTCTCCAATGGAACCGGTACCAATCTATACTCCAACAGCCCAAGATTCATGAACTGGGACAGAGAGAGGGAGAGGGAGAGGGCGAAGTAAAGAGAGAGGAGACAGGGAGATGGTATGGACATGCACTCTCCTGTCAGAGAGTAAAAATGTCATGAGTAAAGTATAGGTAGGAGAGAGTAAAAATTGAAAATTTCACACAGTAAAAAAAGCAACGTGGCCTCTCCCTCGTATGCCATTGTATGGTAAATTTAATGGGAGGGGTAAATTTTAACTAACATTTTTTTAGGAGAAGGACACTAACTAACTAACTATAAACTATATCGTAAGAGTTACGTCGCTTCCAACCAAGCCCTCGCTTCGGAGTTAGCCCTTTGGAAGATATATTGTCGTTGCGTTCTTTTTCCCGAGAAGATGCGCGCGTTACGATCTTTCCACGTGTTCCATCCTATTGCGAAAAAACGAGCATCCCACTGGCTGTGCATGATAGGGTTTAAAGAGTTCCGGATAGTACGCCATACTCTGGATGGGGGCTCGAGAAGGAAGGTGACATTTGTACCGAATTCGAAGCCTATCTGTTGCCACATCGGTGATATAAAAGTGCAAGTTCCTAGGAGATGCGTAACCGTTTCCTGACATGAGTACAGTCGGGGCATATATTTGAGTTCGGCCAATTCCTCTTTTGCTGATTATCCGCCATTAGTAATTTGTCGAGGATCCAGAGCCATGCAAAGAAGCGTATTTTGAGGGGGCATTTTGTGGCCTAGACCTTTTCACTCCATGGAATTCGTATGCTAGGATCTCGCATGAAAACATATGCGGACTGTGTAGAAAAGAGGTTGTTATTGTTGGGTATCGGCGTCACAACCGAGCCCCGCGCAGCGGATTGTGAGGCCCGGTCCGACCCGATCCCGAGGACCACGTCTACGACTCGATCGTACGAATCCTAAACTACGTGCAACTACCTATGAATATAACTCTTAAATACATAGAAACATACCGCGTGAAATTGATCACGAAGACGGGTTGTTCACTTAGTTGCTGCTAGCTTGCTTGCTTCAATCCCGGTAACACGCACGTCCCACGCCCGCGCAATCCGACACCTAATTCGAATCTCCTTTTGTCGTATACAACCGGAATTTCTCCGGTTCGTCTCCGACCTTGCTCGACCTTGCTCTCGATTGATCACACCAGAAAATCTCAGTTGAGATTCCTCTACTCGTATCCACCTCGAGCACGCGTCTTTCGGTTGTGGCAAATTCCCCTAAAATTTCCACAAACTTTCTCAAGATCCAATCTCTTTCTTTCTTCTAACTTGTCTCACAAGTAGGTTAATTTTCTCTCTTTCAGATCTAGAAAAATGAACCAGCAGAGAGAGAGAGAAGACAGTCATGATCTTATAATTAAGGCTGAATTAATGGGGCATTAATGAGTATCAAAACTGCTAATCCAGAGTTTGGATCACAGTGCGTCATGATGCACGATATGGTGCGTCGTGACGCACGTGTCACGAGTACTAGATCTAGCAGTTATAATTGTGCTCCGTCATGACGGACAAAGTTGTGCGTCATGACGCACCACCGTCATGACGCACTGGATGGTGCGTCATGACGGTATACTCACATATTGGCTTATATATAAATACAATACTGTGCGTCATGACGGTATACTCACAGATTGGTTTATATAGAAATACAATACTGTGCGTCATGACGGACCATATGGTGCGTCATAATGGACTATGTAATTTTTGTTATATTTGCATAATCTTATTATGCATCCAATCGTTCCGACGAACGCGTACGTTCATCTACCCTCAAGTGTACAATCTACTAGTTGATCTGTAACTGTATTTCCTTCAGTCTCCCACTCAGTTCAAGATCCAACTAAAGAAAGTACTAGCGTACATCTCATGTACACATAACTTTTAGAGATTGAAATTTAAGCCCGAAATAAGACAGCTCTATGCGTGACCGCGTAGGTTCGTATCAAGCAATGGTAGTCAACTTATGCCTGAGTTCAAGGACTCATGAGAGGGATCTAGGAAGAAATCCATCATAACTTTCGCACGTTGAAAACGAAAATGATTGTGATCATTTATACCCATCTCGAACAATGGTGTTTAGTTCTCTTGTTCACGATATCCGTCAATCAAAAGGCACGGTAATAGTCATCCTTATAATTTGATTGACTAAACTTATTGTCTCGATACCGAATTGAATCAACAAACACAATCGATATTAACCATTAATATCATTGACTCTGGCCAGAGATTTCGTTGATCAATTCATCGATAGGCCTAAGGGATATTGATGGAAATTCATCCCGACCCCGGGCCCGCGCAGCGGATATGAAGGCCCGGTCCGGTTCCCAAAATTCAAGATCACGCCATAAATTCGAGAGTACGATGCAATAGAAGGATAGACGATTACCAGCATGAAATTGTTCACGCACGACGGGTTGACCGTTCGCGCCCTTTCCTTCTCCGGTGTCACGTTGGTGACTAGACCGTGCGTCCCATACCATACGTCTCCCACCGTCTTGACACGCCTCCGGTTGTCTTTCGTGCGTCCCACGTCCACACTCTTCCACAGCCAACAGTTTTGCTCCTTCGGTTTGATCACAATCAGAGAGCCACAAGTGTCGCTCCTCTACTTGTATCCACCGTGAGTCGGAGTTCGTCGGTCGCGGATGCAACTGCCTAGACGAAGCACCGGCGAACTTGCTTGATTGGTTGATTCTCTATACCGAGAAAACTCCTTTTCTCGGTTCTCTCTCTTCACACCCTTTCAATCACTAGAAATATGTCTCTCTATAATTCTGGAATATTTTGAATAATCCGAATCAATGGACTGAATGAACCATTAGAGATGAGAGAGAATTATCCTATTTATATCACATAGGATTAGGATGGGCCAAAAGACATGTATATCCAATATACACTCTTTCACACAGAAAACTGCATGAACCTGTTCAGTATTCTGTCCATACGAAATTGGTAAATTCCTCTGACAGAACATCAACCTACACGAAAGTAGTAGATAATCTTATTATATACCCAACCCAATTTGGTCTGGCCCAATTGGAGTTCGTATACAAAAGTTACGACTGTTTTACTAACTGTATGTCATACTGTTGCACCCTTTCGGTATTTCATAGAAACGACACTTATACTTCGTTCATATGAAATATATTTCTAAATGAAGGTTGTAGATAATCTTATTATCTATCTGACACAATTTGAACCATTCAAATTGGATTTTCCTACTGAAAGATATGACCACGAATGTACGCTTACATTCGTTTATCCTTGTGTATACTTTTGCGGTTGATCCTGAAACTGTATTTCCTTCAGTCTCCCACTCAATTTCAGATCCACCTAAAAGGTACTCATACATATCCATATGCACGACTTTAGATAATATAGTTTGCGTATCAAATACCAAGCTACGCACATCTTGTGTGACCATGTAGGTTCGGTTAACGATGGCAGTAGGCTGTTTCCAAAGCACTACAACCCCATGAGCGGGATCTAGTCACTCCATCATGGCTACCCATGTTAACACGAAGAATGATTGTGATCATTGTACATATCTCGAATAGCGGTTATTAGTTCTCTTGTTAGCGATATCCGTTAATCAAAAGGCATGGTGGTAGTCATCCTTATATTTTGATTAACTATATTTTTTCTCGATTCCGAATTGAGTTAACAAATTTCAATCGATATTAACCGTTAATATCATTGACCGTGGCCACAGTTTTCGTTAATCAATTCATCGAGTGGCCAAAGAGATATCTCTTCCTTTCGGAATAAACAATTCCTATCTTGGAGACTCACATTGAATTTCGTGTTTCGGACAATACCCAATGATGACCGTTTTAACTCCCTGTTACGGTGAGCGTAAGATCATATCAAAGTATTGTGTTACGTACGTGACGCAATCAATGGTCCCTCAAGTATGAAGAACCTAATACCCTACTCGTCGCGAGTCCATCTATAATGACTAAACCATGTCATGGTCTCGCGGATTCGGTCATATCCAATATATGTCACATATTTTCTCATATATTCATAACAGATAAGGGTTTCCATGATTTTTTTATCTCATTAAGAAATATTGCAGGGATAATTATTATTGTAATTAGTTACAAAACAAATGGTTGTTTTTTTAACAACCTATTAATTTGTTATTGTATATTTTATTATAATAAAGGAAAATGTTGGACATACCCCCACCTATCCGTCCACATTCTTGATAACGTGGATACAATTTAACAGCTTAAAAATCAATATTTTAATTAATGATTTGACATCTTAATTGTACGTTGAATCATAAATTGAGATAATTAAATCATAAATTAAGATGTTAAATCATGTTTTTGTGTGTTAGTTTTGAAAGTGTTAAATCATATCCAGGTCATCAAGAGTGTAGAGAGAGACTTAAAATTTTGGAAAAGCTCAATCGTCTTTTTGGAAAATCTCAATCGTCTTTTTCCAAAATCGAAGCACACAAAGGTGCCACATCATCCCTCATTACTTTTCTTTCTTGATATGGAATTTTACAATTTACCTCCTCAATAAAATTTGATTTTTCTACAGGCCCCTTCTTGCTTAGGGTTTGTACAGTCTCGCTCTCGAAATGTCCTTTCTTGGTACGAAAAAAAAAAGAAAAATATAAATTTTGAATTATTGAGTAATTTTCTCTTTTCTTTTTCCTTTTTTATTTCCTCGAAATTCTATTCTCGCATTACATGATGATGTGCTCTAGTTTTATTCTCAAACAGTACGATCCTTTCTTATTCTTTAAATTTGTCTTGAATATAATAATACCAATAATATTACTTATATATCTTTCTATTTTTTATTAGTAAAAGAGAGGAAAATGAATGAGCGATATATTCATGGATTCGGAGCAATCGTAATAATTTGTATGGCGATGACCACCAGCAGCAAGATGAACTTTTCGTCTCGAGATCCGTGCAAAGTTCTTTTTGGTGCAATTCACTATATACCCCTGTAAAATCTCAGAATATCACATATCCACTAGAAAATGAAAAATGTCATATGCACACTTACAAAACATGGGAAATATCATGAATACCCCTATAAATCCTAAGAAATATCATATATGGCCCTCCTGTATATTTACAATTATTATTATTATTATTATTATTATTTTTATTGGGGGGGGGGGGGTGTTTACTGATGAAGGGTTTTTATATGATATTATCAGGTTTAGTAAGGGTACTGATGAAATTTACCTATTTGGTTTGTGTGAGGAAGTGCTGGAATTGTACGTTTTGAAGGATTTTCAATGTGGGTTGGTGATTTTTGTTGAGGTTTATATCGATACAAGGTATTTTAAGAAGGAAAATGTTGCTAATTAATGTATCAAAAAAATTCTTGTTCTTTTTCAAATTTGATATTATTTCTTGGAATATTTGTATTAGGTGCATGGCATGATGCAGTGACGTGTTTTTTCATTGACATGGCACCTAATATTGTTGAATATACTGAAATCACTTAAAAAATCCTAAAAGATGGAGGGGGCTAAATTACTAAATTCCTATTTTCTCACTTATATCTTCATTTTACACGCAAAAAAATTGGTGAATAATATGGGCTAACATACTAATATATTTATTAACCAGTTCAAGGACATATTGCATTGCAAACACAATTGATTAGTTCAAAATTATATTATTACACAGAATCTATATGATCTTGTTATGTGATAGATATGTATAGCAGGCCCGGCCCATGCATACAAAAAATGAAACCACCGTTTCGGATCCGGATACAAATAAAAAAATTAGGTAGTATAATTTATAAAATTTACCAATGGGCTCGTGACCTAGTGGTTGGGTGTGAGACACGAGAAACCATATGTTGTGAGAGGTTGTGGGTTCGAGTCCCATTGGCACCAATGGATGGAGGATCACCGAGCCTTTTTCATTTACTCCTTTTTTTTTTATATAATTTATAAAATTTTGGGTCCATTATAAAAAATTTGGGGTCCATTTTAACTAATTACATACTATAATAAAAAAACTTAGGGTCCATTATAAAAAAATATGAGTTTGATTTATAATTTGGTTTCGGGGCTATTAAATCTTTGGACCGGCCCTGATGTATATACTGAGTTGTAGTCTCCTAGACACACATAGAGAATGTGCATATAGAAGAATATTATAGCACATTTTTAATATGTGAATCTAAGTTTTAAATATAGGTGACAATCGGACTGGTCGGGTTCGAATCATTTCGGTTTGTAAACTATTCTTGAGCTGGATGGGAACCTCAATTTAATCCGTTAGTTTCATATGCAAACTATCTATTTTTTAAATGCAATGAACATCACACTTTAATCCTTTTATTTTTATAAAATTATTTTAAGCGATTTTTGTAGTTAGATAATATGATAATTCATTTTCTAATTATATATTCGAAGTATATATCATAAAAGCAATTTAAATTAGAGGTAAAAATATATTAAACCAATAATACATAAAACCAACATTGAAGATAAAATAAATATTGCACTTTCAAGAAAAATAAAATATTTACAGGAGAAATATCACGCTACACTAAAAGTATTAAAATTTACCGTTGAATGAAATATTATTATTATAACATATTATAAAAGTCCAATTATACAAATATATATTTGACAAAGTTTTTTCCTTAACATATCATTTCATATTTCATAGTTTATTTATGTTTAAAGTTATACGTGAGAGGTAAACAATCTACATTAAGCAGAACTCAAAACGGATTTACCTATTAAGAAGAAAACTCGAAATATTTTTTTGGAAAAAGTCTGATTTTGCCCCCCAATTTTTACCGAAATGTTCAAGTTGCCCCCTCACTTTTTTTTTGCGTGTTTTTGCCCACTAAACTTGTTTAGTTTGTTCATTTTGCTCCTTTCCGTCAAATAATGATACCCCCCAGTTACATGACCGTTAAATCATGACCCGACCCGTTAACCCGACCCGTTACTTAACTCCTCTCTCTCTCTCTCTCTCTCTCTCTCTCTCTCTCTCTCTCTCTCTCTCTCTCTCTCTCTCTCTCGCGCTCGCTGTGTCTCTCTCTCGCTCGCTGTGTCTCTCTCTCGCTCGCGCTGTCTCTCTCTCTCTCTCGCTCGCGCTCTCTCTCTCTCTCTCTCTCTCTCGCTCGTTGTGTCTCTCCCTCGCTCGCGCTCTCTCTCTCTCTCGCTCGCCGTGCGACGGAGCGCCGTCTCGGAAGAAGCGAAAGCTCCCCAGAAATCGACTCGGAAGGACGGCGAAGATCAAGCGAGAGAGTTCGCATGCGACGGAGCGCCGTCTCCTCGTCGGAACTGCGGTTCTGTCGATTGTACTCCATGTGTTCGATGAATTGTCTGAACGAGAGATTGATGTGTAGGATTGGTTATTTTTCATTCTAAGTTAAGGAGGTCAAGATCGTGTCCACGTCATCGATTTCATTCCGTTCGAGAGAGGCGACGGCTGCGGCTGGAGCTGGACCTAGAGGAGAGAGGCGACAGCTAGAGACAGATTCGAGTCCGGTTCGCATTCCGCGGAGGAGAGAGGCGACGGCTACGGCTGGAGCTGGAGGAGAGAGGCGAGAGAGAGAGAGATATTCGCGAGAGAGAGAGAGAGAGAGAGAGAGAGAGAGAGAGAGAGAGACAGCGAGAGAGAGACGCGCTGGAGTGAGAGAGAAAGAGAGGTTAATGGGTCGGGTTAACGGGTCGGGTCATGATTTAACGGTCATGTAACTGGGGGGCACCATTATTTGACGGAAGGGGGCAAAACGAACAAACTAAACAAGTTTAGGGGCAAAAACGCGCAAAAAAAAAGTGAGGGAGCAACTGAAACATTTCGGTAAAAGTTGGGGGGCAAAATCAGACTTTTTCCTATTTTTTTTAAGAAAAAAAATACATTTTTGTTCCCTAAACTTGTTTCAGATGTGAAACTTACCCCCAAACAAAAAACTGCACATTTTTACCCTCTAACCTTTCAAACATTGTGCAACATGCCTCCTCCGTCTATTTGGTGTTAAAACCTTAGTTAAATAGTGACATGACATGGTGATGTGGATTTTTTAGACATCCTCACATTATGACATGACAAATAAATTATAACCCGACCCAAACCCACTCTCCTAACCCGACCCGAACCCAAATTGAACCCCTCTCTCAAATTGAACCCGAACAGCTCCTCTCTCTCTCTCCCTCTCTCCTGTCGCGAACCTCTCTCTTCCTCTCTCGCTGTGCTTCTCTCTCGAACCCACTCCTATCGCTATCGCTGCCCTTCTCTCTCGCCTGTGCTTCTTCGATCGCTGCTGTGCTGTGGTCTTCTCGATCTCCTCTCTCGCTATCGCTGCCCTTCTCTCTCGCAAACGAGGTCAGATTTAGTTAGTTAAGTTCAGTCAGATTCCCCTTTTCTCGTTTCTCAGTCAATTCAGTCAGATTTATCCCCTTTTCTCGTCGCTTTTGAGTTAATTAATGTGAAATTAGGGTTAATTAGGGTTCAAATTAGGGTTAATTTGGGTTAATTAGGGTTAGTTAATCTGAAATTAGGGTTAATTAGGGTCAATTATGGTTAATTAATCTGAAATTAGGGTTAGTTAATCTGAAATTAGGGTTAATTAGGGTCAATTAGGGTTAATTAATCTGAAATTAGGGTTAGTTAATCTGAAATTAGGGTTTTGCAGATAATAAGCTCGTTCAGAAAACTCAAATAGACTTGCAAAACAAACGAAAGAAATCAAGCCAGAAGAAAATCACCGGATTTGAGGTCTACACACACACCCAAATCTCGAAATCATGATAATTGCATAATTATTATTATTATCCTCATATTTTTCAAATATTTACCAGTTTGCCCCTGGAATCAAAAGTTTTAATCACTTCCACAGACTCACGAACCCGCGTCGTAGACGGAACCGACTTAATTCACAAATTCAGAGGTACACTTTTAATTAATTCATTTTCTCAATCAACCCCCTCAATTTCCAACTAATTCTTAATTACAGGGTTTCGAAACACGAGCAGTCAAATATCAGCATGCATATCGGCAAACAGAAAATACGTGATCTCTGCCAGCGAGGATTCCCATGTGTACATGTGGCGCTACGACGACGACGCGGCAGAACCTTCTAGAAGAAGCTGGCAGAGGAGGGGAGATTAGAACGTTCCAGAATTACGGATTTCCTGTTCGTATTTGATGATTATGTTTGTTCGTTTGTTCGAATGTGTATAGATAGATATAAATGAGAGGATTGCATGGAAGATCGATTATTATTATTATTATTATTATTATTATTATCATCGTTGTTATTATTTAGGCGATTAATTAATTGTATATTAAAGTCGAAGAGAAGGAGGATACGAGGAGAGAGATAGAGCCGTTGGATCTGGATTATGAAGGGGGGAGATTCTTTTGAGTGATGTATTAATACTTAAAGAACGGGAGGAGAAGGATTTAACAAATAATAGATGTATAATGGAAATAGCAATTAATCACACAAATTTCTAATTTCTAATAAATATTATACTACAATGGAAATAGCAATTAATCACACAAATTTCTAATTTCTAATTTTTAATAAATATAATGGAAATAGCAATTAATCACACAATAAGAGATGTGTTGTATCAAAATTAGTAAAATATGTTGTATTAAGCCTTGTTTGTGTCGATAATTTTGTAATTGTACTCCAACTTAAATAAAACATTATGTACAATTCAAATTTCATTAATTCAGTTTTGTAATTATATTATACTACAAATTAATTTTGTAACCAAAGATTAAGAGTACACAACAAGAGAAAAATAGATGTATATCGATTTGTATCGAAGATTAAGAGTACACAAATCAATAGATATTAAGAATTTGAATTTGTGATTTATCGATAAATATTCAAAAATTAATCAATAAATCAATCATCATGAAGATCGCGCCTCCTCTTTGCAGAACTTTTGAAGCTCCATTGTTGATGGGTATGAAACGCCAGCAATACGCAAATCATCAGGCTCTAGGATACGGAGCAACTCAGCCAATGGATATGATGTACGCAACAGGAGGCGCATACGGGTACGAGAATCAGGCTCCTCCGTTTCCGGCCGTCAGACTGCGAGGCCTCCCGTTCGACTGCTCCGAAGCTGACGTCATCGGCTTCTTCCAAGGGCTCGATTTACTCGATATTCTATTCGTGCACAAAAACGGCAGATTCACCGGCGAAGGATTCTGCGTCTTGGCATACCCACAACAGGTAAAATTTCGAATTTCAAATTGAAAGATTCAATCTGACTGATCGTGATCGTAAAATAGGTTACTCGATCTCGACTAAAAGTTACTCAATCTAGTATGCTAATGGAGATCTCCCTTCTCCTCCACAGGATTACATCCGCAACTGCACCTAATCGACTAGAAGTTACTCAATCTCGTATAATTCTTTACATATACGATTGTAATTGCAACAATACGAAGAGAAAATACATACCAATTCCTCCACCGAGAAGTTCATGAAGCGAGCTTGGTCTACAAAGCGATTTCTCAGAGCAAAATCCCATATTTACTGGCGAGGAACTGGAATCTTGAATCGGAATTGCTGGAGAATTAAGATTGAAATTCTCCATCGCCAATACCAACCCTAATCGACCAGTAAATGGACAAGTTGAGAAAATGGTGGGTTCTAGATGGGTGGAGAAGGAGAAGACGGGTGGAGAAGGATACCCTAATCGAATAGCCGGGTGGAGAAGGAGAGGGTTAGGAACCCTTAATTTGCCATCTCAGATCTAGCATGCCCTGACAAGAATTCGATTCTCCTTGCCGGAGAAGACGGGTGGAGAAGGAGAGGGTTTTGGAGAAGGAGAAGACCAACGACGGCACAGGAAGAAGAGTGGGTTCGCGACAGGAGAGAGGGAGAGAGAGAGAGAGATGGGTTCGGGTTCAATTTGAGAGAGATAGATGGGTTCGGGTAGGGTTAAAATTTACCGTTGAATGAAATATTATTATTATAACATATTATAAAAGTCCAATTATACAAATATATATTTGACAAAGTTTTTTCCTTAACATATCATTTCATATTTCATAGTTTATTTATGTTTAAAGTTATACGTGAGAGGTAAACAATCTACATTAAGCAGAACTCAAAACGGATTTACCTATTAAGAAGAAAACTCGAAATATTTTTTTTAAGAAGAGAAGAAAAAAAGAAGTAATGTTGATATTTTTTAGTTAAGGAGATTTTGTTTTTATATCGTTACTATTTGGAAGGTACATGCCATGCGTGTAGGGGTGTCAACGGTTAGGATACGGTTCGGATAGTGGTCATACCAGATCCATATTCATATTTTTTTTCGGATATGGACCGGATACGGATACGGTTCGGATATTGTCGGATACGGATACGGATCCTATTCGGATATTAAAACGGATACTATGATATAATAATATAATAATATTTTTAGAATTCAAGTCTTGATTATTTTGTAATTTAAAAAAAAAAAAAAAAAAAAAATATATATATATATTAATGATTGATTATTAAGTATTATTATGAATTAAAATATAGTAATTATCTATTAAGTATTACTATGATTTTGATCATGATTTCAACAAAACGATTACTCGTTTACAAATTTTATCCGGATCCGGATAGTATCCGGATTCATCAAAAAATTAACTCCTAGATCCGGATCCATATCCGGAAAAACGGATACGGTTTCATCTGGATCCGGATATTTCTTCGGATACGGTTCGAGTCGGTTCTAACAATATCCGTCCCATTGACACCCCTACATGCGTGATAATGTGACTATTAATAAATGCTACTAATAAATTTTTTATTGGAGAACAAAATTATATAAATTTTATGTGTTGCAAAGAATCCCATTTTTTCAACTCATATGACATATCAAACCACTTTTTTCAAATCATCATTTTACTTCCGGCACATTTAACATCTGCACATTTAGTTTCCAACAATTACATTTCGGCACTGACCATTTCCACACTTACCTTTCAGCACTTTACATTACTGCACCTTTTTGAATTTTTTTTTTTTTTACATGTGTTAGTCTTCGGATATGAAATTTTTTAAGAAAAAAAACATGAAAATTTAGTATATTTTTCATTTTGGGGAATAATATCGGCGTTTTTGAAAAATATGATGATTGAGTTTTTTTGAAAGTGTTACTTCAACTTTTTTCATTTTTCCAATTTTTTTAAAAAAATTAAAATTTGCATGTGTTAACGTTAAATTAAGAAATTCTTTGAGAATGATATGAATATTTAGTATTTTTGTCATTTTAGATAATTTTTTTTGCATTTTATAGAAAGATACGATAACTGATTATTTTTTAAAGTATTTGTCTTCACTTCTTGGATTTTTTTCAAAATTTTGGAAAAAAAAGAAATTTACTTGTGTTATTCTTCAATTACGGAATTTTTGAGAAAAAAAACATGAAAATTTAGTATTTTGCTCATTTTTGGCAATAATTTTGAATTATTAAGAAAAAAAGGATAATTGCGTTTTTTAAAAGTGTTAGACTGACTTTTTGATTTTGTCGAACCTTTTAAAAAGGAAAATTTTCTAATATTAGTCTTCAATTATGGAGTTTTTTTTGAGAAAACCATGAAAATATAGTAGTTTTCTTTTTTTAGACATGATTTTTTACTTTTCTTGAAAAATAATTTTGCATTTTCTCGGAATTTTTGGCAAAAAACTTGTAATACATGTGTTAGTCTTCAATCGCGGAGTTTGTTTAGAAAAAAACATGAAATTTTGTACTTTTCTCGTATTAGACTTTAATTTTGCCATATTTTTAGAAAAATGTGATCATTAACTTTTCCAAAGGTGTTAGACTTCACTTCTTACATTATTTTAAAAAATTTTTGATAAAAAGAGAAATAAACATGTGTTAGTCTTCAATTACGGAGTTGAAATTTTGGTATTTTTTCTGTTTTAGAAATTAATTTCGACATTTTTTGCAACAAAATACGAAAATTTACTTTTTTCAAAGTGTTTTAGCCTTCATTTTTTTCATTTTTACAAATATTTCAAATAACATAGAAATTGATATGTGTTAGTCTTCAATTCACGAGTTTTTTGAGAAAAAAAAACATGACATTTGAGTATTTTTGTTGTTTTAGACATTAATTTTGAGTTTGTTGGAGGCATTAGCCTTCACCTTTTGCATCTTTTTGAAAAATAGAAATTTGCATGTGTAAGTGTTTAAATGTGGAGTTTTTTGAGGTAAAAAACATGAAAATTTAGTATTTTGCTGATTTTCGAAAAATATGAAAATTTGCATCACTTCTTTCCGAAATGATGCTTCTTTGAATTTTGTTGTCTATAAGTTCTTTCCGAAATGATGCTTCTTGTGAAGATATTGCAGATTTTCTCAAGTCTTTGTCTTTTGCGTTTTCTTATTTCAATCTCTGGTTCAAAGTGAGAGTTGATTTTAGTAGAAATTTGAGAACTTGTATAATGTGAGGCATCTCTAGTTTCTATAATATGAGGCATCTAAAAATTTATTTCACTAACACAAGAATTAACAACTAAAAATTTATTCACACTGCTGTTATTCGCATAACCAATAAAACTGTATCAACAATTTTAGGACCAATTAATTTCTTTTCGGTCTTGGAATAATAACTTTGGCCAAACAATCTCATACACGGAGGATATATATTTAAATTTGGAGTTCGATCTTTCCATAATTTGCATGGAGTTTGTTTCTTTTTCTTCGAGAGAACTCGATTTTGAATAAACCATGATGTTAGCAATGCTTCTCTCCACAAATTTCAAGTAGTCTAAACATGGCATTAATCATGTCTCATAATGTGCGATTCTTTCGTTCGGATACTCCATTAGATTGTGGAGAATAGTGAGCCGTTGTTTCATGGATAATTCCATTTTGTTCATAGAACATGCTAAATTCATTTGAGGTATATTCACCTCCGTCAAATCGAATTGTCAAATCGAATGATTTTGATTTTCCTTTCTAGTTGATTCTCAACCCCAACTTTATTAGTTTTTAACTTATCAAAAACTTCACTTTTTTTTTTGAAAAAATAACAAGAGGGAATTTCTTCTATATCCTTGTTAAATGCATCAATTACATATTTATCCATCTTTAACTATTAATATCAAATTTATCCCTATTAATTTCTATTAATATCAAATTTGTCCAAAACTAACAATTTTGTTAAATTTAACAGAAAATTAATTAAAATGGACAAATATACCCCTCAACTAATCCTCAATCTCATAAACTTATCCAAATCCTAAACCCGATAACACACCCGATAACAAATAAAGCTCCATCACCTTCTCCATACGATCTCCATAGATTTTCATAGGAAGAAGAAGCTATTCCCAATCATCATACGATGAGGAGGTGATATGGCGGTCTCCAAAGCTGACGGTCCGAGAGGCTTGAGATCTGGCAAAGTTGTATGTCCGGCGAGGCAGTCTGGAGATCCGAAACACCCTAAACCCTCTTCAATGAATCGATTCTTTGGCGATTTGGAGTGGCTCGAACGGGTTCTTAATCGATTCTTTGGTGTTCAAATCGATTCATGGTATCTTAAAACATGTTCTCTAAATCAGTAATTGGCTTATTTTTATGATTTGTTTCATCAATTTTGGTTATGATCCTTTCTGAAGGAGTATTTGCAAAGATTTATGAAATTAAGCTTGAATTGGTTGCTATTTATCTAGATTTAGACAAAATAATTGCTTTTTTCTTTCTTAAATCCGAGATTTATTTTGTAGAAATTTGTTCGATTGACTTGATTGAGCTTTGAACTGATATATTTATCTAGATTTAGACAATTGGAGCTGATTTATTGACCAAGGCAATACAAACCAGTGACTGGCTATTCAATTACAAGTTTAATTATTTTTCCTTCAAATCTCTCTATCAATTTTTATATCTGCATAATTTGTATTTTATTTCACTCCAAGGTAATTATATTTTATTTCATTTCATTCAAAATTTCACAATTTTGTATGAATTTGGATCTTAATTGTACAATTTGGGGATAATTGAGATCAAATTGCACAATTGAGGACCAATTTGGGATTGATCCAAATGAGGATTCATTGTACAATGAAGTACACATTTGATATTTCTACTTTTGGTGAATAGATTGTTGGAGGAGATATTTTATTAAAGCTAATTGGAGTAAATTGGTCAAAATCTGAGGATCGAATGGATAATGTCGCTCTAAATCCTAAATCCCCCGTTCAGGTTCATTTCTAACTTTCTCTCTCTAAGTCAGAGAAATTCAGTATGCTTCGAAATTCTTAAGTAACAGCCAGCCAGCCTTGTGCTGCGCAAAGTTTTTCGCTTTTTCAGAACATTGCTAATAGTTCGTGTATTTGTTAATAGTTAGTTATTTTATTAATGTGTAGTTCGTTAATGATTTTCATGTCCTAATCATCCCTCCTGCCACTGGAACTCCATTTTCTCTGATTTTACTCGTAAATGTAATCCTTAATTAGTATTTATGTGATTTTGAGTATATCCTCTTAACTATAATTTATGTAATCCTTAACTAATATTTATGCAATCAAGAAATTTATATACTCATGTTTTTGAAGTGTATCTAGCGATGATAATCATATCAGAAGCCATACAATGCTCCATACATTGTTGAGGGCATTAGAAACAGGAGAAACCCAAATCACGTACATTTAGCCTCTGCCTCGACAGGGTCACTGGAGTGCCTTCTATTTCTATATATTCTTCAAGTCGTTGATCATGTTAATAAGGTCTAGATATTGTAACTAACAATGTGTACTGTGATTTTTTTAAGGGGAATTCTTCAAAAACCCCCCAACTTTTCCGAAAATTCTGAAAAACTCCCTCTACTTTTAAAAAACCCCCTATCTTTTTTAGATTCTCTCAAAAACCCCCTATATTTTTTGCTTCTTCAAAAACCCCCTAACTTTTTTAGATTCTCTAAAAAACCCCCTATCTTTTTATTATGTTTTTTAAAAAATAACCATTATACCCTTTAGTTTTATTTTTTAAATTTCTATAATTTAATAAATAATGAATATATATTAAACTATTATAAAAAAATTAAAAATAAATAATACATGATATTATAATATTATAATAAATAATATATAGTATTAAAATATTATAATAAATAATATATTGATATTAAAATATCATTTTCAACAATTATTATAATATTTTAATATCAATATATTATTTATTATAATAATTTAATATATATGTATTATTTATTATAATATTTTAATATCATGCATTATTTATTATTTATAATTTTATTGATATTAAAATATCAATAAAAATGTTATAATAATATAATATCATGCATTATTTATTTTTTATAATTTTATTGATATTAAAATATCAATAAAAATGTTATAATAATTTAATATCATATATTATTTATTGATATTAAAATATTATAATAAATAATACATAGATATTAAATTATTATAATAAATAATATATTGATATTAAAATATTATAATAATTGTTGAAAATGATATTTTAATATCAATATATTATTTATTATAATATTTTAATACTATATATTATTTATTATTATATTATAATATCATGTATTATTTATTTTTAATTTTTTTATAATAGTTTAATATATATTCATTATTTATTAAATTATAGAAATTTAAAAAATAAAACTAAAGGGTATAATGGTTATTTTTTTAAAAACATAATAAAAAGATAGGGGGTTTTTGAGAGAATCTAAAAAAGTTAGGGGGTTTTTGAAGAAGCAAAAAATATAGGGGGTTTTTGAGGAAATCTAAAAAAGATAGGGGGTTTTCTAAAAGTAGAGGGGTTTTTTTAGAATTTTCAGAAAAGTTGGGGGGTTTTTGAAGAATTCCCCTTTTTTTAATTTTAATATAATTTGAGATGACAATTCGCCAACTCCTTCAAAAAATGTTTGTGAATTGTTTATTCTTCAAAACATAGAGTCGTAATTGTAAAATGCGGCTTTTTTAGAGTTGTATTATGAGCTTTTATTTAGGAGATAAATTTAATTTGTTTTTAGGAGGATAAATTTGAGCTTTCATTTTATATTTAGGAGGATAAATTTGAGTTTTCATTTTTATATGATTACAATACAACTTAGAACAAAAAAAAACATTTCAAAATTATCAAATTTATCGATAAAAGTTAATCTAATGAACTGGGCTAAGAATCAAAGCATAACATAATACTCGATGAACTGATATTACATTATATAAATGAACCCCAACAAAACTGTTTTGTTCACAAAATAAACCAATTAGTACATTCCATCAACATTGAATTGTAAGAGCATAATTTCATTCCATATATACACATCACGCTATATATATAAATCATAACACACAAAAAAATTCAAATGTAGAAATTTACACATGTATCATGATGATCCGTATCATATATCATGATGAAATCTACAAAAATAAAAAATATATAATAATTGCAGGGGTATATTTGAATTATTGAAACTTTTGAGGGGAGGGAATAATTTCACCTGTAAGTTCACGACGAAAATGGGGACCTTCTTTCCTGCTTCACTCTGTTGATAAAAATACACGATGTACGAAAATTAAAAATAAGTCTAGAGGGAGAGAGAAAGTTAGAAATGAACCAGTGATTTAGGGTTGAGAGCGACATTATCCATTTGATCCTCAGATTTTAACCAATCGACTCCAATTAGCTTTAATAAAGGATCTTCTCCCGCCATTTTTTTCACAAAAAGTACAAATATCAAATTTATCCTTCATTTTATAATGAATCCTCATTTGTGTCAATCCCAAATTGGGTTTCAATTTTAGCCCCGAGTTGATCCTCAATTTCGTAATTTGATCCGAATCAGCCCCAAATTGTACAATTAAGGTCCCAACTCATGCAAAATTGTGCAATTTTGAACGAAAAATCAAATAAAATATACTTACCTTGGAGTGAAATAAAATATGATTATGCAGATATAGAAATTGAGAGAGAAATTTGAAGGATAAAGTAATTAAACTTGTAACTGAGAGAAATCGACTCCAATTATCTAAATCTAGATAAACATCAACCAATTAAAACTCAAGCTAACAAATTTCTACAAAATAAAATATCGTATTTAAGAAAGAGAGCAGCTATTGATTTCATTTTGTCTAAATCTAGATAAATATTAACCAATTCAAGCTCAATTTCATAAATACTTACAAATACTCTTTCTGAAAGGATCAAATACCAAAATTGATGAAAATAAAAGCATAAAATGGCCAATTATTGATTTAGGGAGGAGTGTTTAGGATACCATGAATCGATTTAGAACCCGTTCGAACCAGTCCAGATTGCCAAATAATATAGAGTTTAAGGTGTTCCAGATCCCGAAACCGCCTTGCCAGACCATCAACTTCGCCGTCTCTCAAGCTCGCCCGCCGCGCAGACCGCAAGATTGCCTCATGATCGTATGAAGATAGGGAAGAGCTTCTTCTTTGTATGTAGATCGTATGGAGAAGGTGATAGAGCTTTATTTGTTATCGGGTGTGTTATCGGGTTTGGGGTATGGATAAGTTCATGAGATTAAGGATTAGTTGAGGGGTATATTTGTCCATTTAAATTATTTTTCTATTAAATTTAACAAAATTGTTAGTTTTGGACAAATTTGATATTAATAAAAATTAACAGGGATAAATTTGATATTAATAGTTAAGGAGGAATAAATATGTAATTTATGAATTTAACAAGGATATAGAAGAAATTCCCCCAAATAACAATAAGAATATTTTGAGTAATCACAACGATTACCCTTTAGTGGGAATTTTGTTGAATCACTCACATCGGTGTGGACAAATTCTAAAATATTAGTCTCGCATTTAACATTATTGTTTTGCTTCAACACAAATTTCACATTGTGATTACAAATCTAACTTTTCTTTTGGAATTAAATTCAAAGCCATCAAAACTAAAAACTAATGTAGTTGATAATATTTATCTAACAGAACATAATTACAGAATATCAAAACTAATAAATTATGTGTGCATTATCTTGGACAGTAGGTTCCAAACTATCAAACTTAATTTATTGCATTTAAGGGGTCCACACTCACATACTAATAACAACTAACTAAAAGCACTTCGATCCACATTAGGAAACTAAATCGTCTCTTTTCACTGAACTCGATACAAGGAAAAATATACTGGAATTTATTTTGGCTAAACTAATCTTCAAGTTCAATCTTGAAAAGATCAACCGTTCGACCACCTTTTGTGAAAGTGTCCCAAGATGCAACGGCGTAGTCTTTTGCGACGACCTTCTTATACAAAGCCGGTCTTTCGTCGCTAACCAGTGGGTTAGCTGGCTCGAGCTCTTGCTCTGGTCCCGGTCCGTAGAACATGACAACGGATATTCTATCTTTCTTTGTATTTGTCAGTACACGATGCAAAGGGCTTTTGGTTATTTTATTACTGATTATCTACATTAAAAGGAAAAAAAAATACATTAATCTACCATGCATACATGTATATGAATTGATTATAATTAATTACCTCCATGAAATCACCGAAAATTATGAGCAACGAATTAGGAATGGCAGGAATATCGATCCATTTCCCTTCTTTTTCGACTTGAAGACCGCCAACATCTTTGTCGAGTAGAAGAATTGTGAGAAAAGATGCATCTGAATGAGGCTTTATACCGAACACTACATCGGGCCTCGTACATTGTGGGTAGCAGGTGAATCTCGCATATATTTCTGCATTTTTGTGTAATTGGTCGACAAAAAATCCTTCGCCCAGGTCCAATTGTTTTGCCATTACACTTAGGATGCAGTCTCCTACTTGTTTGCTCTTTGCGGTAAATTCATCAAGAATGTCCCTGTATAAATCTAGCTGATTTAGCATAAAATTTACCAAACTCATTCCGACGAAACATCTTTTTTTAGGAGCATGATAATAACAATATTATTTCATTATTTGTTGTTATGTTCTTTCGGTGGCACTTTAAGAGAGAATTTATTATGTGAGCAATATATATGATGAGTTATTGCGTTTTAGTACACAACTACTATTTACGATGATAATAACAAATATTATCTCGAAACAAAACTATGTTATAATATATTAATATCATTGTATTCTTATAACTTAGCTAAAGTAAAATCATTTATATTTCATTATTATTTTACTTTATGCTAGTAAACAACTCATTTTGTTTTACCGAATAATAATACATATATTAGTGTCCGTGTATAATGATATTTGATATTTAATATAATTCACGAAAAAACATGACAAATATGATAGACGTGTGAACTGCACATCAATATATTACTAATAAAAAAATATATTTTGATATAAGTAGACAATTAAAATGATAGATGATATGACATATATATATATATATATATATATATATATATATATATATATATATATATAGTTGAAAAAGAAATTGAAAACTAATAATGAAACCTAACTAAGTAAAAATATAATAAAAAAATATTTAATATTATATGATATTTTTAGAATTACATGTCTAAAAATAATTTTAAAATTACATTATTTTGAAGAAAAATATTTTTTAAATTACATGTCTAAAAATAAAAATAAAATTGCTATATGTTTTTTTTATATTTGAGAAGTTATTTGTGGTTTCATACATAAACTATTACCTTTAATATCAAAGTGTTTCGAGTAAAAAAACTAACTATAACCTACTTATCATTTTACAATATTCTTTTTGAAACTGTAGATTAAAAAGAATACTAAAAGTAACACTTAAAAATCAATCATGTAAATATATATTATTTTCACTGTCTTTGTTACATATTTTTGTTAACGAATTTAATTTAGAAAAACAAGTTTCTGTTAGAAAGCTGTATGATAATATGGAGACGAACATAAAGAAGATTCAAACAAATGTATTTCATATTCTTAAAATTAAATAGTAAATTACTAAAAGTTATAGTTAAAAACCAATTATATAAAAATAGTCTTTAAAAACAATTTATAGCGGAAATATAATAAAATAAACTGTTTACATAAATTTTGTTTACAAATTTATCACTAATAATATATGATTTATATTTTTTTTAATATTATACATTAAGTTATTAGTATTTGATACTTGGATTTTTCGTCTCATATTAATATTCAAATTTGATCATGTAACTTAAATGTAAAATGAAAACAATTAAATATAATTGGTGTACAAGAACCTAGCTAATGATAAGATTATTTCATTAATGTATGGTGGCGTACCATTCTACAATCGTGCAAATTTCGGTGTAAAATAAATAATGGATAAATAATTTTTTACTAAATAATCATAATCCAATGATTTAAAATTTATCACGTATTATAATCTAATTAACGGTAGAAAAACTCTGATGACGTAGTACAAATATATTGTCTACAATTAAGCGAAAAAGAAAGATTTAAATTAACTTTGTTACTTAATTAGTAAGAGCCAGCTCTCGTCAAACTTTTTGGTATTCATCTGTTTGAGAATTGTAAATTGAAAATTAGACATTCTGGGTCTCAATTACATACAGGGAAGTTTTAGTAGATAATAAAAACGAATTACCTTCGTCAAATTTTATTTGTACAGATTTAAAGATCAAATCCTAACCACTCATTTTACTTTGGTTTATCTTTTTTTAATATACATGTTATCTGATTTCGATACCGTTCGGATATTAAAACAAATACTATGATATGATAATATGACATAATTAGTTTTATATAATGTCTAAGGGCCTTGATGCAAAAAAAAAAAAAAAAAAAAAAAAAAATTTATATAAAAGAGACCTGAAAGATTGGGGCTTTTCCGGCCAACGAGAGGTATCTCTTTTGTGTTCGGGATGCACTAAAAGATACAATCTGTCGCACCAATCGAGGATCTGTTCATCGTTATCGACACGATCGTTCCCGTATCCTTCGTATTGAAAGTGTTTCCCATCTTTCATGTTCGAGTACCTCTGCCTCTCTTCGATAGGGAGACGAAAGAAATTATTCGTCACATTTAGCACCTCCTCCAAGTGACTGAATGGTATTCCATGTCCTGTTCCCTGATCATAAACTAAGATTTTACGTATCTTATTATTTTTTTTCTTTTTATGAGCTTATATGACTTGCCAGAAAAAGTCCCCAAGACTTGGCAGCTGAAAGCAACTTTGCACCCTCATCAGCTTCGCTGTCAGATCTTGATAAACGGCTGAGATCGATCACCGGGATGGGAGAAGGTGGCAAGGAAGCATCGATAGGACGGTTCTCTTGACTCAGGATATATCGAGTAGGGGGGTTCTGGCCATGAATCGCGAGCTCCTGTACTAGATTAAATCCTAGCCCTATTTCTTCCATTGCTGGAGTTAGAGAGAATAGTGTCTCGAGATAATTGAGTAGTGATATGGTGATATATATTTCTGAGAAAATCTTGTGTACTTCAATGGATGTGCATTTTTATGTACACGTCATTAATAGGAGATTAATAGGAGACCGATACGTGACGTGTATATGAAGTGCATATGAAATGTCACGTGTCGTGTTTCTATTAATTGTGTGTATATGAAATGTTATCCGTGAATGCATTAGTCGATCTCTATATTTTTAGTACTTTTTCATGAGATTTGATGACATGGTATATAGTTATTAAATTTTAATTTTAATATTTTAATTTATGATTTGATTATTTTAATATATGATTTGCAATTAATTAACTTGTTAAATTACAAGTTTAACGTGTTAAAAATTAAGATGCTAAATTATAGTCAAATCATCAGAGTATGGAGGTATTTTAGGACATATATGGTGTCACCAGATTGCAACAAAAAATCGCTAATTTATAATTAATCCAGTTAATTAACTTATGGATTAACATATGTGGATTGATTGACGTATTAATTAACATCTATACGGATTAACAAATGATAATTAATATTTAAAAATTATTAATTCAATGTTTTTTGTTAATTGAAATGTTAATTAAATAGATTAATTAATAATTAGTTATTTTTTTTGTCGCACATTTAGTGGCAGAGTATAATTTCCCTTAACAATTTGCATAGTTAAAGCACCGAGTTTTGTGGTGAATCTTATCCACAACTTTTAGCGAAACAACATTTTCATATCCTTCTCTTTTATATAATGATAAAGTGGATTTCTAACCGTTACTATATCTTTCAATTTTTTATTGGAATAGATAAAAAATATAATTAATTTGTGATTAAAACAAAATAGCTAAAAAAGATAATTAGTTTTTTAAGACCATCAGCATATTTGATTTAGCTTGGGTAGAAACAAATTCTTTTCTTAACTTTTTGAAAAGGATACGACAAATAAAAATAAAGAACGGATTAACAAGGCTAAGAAGTTCTTAGGAGGCGTTTGGTTCGTGTTTTAGAATTCATATGTCTTGGCATCCATCCTAATTTATTTCATTCTCATGTTTGGTTCAGACACTAGGTAATAAATTAACGTCATACACGATGCCCATGGACATATTTCATGGAAATATGATTACCATCAAAATTGGTGATTTTTCTCTATTCACATGGACATTCCATCTCTTCAAATATTAAAAACTAAAATTATTCCAAAAAAGTTATTTATTTCACATAGTTTCAAAATTTGTAGGAAAAGAAGATGTATCAACTAAACATAACTATTGTGTATGTCATGAAATACTATTTCATGGAATGTAATTCCTTGACATATAATATTCCAAGATATATTTTAAAGTTCGAACCAAACGGCTTCTTATAGAATTTTCGAGAAATCTTATTTAAGAAGCAAATAATTTTAAATACATTCAAACGTAAAGTGAAAATGGACATAAATGTTATGGATCTTATTTCTTTCTATGCAAGTATGAAAATCTTTCATAAAGGAACTAAATAAAAGTGATCAATCGAGAACAGACAACGTCAATTATAGACCCCGCGAGTCACTTTGTCTATCACTCTTCATCAGAAAAGATAATTTAACCTACTACCAAACTCAATAATTGATTCTCAATTCTCATTTCAAAAAAAAAAAATTGATTCCCAATTCAATTCCTCTCTCTTTCTCTCTCTCTCTCTGAATCTTTATCAGTCCTTATCCACAAACTTTATTTATTTACATAAAAAAAAAAGGTCATATATGGTGCTCCTCAAATTTCCTCCACCATCCTCTATATCACTAATTAACATGATAATTAACAAAAGTACATTTCATTAACGATTAATTGATATATAATTAAAATACACATGAGTTAACAATTCTTAATCAATATCAATTAA
The DNA here is from genome assembly GCA_946800325.1 of Luzula sylvatica. Lineage (NCBI taxonomy): Eukaryota > Viridiplantae > Streptophyta > Magnoliopsida > Poales > Juncaceae > Luzula > Luzula sylvatica. Next base: position 3,388,547 of record OX326958.1, on the reverse strand, counting down.
ACGTTAATAGAGTGTATTTTTGTTAAATACCGTGTTAATTAATCGTTAATTGATGATATAGAGAATGCTGGAGGAAATTTGAGGGGCATGATATAATTATCCTAAATATATATATATATATATATTCGAAAATCTAAAATATAGAATTTTTTCTTTGGAAATACAAATTTCAAATTTATCCTTTCGAACTTAATTATTTTTCAAAAATATCATACTAAAACTTACAAATTATCAAATTTAACCAAATTATCAACTTTCATCAACTTAACATATAATTAAGCTTATGAACTGTAATTTTTTAGTCACAACTCCCAACCCCCAACCCCGACCTCCTCTCTAAGCTCAGCCTGGACTCTGCTTCAGAGAAGAAGAGCAATAATTATTTTGCTTCCCCTTTCTTTTTTGTCTTGTTATATCGCCGCAATTCTTGTCATGTCTTTTGACTTATCCGGCAACAATAATGAAAAAGCAACAAAATAACAGGAATATCATTAATATACCATGAAGAAAAATTATACTTGTTCATTTTAAATCTCCTCAACATTTTATTGTGTTAGCAATAAATAATAAATGTTTTAAATATAAAATTGTCTTAAAAATCAATAATATCTGACAAATCGTATTAATTAGTGATAAATCAAATTATTAAAAAATTATTTGGTTTATTTGAATCATATTTATTTAAACAAATTTTTATTATTTTATCTTCAAAAATTTTAAAAGCAAAATATTTCCATTTGTATTTTGCATATTTTTGTGCAATTTTTATTTTTATTTTCGTTGTTATATTTTTGTTTATTGTTTATGATAATTTTGTTCATGTGCATTCATTTAACACATGATAAACGGTGCATCAATTTGATCCAATAACTTATTTTTCAAATGTATAAATTTAGATTTGATTAATTATTGAAGGTGTTAAACAAACTTATTAGAAATATTTATTATTATTTAATTCGAATGTCAATACATCAGTCAGGCTAGTGAATTCTAAAAGAGATATCACTCTATCCTGAATAACTTATACAAATATGAAATAAACAAAAAAAAAAACTAGCAATCTCATATTCTTAATCCATGTCAATTAGAATAAGGCTCCAACCAAAAACATTTGAGCACATCTAGCAAAAATAAAATACAATACATAACATGACACATACAAAAGAAACATGATTCGATGTTATTGAGTGCACACTACATCATAGATTACGAGTTTAATTTTTATTTACACCAATAAATGAGAGACAAAAAAACTTGTTTCATTTACTCGTTTTAACTAGTAATATATAAATATAATTAACAATTTTCAAATAATAATTAATTGTGAACTGAAAGAAATTTTAATTATATATTAATTATTAATTGTCACGCTAACTACACATTCATTGGATTTGTGGGGAAATGTGGGGAAATAGGGGGCATGGTAGATTTACCTCTAAGTAAAGGAAATTTTACTTTGTCCCCTCGTTTTCCTCTCGTTTACCTCTAAATTAAGACTTTAATTAACATGACAATTAGGGAGTAAAACGTAATTAACAACTTTCAAATATTAATTAATAACTATTAATTGGAAAAGATTCTAATTACATATCCTTTTTTATTAATTATATATTAATTGTTAATTATGTGTTTATTAGATTTTGGAGAAATGCGAGGAAAATAGGGGATATGGTAGATGGCCTCTTAAGTAAAATTGGAATGTGAGAAGAATATTTCAAGTCGAATTTATATATATATTATTTGTTTATTGTGTTACTGTTATTTATATGTGTAGAATAAATTGATCAAATTTAGTTAATAAGCTAAACATTAATGTAATTATGACGTGGAGTTTTTATGTGTATAATATTATCGGTGATGTGTTTTTACTTTCTATAATGAGTTAAATTTGAATTACACATTAGGGCCTGTTCGGCATTGGTGGAATAGAACGGAATAGTGGATTAACTGGTTTATTCCACTCTATTCCATCCGAACAGAAATGGAATAGCATGGATTAAAGTGATGGAAAATGATTTATCTTTATTCCATATAAAACATGGAATAGATCTATTCCACCTAATAGTTCTTTATTTTGAACCAATTTACCCCTTATTATTATTACTATAATAATTATAATAATTATTATTATATAATTAATATAATTATAATTATAATTATAATTATAATAATATTAATAATATAATAATAATTAATATAATAATATAATAATAATAATAATATTAATAATATAATAATTATTATAATATTAATTATAATAATATTATTAATATAATAGTATTATTAATATAATAATAATAATTACTATAATTACTATAATAATAATTATTATTATTATTTATTATTATAATAATAATAATTATTATTATCATTATTATAATAATAATTATTATTATTATAACAATTATTATTATTATTATTATTTGATTTGATTTTAATTAGAGAAAAATTAAATTATACGATAAGGGCATTTTGGTCATTAGCACCATTCATTCTTTTTAAACCTACATTCTTAATCCATTAGTTTTGCCGAACAACATTGGAATAAAATGGTTTAATTGTCTATTCCCTATTCCTTTATTCAGTTGTAAAAAACGGTGTAAAACGGTAAAAAAACGGTGAAAAACGGTGAAACGGTGGCAAACCGTTTCGTTTTCTGCAAAACGGTTGAACAAAACGGTCCACCGTTTTTTTACCGTTTTTTACCGTTTTTTTTTTTGAAAAACGTTTTGCAACCGTTTTACATACCGTTTTTTGCATAAAAATTTTGGGCTAATTTTTTTTTGGGCTTTATTTTCTTGGCCTGACATCAGAAGTTGTGCTTTCTTTTGCTGAATTTGTGTTTTTTTGCTGAATTTGTGCTGTTTTGGATAAATTCGTGCTGAATTTGCTGAATTTGCTTTGTTTTGGATGAATTTGTGATGTTTTTGTGCTGATTTGATGTTGTTTTTGTGCTGATTTTGACTAATTTGTACTGATTTTGTCTAATTTATGCTGATTTGGTGCTGTTTTTATGCTGATTTGGTATTGTTTTTATGCTGATTTTGCGTAACTCGTGCTGTTTTTATTTGAGATGATATTTTTGATGATATTTATTGTATTTTGTTGTATTTTGATGATATTTTAATGTATTATAACTCAATCGTTTTTAACCGTTTTTTAACCGTTTTACGACCGTTTTACGGGTAAAACACTAAAACGGTGCCGGACCGTTCCGTACCGTTTTCCGTCTTTTACAACACTGGCGTAACATAGTCTATTCCTCTATTCCATCGCTTGCCGAATGGGCCCTAGGAGTTCAAATATCATTTTCTTAAAATAATGATACTTCAAAAGATATTTTTTTTTTAAATAAGATATCTTGTGACTATAAAATAATTTGGTCTCAAGTACAAGTACACATAAGACATGTTATCATTTTCTTAATTATAAGGTTTAAAGAGAGATCAATAACAGAAAATCACTCTAAAGTCTAAACTATACATCATAAGATGCGACTGAGGCTTAAGCTTATTAGCTCTGGATGGGCGCTTGCTTCTTCTTAACCGGAGAAAGAAAGTTTCATAGAGTGCATTATTTGCAACTAAGATTTCATACTATGCAAAGACGTTATTAACGCGACATGGATTAAGTACGCTTTTGCATATGATTTAAGATTTTAAGATACATTTTAGTTTTCACACAGCTACGATCCTTAGGGGTGTGTTTGAATCGCAATAATTTGAGATAACCATGGTAATCTCATTCCTTGAAAAATCACATTATCATGGAATGAAAATATTGTTGTTTGGATTGAAATTTTACATTCCTAAGAATGTCAATATTCTTTGATTTATTCACTTATGAAATGACCATTATCTCCTTGAGATATATGAAATCAATTATGTATTTTATATATTCATATCATCTAATATTTTTATATCTTTTTAACGTGTAATTCAATATTATAATATATTACTACCTAAAAATATTTATACTTCATTTTACGAATTAATATTTAAATTAAACACAAATATAATTTAATAATATATACAAAATACATTTAGAAGGAGGATATAAAATCCAAATATATTATTTATTCTTAAAATAGTTATAATTATATTAAACTTAATCATTACTAAAATTAATATTATATAATTAAATTATATCTATTTTATATATCATTTTCGTAAAATAAATATAAGAATTATTTTAATTATAACTACAATTATCTAATTACATTTAATTTACAAATAAACAAATAAATATTTCAAAAATAAACAATATAATAAATAGAAGAAATTTTCGTAAATGACAAGGGAATGTCACATTACCACCATTTTTTATGGGATCACTTTCTCATGATTCATGAGAATGTGTCACATCATGAGAATGTAACATTCAGCCACGTAGAATTACAATGATGTACCTAACAATGTAATCACATTCTCATAAGCCAAGAAAAATTACAATTTTTTCATGATCCAAACACACCATAAATGTATATTAGATAGTAAAACATAAATATTCCTATTCATTAAAGTATATTAAATGTATATTACATAGTCAAAAAATGCAATACCGAACATCTTACATTTTCATACATTTGTTATTAAATTTTCATATATTTATTATTAAAAAGTTTTTTTCTCCATTAATTGGTGTCAATAAAAATTTAACTCATAATCATGACTGTGTTATGCACTCAACCACTTGAATTATGGATATATAGGCTCGCACATTCATTATAACTATATTTTCTTTGGGGGCTTCTATCATATTGAACTTTCCACTGAATTTGATATATAATAATCATTAAATTGATCTCATTTAGAAAAACCAGAAGTGTTTAATATAAAATAATCATTAAATTGATCCCGTCATTGAGAGTTTTATGTTTTATTTATTGCAGCCCAAACCTGGAGATGACGGGTCTTACTTATCCAATTGATATTGCAAAAGCCATTGTATGAAGCTTAATTGTATGATTCTAAATGCAAGATAAATTACTATTATAAATTATAAATTTGAAATGCTTGATCATTAAATGTTCAGGGTAAAATGATGAAATTGTATTGGTGGTGGTGGGAGTTGATTGTCGAGGCATCCAGTTACCCAATTATCCATTTTCGTTTATTTCTCCTTTTTTGTTGTCTAAAACTACCAAATATTTTTTTCATGCAGGTTGTTGTACAAAGATTGCCTTCCTAGAAAAAATGATTTTGCATAAATAATGTGACCAATAATTTCTCAAGTAACTAGTGATTTTGTTGAAGGTTATATCATCCGAATCTATTACGAATTACAGAACTTGATAATGCCAATTAAAAGGACATGTAGTTTATGCTCCCAATCTTGTTTGTTATTTCATCTAGAGCATTTGAGTATTCATCAAGGATTCAACAAGGATTCAACAAGAGAATCTAGAGGGCTCTGGAATGAAAAAGAAATGTGTATTATTGCATATTTTATTATGTGCATAAGATATTCGTAAACAAAAGTATTTCTTCGGTATTATTGTATACTTTATTATGTGCATAAGATATTCGTAAACAAAAGTATTTCTTCGGTATTATTGTATACTTTATTATGTGCATAAGATATTTGTAAACGAGAGTATGCTTTATTATGTGCATAAGATAAGATATTTGTAAACAGAAGTACAATATTTATTCATGTGTATATATAATATATAACATGACATAATTAGTTATTTGAATTTCATAATGTTTTGTGTGTTATATTTGAAAATTACATTGTTGGATATGATATTTGTATTTACACTTTCAAATTAGCACTTGAACCCGGTTGATCCACCGGTCGAACCAGTCAACCGTTTATCCGAGACTCAGCCGGATCGATGTCCGGTCCGATTTTTAAAACATTGGATCACGTATGTCTTGCTCCTCTCCTTATTTATTTTTTATTTTGCCCTTTTATAAGTCCAACTATTGGGGCTAACAAATATTAGACTTCATGTATATAACTAGGATCTATCAACCTGTCTCGGCCCGTAAGTAAGCCCAGCAAATTCACGAATTAGGACATTAAATGGACTAGGGACATCACATGAATATTTTATGGGGAAAATATACTTTGCCCCCCAACATCACAAAAAAGTCCTTGATGAGGTGGCAAAAAGAGGATTAGTGGGTTGTTTAGCCTCTCTAATTGATTCGATTAAATATTAATTAACACGTTTAATTGAATTAACCCGTCAATTAGCATGTACCAATATTAACATGTATACGTGTCAATTAAACGTGTCAATTAATATTTAATCGAGTCAATTAGAGAGCCTAAACAAACCATTAACCCTATTTTTGCCACCTCATCAAGGACCTTTTTTGATGTTTGGGGGGCACCATATATAACCTCTATTTTATGTATGTATTGTTTATTTTCTTATAGATAATTTTGTTGTATGAGCAGTTGGTAAAGACATGCTCGTGTGTTTAATTGGATAAGAGTATAATTTGCATTGTTTTTAGGGGCATGGCTGCAAATTTACATTAGGTTTTATTACAAGATTTATGTGAAGATAAAGTGGTCATATTAATACTATTAATACTATTAATTAATACTATATATTAAAGTTTAATGAAGGAGACCATATTTTGACACGTGTCCAAATATGTTAAACACTTAAAAGTAATGAATCAAACATATAATCCCTCTAGCTCACGTTGTTAAAGAGGTAAGCTTCCATCTCGCCAACCAGGGTTTGAATCCTGCTAGTAGCATTTTTTCGGTTTTTTGTAGTTTGACATGTATATGAATATGGTAAATACATAAAAGTTAGCAACATACAACAACTAATTTCTCTGGCCCAGTTGGTGGAGTAACATTGCTGCCAGCGTGGCTATCAGGGTTCGAAATCCGCAGGCATCATTTTTCCTATATTTAGTCGCTTTCATACGTGAGAATTATAAACAATAAAAAAAAATCAAAAATATTTATCATAGCGGTTGAGTTGTATGGCTCTGTAAGAGAAGGTCTCCGGTTCGATCCCCAGAAGTCACCATAATTTTTTTTGCATAAATTACCTGCGTTGTTCATATATAAATAAGCTAAAAGTTAGTCATTGACACATAGAATGGGTAGTGTAGATGGTAATAGATCATGCACACTTTGGTGATGACTTGGGTTCGAAACCCATTGAAAGCATGAATTTTGTTCTTTAATGTTTTCATGCTATAAAATGGAAAATGATTCAAAACTCCAACACACACATATTTTCATCAATATGTTATATTCAACAAAAAATTATTAATTCATGCCTCCAACATACACACAACATATTTTTCAAAAATCATATTAATCAAAACAATTTGTGTTATAATTTGTAAACTATTTTTTTATTGTCCAAGAAAATAAAGAAACTAAGGAGTCAATACTTAAACTCTAAAAATTATCTAATCGTATTATACAAACTCATTAATCAAAATCATTTCTGCTATAATTTGCGAAATAATTTTTTATTTTCCTCATAACATAAATAGAAACTAAAAGAGTAAAAATTATAATTAAATCCTAAAAAATACCGAATTATAAACTTTCACAATCTTATAAATAAATCCTAAAATTTTATAAATTATAATTATAAAATCTTATAAAAACTATATTCTTTCACAATCTTATAAATTATATTTAAATCCTAAAATTTGAATTGCTTTTATTGTTGAAGAAACTTAATAGACATTAAAATTAATAAAAATAAAAATAGTTAAACTTATAATTAAACCCTACAAAATGTCTATCTATATTTTTTAGCAATACTATTATTAAAATTCATTTGAGCTATAGTTCGAATTTTTTTTTACTGTTGAAGAAAATAAATAGAAACACGAAGAGTGAAATTATAATGAATTAATTAATTTTTCGTACTCGCTTTAATTAATTAATTAATTAATATCAATAATTCTACAAATACTTAATTTTCTGAAAAATTGCATAAAGAATTTGTGGTACAATTGATAATGCTATGGGTGTTGGTGGTGATCACCTGGGTTCAAGTCCACCCATTCTCAACTTTTTTACTTTAAAAAAAAAGTACTTCTAGAATCAATATAATTACAACTTAATTATTAAACTAATTATTTTAGTATATATATAATATTAATTACATGATTTTTTTTAATATTCAATCCATAATTATTATACATAATTAATACATTAATATTAACTAATTTGTGGATAATTGTTTTGATTTTGTTCTAAAACATGATTAAATTTCATATGTTTAATATTTGGAGTAATTGAAAATTTTAGCACACACAAATAGAAATTTACTATGAAGATGCAATTATATCATGCACCCAACTTCAAATTTCATGCATGTTCGACAATGTCGAAAATTATCATTTATATGTTTTTAATATTACAAATATCAAGAATTAAACATAAATATATCTCTAAAATTAAAAGAATAAGCATTTCTAAATAATATATATATATATATATATATATATATAGTGCAACTAAAATACTTGTACAAGTAAACTGAGGATGGTACTTGTGACTTCTACACCTTCAGATCAGCTCTGAGATTCGTGCTAGGTAATTTAGATAACGGCTCTTACTTCTCCGTCATGTTCTTCTTACTTGCCTTGCCTCGTTTGTCCCTCGCCTGCAGAGTCCAATATACTTTTTCGTCGCTCACCTCTTCGACTGCCGACCTAGTTTCGGCGAACTTTTAGTTTCCCTCTGCATCTCGTCTCCACGCCTTTCTCTCTTTAGTCCCTCACTGTGAGTTTGGCCTCTTTAGATTGTAGCATGCAAAAAGAATGGTGTTTATTCCTCTCCTAGGCTCCGCTCCTTGCCAAAAAGGTAAATGTGCCCTAGTTCTTTGTTTGATTTGCTTCTTTATTTTCTTGAATTCGGATGGTATTCCATGAAACAAATTACTAATTTGTCTCTAATTTTACTCAATTAAACTTTAAAGTTCAAACTGCACAATAAAATTATTGAAAAATACTTGGTGATGTTTGATTTATACCTGATTGGGTTTGATTTAGTGGGGTTGACACTTCTTATTCGATTTCCAATCAATTTCAACTTATGTAAATTCTATTGGGTTTGATTTATACATGATTGCTTACTCTCCTTTTGACTTATACCTGATCGCTTACTCTCCTTTATCTCTGACTTATATGATTGTTTTACTTTCCTTTTGATTTATACCTGATTGCTTACTCTCCTTTTGATTTTTAAAATATTTTTTCTAGTTTATAAAGAGATAAGCATATATTTTTGTCTTCAGAGAACTTTATACCAGCCAGTTATACAAAACTAAAAATGATAATAATTGATGTGCATAGAAATTGAAGATTATGTAACCCTGTCTCATCGTGTCTTAAATTGTGCAATTGGAGTCTGTTTTTTTTATCGAAATGTCCCATCAATAGAAAATTTTGCATCTGGCAACACCGAAATTGTATAATTTCACATTTTTTCAGGCCTTAATCACGTAGCAGCAATATATTTGTTAGTAATGATTGACGAAGACACATTAGCGACTTTATACGTACAATGATGAAGAGAGTTTCTTCATACTTCACACCAAAAATGCACCCGAGGTAAAAGAATCTGTTTTCCAATTTTTTTTTGTTTGATTTTATGCCATAGGCATAGTTTCATTCATACCCCTCTGAATTTCCTTTTTTGTAGGGGCATACGTACTATTTACCATATTTTCTTCTCATAACATCTCATTTCCACTGCAGAATGACAAATATCACGATTACCTCTCTGAATTTTCACTGTTGTAGGGGCACACATCTTATTTATCATTGATTATAACGGTATACTTGATATTTTCACATTTGCAAGGGCCTCCGTGATATTTCAGTGATTTTGGGGTTACATATGAAATTATGCCTATGTAATATCTCATGCCATTTACTTTCAAATTTTTATTTTTCTTTTTGTAGGTACTCCGGCGTATTGATAAGTATTGTCAAAAATGCGACCCACATAAATGAGCAAGTTTGACAAAAATATGGAAGCCCCATTATTTTACTGAAGATGTAACTAGCAATAAATTTTTTATTGGCGATGAAATCATGTTCGCGCCAAAGAGAAATTATTTAGTTCTGCTTTTGTTGTTGTATGGATTTAGTAGTCTGAACTCTGATGTAGAAAAAAGTATTGTAAGTGTGCATATTGAGTAAATCTCGATTTTGTATCCGGTTTTTAATTTGGTAATATACAGTTGGCTTTAATTGTTTGCGTAATTTTTGTCTATAGATTTTAGGTGATACCGATTGGTGGTATGGTCTTATACCAGTCGCATACATGTATCAAATTAAATTTCAAACATTTTCCATTTATCAAAAAAGAATTATAAATATCCTCTACAATAGATAATTTATGTCACAAAACAATCTACAAAAGTCGCAACAATTAAAATATACATCCTAGGAATCGTCCACAAAAGAGAATTTTACAAACTTTTCAAAACTGTATCAAAAGTAAGGACCTCAATGCTCTCCAATCTCTTTTACGCTTGGAACATAATAGCTAGAATCTGCAGTCAATGTAAATACAACACATTTTCTTGCTCGAACCAGATAAGATAAGACCCACCTGATATCTGCACATATATACCAAATGAAAGACATTATATTTATAATACTGATATTTTCCGTAAGAAAATAAAATCATAAGAAAACACTTGTATATACTAGTCCACTCCATACTAAAATCATTGATTGGAAGAATATATGCAAAACGACACCACCTAAACTCGTGATTGAATCTAACGTGAATAATTCATATTTACCCCCCAATTAATATATATCTTTTTATATTTATGTGAATCGGGATTACTATTTTTTTATTGCGTAGGGTTTAGGAGGAAGAGGAGACGAAAGAATCGGCTTGGAATCTTAGTCATGTTGGTAGTACCGGTACCGGATCTGGTACGGTACCAGTAACGGTACGGCGTCAAATTAATTAACGCCGATACTCCTAATAGTGATGCCATGTCATACCTTCTGATAATTACTTCAACTTATCATGTTTAGCTTCCATCGACTCATTAGACTGGAGATCGCACCTTTTTTAGTTTAGGAATAATGCAGGGGGTATTTTGAAAAATTGTAAAAATGTATTTCTTTAATTTGGAATGACAAGGAAAGAGTAGGAGAAGCGATAGTAATGATTTCGAAATTGAAGAAAATTAAGAAACAAGAAAGAACAGCTTTTGCTAACAGACAAGCCCAAATTGGTGATTGTAAATCCTTCTAAAATGCAAGTCAAATACAATGTTATTTGAGTTTCAGAAAGGGTATAACTGAAATTCGAAAGAGATTGTGACACAAAACAATACATTTTCAAGTCAAAACCAAAATCTCGAAGTTACAAAAAAAAATAATTACCCGCGGTACAACAAGCAAGAGAAAGACGAGTATAACCAGCGAGAGGGAGAAAAAAAGGGTCAAATCAAGAGCTATCGAGCCATGGAATCGAGCATGGAGGTAGAGGAGAGTTATCCCGAGTCAATAAAAGAACAAGATGCCTATCTGCCTGGTCGAGACATCACTGAGAGAGGAAAGGAGGAGGCGACTACCAGAAGAGAGCTAGAGGAGGCAAGTACGGGAGGTGAGTGGGAGAGAGACAGACCTAAACGTTATGTCTCTGTTAACAACACCGTTTGCTTATGAGTCCCTGCACGGATCATAAAGCAGATCAATGGTAGCAAAGTCACAAGTAGAGGGTTCAATACTTGTACAAGCATTTTAGTTGCACTATATATATATATATATATATATATGGGCCCTATATATATATATATATGGGGGTTTCTATCATACACCCCTTTCATTATCATACACCCATTTTCAAGGGTATTTGAAGTAATTATCCATTTATGAATATTTAAGGTAAGATATCAAATATATTTATCAATTAATGTTTAACTAAATTGGAATTTTTTGTAGTTCATTTAAACAAAAATGTCCATAAAAAATAAATTTTATGATACATCATTTTACAAATATAATTAATTGCTAAAATACCCAAAATACCCTTGTAAAAGGGTGTATGATAGAACTCCCCTATATATATATATACAGGCCCGGCCCTGTATGTTGGCGGAAGAGGCTGAAGTCAAAGGCCACCGATTTTCCGAAGGCCACAATTTTTTTTATTTCCGGCGAGTGCCGACTGGATGACAGCGACTTCTCCTCTCGCGAGTGGTGACGGAGCTTTTAACCGGCGACTGCAACCGACGAAAGGAGGTTGAGGAGTACGAGACGAACTAAAAGGAGCTTATTGTATGCCGGTTGAGAAGAGAAAAAAGAGTTTTGGAAGAGAAGTCGTGGAAGAGAGAGCCATTGCGGCTGTAAGAACGGGGAAGAGAGAGTGATTTCAAATACTGCTTTGAATAAATAAATAGATAATAGGTTTGCTTTTTGAGTAGATTGTAGGACTGGGCCGATACTCTTTTGAGGCCCAATGTGTAAATAAATAGATAATAGGTTATAGCTTTTATCATATGACTAGAATGTAATAAACAATCTATTATTTACATTAAAAAAAAAAAAAGGAATTTTTTTGGAAGTAGGACAATAAAGTCCTCTCCAAAATTCTTCAAAAAAAAATCTGCTTTGAATAAGCAAATTCAGGAAATAATTTCTGGGATTTTTATTAAAATGGGAGGTGAAGTTTTAGCTGCCAACAGGAACAGGATTCATGTTAGAGTTTGGCTAGATGAGTATTTTTTTAGTGAAATATTTGTTTTAACTATGGCTTAACTGGGTTTGATTTTCTCTCAAATTAGGATTTAATTTTTGTGGCAGTGGACTGTAATCGACGTACGTGGATTTCTTGGGTTCTCTTCAGTTCTGGTGCGTCGATTTCTCGATTCTTCGACTCTGGCATGGTGCGGACACAATTTTGTCTAAGGCCTCCGAAAACGCCGGGCCGGCCCTGTATATATATATATAATGAACTTAACGATATTTTTCCGAAGCGAAGCGAGGACCCCACTAGTTGCAATTATAAGCGAATGCAAAATAACCTAGGTTTTATAAGATCATAAATCAGGTAATAAAAGGTCTTTATGTATTTTTTTCCACATGTTATATGTTCTCTAAATATAATTCAAGGTTTATTGTTGTAGGAAATAAATGAACACCTCGTGATAAATCGCAGCATAGCATGAGTATTTTCCTAGTGCTAATATCAAAGGATGAAATATACATTATATACTTGATCTCAACCATTGCATTAATATCAAAGGGATCTAAATATAATACATAAATAAAAGACAAAAGGAGCACAAATGACCTCAAATTTGTGAAGAACTTTTCATATCTATTCTCCTTCCCTAACGAAGAGTGGCAATTCGGATCTACTATGGAAAGCCCAATTTGGTACTTTTGATTTGATCGAGCCAAGCCATTCCCCCCATCGAGGCATCCAAATTCGATAACGTGCATCCATCGTATCAGAAAGAGATTTGAGGTAATTATCGCTGTTAAAATCGAAGTTAACGCAATTAGTAAGAGATCTAAAGAGGTCTGCAACCTCACAATCCCTATGAAAGCCATGTTTGATAATTCCTTTCTCCATTAATAGCACCACATCATCTTCTGTGGTGATTAATCGAGACCAAAATACAACATAGGCAGTAACGTAATTCGCAATTTCAGGACATGTTTCCTCAAATGCAATTAAGTTCCTGAATAATGTGTATTTTTCGGGATCAATAGCGAGACAAGGAATTTCTAGGGTCCCGTTGGCAAATCTAACGTCGAGTAGAGAATGCGTTCTATCACCAGAGAACTCCCTTTTCTTCAACTCTATACCCGCTCCGTAATATTGCGTTGCTCTTCTCACCGTCGTCGTTTCGTGCTTAAGATCGTGCTTATTTCGAAATTCTTCGTCCTCTCTGGGGCTAGGCTCGAAGTACGCGTAACACAAATGAAGCAAATGATGAATTTCTTTTGGTTGATCGGTTTCTTGAATTGCATCTGAACGGAAATTAAACATATCGTCCAATGATTGGAAGACATTTTTCTTAATTACTGAAATTGCGCTTTTTCCTCCGGTTACAATTTCATAGATCTTTGTTATAACAAAGAACGGGATTTGATTATCTAAGATAAGTAAATCACGAAGGAGAACCTTGGTGAATCGCTCATGAATCTCATAAGAATTTTCTTGATCATCATCGTTGAATGCCATATCAGTTCCCTCTAACGACGTATTATTATTCTGTACAATTCCGTCTACGCCTACAAATGTCATTAATATGAAGCATCCATCAAGCAATAACATTTTTACAAAACTCAACTTGTCCATATGAATCTCATCAGCATAGTAGTGCCGTGCTTGTTTCTCTAAACCGTCGATCGATTCTATGTAATCTTTAAGCTTTTTTATCGCGGTTCAAAAAAAAAGAAAATAATCAAGACACCCCCATTTCACCTTCTGCATTGCACGTAATGCTGGATTTTCATGATGATATGGTCCAATGGAAAGATTGCTCGGCTCATAGTCTTTCTTATTATCGCAAGTACAACCCCAATTAATTTTGTTTATATAGGTTGATTTTGACCTTTTTTCATACAATTCTCGTCGCATAAAAGTGATTAACCTATTTATGTCAATGACATGTTCTTCACTGGGGCTAGTCACCATCCTTCAATTCAAGAACAAATTGGTTAATAATCTCTCTTGAATGATGAAAAAGTGCATACAAATTTGTGGTCCAAATTCATATGATATATTTTTTGAATTTGAGTGCAAAAGAAATTTGCTCCAAATCTCATGAACAAACTAAAGATGAAAAATCTTATAATGAAAAAGTAAAATAAAATAAAGACAACAAAGACAGAAAAACTGCCTGACGAATGAACCTGACGAAAGGTGAATTGTCTTGAAAAGGAGACAAAGATCTTCGGCAATAATCTCGTCTATTAAATTTTATTTTCTCTCTATCAAAATTGAAATTAACAGCTCGACGCGCTTAAACGAAGATCAATTGCAGGGAAGTATCTAAATTTGGGTATTTGATTCTTCAACAATTCCTTACCTTAATTATCCACATCAGAATATAAAAACAGAAATTTTACTTTGCGCGCCCCGAATTTCACCACCACATCCAAATCCTCTACTTCGTAATTAATGCACTTAATTAACATGATAATTAACAATTAATTAATAGTAATTAGGATATGTTAATTCAGATGGATGTTAATTATATATCACATGTTAATTTATTATAATTACCATGTTAATTAGGATATAGAGGATGTTGTGGTGAAACCTATGGCCTCATATTAAAAAAATTCTAACTGATCACCAACAAGTCAAGTACAGTTTAAACTTTAAACATGCTAAACTTAGCAAAATAATGTGTTGATTCAAAATTTAAATGTTTGTAAATACTTTAAATTCAAGATGGCAATGTTATAATCGTAAATAAAGACGTACATCAAATTCTAGCACTCCTTGTACTGCTGTTTTTCTTTTACAAATAACTTGAATATATATTGTACTTTTATTTCTAACGATATAAATGCCAGTCTCCTTTTATAATCGGGTGTTTCGGTTCCATGGAACCGGTGGAAGGCGAGGTGGGAAGAAGAAGGGACGCTTAGCTGCTTGCGTTAACTTCTCTTCTTCATCTTCAATATTTGCTGCCTTTCTTTTCTGATTTACAAAAAAACTACATGATCAAACGAAACAAAATGTGGTAAATATATTGCTTCGAATGCGGGACTTACGACTTTAAGAGGACTAGTTTTGTCGATTGATGTGATTTGAATTTCTGAAGGCAAATCTTGAGAGCTGATCGGAGGGATCAGCTTGCCGACAATGATTAGTGTGAAGGCTAACATGACAAGTATTTTGTATGTCATTGCCAATTTCTGAGTTCGTACCGGATCTAAAAAAAATGTTTTCAAATGGTAAGTCTGCTAGTGACTTTTTATATATACATTGCAAGAATTTGGAATGTATTAGCATTTTGTAATAATTAAGGGGAAGATATCTTATAGGTTGTGTGTCTAGGGAAGTAAATATCATGTAGGCTCTAAGAATAAGCAAACGAAGCGATGACTTTGGGCCGCAATATATTAAAGGCCCTAAATATTGTGATGTATACGAAACTTTTCAACTTGTTCAATCCGTTAAAATCTATGTTGTATGGATACGACTGCGAGAAATGAATCAAATATGACGATAGGATATATTTACATAGAATTTAAGATACGATATGAATACAACAATGTGGATAGTGTCAATTTTTTAAAGTATCAGCATAACATAGGTTAACGTAGATTCAAATCAATCCGGTGTAATATGTTTTTGCGGGTTTGGAAATTATTGGATCACAAAAAATAATTTAAAAACATATATATCATATCATGCACATTTAATGGAGAAAATAAATTAATATTGAAACTGAACTAAGTAAAAATATAATTAGAAATTATTTAACATCATATACATTTGAATTTACGATTTCAAAATGACAATAGTATTTGATGTATGTTTCAAATTTACAAAAAGATTTAAGTTTTGATAGAAACATTCTTTTTTTATTTCAATTAATTTTTGAAAAATTCAATACTAATATTTTGTTAACAAAAACACAACTATACCATACTTAGTAAATTTTTGAAAGTTTTGAACTGTTGTTTAATCTGACCTAGAGATGGGTGAATAGGTAATCCTAAGATCTAATTTTCGCTTTTATTGAATGAAAATGGTAATTATGCGGAAGCTTAAGTAATTTAGAAGATTATAAGATGTTACCACACAAGTTGACACAAGATGTTTAGTTACGGAGTTCGGTAGGTGGTTGTTATGTAGATTTAACTCACAATTTACTTGTTCAATCGACCGACTCGATTGTTCACAATTACCTACGTCTTCGAAGATGTCTTGTGCCGTTTAGGCACTTTATTGAATTTCCGAATCAACGATTACAATGTTTGCCTAGATTGATTTACACGTTTCTATCGATATATGTGGGCATTACAATAGTGACTAATTTATTACAATTTCTACAAATCAAACTCTACGTAATCGGCCGTGCGAGTTGTGAATCGTTTGTAGTGGAATAAAAAAAATATTTCTAAGATCAATGATTTGATTTGGAAGAACTAAGCTTAAGTGTATTTGGCTTGTGTTTCTCTCTTTGATTTAGATTAAAAGATTGTGGAAAAGTTGGAGAGAGAAACTAAGAAGGGGTTCTATTTATAAAACACATAATCTCCTCCCAATACTCAGCATTTCTGCATGTTCCGTTCGAACGACGCATAAGTCAACTAGCTGTAAATTAAATCGAGAAAATATCATAAATGTTACGAGTTGTACATATATATATTGGCAAGAAGAAAAAGAAACCTGCAAATCAAGAAAATCATGAAACTATTAAAAAAATACATAAAAAGAGAATGAAAATAAAAAGTAGTTGTTACAAATATATTTTTCTGAAGGAAATACAGTTTCAGGATCAACCGTAAAAGTGTACACAAGGATAAACGAATGTAGTCGTACATTCGTGGCCATAACTGTCAGTGGGAAAATCCGATTTGAATGGTTCAAATTGGGTTATATAGATAATTAGATTATCTATAACCTTCATGTAGAAATATATTTCATATGAACGAAGTATTAGTGTCGTTTATGTGAAATACCGAAAGGGTGCAACAGTATGACATACAGTTAGTAAAACAGTCATAACTTTTGCATACGAACTCCAATTGGGCTGGGCCAAATTGGGTTGTGTAAATAATTAGATTATCTACAACTTTCATGTTGGGTGATTTTCTGTCTGAGAAATTTATCAATTTCGAAATGACAGAATACTGACCAGGTTCATGCAGTTTTCTGTGTGAGAGGGTGTATATTGGATATACATGCCTTTTGGCTAATCCTGATCCTATTAGGTATAAATATGATACTTTCTCTCTCATCCAGATCAGTTGAATCATTCTAAGCAAGTGATTATTCTGCCCAATATACACAAGAAAAAGAGCAAATTCAGATTTGATCTTTAGTGAGTGAAAGGGTGCGAAGAGAGAGAAATCGAGAAAGGAGTTTTTCGAGTAATAGAGAATCGATTAGATCGAGCAAGTTCGCCGGTGCATCGTCTAGGCAGGTGCATCCGCGACCGACGTCTTGCGACTCACGGTGGATACAAGTAGAGGAGCGACAATTGTGGCTCTTGGATTGTGATCGACTCAAGGAGTGAGAAGACGGTCAACGAACGGTGAAAGACGCGTGGTATGGGACGCGCGGATTGTCACCAACGTGACAGGAGATAGAAGGCGGCAATCAACCCTTCGTGCGTGATCAATTTCACGCTGGTATAGATCTATCCTTCTATTCGCATCGTACCCTCGAAGTCGTGGCGTGATCTCGGGAATCGGGGAATCGGACCGGGCCTTCATTCCGCTGCGCGGGCCCGGGGTCGAGGATATTCCCTACATTTTCTATGTTTTCTTTTAATATTGTTGTTTCTTTTAATATTATTTGATGTTAGTTTCATAAAAAATAATAAATAAAATATTAAAATTATATATATAGCATATATATTATCATTTTAGAAATTATTGTATGTTAAAAAAAATTATGAAATTTTTTAAAATTAAAAAATAACAAAATATTTCTGTAATTATTAAATATGAAATTGGAAAGAGTATTTGAAAACAAAAAAATTTGTTAGAGCGATTTTTTTTGGAGTATCCAAAAAGTAAGATTTGTTTTTTAATATCCAAAAAAGTTAGGGGGTTTTCGAAAATTTCCCTCATTATAATGACTACAATAGTATTAACTCGATCCTTTTTTATAGAGTTATTCAAAAATCCATTTCATAATAATATTATTATTATTCAATACAAAAGGAAAAAAAATTAATATATTACCTTACAGACAAATAAAGTGAAAAATATATCCTACACTAAGGAATCGAATTAATATACTAATAGCCTTCACCAATTTTTAACTTCTCTTTTGGCAGCTAAGGGTATTTTTCACATCTTAAATGATTAACAAATGCAATAAACTTCATTTCTATTATGTTCAATTATCTTCAGTTATTTATTTGTTTCGCGTCATATTTTTAAAATATACACGACAACTTTATTTGCGTTTTGTGAAATTCAAGTGAATTTTTTATTTCTGTGAAATATTCAATATGATGAATTGTTGTACGCAACAACGTTGTTTGCGCTTTGCGAAATCCAAGTGAATTTTTTGCTTCTGTCGCACATTCAATATGATGACTTGGTATACGCAACAACGTTGTTTGCGCTTTGTGAAATTCAAATTATTTTTTACTTATGTGGGATATTCAATATGATGAACTTGTATACGTAACTAACTTGTTTGTGTTTTGTGAAAATCAAGTGAATTTTTTGATTTTGTGGGATATTTAATATGATGAATTGATATACGCAATAACGTTGTTTGCGTTTTGTGAAATTCAAGTGAATTTTTGTTTTCGTAGGACATTCAATATGATGAATTGGTATACGCAACATCGTTGTTTGCTCTTTGTGAAATTCAAGTGATTTTTTTTGCTTTGTGGGATTATTCAATATTATGAATTGGTATACGTAACAACGTTGTTTGCGCGTTGTGAAATTCAAGTGATTTTTTTTTTGCTTTGGTGAGATATTAAATATGATGAATTGATATACGCAACAAAATCTGGACTCTAAACCCTAGATTTGATACCCAAACCTTACATCCCAGAGCCCTAACCATTAGCTCGCAACCCAATCCTCCAATCGCAAACCCTAGACCCTCGACGCTAAACCCTCAATATAATGGCAACAATGTATACAAAAATGAACAAATTTTAAAACAAGAATTATCTGAATTGTTCAAGAAAGTCACGGTGCTTGCTCTAAATTTTTGTTCAAGAAAGTTTAAGTTTTGTAGGCGTTTCAGTTTATAACTTTGAAGTTTTAAGAGTATATGCCATAGTTTCATATTTTGTACGCATGAACATGATAATTTAAGTTTTGTAGGCATTTCGTTTTTCTAATTTTACCTATGATGTATAAAAAAAAAATGCAACAAGAACGTTATTGTTCAGTCGGGTCTTGAACAATTCAAACAGTTCTAGCTCTAAAATTTATAAAAATCATGATTTACTGAGGCAGATACACGACACGATGGTCACTGATTTTATGTCCGAATAAAAGTGTTCGTTCTTTTAGACGCATTTTATTGCATAATTTTTTAATAATTGAATTAATTAAAATTTGGTATTGTTGTAATTTTTATATTTTTCATATTGTTAAAAGTTGTGTAATATTATCTGTTATTTTATTGTAAAATATTAATATTTTGTGTATTGTGTTCTTACATGTTACGCACGATGTATTCATAATTTGTTGATATTATGCGCGCAACCAACATATATCATACAATTATTTAGGTCCGAGTTGAATTGTATTATCATTAATGAATAAATACCAATTCCATATCGCTTGCATGCAACACGTTAAATTACACATAAAACCCAAACAATCCCGCACAATTACGCAGGGTAAAGGTAGTAATACATAAAAATTCGTGATAAGATGAATTAAAAAACTGAAAAGCTCTATATGATCGGTGCAATATCTCGTCTTTTCTTCGCCTCCCTGAAAATGCAAAATTGAAGAATGTTGTCGCTTCTCGGCAAAATTAAATATTTAGTAAATCGGAACACTTTCAACCAAAATGGAGTATTATGGATACTCAGTGTTTGATCGAATGATCAAATCTATGATTCCTCAATTCATTTATGATATACAAATTAGGACGAGAGATTTTGAAAGAGATAATTATGAAATTAAAATTTAAACCCTGAATTTGATCAAGATGTTTGAAATTATGTGTGGTACTTGAATTTCGAGACTTTTGGCTTTGTAAGTGAGGCAAGAGAGGTCTTATTGTAATCTTTGTATCTCGCTTTGCAAAAGATTGTTTTCTTTCACTAAATTCGTTATTTCTTTTTCTCATTGCTCTATTTCTTTGTCCATCAAGAACATTTTCTCTCTCCATATTTTGTTTATCAAAACCTCTGATTTCCACTGCAATTCCACCTCACCCTAAATACCGCGCAAAAAAAATACAGCACAAAAGTAAATCGAAAAGTTTCATATTAAATATGGGAATATTAGGTGATGAGCCACATTTATTAGGTTGTAAACCAAATTATTAAAAAAAAAAATTTGTTTATTTAATTGTTTATTGTATTTAATTTTACACATGATAAGTCACATTTTTTTGAACAAATATTTAATTATTTTATCTTTATTTTTTTTTAAAAACAAAATATTTTCATTTGTATTTTGTAGATTTTTGCGAAATTATTATTTATATTTTCGTTCTTATATTTTTGTAAATTTTTATGATAGTTTATCTCACACTCACACTTCAAACTCCAACAAATTAAATTCCCTGATAATTCGATATTATTACTATTACTATTTCTATTATGGAATATTCTACTCTTCCCCACCCACTTCCCCACACTTTCATGATGTCATTATCATTTTCAATCAATCCATCATTAACAAAGTGGATTAACAATTAATTTATAGTTAGTAAAAATTTAATACGTAATTAAGATTTTTATCAATTAAAAATTAATTAGAAATATTCAAAAATTAATAAATATGGATTAATTGTTAATTGAGAGAGAGTAATTAGTGGGTTAATCTTCAAAATAATATCATCATGAAAGTGTGGAGAAATATGAATGAAATGTACTACGTGCAGGCTTTCTCACACTCGCTGCTTGAGCGGGTGAACGTGTTATTAAGAAAGTCAAGGCATGGTAGAAAGCCTCTTCTATTATCAACACTTTTAACAAACCCTAACAATTCGTTATTTAATTAACTAGACTCTTTAAAAAAAAACATTTCTTCCGAAATATACTTCGGATAAACAATCACTCAAAAGTATTGGAACTAAAATATCAAAAAACAAACCTATCAATAACAAGAACATACCGACTTCATGAAATATCCTTTATATAGTCACATAAAATAATAAGGAAGATGAAAATGGAACAAATCACACTTTATTATCTAATACGTATACAATACCAAATAGTCCGCAGTAACACCATAATTATTTTATTCATATATAACCCTAATAAAATCAAGCACCATAAAGATGAGCTGGAAGCTTCGGCTTCGCAACGGCCTGTAACGGAACCTTCTTCGGCGTTGATAGCCCGAAAATCTCTTCCATACTTAAATCGGCTGGATCCATTCCTTCTGGAAGCTTCCACTCGAACCCGTGTAGCAAATTGGCTAGACTGATCTGGATCACCTTCAAACCTAGATTGTATCCAGGACACATTCGCCTTCCTGAACCGAATGGTAGCAACTCGTAATCTTGACCCTTGACATCGATCGAGCTCCCGATAAATCTCTCGGGTTCGAACACCTCGGGCTTGTCCCAAACTGCGGGGTCCCGCCCGATGGTCCATACATTGACTAAAACGAGCGTACCAACTGGTATATCATACCTATTATATACCATAATTTAACAAGGGTTATTTATGTCCACCTTATAAGTTACTTATAAGTTATTTATTTCCATCTTATAAGTTATAACTAGAGTAAAATATCATCATTTGAAGTAATACCCGTTATAATTAGCGAATTCACGCGATTTTCGTGGCACGAGCATGGGGGCAACTGGATGTAAACGCATTGTTTCCTTCATGATTGCTTCGATGTAAGGAAGTTTGTGTACTTCCTTCTCCTCGACCCAACGATTTCGTCCGATTACTCTGTCAAGTTCCTCAGTCGCCTTTTCTAAGATTTCAGGTTTTTTCAGGAGCTCAGAAAGAGCCCATTCCACCGTCACGGCTGAGCTCTCAGTTCCGCCCGCTATTATGTCCTGTAACATGAGGGGGTGAAAACTTAAATGAACCGATCTTTTTTATTGGTATATATTGTATCTTTTGTTGTTTACTAAATTGGTATATTTTGTTATTTTGTGCCAAAACAATCTAATTATGACCATGAAACGATCATGAAACAAGTCTTTGACAAGAGTCCGTAAGAGAACTTAAAATATCAATAATCAACCAATTATAGTTTACCTGAGTAAAAGCTTTAACTCCATCTCTTTTGAGTTCAATCTCTAGAGTAGGATCGTCTGCTAATTGTAACAACACATCTACCATGTCTTTCGCCACGAAATCCTCACCATCCTTGTGACGCATCTCGTTGTGTTCGTCCAAAACATGCTCCAAAAACCGGTCAAACTTCTTGCTTAGTTTCTTCATCCTCTTGACATAACCCTGTAAATTAAATCGAGAAAATATCATAAATGTTACGAGTTGTACATATATATATTGGCAAGAAGAAAAAGAAACCTGCAAATCGAGAAAATCCAACCACGGTATATAATCGCCTATATTCAACACTCCATTGAGAAGAAACAACTCATCGAGCATCGATTTGAACTCCTCTGGCGTGACGATTGCCCCCTCGGTCTTGTTCAAGTATTTCTTTCCCAACACCATTCTGCATATCACGTTCAGACTGACGGTCGTCAGATGATCCTTCAAATTCACCACCTTTCCCGACGATTCGAAAATGTCTCTGAGAAGCGTACGGATCTCCTCGACACGCATATATTCGTATGACTCTAGCCGTTTCGCACTAAAGAATCTTCCTTGCTTGGCGCCAATACGAGCCGTATTGAGACCAAGTTATATCGGAGTAATTATACGTGCTGTATTTCCCCGCCGCAGTCCTGGGCCTAGCGATGAACGACACGTCATGTGTTTTCAAAATGAATTTTGCCAGCTCAACTGATGAACCAACGACTACAGGCTGAGAGCCGAAACGCAGGTACATGAGTGGACCATATTTCTTCGAAATAGCGTGAAGCGATCTGTGAGGGAGGGAACCAATTAGGTTTAAATTACCGATTATAGGCCACGGTTTAGGACCAGGGGGAAGATTGTATTTGACTCGACGACTGAAGTAAGAGATTGATTTAAGGAGGAGGATTGTTGAGATGATTATTGCCAAGTAGTTCATTGCCCATATTGGTGGTATGAACTCCATTAATGTTCTAATTTGTGTGTAAGTGTGAGCGTGAGTGTGAGTGTAGCTTGTGTGTTACTGTGTTGTTCTTGAAGAGGTGTATGGGGACTATTTATAGGTATTGTCCTAAACCTTATGGAAGGAAATTGGTAATTTTACGAGTGGTTGGTTGGATGCGTTGTGCCATGCGAGTCAAATAATTAGTGGGTCAATTAAGTGCTTTATGTGTTCTGATTCGTTATTTTTTGTTAGCTTCACAATTTTACGAGTGTGATGTTCTTGGCAATTTTTTGGAGATTTGACTTGAATTTAGAACTCAGTACTGGTTTCTTCTGTACACAATACATTTTTACAAATTTATCTTAACTAGTTTTTAACTAGAAAAATTACCCGTAGTTCGCCGTATTTTAAAGTTATTTTATACACAATTGAATTGTTCTAAATTTATTATTTAAACAATCTAAGAACTTTAATATACAAATAGAAAAAAATTTAAATTTATTATATACATGTTGCACTTCATTACTAACATGAAAAAAAAAACAATTTCAATAAATGAGACAATTTACTGTGCTCCTAATTCAAACAATCACAAAATAACACACAAACACACAAATTTTACGTGAAAATTCCGAAGGAAAAAAATCACCGTCAATGACGCTCAAATTATTTTACTATATTTGGAGAAAAGATAAATATAATTATTGGTATTTGTTGGAATGAATAAAAATTTAACGTAGTCTCTCTATTTATAGTCAAGCTCACGAAATACAAGAAAATATTCATTGTTTTAATTGCCATTTAATCATGATAATACTAATATATTGAGAGATTTCTTATCTTCTCAAAAATTTCTTTTTTTTCATTTTCCAAATTTTTTGGATTTTCAAAAATCTCCATATCATAACATAATTCACATATTCCTGTTAAGTAACATGTTAATTCTATATTTTAGTTTTATTGATAAATTATTGACAAATCCATGTTAATAAACATGTTGATTGTATTATACTATTTTTTTCCTTGACTGAAGTCAGTTTAAGGATCTGAAGCCAGCTTTTTTTAAAAATAATTTAAATTAATTGTTAAGATAGACTAACGCGTTACATGTGATTGTGTGAATTATTGATTAAGGCTCTTGTATTTTTCTTGTACTTCCAAGGTTCAAATATCGTTCGACCAATTTCTTCTCACAAAAATAGGTATGTGTGCTAACAAATAAACCATAACACTTCTTATTATTTTGTAGTTATGTTGTTGTAATTATATTTAATTTTAACATGATATATCATTTTCGAAAATTTGGATCCGAACTCTTCGGTTTTCATGGATCTTACACATGAGCCGGTCATGTTTGAAGAGAAGGAGGTAATAAAAAGAGAGAAGTCATAATTTAAATAATTTGTTATATTATTCAGGTATATAAATACTTTTTAGGAAAAATCAATGAAACTATAATTTAGTTGGTTGATTATGGAAGTACAAAAAAATTATATACCGTAAGAAATTATGGGTTATATTTTCATAGACATTAAATATATCGAGAACACAGGAGCCCTCTCCGTTTATGGTCAAAAATGTTTTGTTAGGAGAGTACGAGGTAAGAACGAAAAGAACCGATAATTCGTTAGGGTCTACTTTACATTCTTTGTGTTCCCTCTTATTCTTATGTGAGGAATGAGGACGTATAATCATGACCAATGACCAATGTGAACTTGGACTTGAATGACATGTTGATTGTATGCTATTATATATTTCTCTCTGAGTAATTAATATATTCATGTGAATTGACATGTTAATTGCATATTTCAAATATATTGATAAACCCATGTCGATAAAATTGTTGATTTGTATGCTAGTATAAATTTTTATTATATTCTAGTTTCATACTGATACTTTGAATAACTGATTTTTTATAAACAATTTAGTTTAAAAATAAAAAATTCTTAACTTTAAATAATTTAGAATGTTATATTATTATGGTATATAAATATTTTGTTGGGAGATAAGGAGGCAAGAAAGAAAAAAGTGATAATTTAAATAATTTGTCGTATTATTATGGTATGTAAATATTTTTGTTTGGAGATAAGATGACCAATCAAATTGAGCTATTTGCAACAAAAATCAAGGCAAATGTGAATTTGAATGATAAAGAGAAAATGACGTTTATTTGAATTTGAATGCTAAAGAGAAAATGACATGAAAAATCAAGGCAAATGTGAATTTGAATGATAAAGAGAAAATGACGTTTATTTGAATTTGAATGCTAAAGAGAAAATGACATGAAAAATCAAGAGTAATGATACAGACCACACTTTTTTCCCACGAATTGACCACGAATTGCCACGTGACAGCCATTTATTGGCTGCAGCTTTCCACCACTTTAGCTGCAGCCAATAGTTGGCTGCCACGTGGCAGGGTGTGGTCAATTCGTGGGAAAAAAGTGTGGTCTGTATCATTACTCAAAAATCAAGGCGCACACATGACACACCTCATTTCAGAAAAAACATTTATTAGTTCGGTATTTGTTTTTTTGGTGTGTTAATTGGGTTGTCTAAAATTGAGTCTATTGTATATAGGTGTTCTTCTTTTTGGTCCAATCTCCCCTCCCATTAATTTTTGAATACTTGACATATGGTGAGGCCACGTCACCATTTTACTGTTCATCGACACTGTTTATCCCGTTACTGTTCACTATTGTACTGTTCGTCCCGGTACTGTTCATTTTTTATTTTTATTTTTTTTTTGGAATTTTATTTTATTTGACGTATGTCTTGTGTTCTAAATAAAATATTTGAATTTTTCATCGTATTAATAAATATAATTGACATATGTCTTGTGTTCTAAATAAAATATTTGAATTTTTTATCGTATTAATAAAAATAATTTGTATACTATAATTTTACTGTTAACAAAATACTATTCACACAAATACTTTTTGTTAGCCTGAGCTGGTATTATTATTTTTTTTGGCTTATTATAACAGTTTTGATTGGTACCAAGCTGCGCTTTTTTGTGCTTATTATAATATTTTTGATTCGTACCAATTCTAAATATATCAAATAATATATAAAATTATTACTTTTGCTTATTATATTATTTCTTATCAAATAATGGTAGGACAAATTTCTATCATTCGGGAGTCGACTAGTGTTAATAAAGGCAACACTCAATGCATTATCCGTTTTTAATGATTCAAACGATACAATTATCAAAATGGGTTCTCAACAAAATAAACAAGCTAATACGAGATTTTCTATGGCCGAGAAAAGAAACGACTAAGGAAATCAAATGTCTTATCAATTGGACAATCGTTTGTCTCCCCAAAAAGATCGGAGGATCGGGTATAAGTATAACCGACCTCAACATACTAAATAAAGTTTTATTACTTAAATTTCTTTGGAAAATGGACCACGGCAACAACAATTTATGGAATTACCACGTAACAATGATGTATGGGGCACGATCGGCCGAGGAATTGGCGAGCATACCGATTTCGAAATAACCCCCCTAGTAAAGAAACTAGTTGACTTATTACCCCTATACAAAATGTGTACACACAATACGAAGAAACTTGTGTCAAAACTTGGTTATTAAACAAAGATGGTAACTACACAACAAAATTGGCCTATGAATTTCTCGTCAATCCGGCGGTGACCAACCCTTGGCAAAACACCATTTGGCACACAAGAACCCCAATGCGGATGAGATTCTTTATGTGGTTAACCATGCACTGAAGAATCAGCACGACGGACGTGCTTCAAAAAAAGGGTTGGACCCACAATCAACTATGTGCGCTTCGCTCACAAGTACTCGAGACAAGACATCACATTATGATAGATTGTGTGTGTACACGAAAGAAATATGGACCGGCATACACTCATCACTCAACGCGCCCATAAAATGGCCGAACACGGAAGAGACTTTCCAATAATGCCACAACACTAGGAAGAAATTAGGAAAAATAAACCGTAAGATTTGGGACTTTGGTGATGGCAACAAATTGGAATATATGAAAAGAAAAAAATCGTAATCCGTAAGATCTTTCAATTCCATGAATTTGCAGCGGGAATAATAGTACAACAAGCCATTCAAGACGCTACGATCTGGTGCAATATGACCAACTAGGCTTCGTTTTAAGTTCATAGGGTAACACCAATCTAGTTTATGAGGTAGTCGGTTAGGGTAACATCTTTATATTTCGTACATTGTAAAACAACTTTTTTTTTGTACAAATGAAATATAAAACCAGAAAAGCAAGCTTTTCTTTCAAAAAAAAAAAAAAAAAAAGAAGAAGAAAAAGAAAATGAAAATAAATATGCTAAAAGTTATAAAATGTACTGTTAATGAAATATTATTATTATAACATTTTATAAAAGTTCAATTAGTCAAATTTATATTTGACAAAGTTATTTTTTCAACGTATCATTCCATAGTTTGTGTTTAAAGTTTTATGTGAAAGATAAACAATCTACCTTAAGCGGAACTCAAGACGATTTCCCTATGAAAACGAAAACTCAAAACAAATGGATTTTTTATAGAAAAGATGAAAATAAGTAATGTTGATTTTTCAACATACCATGCGTGATCATGTGAATATTAATTAATAAATGCTACTAATAAAGGTTGGTATTTGTATTAGACGTAATTTCACGTATATCTATGTAGAACAACATAATTTCACATATACTCTTCGATAATGTGAAATTTCACGAATATCTTTGCAAAATCCTTTAAATGTCATAAATACATTTTCAAAACCTTTCAAATATCTTGGTTATTTTTATAAAATTCTTAAAATATCATATATATACCCATATTATATCATTTAAATATCATCAACATTTTTTTCGTTGATAATATGTCAATTATCTAATTTTTTTTTTTTTTTATGATAACAAATAATTTGTACTTCAAATAATATTGAAAACCATAAAATTAAATATTGTCAATTCTATTTTATAATCTTTTTCAAAAATCATTGATAAAATTAATATTGTTTTCAAAATTTTAAGTAACTTTTATATTGATATATAGATAAAACGAAAAAAAAATTTGAACGAAAAAATTAACCAATTATTAACTAAAAATTTAATTTAAAGATATTCATGATATTTCAAGGTTGTGGATACTAACTTACTAACTCTTACTAACATTATGGATTATTGATATTTCAAAGTTTAATTTAAGTAACTATTATATTGATTTCATTTTTACTTAATTTATTGTATTTATGCTTATGGATACTAACTTACTAACATTATGGATTTTATTAGTTTTTTAGGGCAAAATTAGGAAAAAAAAAATTGGGAAGAAAAAAAATGATCTTGTCAAGGTATCTTTACAAGCAAAAAGGTCTCTCCTTGTCACTTCTCAGTGTGAGAGAAGAGAATCCATCTCTTCCTTCCAATGGCGTACTCAAGCCAGCTCCTCTCTTCTCAAAACCTCTTCAGCTCTAAAACCCTCTCCTCTCCTCTCAGGCATCATCGCCAATCAGTTCTCCCATCTCTGACTGTGGCCTTAAAAACTCCGTACATCAAGAAACCCAGCTTGAAACAATGGCGAGAGATTGGTTTCCTCACAAGGGTCGAAGAGAAGTCCAAGAGCTCTTCTTCTCTCTCATCCGACGGCACCGAACCCCGCGACTACGAGGTTCTCATTTTTCCATCTTCTAAACTTCGTTGTAATCACTCAGTATCAAATCTAAACGTATTTTATTAAAAGTCCACTCTTTCGATTCGTGAAATTAGACCCAAATTGCTCCATATCACACCCAATCTTACGAAATTATAACTAATTTGGTGATGTTACAATCAATAATTTCTCAGACAATGGATTCATCTGGGAACAATTGCGATCCATTATGCTCAGTCGATGATGTCAGCTCTGAATATTTCGAAGCAAATTATCAACCCAAAACAGATATACTCAAAGCGTTAACTATTTTCGCATTCGCTTTCGCCGGAGCCGCTGCAATCAACCATTCTTGGGTCGCTGCAAACCAGGTCCGTTCTTATTTTCAAAATAAACCCTCCAATTTTTTCAAAATTATATTAATTTTGTTATAAACAGAACGTGGCTATGATTTTTGTTTTCGCACTCGGTTACGCCGGTATTATATTCGAAGAATCTCTCGCATTTAATAAAAGCGGCGTTGGTTTAATAATGGCCGTTTCTTTATGGGTCATTCGTAGCATTGGGGTAAGTAACTAATCACAGCATTAAATTTATTCGAATGGACGATAATACCCTTTTGAGATTTTTAACAGGCGCCATCGACGGAAATAGCGGTGAATGAGTTGGCAAGGGCAAATTCGGAAGTTAGCGAAATTGTATTTTTTTTACTCGGTGCAATGACTATAGTAGAGATCGTCGATGCTCATCAGGGTTTTAAACTCGTCACCGATAATATCACCACTCGAAACCCTAAAACCCTCCTTTGGGTGGTAAGATTACAAAACATTAAAATATCAAATATGCCCCTATAATAAATTTAAAAAATTTCAGATTGGATTTGTAACGTTTTTCATGAGTTCGGTACTCGACAACTTGACTTCGACTATTGTTATGGTTTCTTTGTTACGTAAATTAGTCCCTAAATCCGAGTACAGAAAGTATGTTTTTTAAACTTTATTATTTCATTTCTCTCTTTAAATAAATAAAAATAAAATTAATATTTTTTTTATGAAAGATTATTAGGGGCAGTGGTGGTAATTGCAGCGAATGCAGGTGGTGCGTGGACGCCAATTGGTGATGTCACCACTACAATGCTTTGGATTCACGGTCAAATTTCCACTTTAAATATCATGCAGGTAAACTCAAAACATCAAAACATCAAAATATCACAAATACCCTTTCTTCTCAACCTTTTTCAAAAAAATCATAACAGGGCTTATTCGTCCCTTCCGTCGTTTCCTTAACGGTCCCTCTCGCTCTCATGTCTCTAACCAGGTTATTAATTTTTACATATCATATTTACCCTCTAAAAATAATCTAAAATATTATAATTGGAAGGGTAAATACGATATTTATTATTATTATTTTATTTTTGTGTAGCGAAGTGAACGGGTCGAATCAAAACACATCGACGGTTCTATCATCTGAACAAATGGCACCGAGAGGGAAACTCGTATTCGCAGTTGGACTCGGGGCACTAATTTCGGTACCGATTTTCAAACAAATTACAGGATTGCCACCGTACGTGGGCATGCTTCTCGGTCTCGGCGTTCTCTGGATCTTAACTGACGCGATTCATTTCGGCGAGGATTCCGTACGTCAGAAACTCAAAGTCCCTCAAGCCTTGTCTCGTATCGACACTCAAGGCATCCTTTTCTTCCTCGGCATTTTACTCTCCGTTGGCAGGTAATATATCGAATTATTTTTATTTAAGGGGGATTTACATATTTACCCTTTTTTTAACTTGGAATTACATATTTACCCTTCTTAAAATCAAAATATCATATTTACCCTTTCATAAATCTAAAATATCATATTTACCCAAAAATTAAAAAAACCATCCAAGTTCTCCGTTAGAACTAACGGTCAACATTTAAATTACTATTTTACCCTTCTATAAACCCAAAATAACATATTTACCCTTTCATAAATCTAAAAGGGTAAAAAAGGTACTTTTATTTTTAAAAGGATAAATATGATAAATATGATATTTTAATTTTACGAAGGGCAAATATATAATTTTAGTCAAAAAAAAGGGTAAATATCAAATATGTAACTCCCCCTTTATTTAATAATAATTATTTTTTTTATGATTTTTTTTGGCTAGTTTGGAGGCGGCGGGGATATTGAGAGAGTTAGCGAATTATTTAGACCATCATATACCGAGCGTGGAATTAATCGCGACGGCGATTGGGGTGGCGAGTGCGGTGATCGATAATGTGCCGTTGGTCGCGGCTACGATGGGGATGTACGACTTAACGTCGTTTCCGCAAGATTCGGAGTTTTGGCAATTGGTTGCGTTCTGTGCGGGTACGGGCGGGTCGATGCTTGTTATCGGTTCTGCTGCGGGCGTTGCGTTTATGGGGATGGAAAAGATTGACTTCTTCTGGTATCTTAAAAAGGTATATTGTATGATATTTATAGTATAATATACATTGTAATTTGGATTAAATGATTTTGAAAATGCAGGTTAGTGGGTTCGCGTTTGCGGGGTATGCGGCCGGGATTATTGCGTATTTGGCGGGTCGGAATTTGAATTTGTATTTGTCGCTTCCTGATTCGGTGGTGAGTCAGATTCCGTTTTTGTCCGGTTCTTAGAGTCGGTTAAATATATTTTTATTTTTGTTTTTTATATATTTTCGTGTTATATTTTTTTTGTTCTTGGAACTTTTTTAGTTTTTTAGAAGATTTACTGCTAGGGTTAGAAATGTAATGTGTAACTAGCAATTAAGATTGGAATTAATAATATGCTTTGATGTTTCGAGACTGGAACAACTCGTATTTACAGCACTATAGTCAAAATTCTAATTATTCAAATATATTTTCCGTCTACATGTTATGGCTGTATTTTTGAAATATATTGATTCACCGGGTCTATATCTCGGTGTTATTTATTTCATACACTAATTCCTGAAATAAAATAGTTATTTAGACTCTCAAATCTGCTTTGCAATAATTCGATTGCATCTGCCAGATTAAGTCACGTCACGATGCAGTTTGTGCTCAACCCGCACATGATATATGGACCTTTTAAAATTATGGAGAAAGTGAAATCGAGCGATAATTTGATGGTTAATTTCTTCGCCTATGTGAATACGTGGCATGCAAGGATAAAAAATATAGTCAATCAACAAATTGATGTTTCGATACCGGACTACATTTGGGACGTGTACTTGATTTGGCATTAGTGAATTACAATACGTATTACGAGAATTTTTTTTTTATATAAATCAATAAGTTTGTCAATAATCAAAATATCCAACATAATTTGGTATTATCTGAAATAACAGTCTCGACTTTTCAATATAGAGATGTTAAAAATGACCTTTAATTATTTTTATTTACTGGAATTTTTAATTAGCAAATCTGGAAGAATTTTATTAATTATTTTCTATGCTATATTATTCCAATTTGCACCCGCATTATTATCCACATATATTATACACTTTTAAAAAAAATTATATTATTTGAAACAATTTTTTTATATATAACTTAATAATATATAATACTTGAAAACAAATATACAAATATCAAAGATTGTATATAATATCCAATATATACAATTTGTAACATAATATTCGACAAAAAATAAAAATTCCGTGTTTTCAATATCTTTTAAAATCACCAAAATATATCATGTTTAATACTGAGTATGTCTAGTTTATTCACGATCATATCTCATTCAATTATTTTTTTATTTGTTATGATTTTTAGAACTTTATCTATCATTTTAGAAGTTCATCTTATTTTCATTTCTAAAAGTCATAACAAATAAGAAAATAAATGAAATTGAGTGAGATATGATCTAGAACAAATAAAATTCTTTTAGTGATTTTAAAAATATATAGAAACTAGTCAAATTTAATTTACAAAACATTACATAAAAATGGAGAATTTTCATAGAAATTTAAACTAATTATCCAAATATGTTTTTATTTTTTTATTAAATAAACACATTTCCGAACATGAAATAGATGCAAAAGCAGGTAAGTAATACAAATTTTTTTTTTATATAATTTTAAATATCACAAGAAATATTTTAATGCTATTTTTCACATAAATACTTAATTAATAAAAAATATAAATAAATTCAAAATTCAAGATAAAGCTATCAAATTTCACACAATTATTCAATGCATAATAATAAATGTAACAAAACAAACATAATTTAATTTTGACATACCAGAAAAAAAATAATTACAAATTTACATATAGGTCCACAAATTTTACAGAAAGTCCCTGGACATATGCTGGTACCTACACTGGCGAAAATGCGATTTTTTTTCCTACTTTAAAGTGGAAATTATAAAAAATATTATTTTCCTGAATGCTTGGCGAAAGAGGTTTAATTCAATTTTTTCAGGTTAATGTGCAAAAATTATGGTTAAACACTTTTGCCAAGACCTTTGGCGAAATAACATTCTCTTTCGCCAGTAATCTCGACGAAAGAGATAAATTTGTAAATTGTGAAAATTGATAATTATTCTTGCAAACTGGGAAGTCAATCTGATCATAGCAGTTCATCTGCCGCTTAAATTTCCATGAAATTTTGATAAGGTTACATGTAAAAAAAAAATCAATTTTTAATGTCTCTAATTTCCTCTTTGTTTAAGGTATT
The DNA here is from genome assembly GCA_946800325.1 of Luzula sylvatica. Classification (NCBI taxonomy): domain Eukaryota; kingdom Viridiplantae; phylum Streptophyta; class Magnoliopsida; order Poales; family Juncaceae; genus Luzula; species Luzula sylvatica. The sequence goes on along the minus strand of OX326958.1, from coordinate 3,354,239 downwards.
TTTTTTATGAGTGGTGATATACATCCCCGTTAGAATTCATTAGAATGATTCATGCGTCCACACCAAATTAAATGCTAGTGGCAAACCATGAGTATTCAATTTTTGCCATCTTATATATATGATAAGAAGAGAAAAAAAGATTTATCGTTTCATACATCATTAATGTATTTTATATTTTTAATAAATTTGTTTATCACCGTCCATAATTAATCAACTCAAAATTTATAAATTAGAAAAATAAGTTATTGGGATGGATTAATACATAGTTTAACATGCATGTTAAACACTATATTAATTCAGCCCAATAACTTATTTTTCAAATTTATAAATTTTGAGTTGATTAACTTATTTTTCAAATTTATAGTTGATTATATAATGTTAAACGGATACACATGAATAAAACTATCATAAAAATAAACAAAAATAAAAATACTAATTGCACAAAAATTTGTAATATATAAATGGAAATACTTTGATTTTTTAAAAATTGAGATAAAATAATAAAAATTTGGGCAATTAAATATGACTTATTATGTGCAAAATAAAATATAATAACAAAATTAAATAAATCAAATTATTTTTTAATAATTTAATTTACCACCTAATAAAGGTTGTTTACCACATAATTAATAATTCGAAAAATTACCAAACACAGTAGTTATTTTCAAAAATAACCAAGGACGGAGTTGGAAAGTCCGCCAAATACATATCTGGGGGAGTGAGGGAGTCCGCCAGATACTAATGTTGTTTTATTGTTTTATTTAACTGTTAATAAGTTTTTTGATTGAATCGGTTGGGTGCGTTGAATAATTGGCAGATACCACCCAACGCACTAGCGTAGTGGGATGGTATTGGGCTTGCCTCACATGCCACCCGAGCTCGAGTCTCGGCTGAGGCAAAAATAGGGGTTTATTCGGTCAAGCCCTTGGGGTTAGCTATTAGGGGGGTGTGTGCCTACGGGCCTCAATCGAAGAAAAAAAAAAAAAAAAAAAAAAAAAAAAAAAAAAAAAATTGGCAGACTCCCTAAGCCGCAAATTGTCTGACAAATTAAAAAAAAGTTTGAATACTTCATGCAAACTATACATGATATATATGTGTGTATATTATACATATATGTAATTATGATTTTAATTTTTCTAATATTTTATTCGTATTTGATATCGTATTCGTATTTGTATTCGTATGCTAAATGGAATATCGAATATCATAATCGTATTCGTATTTGAAATTGAATACTGTATTTGTATCAGATATCGAGTTTGTATTCGAAATCGGAAATCAGATATCCGGATACCGTATTCGTATTTGAAAACAGATATCGATTATCGTATTCGTATTCGGAATCGGATATCGGCTACCGTAAATATATTCGAAATTGAATATCGGTTACCGTATTCATATATCGAATACCCGGATACAATACGAATACGGTATCCGGGTATTCGATATCCGATTTCGATCAATTGAATCAACTAATAATACTAATCGACCTACTTAATCCTCTCTTGCCGCATCATCAAGAATGTTATTTTTTTGTTATTCAGGTTCCATATATAATTTCCGTATGGAACTATGACTCAATTGTTAATTTTTTATGGTATAATTTAAAATCGTGTTTTTTAAAAAAAAAATGATATTTTTATGTTAACATATGACATTTTAAATATATATTTCGATTTCGATTTCGATTTTATGTGTATTATTCGAGGGTTTTTTATTTTGTTTTGAAACTTTAATTTTGTTTGAAGTATAACATATTACATTTTATTTATTTTGTGTGTATTTATAATGATTGACCAATTCCATGAATCCTCATTAATTATAATGCATATATTCTTGATAGATAAATTTCATGAACATTTATTAATTATAATACATTTATTGACATCAATATATTTACAAACATATCATGATTTTGTTTAAACGCACCCGCATAAATTTTATTGAAACAAATTATACAAAAACATGTATAAAAAGGATATGAAATCCCGCGCAATTGCGTGGGTTTTGGTAGTTTCATTGGTAATAAAACGTGGTTTGGTATATGGCGGAATCCCCAACTCCGTCCATATTGAAAGTGGCGGAATTCCAAACTCCGTCCTTGGTTATTTTTGAAATTAACTCCAGCGCTTAGTTATTTTTGGAGTAAATATATGAAATCTTATCTAAATACTAGTTCATATTACAATTTTAGTTTTTTATACGAAATAATTTTATATAAAAATTCATATAAAAATTATAGAATAGTATAATAAATATTATAATATAACATTATAAATTTTATTTATTAATTTATATTTAATAAAATAATTTATAAAAGAAAATTTACAAGAAAAATTTTCTCGAATTTTTTTTTTGGATGAAATGTTAAAAGTATGTGTGTTTTAAAAAAAAAAAAAAAATTTATAAGAGTATTTTTCTATTAAAAAAATTAAATTAAATGTTTAGGGTTTTTTTTTGAAATAACGAGTGTTTTTGACGATTCGGAAAAAATTAGGAAGTTTCTCGAAAATTCCCGTTTTTAAAAGAGGGACATTTTCTTTCTGCTGCCATGTCAAATCGAATTGCGTTGGAAACTACCAACATATCTCGGAAACTAAAAACATTAAATATTTCTTTTTACTACCCATCTTCAATTCTTCATCATCTTCAACAATCCAAAACCAATCGGTATTCATCTTCTTCAATGGTTCAGAAAAATAACTCACCCATGGCGAAATCTAATAAAAACCAAAATACCAACACGAAACGAAGAAGAGCCGAAGAAGACGACCAAATCGAAGCTTCCTGCAAGAAGACTCACTCTCAACTGAACGACGAGAACATTGAAGAGGAAGAAGAAGAAAACTGCGATAATGTAGAAAGAACTTTGGCTAAAATCGATTCAGATTTTTTGGACTGTAATGTGTGTTCCAATCCTTTGCAACCCCCTCTTTACCAGGTATATCTCTATTTTTTATTTCATGAAAATAATACTCTACTAATTATAACATTTTTTTGGTTCTTTTTCTATACACAGTGCATGCATGGTCACACAGTTTGTTTTTCATGTTTGCCGAATTTGAAGCACAAGTGTCCAGTTTGCACTTTCGAACTATTTTTGCGCAATTTTACGTTGGAAAAACTGGTGAGCTCGATCCAAGTTCAGTGCAAATACTCGGAAAGGGGATGTTTGAAATTCGTTTCGTATCCCATGAAGGAAATTCACGAACAAAAATGTCGTTTCGGTCCCTCCTCTTGTCCCATTCCTAATTGTGCTGACAGAGTTCTTTCAGGTATGTTATCTTAGTGATGTTTTTAAATTTTTATCTCATTGGCCAATTAACATTGATTTTCTTGTTTAATTACAGGCAAACTATTTGAGCATTTTCAGTTCGACCATAAATTTCCACACAGAAATTTTGAGTTTAACAAATCATTTTCATTTAAAGTTAACATATCTGAACATTACATTGCTCTTTCGGGTCCAAACACATGCCCTCTCCTTATTGTTAACAAATCAATTGATAATATAGGGCAAGGAATAGCCTTGTATTATTTGGATCCTGACAATACGGGTTTGCATCAATTTGCATGCGAACTCGCGGTGGTTACAGGTACCGATGCAGGAAAGCGAGTGGTACAGGGGAAAACTCAAGTGAGTGATATAAAAGAGTGGTCGAGGGATGAATTGGGTGGTTTCACTCTGTTGGTGCCTTCCGAGTTTTGCAAATCGGGTCTTGTTAATTTGACTGTTTTGATCCGAAAAAAGGATGGGTAAACGGTTTTAAATAGAGTTTGTGGGTCTTTTGTTTGTGTGTATTTTATTAGGGGAATGGGTGGTCGGTCGAATTTTGTGTTTGTGTTTATGTTTATGTTTATGTTTATGTTTAATTCAAGATGTTTTGGAGCAGGTTTAAGTTAGAATGAGGAAAGTTATTTTGAAACCTTTTATGTAATGGAGCTAATGAAGTGTTTTTTTTCTGAATTTATTTTAAAATTATCTTCCAAGTATGATAAAATAAATATTCTGACTTAAGATATATTGTTATTTAGGTTGCTTTTTTTTTTATTCAAAAATACTTTTTATGTTTGAATTTTTTTTGTAAAAATACTATTTTAAATATATAATATATACACTGTTTGGTTTATATTTGCTCAAATATAAATATTTTTCCTTCAAAAAAAAAAAATATATAATTACTTTAAATGTGTAATCTAGTTTTATTATATATTATTAGGTACCTAAATTTTGTAAAATTGTCTAGATGCATATAATGTTGAAAGATCATGTTGTAAAATTATATTGCATTCATATTGAAGTCAAAAGATAATGTTGTAAAGTGAAACATTTCTGCATATAACCTTATTTCGAATCAAAATTTAAAAAATAATTTTCTTTCTAAAAATATTTCAAAAATAATTCTTTTTTGATTAATATTCCAAAAATAATCCAAACCGGATTTTTAAATCCCGTCCGTAAAATTTCATTTTTAAATTTTTTTTTTAATATGATATATTTTTCCAAATTTTACCATAATATCTTTTATGATATAATTAATACATTTAATTAAAATAATAACTAGTACATGTTGGCTGTTAACTTAATACACAATTAATATTTATTCGAATTCATAAATTTGAATAAATTTGAATTAATATTTAATTATATCTTTTAATTAGCACGCTAATTAAATGTAATTGTTCTATAATGGAGATTTCGGCGGGTATATTTTGGAGAGTGATTTTATTTTTTAAATAAGTTACTCACACGTTTGAAAAAAAAATATTAAAATTTATTGTACTCCAAAATGTACCCGCCGAATTCTCCATTATTGAACAATTACATTTAATTAACGTGATAATTAAAATATATAATTAAATATTCATTAAAATTTATTCCAAATTATGAATTCGAATAAATATTAATTACGTATTAAGTTAACAGTTAACATTTATTAGTTTTCATTTTAATTTATATAAGAACTTAAGAATTTGAGGGAAATGGTATAATTATCCATAATTTAATGGTAGTTTTTGTTGTTTATCTAAATACGTGGCGCACACAAGACTCGAAAATATAGTCAATCAACGGTTCGATGTCTCGATTCTGGACTACACTCGGGATATGTACTTGGCTTGATGTTAGTGAGTTATAAGATGTTGGATTATTCGGGAACCGACAAACCAATTATAATGTATCTAGGAGATCCATCGAGCGGAAACAGGTATAAGAATAATTATTGTAATTACTTTATGTTTTTTGTTTCAATATGATTTTCTAACTAGTTTAATTATTTTTTTTTCGATATATGCTAATGAACATAATTTGTTTTATACAATTCAATTTTTTATTTTTACAAATTTTTTTTGCAAAAGAAATATTTCAGAAGTGTTTGCATAATTTCAATGTTTGATTTTACATAATTCTTTATATGCTACTTGAATTAACATAATTTGTTTACATAATCCCCAATTTTCATGCCTATAATTTCCTCTCTGTTAAATGTATTTTTGTCATGCCCCAATTTTTTAAGAGTTAATTTAAATTTTTCAAACCCCCTTGTTACATAACAACATCCTCTCGCCATCGCCAATGTCAAAAATTTTAGGGAAATTATATCCTACCCCACAACCCACCGTCCTATCCTTTATATTCATAATTAACACATTTAAATAAGTGATAATTAATAATAGACACTCGATTAACAATTAAGTGTGTTAATTAGCAATACAGAAGATGTGGTGTGGATTTTGGGGTAGGATAAATGGCCTCAAAATTTTAAGCCCCTCTTCATCTTCATCTTCAACCATAATTTTTTTTTTAAAATAAATAGTCACACACTCCAAAGAGTCCAAAGGATTAAAAGGCAACCTCTTCATCTTCCACAACCCAAAACCATCGCAATTAAAGCAAAGGCAACCTCTTCATCTTCGATAATCCAAAACCATCCCTATAAAAACACATCATCACCTTCAAGAATCCAAAAAAAAAAAACATCTTCAATGGCAGAATCTAACGAAAATCAAAACGCTAACATGAAACGAAGAAGAGCCGAAGACGAGGAAACCGAAGCTTCCTGCAGGGCTCTTTGTAATCCGAATGACGAGAACGTTGAAGAGGAAGATGTTGAAGAAGATAACCGCGATAATGTAGAAAGAACTTTGGTTAAAATCGATTCAGATTTTCTGGACTGTATTGTGTGCTCCAATTATTTGCAACCCCCTCTTTACCTGGTATTTATATATATATATATATATATATATATATATATATATATATATATATATATATATATATACTTCATGAAGAAAATTACTCTTCTAATTATTTACATTATTTTGGTTCTATTTCTATACACAGTGCATGAATGGTCACACAGTTTGTTTTTCATGCTTGCCGAATTTGAACCACAAGTGTCCAGTTTGCAATTTGGAACTATTTCTGCGAAGTTTTACGTTGGAAAAACTCGTTAGCTCGATCCAAGTACAGTGCAAATACTCGAAAATGGGATGTGGTAAATTCGTTTCTTATCCCTTGAAGGAAATTCATGAAGACAAATGTCCTTTTGGTCCCTTCTCTTGTCCCATTCCTGATTGTGCACGCAAAGTTCTTTCAGGTATGTATATGTTTTTTTATTCTATCTTAGTTATGTTTTGTAAATTACTAAATTTAACATTAATTTTCTTGTTTAATTACAGGAAAATTATTTGAGCATTTCCTGGTCGATCACAAATTTCCACACAGAAATTTTAGATTTAATAAATTATCTTCATTTAAATATAACTTGTCTGAACATTACATCGCTCTTTCGGGTCCAAACACATGTTCCTTCCTTATTGTTAACAAATCAATTGCCAATATAGGTCAAGGAATATCCTTGTATTATGTGGATCCTGACAATACGGGTTCGCATCAATTTGCATGCGAACTCACGGCAACTATAAATACCAATGCTGGAAAACAAGTGGTACTTGCGAAAACTCATGTGAGTGATATAAAAGAGTGGTCGAGGGATGAAATGGGTAAACTCTTGGTGCCTTCGGAGTTTTGGAAATCGGGTTCTATTAATTTGACTGTTTTGATCCGAAAGTAGGATGGGTAGACTGTTTGAAATAGAGTTTGTGTGTATTTTGTAAGTCGCCTTTTGTGTTTATGTTTAATTCGAGATGTTTTGGAAGTTTTAAGTTAGAAGGAGGGACTCATTTCGAAATATTTTATGTAATGGAGTTTATGTAGTGTTGTTTTTGTTTATCTGAATTTATTCAATATTTTCGTTGAAATCTGATTAGTATTCTGACTTTAGAAATATTTTGACAAGTTTAGAGGGACAATATGATATTTTGTGTACTAGAAAAAACAAAATAAATATATAAATTTTAAATAAAAAATAAATGAATAATTAAATATAATAAACATTTACTCCATAGAAAATTATTTATGTAATGCCATAATTTTAGTATATATAATAGACGCATCATATCTTATGTTCTTTTTGAAAATTATAATAGACGCATCATATCTTATTCTCGAAACTATAACCACCCCAATTAGAACATTTTCATTTTTCCAACCCAACCCAACCCAACCCAACCTTATAATACTCATAAACTTTTCGAAACCCATCTTGACCGGGTTTTTCTTTTGTTAAGTACATACTATAATGATGTATGTTAATATGTTAATAAAAAATGCAACAAAAATTATATTTGTAATTAAATCACCGAGATATCTTTACAAAACACACAAGTCACAATTAAACAAGCATAATCAACATCTCATTCTCTTTATGTGATCTATCTGACAATAAATATAAAACACAAATTATATACAAAATTTCCAAAATTCAAACAAATTGCATATTTCATTGCAACTTACTATTAAATAAATCACAATATAACAAAATAAAAAGCTTACTCTCAAACATCGAAAAATAACAAAGGACGAATACTCAATTTTTGTCAGAAAACATGTTATGTATGTTTTAAGTTAAGAAACTTTGTAATTTAATTTTAGAAAGTTTGATCGCTTGGCAAACATAATATTCATATAATGTAAAAAGAGATAAGATATCATATAATATTAGAAACAAGTAATAATAAATTATGACAATATAATTTAATAACATATCATATAATTTATAATAAAAATAGAAATAATAAATTGGAAATTTGGAGTTGTATGGGTGGGTTTGGATTAATCGTGTTTTTTATTTTAAACTCGTGATCCGACCCATACTTCCATAGATTTTAAAATCTCAATTCGTACACGACTCAATAACTTCGAAACCCACAAAAAAGGGTCAAGTTGGTCTGAATTGAACGTGTTCGAGAATTTTGTGTACACCCCTAATGTAGAGGTGACAATCGGCCGGGTCGGATCGGGTCGGGTCGGGTCGGGTCGGGTCGGGTTTGGGTCGGATAATTTCGAGTTCGGGTCATTCGTGTCATTTGGTCATTCGGACCACGTGTCTTTCGGTTTGCGGGTCATTCAGTTTCGGGTCGTTCTATTCCAGACCGTTTCGATTTTCGGGTCGTTTGTGTGTTCGGGTAGTTTTGATTTTCGAGTCGTTTGGTTCCGGATTGTTTCAGATTTTGGGTCCTTCGATTTATGATTATTTCGATTTTCGAGTCATTCGGGTTTTTGAGTTGTGAGTTTTCGAAAATTAGGTTTCCGGGTCATTCGGTTTTTGAGTTTCGGGTATTCGGGTTTCGGGTTAGTACGGATTTTGGGTTGTTCAGATTTCGGGTCATTCGGTTTCGGGTCCGAGTCGTTCGGTTTCGGATCCATTTCGATTTCAGATAATTCGGTTTCGGCTTCATTTCGGGTTCGGGTCATTCGATTTCGGTTTCGGATAGTTGAATTTTCAATATTTTTTTGTGCGGGTCGGATTCGGATTCGGGCAGATCACATCATTTTTTTTTTATCGAGTCACATTTTGCCAGCTCTACCCTAATATTGGATACTCCAACATTGGATAAATATGGTTCTTTTATATTTTATAGAGTAGTGATGTACACCTCTAGAATTCTCTCCCACACTTTTTGATAATGTTACGTGATTTTTAAATCTTAAATTTAACACCTTAATTTATGATTTCATAATTCTAACATATTGTTTAACACTCAATTATAATATTAAATCATAAATTAAAATATTAGTTCATAAATTGTTAAAAGGGAAATTTTGATATGTAGCCCAAAATAGATTTGAAATACCCCAAATAGCCAGGAAAGTTTGAGAATTTGGGATCTAACACTCTCGACTTTTAAAAGTCGAGAGGTTGCAAAGATATCGACTTTTGAAAAGTCGACAGATTTATGATCTTCAATTAATCCCAAACAGCACCTAAATCACGTATTAATATCCTCTCGACTTTTCAAAAGTCGAGAAAGATTGGTCGACTTTTCAAACGTCGAGAATTTGACCTTTCGGTGTATTTCTCAACTTTTCAAAATTTGAGAGAATTGCCACCGTTAAATAAAAATGAGGGTATTTTTGGAATTTTGAAAAGTTCATACATTTACCTATTTAAACCCCCCCTTCTCGTTTATTTTTTCATCATCTCCCTTCTCTCCATTCCCTTCAAGGTATGATTTTTTATTATATTTTTTTTTTGACATAATTTTTTTTGTGTTTAATTCATTTATTTATATGTTGCAGTATAAAATGCAAAATGGTTATTTAAGTTTGGTTGTCTACTAGAACGGAACCGTGAATTTGAGCGGTCCGATTCCTCGTTATGAAGGTGGTAATCGAAAAATGATGAACATGCCCAGTTACAGTACATATAATGATCTTAAATATTTAATTTGTCAAACTATCGAAATAAATCCGCAAATGTACGATATAATAATAAAATGTAATTGGCCATTTGGTGATGGAACCGGTGATGTTATTGACATCACTGATGACCATAGCCTTTCTATGATGATAAGCAATCTTCAGAACAGAACGATAAAATTATTTGTAAAACTCAATCCTATCAATTGTTATCAAAATCCAAATTCTTTTTATGGTGGTAATTATAATTCTTACCAAAACAATACTGAACCATATATAGCGGGTCCTTCACAACCATCGTACCAAACATCCGAAAATCTGATTTATTCGAACCAACCAATTGGTGATCAACCGGATGAGGAGTCTGACAGAGATAGTGGTGAACCGAGTGAAAATTCGGAATCAGATGATGATGAGGCGAAAACAGATGGTCCAGAAGCAGATATCGATGAGGTAATGAACGCAAGAAATAATAATTTAGATGAAATGAATATTGGTGAAGGGTTGCCGGATGTTTTCGAAAATGATGAATGGGTAGAAGAAATGGTGAGTGAAGAATATGAGAATGATACTAACAATCCGTGCACGGAACTTTCGGCAAATCATTCTTGGATCGGAATGATTTATTCCGATAAATAATCTTTGTAACACGCGGTACAAGAATGGACTATTAAAAATTTCGTTAGTTTTGTAGTGAAAAAAAGTAGGCCAAGGGAATGGGATGTCGCATGCAAAAACAACGATTGCTCTTGGAGAATGCGTGCTTTTAATAAAAAAAATACGGATTTTTGGAGAATATCGAAGTATAAAGGTCCTCACACTTGTAGAAATGAGAGTGGTAGTAGTGATAGTAGACAACTAACAACCAAACACATACGTAGGATTATAATGCCACATTTGAGAGGAACCATATCCCTAACTCCAAGGAATATTATTGATATAATTAAAAACGTGTACGCAATTGATATTTCGTATCGGAGGGCTTGGGATGCTCGATGCAGAGCAATGGAACTGATTTATGGAAGTTGGGAGCAGTCGTATGCTGATTTACCTGCATACACACAAGCGATTCTTAACGCGGATAGAAATGCAGCGGTAGACATTCATTTCCACATTAATGGCATCATTTCATCGGGAGCTGCTCGATAAGAAACAATCTTAGGTCTTCCCGGCAGTAAATGATACCAAGACCACGCCTGTCAAATTAAATTCCGAACTTAAATGAAAATGCTCGATAAGAAACAATTTTATAATTTATTTTTTTTTACCTGAAGAAGAGAAAACCATCCATATGAGTGCTCGTGCCCAATCACGGCACAAAATGAAAGTGCATTATATAAGTGAGCCAAACCAGCGGCTCCCCATGCATACCCTCTACATGTATTGAAATCTTCCAAAAACATAATAAACCTTGCCGGAATCGAATCCGTGGTCGAGTCATGAAATACGATTCCACCCAAAAAGTAGAGAATATAAGCACGAACTTGCTGATCACAATACTCCTCGTCTCGTCCTTCACTTGGTTCTTGGAAATTTGTTTTTAACCACTTCAAATGTATACGGAGTTTTTCTTTTGTCCATTTATTCGGACATTGTCCGAGTAATCTAATCATTTCTCTTTTTAAATCAGATGAAGAAATATACGGAGTTATAACAGGATTACCGTCCACACACAATCCAGTGAGCAACGCGACATCACGAAGCGTTACCGTCATTTCTCCCCAACGCATGTGAAATGTGTTTGTTTCCGGACGCCATCTTTCCACCAAAGCCGTGAGAAGTGGTCATGAATTCTCGTTAACCGCACATTGCATAACCGGGTAAAATCCCGATCGTTTTAATCGTAACAGTACTCTCGGATCTGAAATTTGCCATCTCCTCCAATTTGTCGATTTTTGTTCGAATCTAATAGAATCTCGCAATGGACGAATTCTTTCGGACCGATGATTATGTTGTAAAAATAATACATCGTTATCAATTGGACCCGGCAAAACTCCATCATCAAAAGACATTTTTTGGTGTTTATTTCTCAGAAATAATGGAAAGAGAAAGAGGCAGAGAAAGAGAGAGAGAGCGAGAGCGCGAGGGTGGGATCCGATCGTTTTAATTCAAAAGTCGAGAGGAATTAAATTTCAGACGGTGGCTGGTGGGCGTTGGAGGGTAATTAACAACCTCTCGAGAGGAATTGAATTCTGGCGCTGGCTGGTGGGAGTTGAAGCTTAATTAACACCCTCTCGACTTTTCAAAAGTCGAGCGGTTTTAACAAAGTAATTAACGTCCAAATTAACCCTAACAACAGTTTTATACCCTCTCGACTTTTCAAAAGTCGATATCTTTGCAACCTCGAGAGTGTTAGATTCCAAATTCTCAAACTTTCCTTGCTATTTAGGGTATTACAAACTTATTTTGGGCTAGATCTCAAAATTTCCCTTGTTAAAATCATGGCTATGTCGTTACAAATTTTGGGGGAAACTTTGAGGATAGATCCAACATTTTCCTATTTTATATAAGGATAATTATACCGTGCCCCTCAAATTCCCCCCACTATTCACGATTTGTATTCTATTGGTGAATAGTAGGGTGTGGTTTTAATTATTCCCTCCAATTTGCACCCCTATTTCAATTGACGGTTAATTGTGTTTTGAATTAACGGTTAATTCAAATGTAATTACTGGTTAATATAATTATATTAGTCATCAATATAATTAATAATTTCAATTAACCATCAATTCAAATGGGAGGATATAAATTTGGGAGATGGATATTATTTCCCCACTTCGTGAATAGTGGGGAAATGGGGAAATGGGGGCACAGTAAATGGAATCGTCGGGGCGTTAAATATCACCGATCCATCCACTCACTGCTAGGCTACTCGCTGAATCGCCATGGCGTTACGAGTCGTCTCTCTGCTCTCCGTCGCTCTTCTACTCCATCTCCCTTCTTTCTTCGCCGATTCCGCTCATCCTGCTTACTCCTCTCAACCCTCTTGCACCGTTCCAGATTCCTCCTTGTCAGACGATCTGATCCCGATCAGGCGCGAAGAATTCGACGGAGGCAGAATCATCGACATAACTCACTTCTACAGAGAGGATATGCCTTCTTGGGAGTCTACGGAAGGGGTGGGACAGTTCCTTTGGCTTCCTCACTCAATGAAGAACGGTTCCTTGGCTAACAACTCTGTGATGAAGATGCCTACTCATACTGGAACTCACGTCGATGCCCCTGGACACATGTTTCAGCATTATTTCGAAGCTGGATTCGATGTCGATACGCTTGATCTTGCGGTCCTCAATGGTATTTTTCCAAATTTTCTACCAATTTGCGCTCAATTCGATTGTTAAATACGCTCTGATGCAGAATTTTGGTGATTTTGTGCAGGTCCAGCTTTGATAGTGGATGTACCAAGAGATAAGAATATTACTGGTATGCAATTCTTCTTAATTTTAGCTATATTAATGATATATTGTATCTTTAAATAACATATTTGTTCTTTATTAGCTGAAGTAATGGAATCATTGCAAATTCCTAGAGGAGTTCGTCGAGTCCTTTTTCGAACGTTAAACACTGACAAGTATTTGTTTAAATTAAATAACATAGTTTTTAATTGAATTCTATATATAAAATACTAATCACTCTATGGTTTATGTACTTTTCATAATCATAAATTTTAATCTAATTTTAGGAAATTAATGTGGAAAAAAGAATTCGATACAAGTTACGTGGGTTTCATGAAAGATGGCGCTCAATGGTTGGTCGATAACACCGACATAAAACTTGTTGGTGAGAACATATTTCCTTTTTTATCACGAGAAATTAATTATTGCATATTTTAATATTTCGTCTATTTAATTGTCTTTTAGGTGTTGATTATTTATCTGCTGCGGCTTTTGACGATTTAATCTCCTCGCATCTAGTCTTTCTCGAAAGCCGAGTAAGTACAAAATAAATAACCAAAAAAATATTATTTCATCAAATTTTGTTATAATTATTTCTTTTGTAGGAAATAATACTCGTAGAAGGGTTGAAATTAGAAAATGTGAACACTGGAATATACTCTTTGCATTGTTTACCACTTCGATTACGCGGTGCCGAAGGTTCTCCAATTAGATGTATCCTCGTCAATTAAAAATCACCTTTTTTTTTGCCTTTGAAATAATGAATTGTATATTAAACATACAATTGTCTTATGGAAAGACATGATGGTTTGTAAGACAAAAATAATTGCACTTAAGAAAAATATGCGCTTAACATAAAAATACATAAACTACAAAAACTACGAATCTCATAATCGGCAATTAGACTTGGTAGAGAAACCGAGACTTTCGGCAGTGACAGGCCTGAACAACTTTTCAGGGTCTCGCTCGATCACCTCAGCCAATCTAGGCCACAATCTCGCCCACACGAACCACGATCCATCATTTTTAGGTCCTCTAACAAAATTAAACACACCAGACCCGAGCCTGCTCGGCCTAACCCACGGCAAGCAAATTACCGGGTCGCCAAACCCGAAATTCAATTCGACCCGTAAAGCGAGGAATGAAATGATTATAGTTGGCGAGCCTAATCCAACTCCAATAGTCTCGGTCCATTTACCCATTTTTTTGTGTACTTCCATCCAATCAACTAGTTCTTCGAAACGTTCTTGATTCGAGACCTCTTCTATTGCCTCTCTCGCTAAGGAGGCTCCGTATTCGATGGGCCGTGTTTTTATATCGTCTACACGTGCCTCTCTTGACGTGTAGGTTATGACATTACCTAGATGGCCTTTCATGGCTTGTGCGTATTTTCGACCGAGTCTTTTTCGTCCATCAACAATCCATGCCATGCGACAAGATGTGTCGAGTTCACCAATTGAAGTCGCTAGAAGTTTCCATAAATGTGCGGATAATGCCCCGAGACGGGTTATTTTTGATGACCCGTTAACTCTATCTCGAATTCGATCTATGTCTTGGTTCTCAACCCGGTAAATTTTTCTGAGAAGGCTAATGCCACTCAGCACATTTATTATATTGTTTTGTTGGTACAAAGTAAATTCTTGATCCAGTGAAGGATTGTAACGAGGAGGAGATCTCGGTACGAATACAGAACGATCGTGATTTGGATACTCGAATAATGTACCTTTAGTTACAAAATTTGACCAGGCTGTTGGTAAAAAGGCGAGACCGTGACCATCGACGAGTAAATGATTCGTGCTCCATGAAATCGAATAACCACCACACGAGAATCGTACCAATTGGATAGATAATGGGAGATCGTCTGCATATTGGAGATGGATAAGACTAAAGGATTCGTCCACCTCGCGGAAATTTATACTAGCAAGTGGGGTTTTGGTTTCTGCGACGACGAATTCGGCACCCAAATTGTTTGAAACGAGAGAAGGGAGCTTTGAGGTTGGATCGGTTGTTATACGGCCAGTAAAAATGTAAAAGTGGTTGAGAAAAAAAGGGAGCTTGGACTGAAAAATGGAAATTATGGTTTCAAAAGTGGAATAAGAAGAAGGTGGGTAGATTGAGATGAAAGAAATTCGGAAGTTACCCAGGACGAGGTCGAGATTTGAGATGAGTTTCTGAGGGGTAGAAGAAGAAGGGGGATTCGAAGCTTTGATTAGGGTTCTTGATTTGATTTCCATCAGGAGGTTATCGTTTTGTTGGTCCATTGTTTGAGAGAGCGGAGAGAGAAAATGTAGAGAACAGAGATGTGAAAAGTCTCTTTTATAGGCATGGATATGATTGGCCTCAAAATGACAAGTATTATCTTAGCTTTTGACCGAAGTAAGAGTGCAAGGTATTTAATTTCTGAGAATTTTATTAGCCACTGAAAGATGGTCACATGTACAGACGTGTCGTGATGAAATTCTGTTTTGAGCAGATTTATAGCGAGTATTAATCATCTGCCGAACAAGCCAATATTTACTTTTGTAATTTTTAAAAAATTTTAAAATATTAAATTTTATCCACGTTGTCAAGATTCTTGAAAAAAATTATAAAAAAATTTACTTTTAAATATTAAATCAAATACTAGAGAATATACATCACCACTCATTTGAATAGTATAATGGCGATCTTTTTTTTTTTTTTTTTTTTGACATGTAACATCCAAAAAAGACCAGCAAGAATAGCACGTCAGTTCTTAACTTTGGAGAACTAGCTTTTTTCGTCATAAAATTTGGCAAAACCAAAAAAGACCAGCAAAAATACTATTAAATATGAATTTTGTATTATATTTCTACGAATATGAATTTTGTATTAATATGTAGTACAATTTTGCATATTACTATACTATTTATAGTTATGATTTTTCTTAGAATATGAATTGTATATGTATAATATATGTAAAAAAAATCATATAATATTAGATATGCTCATTTTATCTGCAAATAATATTTGTAAATGAAAATAGAGGAAATTTCACCTATATCCTTGACTAACACTCAATTAAGGAATTTATCCCACTTAAATTATTAATATCATATTTGTCCCTACTAAATATAATTTCTATCGAATTTATCCACTTAAAACTTCTCAATATCAAATATATCAAATCTGTTAAGTTAATCATAATTAAAATTTTAAATTTAATTAAACCAACAAATATAAATTTAAATAACCAAATTATCCCTCTAATTTTTTTTCATTTTGAATTAAATCTCTCTTTAACCCCAGACCCTATTTCCTTCTCTCTCAGAACCAAACAAACGCCTCTTTCTTCTCTCCACTTCTCTGTACGGTGAATTCTGAGATGGAATTGGAGGTTGTGGACGAAATGGAAGATTCATACAAGTTTAGATGGAAGAATATGATCGAATCACTCGACATTAAGTATCTGATATTTTTGTTTGTTACATTTACTAGAATTTCGGTTTTTATCTTAATTTTTGCATTGCATTAATATATTTTAGTTAATTTTCTGATTGTTATTTTTGATTGCATTAGAATACTTTCGGTTTTTATCTTATTTTGTGATTTCTTCATTTTGATGCGATCATATCGAAGTCCTCAACTTGCCCCTGAAATAAAAGAAAACTGCAAAACCTTCATGTTTTGTTTCCCATTGTCCTTGTCAAGATAATTCAGTTTAATGACTACTCAATTATATATATTGATGATTTAATTTGTATTTGATAATTTAATGTAGGATGTGTATGCTTAATTGGATGCATTTGGGAGTTCAGTAAATGAGCTAAGTTGTGGCCTATGTGTTCTGATTTGCGATTAATTTTAGCTAATTGAATTTAATTTGTGTTGATTTGAATTAAATTTTTAAAGGATATTGTGGTGTAAATTTGTGTTGACAATGAATTGGTTTTGAGGTAGTATTGTTGATGAAAGATGAAAACGAGCTCTCAAGGGATGGTTCTTCGACTGACTAAGTGAGCATTTTCAACCAGTTGAAATTTTCGGACAGATATGTATTGGTGTTTGAACTTTCAAGTTGAAATTAAGTGATTAGGTCTAGGATTTTGAATTAGGGTTTAACGAACGAGGTCTAGAATTGAATTCGGGTTTCAAAGTTATATGTAATGGTGTCAAAATTGTTGTTGTATTTGAATTGATGTTCAAATTTTATTGTATTTGAAATGAAGTGAGTAGTTTCTTGATTTGAAATTGATGTTATGTTTAAATTGTGACATTCATAAATGACCATGAACTTATTCATAAATGAAGTGAGTTTTCCAACCTATATACTCACTAAGCTTCATTGCTATCAATCTTTGTACCAACCAAAAAGAAAATCAATATGTTGTATATCATAAGCCGTAGCACCGAACAACCTATATCGAATCTCCCAACGCCAAATGATACCAAACTTGATCCATATTAGTAACCACCAAACATACACCAATCGATCACAATTTGGAGAAGTGTGGTATTTTTTTTGAATAGTATGGTATAAACCATACTGTAGGTGTGTATTAAGTAAAAAAGTTATTTACACGAGTTAAAAGTGTCTAGAAGTAAAATTTGACGTTAAGTCCTTTTTACGCTATCTATACCAGGGACTTAGTTGCTAAACTTCATCCATGTAGCTGCCTCGTCTCTCGCCCTCCTCGCCAGAATCGTCGGTGGTCGTTTGAGTTGCTGAAAAATGCAGCAATTACGTTCGTTCCATATTTCCCATATGGTTGCCAGGCACAGGGTTTTCCAGCGTTTCTTTTCCTCCTTATCTTTGCTACGTAATTGTGCATCCCATGCTTCCTCTATGGTACCCTGCCCCTTAAGTGTGGTATTTAAAATGAAATTAAACCAAGTTGAAATCTCTACCAATTTTCTCTTTGAATTGTTTAATAAATTGATGACATAATTCGGTCTAGTTAATCCATAATCCAACTCCTAATTTATCATATAATCTATAATTAACCTAATTCATCAAGCCAAATGACACTAATTTATAACTGATCCTCGATTAAAGCATATTTCACCTTAATTAAGCTTGATTGGTCTCCAATATTAAACCCTCAATCCATTTTTATCATAATAAACCTTAATTCATCCTCAATTCCTACAATTTATTATAATTTAGCACCATAAACCACAATCCGATGTCAATTAACAAGAAACAAAAGAATTATCCAAATTTTGCAAAGAGAAGAGATACATTCAAGTGCTAGCTAGAGCGACAATATACTGTGAAAAGAAGAGTTTTGAAATAGAGTGAGAGGGAGAATATCGAGTTCGCTATAGTTTTATCGCCTATGAGAGGAAGAGCTTCAAAGTGTTGGCGAAGGTTGAGTCTCCACTATGAGATGGGACTAACCCGCACCGTGGTCACGAGAAAATATATTTTCAATTGCGATCGCGAGAGGAAAAGGATCCTGGTGAAAGAAGGAGAGAGGGAGAGAGAGATGAAATATTGTGGATTAAAAACTGGAAATCATGAGAAGGACAAGACAGTAATTTCAGTTATTATCTGTTAAAGTTAATGGTTTGGATCGAATCTTTTACAACGTAATTTTTCACCAAATTGTACAAACACTAAGAAAATTTTCTGTTCGATTCATAGCAATATTTTTACATTTTGAGGAGTTCAAATAACGTTTTTTCAGATCATTTGTATCGTATCTTTTACAACACAACTTTTCATCAATTTTTACGAACACAAAAAAATATTGTTTTCGATTCAAAACAATATTATAACTCTCTGAGGAGCCCGAATAACTTGTTTTGGAGATGGTTTGGATCGAATATTTTATTACGTAACTTTTCACCAAATTGTACAAACACTAAGAAAGTTTTCATTTCGATTCATAGCGATCTTTATACGTTTTGAGGAGTTCAAATAACGTGTTTTTAGATCATTTTTGTCGTATCTTTCACAACGTCACTTTTCACCAAATTTTACAAACACTAAGAAACTTTGTTTTTCGATTCGTAAAAATCTAATAACTCTCCGAGGAGCCCAAATAACTTGTATTTGAGATGGTTTGGATCGAATCTTTTACTACGTAACTTTTCACAAAATTGTACAAACACTACGAAACTTTTATTTTCGATTCCTTGCAATCTTTATTAAGTTTTGAGGAGTTCAAATAACGTGTTTTTAGATCATTTGTATCATATCTTTTACTACGTAATTTTTCACCAAATTTTACAAACACTAAGAAACTTTGTTTTTCGATTCATACCATTCCTTTAACACAACGAGGAGTCCAAATAACGTGTTTTGATTTGGTTTCGATCGAATTCTTTACTACGTAACTTTTCACCAAATTATACAAACACTAAGAAAGTTTTCTATTCGATTCATATCAATCTTTTTACGTTTTGAGGAGTTCAAATAACGTGTTTTTAGAACATTTGTATCGTATCTTTTACTATGTAACTTGTCATCAAATTTTACGAACACTAAGAAATTTTGTTTTTCGATTCATAACAATATTGTAATTCTCTGAGAAGCTCAAATAACTTGTTTTTTGAGATGGTTTAGGTCGACTCTTTTATTACGTAACTTTTCACCAAATTGTACAAACACTAAGAAAGTTTTCTTTTCGATTCATAGCGATATTTTTACGTTTTGAGGAGTTCAAATAACGTGTTTTTAGATCGTTTTTATCGTATCATTCAATACGTAACTTTTCAGCAAATTTTATAAACACTAAGAAATTTTGTTTTTCGATTCATAACAATATTACAACTCTCCGAGGAGCCCAAATAACTTGTTTTTGAGATTGTTTAGATCGAATCTTTTACTACATAACTTTTCACCAAATTGTACAAACACTAAGAAAGTTTTATTTTCGATTCATAGCAATCTTTTTACATTTTGAGGAGTACAAATAATGTGTTTTTAGATAATTTGTATCATATCTTTTACGACGTAACTTTTCACCAAATTTTACAAACACTTAGAAAGTTTGTTTTTCGATTCATACCATTCTTTTAACGCTATGAGGAGTCCAAATAACGTGTTTTGAGATGGTTTCGATCGAATGTTTTACTACGTAACTTTTCACTAACTTGTACAAACACTAAGAAAATTTTCTATTCGATTCATAGGAATCTTTTTACGTTTTGAGGAGTTCAAATAACGTGTTTTTAGATCATTTGTATCGTATCTTTTACTACATAACTTTTCATCAAATTTTACGAACACAAAGAAATATTTGTTTCAATTCAAAACAATATTATAACTCTCTGAGGAGCCCGAATGACTTGTTTTTGAGATGGTTTGGCTGAAATCTTTTATTACGTAACTTTTCACCAAATTATACAAACACTAAGAAAGTTTTCTTTTCGATTCATAGGGATCATTTTATGTTTTGAGGAGTTCAAATAACGTGTTTTTAGATCATTTTTATCGTATCTTTCACGACGTAACTTTTCACCAAATTTTAGAAACACTAAGAAAGTTTGTTTTTCGATTCGTCTAAAAACACGTTATTTGAACTCCTCAAAGCGTTAAAATCTTGTTTTGAATCGAAAAACAAACTTTCTTAGTCTTTGTAAAATTTGGCGAAAAGTTATGTAGTAAAAGATACGATACAAATGATCTAAAAACTTGTTATTTGAACTCCTCAAAGCGTTAAAATCTTGCATTGAATCGAAAAACAAACTTTCTTAGTGTGTGTGAAATTTGGTGAAAAGTTATGTACTAAAAGATACGATACAAATGATCTAAAAACACGTTATTTGAACTCCTCAAAGCGTTAAAATCTTGTTTTGAATCGAAAAACAAACTTTCTTAGTGTTTGTGAAATTTGGTGAAAAGTTATGTAGTAAAAGATACGATACAAATGATCAAAAAACACGTTATTGGAACTCCTCAAAGCGTTAAAATCTTGTTTTGAATCGAAAAACAAACTTTATTAGTGTTTGTGGAATTTGGTGAAAAGTTATGTAGTAAAAGATACGATACAAATGATATAAAAACACGTTATTTGAACTCCTCAAAGCGTTAAAAGTGTGTTTTGAATCGAAAAACAAACTTTCTTAGTGTTTGTAAAATTTGGTGAAAAGGTATGTAGTAAAAGATACGATACAAATGATCTAAAAACACGTTATTTGAACTCCTCAAAGCGTTAAAATCTTGTTTTGAATCGAAAAACAAACTTTATTACTGTTTGTGAAATTTTGTGAAAACTTATGTAGTAAAAGATACGATACAAATGATCTAAAAACACGTTATTTGAACTCCTCAAAGCGTTAAAAGCTTGTTTTGAATCGAAAAACAAACTTTCTTAGTGTTTGTGAAATTTGGTGAAAAGTTATGTAGTAAAAGATACGGAACAAATGATCTAAAAACATGTTATTTGAACTCCTCAAAGCGTTAAAATCTTGTTTTGAATCGAAAAACAAACTTTCTTAGTGTTTGTGAAATTTGGTGAAAAGTTATATAGTAAAAGATACGATACAAATGATCTAAAAACACGTTATTTGAACTCCTCAAAGCGTTAAAAGCTTGTTTTGAATCGAAAAATAAACTTTCTTAGTCTTTGTAAAATTTGGTGAAAAGTTATGTAGTAAAAGATACGATACAAATGATCTAAAAACACGTTATTTGAACTCCTCAAAGCGTTAAAATCTTGTTTTGAATCGAAAAACAAACTTTCTTAGTGTTTGTGAAATTTGGTGAAAAGTTATGTCGTAAAAGATACGGTACAAATGATCTAAAAACATGTTATTTGAACTCCTCAAAGCGTTAAAATCTTGTTTTGAATCGAAAAACACACTTTCTTAGTGTTTGTGAAATTTGGTGAAAAGTTATATAGTAAAAGATACGATACAAATGATCTAAAAACACGTCATTTGAACTCCTCAAAGCGTTAAAAGCTTGTTTTGAATCGAAAAATAAACTTTCTTAGTCTTTGTAAAATTTGGTGAAACGTTATGTAGGAAAAGATACAATACAAATGATCTAAAAACACGTTATTCGAACTCCTCAAAGCGTTAAAATCTTGTTTTGAATCGAAAAACAAACTTTCTTAGTGTTTGTAAAATTTGGTGAAAAGTTATGTAGTAAAAGATACAATACAATTGATCTAAAAACATGTTATTTGAACTCCTCAAAGCGTTAAAATCCTGTTTTGAATCGAAAAACAAACTTTCTTAGTGTTTGTGAAATTTGGTGAAAAGTTATGTTGCAAAAGATACGATACGAATGATCTAAAAACACGTTATTTGAACTCCTCAAAGCGTTAAAAGTTTGTTTTGAATCGAAAAACAAACTTTCTTAGTCTTTGTAAAATTTGGTGAAAAGTTATGTAGTAAAAGATACGTTACAAATGATCTAAAAACACGTTATTCGAACTCCTCAAAGCGTTAAAATCTTGTTTTGAATCGAAAAACAAACTTTCTTAGTGTTTGTAAAATTTGGTGAAAAGTTATGTAGTAAAAGATACGATACAAATGATCTAAAAACATGTTATTTGAACTCCTCAAAGCGTTAAAATCCTGTTTTGAATCGAAAAACAAACTTTCTTAGTGTTTGTGAAATTTGGTGAAAAGTTATGTAGCAAAAGATACGATACAAATGATATAAAAACACGTTATTTCAACTCCTCAAAGCGTTAAAAGTGTGTTTTGAATCGAAAAACGAACTTTCTTAGTGTTTGTAAAATTTGGTGAAAAGTTATGTAGTAAAAGATACGATACAAATGATCTAAAAACACGTTATTCGAACTCCTCAAAGCGTTAAAATCTTGTTTTGAATCGAAAAACAAACTTTCTTAGTGTTTGTAAAATTTGGTGAAAAGTTATGTAGTAAAAGATACGATACAAATGATCTAAAAACATGTTATTTGAACTCCTCAAAGCGTTAAAATCCTGTTTTGAATCGAAAAACAAACTTTCTTAGTGTTTGTGAAATTTGGTGAAAAGTTACGCAGCAAAAGATACGATACGAATGATCTAAAAACACGTTATTTGAACTCCTCAAAGCGTTAAAATCTTGTTTTGAATCGAAAAACAAACTTTCTTAGTGTTTGTGAAATTTGGTGAAAAGTTATATAGTAAAAGATACGGTACAAATGATCTAAAAATACGTTATTTGAACTCCTCAAAGCGTTAAAAGTTTGTTTTGAATCAAAAAACAAACTTTCTTAGTGTTTGTAAAATTTGGTGAAAAATTATGCAGTAAAAGATACGATACAAATGATCTAAAAACACGTTATTTAAACTCCTCAAAGCGTTAAAATCTTGCATTGAATCGAAAAACAAACTTTCTTAGTGTGTGAAATTTGGTGAAAACTTATGTACTAAAAGATACGATACAAATGATCTAAAAACACGTTATTTGAACTCCTCACAGCGTCAAAATCTTGTTTTGAATCGAAAAACAAACTTTCTTAGTGTTTGTGAAATTTGGTGAAAAGTTATGTAGTAAAAGATACGATACAAATGATCTAAAAACACGTTATTTGAACTCCTCAAAGCGTTAAAATCTTGTTTTGAATCGAAAAACAAACTTTATTAGTGTTTGTGAAATTTGGTGAAAAGTTATGTAGTAAAAGATACGATACAAATGATATAAAAACACGTTATTTGAACTCCTCAAAGCGTTAAAAGTGTGTTTTGAATCGAAAAACAAACTTTCTTAGTGTTTGTGAAATTTGGTGAAAAGTTATGTAGTAAAAGATACGATACAAATGATCTTAAAACACGTTATTTGAACTCCTCAAAGCGTTGAAATCTTGTTTTGAATTGAAAAACAAACTTTATTAGTGTTTGTAAAATTTGGTGAAAAATTATGCAGTAAAAGATACGATACAAATGATCTAAAAACACGTTATTTGAACTCCTCAAAGCGTTAAAATCTTGCATTGAATCGAAAAACGAACTTTCTTAGTGTTTGTAAAATTTGGTGAAAACTTATGTACTAAAAGATACGATACAAATGATCTAAAAACACGTTATTTGAACTCCTCAAAGCGTCAAAATCTTGTTTTGAATCGAAAAACAAACTTTCTTAGTGTTTGTGAAATTTGGTGAAAAGTTATGTAGTAAAAGATACGATACAAATGATCTAAAAACACGTTATTTGAACTCCTCAAAGCGTTAAAATCTTGTTTTGAATCGAAAAACAAACTTTATTAGTGTTTGTGAAATTTGGTGAAAAGTTATGCAGTAAAAGATACGATACAAATGATCTAAAAACACATTATTTGAACTCCTCAAAGCGTTAAAATCTTGTTTTGAATCGAAAAACAAACTTTATTAGTGTTTGTGAAATTTGGTGAAAAGTTATGCAGTAAAAGATACGATACAAATGATATAAAAACACGTTATTTGAACTCCTCAAAGCGTTAAAAGTGTGTTTTGAATCGAAAAACAAACTTTCTTAGTGTTTGTGAAATTTGGTGAAAAGTTATGTAGTAAAAGATACGATACAAATGATCTAAAAACATGTTATTTTAACTCCTCAAAGCGTTAAAATCTTGTTTTGAATCGAAAAACAAACTTTATTAGTGTTTGTGAAATTTGGTGAAAAGTTATGTAGTAAAAGATACGATACAAATAATATAAAAACACGTTATTTGAACTCCTCAAAGCGTTAAAAGTGTGTTTTGAATCGAAAAACAAACTTTCTTAGTGTTTGTGAAATTTGGTGAAAAGTTATGTAGTAAAAGATACGATACAAATGAACTAAAAACACGTTATTTGAACTCCTCAAAGCGTTAAAATCTTGTTTTGAATCGAAAAACAAACTTTCTTAGTGTTTGTGAAATTTGGTGAAAAGTTATGTAGTAAAATATACGATACAACTGATCTAAAAACACGTTATTTGAACTCCACAAAGCGTTAAAATCTTGTTTTGAATCGAAAAACAAACTTTCTTAGTGTTTGTGAAATTTGGTGAAAAGTTATGTAGCAAAAGATACGATACGAATGATCTAAAAACACATTATTTGAACTCCTCAAAGCGTTAAAATCTTGTTTTGAATCGAAAAACAGACTTTCTTAGTGTTTGTGAAATTTGGTAAAAAGTTATATAGTAAAAGATACGGTACAAATGATCTAAAAACACGTTATTTGAACTCCTCAAAGCGTTAAAAGTTTGTTTTGAATCAAAAAACAAACTTTCTTAGTGTTTGTAAAATTTGGTGAAAAGTTATGCAGTAAAAGATACGATACAAATGATCTAAAAACATGTTATTTGAACTCCTCAAAGCGTTAAAATCTTGTTTTGAATCGAAAAACAAACTTTATTAGTGTTTGCGAAATTTGGTGAAAACTTATGTAGTAAAAGATACGATACAAATGATCTAAAAACACGTTATTTGAACTCCTCAAAGCGTTAAAATCTTGTTTTGAATCGAAAAACAAACTTTCTTAGTGTTTGTGAAATTTGGTGAAAAGTTATGTCGTAAAAGATACGATACAAATGATATAAAAACACGTTATTTGAACTCCTCAAAGCGTTAAAATCTTGTTTTGAATCGAAAAACAAACTTTCTTAGTGTTTGTAAAATTTGGTGAAAAGTTATGTAGTAAAAGATACGATACAAATGATCTAAAAACACGTTATTTGAACTCCTCAAAGCGTTAAAATCCTGTTTTGAATCGAAAAACATACTTTCTTAGTGTTTGTGAAATTTGGTGAAAAGTTATGTAGCAAAAGATACGATACGAATGATCTAAAAACACGTTATTTTAACTCCACAAAGCGTTAAAATCTTATTTTGAATCGAAAAACAAACTTTCTTAGTGTTTGTGAAATTTGGTGAAAAGTTATGTAGTAAAAGATACGGTACAAATGATCTAAAAACACGTTATTCGAACTCCTCAAAGCGTTAAAATCTTGTTTTGAATCGAAAAACAAACTTTCTTAGTGTTTGTAAAATTTGGTGAAAAATTATGTAGTAAAAGATACGATACAAATGATCTAAAAACATGTTATTTGAACTCCTCAAAGCGTTAAAATCCTGTTTTGAATCGAAAAACAAACTTTCTTAGTGTTCGTGAAATTTGGTGAAAAGTTATGTAGCAAAAGATACGATACGAACGATCTAAAAACACGTTATTTGAACTCCTCAAAGCGTTAAAATCTTGTTTTGAATCGAAAAACAAACTTTCTTAGTGTTTGTAAAATTTGGTGAAAAGTTATGTAGTAAAAGATACGATACAAATGATCTAAAAACACGTTATTCGAACTCCTCAAAGCGTTAAAATCTTGTTTTGAATCGAAAAACAAACTTTCTTAGTATTTGTAAAATTTGGTGAAAAGTTAGGTAGTAAAAGATACGATACAAATGATCTAAAAACATGTTATTTGAACTCCTCAAAGCGTTAAAATCCTGTTTTGAATCGAAAAACAAACTTTCTTAGTGTTTGTGAAATTTGGTGAAAAATTATGCAGTAAAAGATACGATACAAATGATCTAAAAACACGTTATTTGAACTCCTCAAAGAGTTAAAATCTTGCATTGAATCGAAAAACGAACTTTCTTAGTGTTTGTAGAATTTGGTGAAAACTTATGTACTAAAAGATACGATACAAATGATCTAAAAACACGTTATTTGAACTCCTCAAAGCGTCAAAATCTTGTTTTGAATCGAAAAACAAACTTTCTTAGTGTTTGTGAAATTTGGTGAAAAGTTATGTAGTAAAAGATACGATACAAATGATCTAAAAACACGTTATTTGAACTCCTCAAAGCGTTAAAATCTTGTTTTGAATCGAAAAACAAACTTTATTAGTGTTTGTGAAATTTGGTGAAAAGTTATGCAGTAAAAGATACGATACAAATGATCTAAAAACACGTTATTTGAACTCCTCAAAGTGTTAAAATCTTGTTTTGAATCGAAAAACAAACTTTATTAGTGTTTGTGAAATTTGGTGAAAAGTTATGCAGTAAAAGATACGATACAAATGATATAAAAACACGTTATTTGAACTCCTCAAAGCGTTAAAAGTGTGTTTTGAATCGAAAAACAAACTTTCTTAGTGTTTGTGAAATTTGGTGAAAAGTTATGTAGTAAAAGATACGATACAAATGAACTAAAAACACGTTATTTGAACTCCTCAAAGCGTTAAAATCTTGTTTTGAATCGAAAAACAAACTTTCTTAGTGTTTGTGAAATTTGGTGAAAAGTTATGTAGTAAAATATACGATACAACTGATCTAAAAACACGTTATTTGAACTCCACAAAGCGTTAAAATCTTGTTTTGAATCGAAAAACAAACTTTCTTAGTGTTTGTGAAATTTGGTGAAAAGTTATGTAGCAAAAGATACGATACGAATGATCTAAAAACACATTATTTGAACTCCTCAAAGCGTTAAAATCTTGTTTTGAATCGAAAAA
This sequence comes from Luzula sylvatica, assembly GCA_946800325.1. Classification (NCBI taxonomy): domain Eukaryota; kingdom Viridiplantae; phylum Streptophyta; class Magnoliopsida; order Poales; family Juncaceae; genus Luzula; species Luzula sylvatica. The sequence continues at coordinate 3,326,737 of OX326958.1, read as the reverse complement.
CAGACTTTCTTAGTGTTTGTGAAATTTGGTGAAAAGTTATATAGTAAAAGATACGGTACAAATGATCTAAAAACACGTTATTTGAACTCCTCAAAGCGTTAAAAGTTTGTTTTGAATCAAAAAACAAACTTTCTTAGTGTTTGTAAAATTTGGTGAAAAGTTATGCAGTAAAAGATACGATACAAATGATCTAAAAACATGTTATTTGAACTCCTCAAAGCGTTAAAATCTTGTTTTGAATCGAAAAACAAACTTTATTAGTGTTTGCGAAATTTGGTGAAAACTTATGTAGTAAAAGATACGATACAAATGATCTAAAAACACGTTATTTGAACTCCTCAAAGCGTTAAAATCTTGTTTTGAATCGAAAAACAAACTTTCTTAGTGTTTGTGAAATTTGGTGAAAAGTTATGTCGTAAAAGATACGATACAAATGATATAAAAACACGTTATTTGAACTCCTCAAAGCGTTAAAATCTTGTTTTGAATCGAAAAACAAACTTTCTTAGTGTTTGTAAAATTTGGTGAAAAGTTATGTAGTAAAAGATACGATACAAATGATCTAAAAACACGTTATTTGAACTCCTCAAAGCGTTAAAATCCTGTTTTGAATCGAAAAACATACTTTCTTAGTGTTTGTGAAATTTGGTGAAAAGTTATGTAGCAAAAGATACGATACGAATGATCTAAAAACACGTTATTTTAACTCCACAAAGCGTTAAAATCTTATTTTGAATCGAAAAACAAACTTTCTTAGTGTTTGTGAAATTTGGTGAAAAGTTATGTAGTAAAAGATACGGTACAAATGATCTAAAAACACGTTATTCGAACTCCTCAAAGCGTTAAAATCTTGTTTTGAATCGAAAAACAAACTTTCTTAGTGTTTGTAAAATTTGGTGAAAAATTATGTAGTAAAAGATACGATACAAATGATCTAAAAACATGTTATTTGAACTCCTCAAAGCGTCAAAATCCTGTTTTGAATCGAAAAACAAACTTTCTTAGTGTTCGTGAAATTTGGTGAAAAGTTATGTAGCAAAAGATACGATACGAACGATCTAAAAACACGTTATTTGAACTCCTCAAAGCGTTAAAATCTTGTTTTGAATCGAAAAATAAACTTTCTTAGTGTTTGTAAAATTTGGTGAAAAGTTATGTAGTAAAAGATACGATACAAATGATCTAAAAACACGTTATTCGAACTCCTCAAAGCGTTAAAATCTTGTTTTGAATCGAAAAACAAACTTTCTTAGTATTTGTAAAATTTGGTGAAAAGTTATGTAGTAAAAGATACGATACAAATGATCTAAAAACATGTTATTTGAACTCCTCAAAGCGTTAAAATCCTGTTTTGAATCGAAAAACAAACTTTCTTAGTGTTTGTGAAATTTGGTGAAAAATTATGCAGTAAAAGATACGATACAAATGATCTAAAAACACGTTATTTGAACTCCTCAAAGCGTTAAAATCTTGCATTGAATCGAAAAACGAACTTTCTGAGTGTTTGTAAAATTTGGTGAAAACTTATGTACTAAAAGATACGATACAAATGATCTAAAAACACGTTATTTGAACTCCTCAAAGCGTCAAAATCTTGTTTTGAATCGAAAAACAAACTTTCTTAGTGTTTGTGAAATTTGGTGAAAAGTTATGTAGTAAAAGATACGATACAAATGATCTAAAAACACGTTATTTGAACTCCTCAAAGCGTTAAAATCTTGTTTTGAATCGAAAAACAAACTTTATTAGTGTTTGTGAAATTTGGTGAAAAGTTATGCAGTAAAAGATACGATACAAATGATCTAAAAACACGTTATTTGAACTCCTCAAAGTGTTAAAATCTTGTTTTGAATCGAAAAACAAACTTTATTAGTGTTTGTGAAATTTGGTGAAAAGTTATGCAGTAAAAGATACGATACAAATGATATAAAAACACGTTATTTGAACTCCTCAAAGCGTTAAAAGTGTGTTTTGAATCGAAAAACAAACTTTCTTAGTGTTTGTGAAATTTGGTGAAAAGTTATGTAGTAAAAGATACGATACAAATGATCTAAAAACACGTTATTTGAACTCCTCAAAGCGTTAAAATCTTGTTTTGAATCGAAAAACAAACTTTATTAGTGTTTGTGAAATTTGGTGAAAAGTTATGTAGTAAAAGATACGATACAAATGATATAAAAACACGTTATTTGAACTCTTCAAAGCGTTAAAAGTGTGTTTTGAATCGAAAAACAAACTTTCTTAGTGTTTGTGAAATTTGGTGAAAAGTTATGTAGTAAAAGATACGATACAAATGAACTAAAAACACGTTATTTGAACTCCTCAAAGCGTTAAAATCTTGTTTTGAATCGAAAAACAAACTTTCTTAGTGTTTGTGAAATTTGGTGAAAAGTTATGTAGTAAAATATACGATACAACTGATCTAAAAACACGTTATTTGAACTCCACAAAGCGTTAAAATCTTGTTTTGAATCGAAAAACAAACTTTCTTAGTGTTTGTGAAATTTGGTGAAAAGTTATGTAGTAAAAGATACGGTACAAATGATCTAAAAACACGTTATTCGAACTCCTCAAAGCGTTAAAATCTTGTTTTGAATCGAAAAACAAACTTTCTTAGTGTTTGTAAAATTTGGTGAAAAATTATGTAGTAAAAGATACGATACAAATGATCTAAAAACACGTTATTTGAACTCCTCAAAGCGTTAAAATCCTGTTTTGAATCGAAAAACAAACTTTCTTAGTGTTTGTGAAATTTGGTGAAAAGTTATGTAGTAAAAGATACGATACAAATGATCTAAAAACACGTTATTCGAACTCCTCAAAGCGTTAAAATATTGTTTTGAATCGAAAAACAAACTTTCTTAGTGTTTGTAAAATTTGGTGAAAAGTTATGTTGTAAAATATACGATACAAATGATCTAAAAACACGTTATTCGAACTCCTCAAAGCGTTAAAATCTTGTTTTGAATCGAAAAACAAACTTTCTTAGTATTTGTAAAATTTGGTGAAAAGTTATGTAGTAAAAGATACGATACAAATGATCTAAAAACAGGTTATTTGAACTCCTCAAAGCGTTAAAATCCTGTTTTGAATCGAAAAACAAACTTTCTTAGTGTTTGTGAAATTTGGTGAAAAGTTATGTAGCAAAAGATACGATACGAATGATCTAAAAACACGTTATTTGAACTCCTCAAAGCGTCAAAATCTTGTTTTGAATCGAAAAACAAACTTTCTTAGTGTTTGTGAAATTTGGTGAAAAGTTATATAGTAAAATATACGGTACAAATGATCTAAAAACACGTTATTTGAACTCCTCAAAGCGTTAAAAGTTTGTTTTGAATCGAAAAACAAACTTTCTTAGTGTTTGTGAAATTTGGTGAAAAGTCATGTAGCAAAAGATACGATACAAATGATCTAAAAACACGTTATTTGAACTCCTCAAAGCGTTAAAATCTTGCATTGAATGGAAAAACAAACTTTCTTAGTGTTTGTGAAATTTGGTGAAAAGTTATATAGTAAAATATACGGTACAAATGATCTAAAAACACGTTATTTGAACTCCTCAAAGCGTTAAAAGTTTGTTTTGAAACGAAAAACAAACTTTCTTAGTGTTTGTGAAATTTGGTGAAAAGTCATGTAGCAAAAGATACGATACAAATGATCTAAAAACACGTTATTTGAACTCCTCAAAGCGTTAAAATCTTGCATTGAATGGAAAAACAAACTTTCTTAGTGTTTGTGAAATTTGGTGAAAAGTTATATAGTAAAAGATACGGTACAAATAATCTAAAAACACGTTATTTGAACTCCTCAAAGCGTTAAAAGTTTGTTTTGAATCGAAAAACAAACTTTCTTAGTGTTTGTGAAATTTGGTGAAAAGTTATGTAGTAAAAGATACGATACAAATAATCTAAAAATACGTTATTTGAACTCCTCAAAGCGTTAAAATCTTGTTTTGAATCGAAAAACAAACTTTATTAGTGTTTGTGAAATTTGGTGAAAAGTTATGCAGTAAAAGATACGATACAAATGATATAAAAACATGTTATTTGAACTCCTCAAAGCGTTAAAAGTGTGTTTTGAATCGAAAAACAAACTTTCTTAATGTTTGTGAAATTTGGTGAAAAGTTATGTAGTAAAAGATACGATACAAATGATCTAAAAACACGTTATTTGAACTCCTCAAAGCGTTAAAATCTTGTTTTGAATCGAAAAACAAACTTTATTAGTGTTTGTGAAATTTGGTGAAAAGTTATGTTGGAAAAGATACGATACAAATGATATAAAAACACGTTATTAGAACTCCTCAAAGCGTTAAAAGTGTGTTTTGAATCGAAAAACGAACTTTCTTAGTGTTTGTAAAATTTGGTGAGAACTTATGTACTAAAAGATACGATACAAATGATCTAAAAACACGTTATTTGAACTCCTCAAAGCGTCAAAATCTTGTTTTGAATCGAAAAATAAACTTTCTTAGTGTTTGTGAAATTTGGTGAAAAGTTATGTAGTAAAATATACGATACAACTGATCTAAAAACACGTTATTTGAACTCCACAAAGCGTTAAAATCTTGTTTTGAATCGAAAAACAAACTCTCTTAGTGTTTGTGAAATTTGGTGAAAAGTTATGTAGCAAAAGATACGATACGAATGATCTAAAAACACATTATTTGAACTCCTCAAAGCGTTAAAATCTTGTTTTGAATCGAAAAACAGACTTTCTTAGTGTTTGTGAAATTTGGTGAAAAGTTATATAGTAAAAGATACGGTACAAATGATCTAAAAACACGTTATTTGAACTCCTCAAAGCGTTAAAAGTTTGTTTTGAATCAAAAAACAAACTTTCTTAGTGTTTGTAAAATTTGGTGAAAAGTTAAGCAGTAAAAGATACGATACAAATGATCTAAAAACATGTTATTTGAACTCCTCAAAGCGTTAAAATCTTGTTTTGAATCGAAAAACAAACTTTATTAGTGTTTGCGAAATTTGGTGAAAACTTATGTAGTAAAAGATACGATACAAATGATCTAAAAACACGTTATTTGAACTCCTCAAAGCGTTAAAATCTTGTTTTGAATCGAAAAACAAACTTTCTTAGTGTTTGTGAAATTTGGTGAAAAGTTATGTAGTAAAAGATACGATACAAATGATATAAAAACACGTTATTTGAACTCCTCAAAGCGTTAAAATCTTGTTTTGAATCGAAAAAAAAACTTTCTTAGTGTTTGTAAAATTTGGTGAAAAGTTATGTAGTAAAAGATACGATACAAATGATTTAAAAACACGTTATTTGAACTCCTCAAAGCGTTAAAATCCTGTTTTGAATCGAAAAACAAACTTTCTTAGTGTTTGTGAAATTTGGTGAAAAGTTATGTAGCAAAAGATACGATACGAATGATCTAAAAACACGTTATTTTAACTCCACAAAGCGTTAAAATCTTATTTTGAATGGAAAAACAAACTTTCTTAGTGTTTGTGAAATTTGGTGAAAAGTTATGTAGTAAAAGATACGGTACAAATGATCTACAAACACGTTATTCGAACTCCTCAAAGCGTTAAAATCTTGTTTTGAATCGAAAAACAAACTTTCTTAGTGTTTGTAAAATTTGGTGAAAAATTATGTAGTAAAAGATACGATACAAATGATCTAAAAACATGTTATTTGAACTCCTCAAAGCGTTAAAATCCTGTTTTGAATCGAATAACAAACTTTCTTAGTGTTCGTGAAATTTGGTGAAAAGTTATGTAGCAAAAGATACGATACGAACGATCTAAAAACACGTTATTCGAACTCCTCAAAGCGTTAAAATCTTGCTTTGAATCGAAAAACAAACTTTCTTAGTGTTTGTAAAATTTGGTGAAAAGTTATGTAGTAAAAGATACGATACAAATGATCTAAAAACACGTTATTCGAACTCCTCAAAGCGTTAAAATCTTGTTTTGAATCGAAAAACAAACTTTCTTAGTATTTGTAAAATTTGGTGAAAAGTTATGTAGTAAAAGATACGATACAAACGATCTAAAAACATGTTATTTGAACTCCTCAAAGCGTTAAAATCCTGTTTTGAATCGAAAAACAAACTTTCTTATTGTTTGTGAAATTTGGTGAAAAATTATGCAGTAAAAGATACGATACAAATGATCTAAAAACACGTTATTTGAACTCCTCAAAGTGTTAAAATCTTGCATTGAATCGAAAAACGAACTTTCTTAGTGTTTGTAAAATTTGGTGAAAACTTATGTACTAAAAGATACGATACAAATGATCTAAAAACACGTTATTTGAACTCCTCAAAGCGTCAAAATCTTGTTTTGAATCGAAAAACAAACTTTCTTAGTGTTTGTGAAATTTGGTGAAAAGTTATGTCGTAAAAGATACGGTACAAATGATCTAAAAACATGTTATTTGAACTCCTCAAAGCGTTAAAATCTTGTTTTGAATCGAAAAACACACTTTCTTAGTGTTTGTGAAATTTGGTGAAAAGTTATATAGTAAAAGATACGATACAAATGATCTAAAAACACGTTATTTGAACTCCTCAAAGCGTTAAAATCTTGTTTTGAATCGAAAAACAAACTTTCTTAGTGTTTGTGAAATTTGGTGAAAAGTTATATAGTAAAATATACGGTACAAATGATCTAAAAACACGTTATTTCAACTCCTCAAAGCGTTAAAAGTTTGTTTTGAAACGAAAAACAAACTTTCTTAGTGTTTGTGAAATTTGGTGAAAAGTCATGTAGCAAAAGATACGATACAAATGATCTAAAAACACGTTATTTGAACTCCTCAAAGCGTTAAAATCTTGCATTGAATGGAAAAACAAACTTTCTTAGTGTTTGTGAAATTGGGTGAAAAGTTATATAGTAAAAGATACGGTACAAATAATCTAAAAACACGTTATTTGAACCCCTCAAAGCGTTAAAAGTTTGTTTTGAATCGAAAAACAAACTTTCTTAGTGTTTGTGAAATTTGGTGAAAAGTTATGTAGTAAAAGATACGATACAAATAATCTAAAAATACGTTATTTGAACTCCTCAAAGCGTTAAAATCTTGCATTGAATGGAAAAACAAACTTTCTTAGTGTTTGTGAAATTTGGTGAAAAGTTATATAGTAAAAGATACGGTACAAATAATCTAAAAACACGTTATTTGAACTCCTCAAAGCGTTAAAAGTTTGTTTTGAATCGAAAAACAAACTTTCTTAGTGTTTGTGAAATTTGGTGAAAAGTTATGCAGTAAAAGATACGATACAAATGATATAAAAACACGTTATTTGAACTCCTCAAAGCGTTAAAAGTGTGTTTTGAATCGAAAAACAAACTTTCTTAGTGTTTGTGAAATTTGGTGAAAAGTTATGTAGTAAAAGATACGATACAAATGATCTAAAAACACGTTATTTGAACTCCTCAAAGCGTTAAAATCTTGTTTTGAATCGAAAAACAAACTTTATTAGTGTTTGTGAAATTTGGTGAAAAGTTATCTTGGAAAAGATACGATACAAATGATATAAAAACACGTTATTAGAACTCCTCAAAGCGTTAAAAGTGTGTTTTGAATCGAAAAACGAACTTTCTTAGTGTTTGTAAAATTTGGTGAGAACTTATGTACTAAAAGATACGATACAAATGATCTAAAAACACGTTATTTGAACTTCTCAAAGCGTCAAAATCTTGTTTTGAATCGAAAAACAAACTTTATTACTGTTTGTGAAATTTTGTGAAAACTTATGTAGTAAAAGATACGATACAAATGATCTAAAAACACGTTATTTGAACTCCTCAAAGCGTTAAAAGCTTGTTTTGAATCGAAAAACAAACTTTCTTAGTGTTTGTGAAATTTGGTGAAAAGTTATGTAGTAAAAGATACGGAACAAATGATCTAAAAACATGTTATTTGAACTCCTCAAAGCGTTAAAATCTTGTTTTGAATCGAAAAACAACCTTTCTTAGTGTTTGTGAAATTTGGTGAAAAGTTATGTAGTAAAATATATGATACAACTGATCTAAAAACACGTTATTTGAACTCCACAAAGCGTTAAAATCTTGTTTTGAATCGAAAAACAAACTTTCTTAGTGTTTGTGAAAGTTGGTGAAAAGTTATGTAGCAAAAGATACGATACGAATGATCTAAAAACACATTATTTGAACTCCTCAAAGCGTTAAAATCTTGTTTTGAATCGAAAAACAGACTTTCTTAGTGTTTGTGAAATTTGGTGAAAAGTTATATAGTAAAAGATACGGTACAAATGATCTAAAAACACGTTATTTGAACTCCTCAAAGCGTTAAAAGTTTGTTTTGAATCAAAAAACAAACTTTCTTAGTGTTTGTAAAATTTGGTGAAAAGTTATGCTGTAAAAGATACGATACAAATGATCTAAAAACATGTTATTTGAACTCCTCAAAGCGTTAAAATCTTGTTTTGAATCGAAAAACAAACTTTATTAGTGTTTGCGAAATTTGGTGAAAACTTATGTAGTAAAAGATACGATACAAAGGATCTAAAAACACGTTATTTGAACTCCTCAAAGCGTTAAAATCTTGTTTTGAATCGAAAAACAAACTTTCTTAGTGTTTGTGAAATTTGGTGAAAAGTTATGTAGTAAAAGATACGATACAAATGATATAAAAACACGTTATTTGAACTCCTCAAAGCGTTAAAATCTTGTTTTGAATCGAAAAACAAACTTTCTTAGTGTTTGTAAAATTTGGTGAAAAGTTATGTAGTAAAAGATACGATACAAATGATCTAAAAACACGTTATTTGAACTCCTCAAAGCGTTAAAATCATGTTTTGAATCGAAAAACAAACTTTCTTAGTGTTTGTGAAATTTGGTGAAAAGTTATGTAGCAAAAGATACGATACGAATGATCTAAAAACACGTTATTTTAACTCCACAAAGCGTTAAAATCTTATTTTGAATCGAAAAACAAACTTTCTTAGTGTTTGTGAAATTTGGTGAAAAGTTATGTAGTAAAAGATACGGTACAAATGATCTAAAAACACGTTATTTGAACTCCTCAAAGCGTTAAAATCCTGTTTTGAATCGAAAAACAAACTTTCTTAGTGTTCGTGAAATTTGGTGAAAAGTTATGTAGCAAAAGATACGATACGAACGATCTAAAAACACGTTATTTGAACTCCTCAAAGCGTTAAAATCTTGTTTTGAATCGAAAAACAAACTTTCTTAGTGTTTGTAAAATTTGGTGAAAAGTTATGTAGTAAAAGATACGATACAAATGATCTAAAAACACGTTATTCGAACTCCTCAAAGCGTTAAAATCTTGTTTTGAATCGAAAAACAAACTTTCTTAGTATTTGTAAAATTTGGTGAAAAGTTATGTAGTAAAAGATACGATACAAATGATCTAAAAACATGTTATTTGAACTCCTCAAAGCGTTAAAATCCTGTTTTGAATCGAAAAACAAACTTTCTTAGTGTTTGTGAAATTTGGTGAAAAATTATGCAGTAAAAGATACGATACAAATGATCTAAAAACACGTTATTTGAACTCCTCAAAGCGTTAAAATCTTGCATTGAATCGAAAAACGAACTTTCTTAGTGTTTGTAAAATTTGGTGAAAACTTATGTACTAAAAGATACGATACAAATGATCTAAAAACACGTTATTTGAACTCCTCAAAGCGTCAAAATCTTGTTTTGAATCGAAAAACAAACTTTCTTAGTGTTTGTGAAATTTGGTGAAAAGTTATGTAGTAAAAGATACGATACAAATGATCTAAAAACACGTTATTTGAACTCCTCAAAGCGTTAAAATCTTGTTTTGATTCGAAAAACAAACTTTATTAGTGTTTGTGAAATTTGGTGAAAAGTTATGCAGTAAAAGATACGATACAAATGATCTAAAAACACGTTATTTGAACTCCTCAAAGCGTTAAAATCTTGTTTTGAATCGAAAAACAAACTTTATTAGTGTTTGTGAAATTTGGTGAAAAGTTATGCAGTAAAAGATACGATACAAATGATATAAAAACACGTTATTTGATCTCCTCAAAGCGTTAAAAGTGTGTTTTGAATCGAAAAACAAACTTTCTTAGTGTTTGTGAAATTTGGTGAAAAGTTATGTAGTAAAAGATACGATACAAATGATCTAAAAACACGTTATTTGAACTCCTGAAAGCGTTAAAATCTTGTTTTGAATCGAAAAACAAACTTTATTAGTGTTTGTGAAATTTGGTGAAAAGTTATGTAGAAAAAGATACGATACAAATGATATAAAAACACGTTATTTGAACTCCTCAAAGCGTTAAAAGTGTGTTTTGAATCGAAAAACAAACTTTCTTAGTGTTTGTGAAATTTGGTGAAAAGTTATGTAGTAAAAGATACGATACAAATGATCTAAAAACACGTTATTTGAACTCCTCAAAGCGTTAAAATCTTGTTTTGAATCGAAAAACAAACTTTATTAGTGTTTGTGAAATTTGGTGAAAAGTTATGTAGTAAAATATACGATACAACTGATCTAAAAACACGTTATTTGAACTCCACAAAGCGTTAAAATCTTGTTTTGAATCGAAAAACAAACTTTCTTAGTGTTTGTGAAATTTGGTGAAAAGTTATGTAGCAAAAGATACGATACGAATGATCTAAAAACACATTATTTGAACTCCTCAAAGCGTTAAAATCTTGTTTTGAATCGAAAAACAGACTTTCTTAGTGTTTGTGAAATTTGGTGAAATGTTATATAGTAAAAGATACGGTACAAATGATCTAAAAACACGTTATTTGAACTCCTCAAAGCGTTAAAAGTTTGTTTTGAATCAAAAAACAAATTTTCTTAGTGTTTGTAAAATTTGGTGAAAAGTTATGCAGTAAAAGATACGATACAAATGATCTAAAAACATGTTATTTGAACTCCTCAAAGCGTTAAAATCTTGTTTTGAATCGAAAAACAAACTTTATTAGTGTTTGCGAAATTTGGTGAAAACTTATGTAGTAAAAGATACGATACAAATGATCTAAAAACACGTTATTTGAACTCCTCAAAGCGTTAAAATCTTGTTTTGAATCGAAAAACAAACTTTCTTAGTGTTTGTGAAATTTGGTGAAAAGTTATGTAGTAAAAGATACGATACAAATGATATAAAAACACGTTATTTGAACTCCTCAAAGCGTTAAAATCTTGTTTTGAATCGAAAAACAAACTTTCTTAGTGTTTGTAAAATTTGGTGAAAAGTTATGTAGTAAAAGATACGATACAAATGATCTAAAAACACGTTATTTGAACTCCTCAAAGCGTTAAAATCCTGTTTTGAATCGAAAAACAAACTTTCTTAGTGTTTGTGAAATTTGGTGAAAAGTTATGTAGCAAAAGATACGATACGAACGATCTAAAAACACGTTATTTGAACTCCTCAAAGCGTTAAAATCTTGTTTTGAATCGAAAAACACACTTTCTTAGTGTTTGTGAAATTTGGTGAAAAGTTATATAGTAAAAGATACGATACAAATGATCTAAAAACACGTCATTTGAACTCCTCAAAGCGTTAAAAGCTTGTTTTGAATCGAAAAACAAACTTTCTTAGTCTTTGTAAAATTTGGTGAAAAGTTATGTAGTAAAAGATACGATACAAATGATCTAAAAACACGTTATTCGAACTCCTCAAAGTGTTAAAATCTTGTTTTGAATCGAAAAACAAACTTTCTTAGTATTTGTAAAATTTGGTGAAAAGTTATGTAGTAAAAGATACGATACAAATGATCTAAAAACATGTTATTTGAACTCCTCAAAGAGTTAAAATCCTGTTTTGAATCGAAAAACAAACTTTCTTAGTGTTTGTGAAATTTGGTGAAAAGTTATGTAGCAAAAGATACGATACGAATGATCTAAAAACACGTTATTTGAACTCCTCAAAGCGTTAAAATCTTGTTTTGAATCGAAAAACAAACTTTCTTAGTGTTTGTGAAATTTGGTGAAAAGTTATATAGTAAAATATACGGTACAAATGATCTAAAAACACGTTATTTGAACTCCTCAAAGCGTTAAAAGTTTGTTTTGAATCGAAAAACAAACTTTCTTAGTGTTTGTGAAATTTGGTGAAAAGTCATGTAGCAAAAGATACGATACAAATGATCTAAAAACACGTTATTTGAACTCCTCAAAGCGTTAAAATCTTGCATTGAATGGAAAAACAAACTTTCTTAGTGTTTGTGAAATTTGGTGAAAAGTTATATAGTAAAAGATACGGTACAAATAATCTAAAAACACGTTATTTGAACTCCTCAAAGCGTTAAAAGTTTGTTTTGAATCGAAAAACAAATTTTCTTAGTGTTTGTGAAATTTGGTGAAAAGTTATGTAGTAAAAGATACGATACAAATAATCTAAAAATACGTTATTTGAACTCCTCAAAGCGTTAAAATCTTGTTTTGAATCGAAAAACAAACTTTATTAGTGTTTGTGAAATTTGGTGAAAAGTTATGCAGTAAAAGATACGATACAAATGATATAAAAACACGTTATTTGAACTCCTCAAAGCGTTAAAAGTGTGTTTTGAATCGAAAAACAAACTTTCTTAGTGTTTGTGAAATTTGGTGAAAAGTTATGTAGCAAAAGATACGATACAAATGATCTAAAAACACATTATTTGAACTCCTCAAAGCGTTAAAATCTTGTTTTGAATCGAAAAACAAACTTTATTAGTGTTTGTGAAATTTGGTGAAAAGTTATGTTGGAAAAGATACGATACAAATGATATAAAAACACGTTATTAGAACTCCTCAAAGCGTTAAAAGTGTGTTTTGAATCGAAAAACGAACTTTCTTAGTGTTTGTAAAATTTGGTGAGAACTTATGTACTAAAAGATACGATACAAATGATCTAAAAACACGTTATTTGAACTCCTCAAAGCGTCAAAATCTTGTTTTGAATCGAAAAACAAACTTTATTACTGTTTGTGAAATTTTGTGAAAACTTATGTAGTAAAAGATACGATACAAATGATCTAAAAACACGTTATTTGAACTCCTCAAAGCGTTAAAAAGCTTGTTTTGAATCGAAAAACAAACTTTCTTAGTGTTTGTGAAATTTGGTGAAAAGTTATGCAGTAAAAGATACGGAACAAATGATCTAAAAACATGTTATTTGAACTCCTCAAAGCGTTAAAATCTTGTTTTGAATCGAAAAACAAACTTTCTTAGTGTTTGTGAAATTTGGTGAAAAGTTATATAGTAAAAGATACGATACAAATGATCTAAAAACACGTTATTTGAACTCCTCAAAGCGTTAAAAGCTTATTTTGAATCGAAAAACAAACTTTCTTAGTCTTTGTAAAATTTGGTGAAAAGTTATGTAGTAAAAGATACGATACAAATGATCTAAAAACACATTATTTGAACTCCTCAAAGCGTTAAAATCTTGTTTTGAATCGAAAAACAAACTTTCTTAGTGTTTGTGAAATTTGGTGAAAAGTTAAGTCGTAAAAGATACGGTACAAATGATCTAAAAACATGTTATTTGAACTCCTCAAAGCGTTAAAATCTTGTTTTGAATCGAAAAACACACTTTCTTAGTGTTTGTGAAATTTGGTGAAAAGTTATATAGTAAAAGATACGATACAAATGATCTAAAAACACGTCATTTGAACTCCTCAAAGCGTTAAAAGCTTGTTTTGAATCGAAAAACAAACTTTCTTAGTCTTTGTAAAATTTGGTGAAAAGTTATGTAGTAAAAGATACAATACAAATGATCTAAAAACACGTTATTCGAACTCCTCAAAGCGTTAAAATCTTGTTTTGAATCGAAAAACAAACTTTCTTAGTGTTTGTAAAATTTGGTGAAAAGTTATGTAGTAAAAGATACAATACAAATGATCTAAAAACATGTTATTTGAACTACTCAAAGCGTTAAAATCCTGTTTTGAATCGAAAAACAAACTTTCTTAGTGTTTGTGAAATTTGGTGAAAAGTTATGTAGCAAAAGATACGATACGAATGATCTAAAAACAGGTTATTTGAACTCCTCAAAGCATTAAAAGTTTGTTTTGAATCGAAAAACAAACTTTCTTAGTCTTTGTAAAATTTGGTGAAAAGTTATGTAGTAAAAGATACGATACAAATGATCTAAAAACACGTTATTCGAACTCCTCAAAGCGTTAAAATCTTGTTTTGAATCGAAAAACAAACTTTCTTAGTGTTTGTAAAATTTGGTGAAAAGTTATGTAGTAAAAGATACGATACAAATGATCTAAAAACACGTTATTCGAACTCCTCAAAGCGTAAAAATCTTGTTTTGAATCGAAAAACAAACTTTCTTAGTGTTTGTAAAATTTGGTGAAAAGTTATGTAGTAAAAGATACGATACAAATGATCTAAAAACACGTTATTCGAACTCCTCAAAGCGTTAAAATCTTGTTTTGAATCAAAAAACAAACTTTCTTAGTATTTGTAAAATTTGGTGAAAAGTTATGTAGTAAAAGATACGATACAAATGATCTAAAAACATGTTATTTGAACTCCTCAAAGCGTTAAAATCCTGTTTTGAATCGAAAAACAAACTTTCTTAGTGTTTGTGAAATTTGGTGATAAATTATGCAGTAAAAGATACGATACAAATGATCTAAAAACACGTTATTTGAACTCCTCAAAGCGTTAAAATCTTGCATTAAATCGAAAAACGAACTTTCTTAGTGTTTGTAAAATTTGGTGAAAACTTATGTACTAAAAGATACGATACAAATGATCTAAAAACACGTTATTTGAACTACTCAAAGCGTCAAAATCTTGTTTTGAATCGAAAAACAAACTTTCTTAGTGTTTGTGAAATTTGGTGAAAAGTTATGTAGTAAAAGATACGATACAAATGATCTAAAAACACGTTATTTGAACTCCTCAAAGCGTTAAAAGTTTGTTTTGAATCAAAAAACACACTTTCTTAGTGTTTGTAAAATTTGGTGAAAAGTTATGCAGTAAAAGATACGATACAAATGATCTAAAAACATGTTATTTGAACTCCTCAAAGCGTTAAAATCTTGTTTTGAATCGAAAAACAAACTTTATTAGTGTTTGCAAAATTTGGTGAAAACTTATGCAGTAAAAGATACGATACAAATGATCTAAAAACACGTTATTTGAACTCCTCAAAGCGTTAAAATCTTGTTTTGAATCGAAAAACAAACTTTCTTAGTGTTTGTGAAATTTGGTGAAAAGTTATGTAGTAAAAGATACGATACAAATGATATAAAAACACGTTATTTGAACTCCTCAAAGCGTTAAAATCTTGTTTTGAATCGAAAAACAAACTTTCTTAGTGTTTGTAAAATTTGGTGAAAAGTTATGTAGTAAAAGATACGATACAAATGATCTAAAAACACGTTATTTGAACTCCTCAAAGCGTTAAAATCCTGTTTTGAATCGAAAAACAAACTTTCTTAGTGTTTGCGAAATTTGGTGAAAAGTTATGTAGCAAAAGATACGATACGAATGATCTAAAAACACGTTATTTTAACTCCACAAAGCGTTAAAATCTTATTTTGAATCGAAAAACAAACTTTCTTAGTGTTTGTGAAATTTGGTGAAAAGTTATGTAGTAAAAGATACGGTACAAATGATCTAAAAATACGTTATTCGAAATCCTCAAAGCGTTAAAATCTTGTTTTGAATTGAAAAACAAACTTTCTTAGTGTTTGTAAAATTTGGTGAAAAATTATGTAGTAAAATATACGATACAAATGATCTAAAAACATGTTATTTGAACTCCTCAAAGCGTTAAAATCCTGTTTTGAATCGAAAAACAAACTTTCTTAGTGTTCGTGAAATTTGGTGAAAAGTTATGTAGCAAAAGATACGATACGAACGATCTAAAAACACGTTATTTGAACTCCTCAAAGCGTTAAAATCTTGTTTTGAATCGAAAAACAAACTTTCTTAGTGTTTGTAAAATTTGGTGAAAAGTTATATAGTAAAATATACGGTACAAATGATCTAAAAACACGTTATTTGAACTCCTCAAAGCGTTAAAAGTTTGTTTTGAATCGAAAAACAAACTTTCTTAGTGTTTTTGAAATTTGGTGAAAAGTCATGTAGAAAAAGATACGATACAAATGATCTAAAAACACGTTATTTGAACTCCTCAAAGCGTTAAAATCTTGCATTGAATGGAAAAACAAACTTTCTTAGTGTTTGTGAAATTTGGTAAAAAGTTATATAGTAAAAGATACGGTACAAATAATCTAAAAACACGTTATTTGAACTCCTCAAAGCGTTAAAAGTTTGTTTTGAATCGAAAAACAAACTTTCTTAGTGTTTGTGAAATTTGGTGGAAAGTTATGTAGTAAAAGATACGATACAAATGATCTAAAAATACGTTATTTGAACTCCTCAAAGCGTTAAAATCTTGTTTTGAATCGAAAAACAAACTTTATTAGTGTTTGTGAAATTTCGTGAAAAGTTATGCAGTAAAAGATACGATACAAATGATATAAAAACACGTTATTTGAACTCCTCAAAGCGTTAAAAGTGTGTTTTGAATCGAAAAACAAACTTTCTTAGTGTTTGTGAAATTTGGTGAAAAGTTATGTAGTAAAAGATACGATACAAATGATCTAAAAACACGTTATTTGAACTCCTCAAAGCGTTAAAATCTTGTTTTGAATCGAAAAACAAACTTTATTAGTGTTTGTGAAATTTGGTGAAAAGTTATGTTGGAAAAGATACGATACAAATGATATAAAAACACGTTATTAGAACTCCTCAAAGCGTTAAAAGTGTGTTTTGAATCGAAAAACGAACTTTCTTAGTGTTTGTAAAATTTGGTGAGACCTTATGTACTAAAAGATACGATACAAATGATCTAAAAACACGTTATTTGAACTCCTCAAAGCCTCAAAATCTTGTTTTGAATCGAAAAACAAACTTTATTACTGTTTGTGAAATTTCGTGAAAACTTATGTAGTAAAAGATACGATACAAATGATCTAAAAACACGTTATTTGAACTCCTCAAAGCGTTAAAAGTTTGTTTTGAATCGAAAAACGAACTTTCTTAGTGTTTGTGAAATTTGGTGAAAAGTTATGTAGTAAAAGATACGGAACAAATGATCTAAAAACATGTTATTTGAACTCCTCAAAGCGTTAAAATCTTGTTTTGAATCGAAAAACAAACTTTCTTAGTGTTTGTGAAATTTGGTGAAAAGTTATATAGTAAAAGATACGATACAAATGATCTAAAAACACGTTATTTGAACTCCTCAAAGCGTTAAAAGCTTGTTTTGAATCGAAAAACGAACTTTCTTAGTCTTTGTAAAATTTGGTGAAAAGTTATGTAGTAAAAGATACGATACAAATGATCTAAAAACACGTTATTTAAACTCCTCAAAGAGTTAAAATCTTGTTTTGAATCGAAAAACAAACTTTCTTAGTGTTTGTGAAATTTGGTGAAAAGTTAAGTCGTAAAAGATACGGTACAAATGATCTAAAAACATGTTATTTGAACTCCTCAAAGCGTTAAAATCTAGTTTTGAATCGAAAAACACACTTTCTTAGTGTTTGTGAAATTTGGTGAAAAGTTATATAGTAAAAGATACGATACAAATGATCTAAAAACACGTCATTTGAACTCCTCAAAGCGTTAAAAGCTTGTTTTGAATCGAAAAACAAACTTTCTTAGTCTTTGTAAAATTTGGTGAAAAGTTATGTAGTAAAAGATACAATACAAATGATCTAAAAACACGTTATTCGAACTCCTCAAAGCGTTAAAATCTTGTTTTGAATCGAAAAACAAACTTTCTTAGTGTTTGTAAAATTTGGTGAAAAGTTATGTAGTAAAAGATACAATACAAATGATCTAAAAACATGTTATTTGAACTCCTCAAAGCGTTAAAATCCTGTTTTGAATCGAAAAACAAACTTTCTTAGTGTTTGTGAAATTTGGTGAAAAGTTATGTAGCAAAAGATACGATACGAATGATCTAAAAACAGGTTATTTGAACTCCTCAAAGCATTAAAAGTTTGTTTTGAATCGAAAAACAAACTTTCTTAGTCTTTGTAAAATTTGGTGAAAAGTTATGTAGTAAAAGATACGATACAAATGATCTAAAAACACGTTATTCGAACTCCTCAAAGCGTTAAAATCTTGTTTTGAATCGAAAAACAAACTTTCTTAGTGTTTGTAAAATTTGGTGAAAAGTTATGTAGTAAAAGATACGATACAAATGATCTAAAAACATGTTATTTGAACTCCTCAAAGCGTTAAAATCCTGTTTTGAATCGAAAAACAAACTTTCTTAGTGTTTGTGAAATTTGGTGAAAAGTTATGTAGCAAAAGATACGATACAAATGATATAAAAACACGTTATTTGAACTCCTCAAAGCGTTAAAAGTGTGTTTTGAATCGAAAAACGAACTTTCTTAGTGTTTGTAAAATTTGGTGAAAAGTTATGTAGTAAAAGATACGATACAAATGATCTAAAAACACGTTATTCGAACTCCTCAAAGCGTTAAAATCTTGTTTTGAATCGAAAAACAAACTTTCTTAGTGTTTGTAAAATTTGGTGAAAAGTTATGTAGTAAAAGATACGATACAAATGATCTAAAAACATGTTATTTGAACTCCTCAAAGCGTTAAAATCCTGTTTTGAATCGAAAAACAAACTTTCTTAGTGTTTGTGAAATTTGGTGAAAAGTTATGCAGCAAAAGATACGATACGAATGATCTAAAAACACGTTATTTGAACTCCTCAAAGCGTTAAAATCTTGTTTTGAATCGAAAAACAAACTTTCTTAGTGTTTGTGAAATTTGGTGAAAAGTTATATAGTAAAAGATACGGTACAAATGATCTAAAAATACGTTATTTGAACTCCTCAAAGCGTTAAAAGTTTGTTTTGAATCAGAAAACAAACTTTCTTAGTGTTTGTAAAATTTGGTGAAAAATTATGCAGTAAAAGATACGATACAAATGATCTAAAAACACGTTATTTGAACTCCTCAAAGCGTTAAAATCTTGCATTGAATCGAAAAACAAACTTTCTTAGTGTGTGAAATTTGGTGAAAACTTATGTACTAAAAGATACGATACAAATGATCTAAAAACACGTTATTTGAACTCCTCACAGCGTCAAAATCTTGTTTTGAATCGAAAAACAAACTTTCTTAGTGTTTGTGAAATTTGGTAAAAAGTTATGTAGTAAAAGATACGATACAAATGATCTAAAAACACGTTATTTTAACTCCTCAAAGCGTTAAAATCTTGTTTTGAATCGAAAAACAAACTTTATTAGTGTTTGTGAAATTTGGTGAAAAGTTATGTAGTAAAAGATACGATACAAATGATATAAAAACACGTTATTTGAACTCCTCAAAGCGTTAAAAGTGTGTTTTGAATCGAAAAACAAACTTTCTTAGTGTTTGTGAAATTTGGTGAAAAGTTATGTAGTAAAAGATATGATACAAATGATCTTAAAACACGTTATTTGAACTCCTCAAAGCGTTGAAATCTTGTTTTGAATCGAAAAACAAACTTTATTAGTGTTTGTAAAATTTGGTGAAAAATTATGCAGTAAAAGATACGATACAAATGATCTAAAAACACGTTATTTGAACTCCTCAAAGCGTTAAAATCTTGCATTGAATCGAAAAACGAACTTTCTTAGTGTTTGTAAAATTTGGTGAAAACTGATGTACTAAAAGATACGATACAAATGATCTAAAAACACGTTATTTGAACTCCTCAAAGCGTCAAAATCTTGTTTTGAATCGAAAAACAAACTTTCTTAGTGTTTGTGAAATTTGGTGAAATGTTATGTAGTAAAAGATACGATACAAATGATCTAAAAACACGTTATTTGAACTCCTCAAAGCGTTAAAATCTTGTTTTGAATCGAAAAACAAACTTTATTAGTGTTTGTGAAATTTGGTGAAAAGTTATGCAGTAAAAGATACGATACAAATGATCTAAAAACACGTTATTTGAACTCCTCAAAGCGTTAAAATCTTGTTTTGAATCGAAAAACAAACTTTATTAGTGTTTGCGAAATTTGGTGAAAACTTATGTAGTAAAAGATACGATACAAATGATCTAAAAACACGTTATTTGCACTCCTCAAAGCATTAAAATCTTGTTTTGAATCGAAAAACAAACTTTCTTAGTGTTTGTGAAATTTGGTGAAAAGTTATGTAGTAAAAGATACGATACAAATGATCTAAAAACACGTTATTTGAACTCCTCAAAGCGTTAAAATCTTGTTTTGAATCGAAAAACAAACTTTATTAGTGTTTGTGAAATTTGGTGAAAAGTTATGTAGTAAAAGATACGATACAAATGATATAAAAACACGTTATTTGAACTCCTCAAAGCGTTAAAAGTGTGTTTTGAATCGAAAAACAAACTTTCTTAGTGTTTGTGAAATTTGGTGAAAAGTTATGTAGTAAAAGATACGATACAAATGATCTAAAAACACGTTATTTGAACTCCTCAAAGCGTTAAAATCTTGTTTTGAATCGAAAAACAAACTTTATTAGTGTTTGTGAAATTTGGTGAAAAGTTATGTTGGAAAAGATACGATACAAATGATATAAAAACACGTTATTAGAACTCCTCAAAGCGTTAAAAGTGTGTTTTGAATCGAAAAACGAACTTTCTTAGTGTTTGTAAAATTTGGTGAGACCTTATGTACTAAAAGATACGATACAAATGATCTAAAAACACGTTATTTGAACTCCTCAAAGCCTCAAAATCTTGTTTTGAATCGAAAAACAAACTTTATTACTGTTTGTGAAATTTCGTGAAAACTTATGTAGTAAAAGATACGATACAAATGATCTAAAAACACGTTATTTGAACTCCTCAAAGCGTTAAAAGCTTGTTTTGAATCGAAAAACGAACTTTCTTAGTGTTTGTGAAATTTGGTGAAAAGTTATGTAGTAAAAGATACGGAACAAATGATCTAAAAACATGTTATTTGAACTCCTCAAAGCGTTAAAATCTTGTTTTGAATCGAAAAACAAACTTTCTTAGTGTTTGTGAAATTTGGTGAAAAAGTTATATAGTAAAAGATACGATACAAATGATCTAAAAACACGTTATTTGAACTCCTCAAAGCGTTAAAAGCTTGTTTTGAATCGAAAAACGAACTTTCTTAGTCTTTGTAAGATTTGGTGAAAAGTTATGTAGTAAAAGATACGATACAAATGATCTAAAAACACGTTATTTAAACTCCTCAAAGCGTTAAAATCTTGTTTTGAATCGAAAAACAAACTTTCTTAGTGTTTGTGAAATTTGGTGAAAAGTTAAGTCGTAAAAGATACGGTACAAATGATCTAAAAACATGTTATTTGAACTCCTCAAAGCGTTAAAATCTTGTTTTGAATCGAAAAACACACTTTCTTAGTGTTTGTGAAATTTGGTGAAAAGTTATATAGTAAAAGATACGATACAAATGATCTAAAAACACGTTATTTGAACTCCTCAAAGCGTTAAAATCTTGCATTGAATCGAAAAACAAACTTTCTTAGTGTGTGAAATTTGGTGAAAACTTATGTACTAAAAGATACGATACAAATGATCTAAAAACACGTTATTTGAACTCCTCACAGCGTCAAAATCTTGTTTTGAATCGAAAAACAAACTTTCTTAGTGTTTGTGAAATTTGGTAAAAAGTTATGTAGTAAAAGATACGATACAAATGATCTAAAAACACGTTATTTTAACTCCTCAAAGCGTTAAAATCTTGTTTTGAATCGAAAAACAAACTTTATTAGTGTTTGTGAAATTTGGTGAAAAGTTATGTAGTAAAAGATACGATACAAATGATATAAAAACACGTTATTTGAACTCCTCAAAGCGTTAAAAGTGTGTTTTGAATCGAAAAACAAACTTTCTTAGTGTTTGTGAAATTTGGTGAAAAGTTATGTAGTAAAAGATATGATACAAATGATCTTAAAACACGTTATTTGAACTCCTCAAAGCGTTGAAATCTTGTTTTGAATCGAAAAACAAACTTTATTAGTGTTTGTAAAATTTGGTGAAAAATTATGCAGTAAAAGATACGATACAAATGATCTAAAAACACGTTATTTGAACTCCTCAAAGCGTTAAAATCTTGCATTGAATCGAAAAACGAACTTTCTTAGTGTTTGTAAAATTTGGTGAAAACTGATGTACTAAAAGATACGATACAAATGATCTAAAAACACGTTATTTGAACTCCTCAAAGCGTCAAAATCTTGTTTTGAATCGAAAAACAAACTTTCTTAGTGTTTGTGAAATTTGGTGAAATGTTATGTAGTAAAAGATACGATACAAATGATCTAAAAACACGTTATTTGAACTCCTCAAAGCGTTAAAATCTTGTTTTGAATCGAAAAACAAACTTTATTAGTGTTTGTGAAATTTGGTGAAAAGTTATGCAGTAAAAGATACGATACAAATGATCTAAAAACACGTTATTTGAACTCCTCAAAGCGTTAAAATCTTGTTTTGAATCGAAAAACAAACTTTATTAGTGTTTGCGAAATTTGGTGAAAACTTATGTAGTAAAAGATACGATACAAATGATCTAAAAACACGTTATTTGCACTCCTCAAAGCATTAAAATCTTGTTTTGAATCGAAAAACAAACTTTCTTAGTGTTTGTGAAATTTGGTGAAAAGTTATGTAGTAAAAGATACGATACAAATGATCTAAAAACACGTTATTTGAACTCCTCAAAGCGTTAAAATCTTGTTTTGAATCGAAAAACAAACTTTATTAGTGTTTGTGAAATTTGGTGAAAAGTTATGTAGTAAAAGATACGATACAAATGATATAAAAACACGTTATTTGAACTCCTCAAAGCGTTAAAAGTGTGTTTTGAATCGAAAAACAAACTTTCTTAGTGTTTGTGAAATTTGGTGAAAAGTTATGTAGTAAAAGATACGATACAAATGATCTAAAAACACGTTATTTGAACTCCTCAAAGCGTTAAAATCTTGTTTTGAATCGAAAAACAAACTTTATTAGTGTTTGTGAAATTTGGTGAAAAGTTATGTTGGAAAAGATACGATACAAATGATATAAAAACACGTTATTAGAACTCCTCAAAGCGTTAAAAGTGTGTTTTGAATCGAAAAACGAACTTTCTTAGTGTTTGTAAAATTTGGTGAGACCTTATGTACTAAAAGATACGATACAAATGATCTAAAAACACGTTATTTGAACTCCTCAAAGCCTCAAAATCTTGTTTTGAATCGAAAAACAAACTTTATTACTGTTTGTGAAATTTCGTGAAAACTTATGTAGTAAAAGATACGATACAAATGATCTAAAAACACGTTATTTGAACTCCTCAAAGCGTTAAAATCTTGTTTTGAATCGAAAAACAAACTTTCTTAGTGTTTGTGAAATTTGGTGAAAAAGTTATATAGTAAAAGATACGATACAAATGATCTAAAAACACGTTATTTGAACTCCTCAAAGCGTTAAAAGCTTGTTTTGAATCGAAAAACGAACTTTCTTAGTCTTTGTAAGATTTGGTGAAAAGTTATGTAGTAAAAGATACGATACAAATGATCTAAAAACACGTTATTTAAACTCCTCAAAGCGTTAAAATCTTGTTTTGAATCGAAAAACAAACTTTCTTAGTGTTTGTGAAATTTGGTGAAAAGTTAAGTCGTAAAAGATACGGTACAAATGATCTAAAAACATGTTATTTGAACTCCTCAAAGCGTTAAAATCTTGTTTTGAATCGAAAAACACACTTTCTTAGTGTTTGTGAAATTTGGTGAAAAGTTATATAGTAAAAGATACGATACAAATGATCTAAAAACACGTTATTTGAACTCCTCAAAGCGTTAAAATCTTGCATTGAATCGAAAAACAAACTTTCTTAGTGTGTGAAATTTGGTGAAAACTTATGTACTAAAAGATACGATACAAATGATCTAAAAACACGTTATTTGAACTCCTCACAGCGTCAAAATCTTGTTTTGAATCGAAAAACAAACTTTCTTAGTGTTTGTGAAATTTGGTAAAAAGTTATGTAGTAAAAGATACGATACAAATGATCTAAAAACACGTTATTTTAACTCCTCAAAGCGTTAAAATCTTGTTTTGAATCGAAAAACAAACTTTATTAGTGTTTGTGAAATTTGGTGAAAAGTTATGTAGTAAAAGATACGATACAAATGATATAAAACACGTTATTTGAACTCCTCAAAGCGTTAAAAGTGTGTTTTGAATCGAAAAACAAACTTTCTTAGTGTTTGTGAAATTTGGTGAAAAGTTATGTAGTAAAAGATATGATACAAATGATCTTAAAACACGTTATTTGAACTCCTCAAAGCGTTGAAATCTTGTTTTGAATCGAAAAACAAACTTTATTAGTGTTTGTAAAATTTGGTGAAAAATTATGCAGTAAAAGATACGATACAAATGATCTAAAAACACGTTATTTGAACTCCTCAAAGCGTTAAAATCTTGCATTGAATCGAAAAACGAACTTTCTTAGTGTTTGTAAAATTTGGTGAAAACTGATGTACTAAAAGATACGATACAAATGATCTAAAAACACGTTATTTGAACTCCTCAAAGCGTCAAAATCTTGTTTTGAATCGAAAAACAAACTTTCTTAGTGTTTGTGAAATTTGGTGAAATGTTATGTAGTAAAAGATACGATACAAATGATCTAAAAACACGTTATTTGAACTCCTCAAAGCGTTAAAATCTTGTTTTGAATCGAAAAACAAACTTTATTAGTGTTTGTGAAATTTGGTGAAAAGTTATGCAGTAAAAGATACGATACAAATGATCTAAAAACACGTTATTTGAACTCCTCAAAGCGTTAAAATCTTGTTTTGAATCGAAAAACAAACTTTATTAGTGTTTGCGAAATTTGGTGAAAACTTATGTAGTAAAAGATACGATACAAATGATCTAAAAACACGTTATTTGCACTCCTCAAAGCATTAAAATCTTGTTTTGAATCGAAAAACAAACTTTCTTAGTGTTTGTGAAATTTGGTGAAAAGTTATGTAGTAAAAGATACGATACAAATGATCTAAAAACACGTTATTTGAACTCCTCAAAGCGTTAAAATCTTGTTTTGAATCGAAAAACAAACTTTATTAGTGTTTGTGAAATTTGGTGAAAAGTTATGTAGTAAAAGATACGATACAAATGATATAAAAACACGTTATTTGAACTCCTCAAAGCGTTAAAAGTGTGTTTTGAATCGAAAAACAAACTTTCTTAGTGTTTGTGAAATTTGGTGAAAAGTTATGTAGTAAAAGATACGATACAAATGATCTAAAAACACGTTATTTGAACTCCTCAAAGCGTTAAAATCTTGTTTTGAATCGAAAAACAAACTTTATTAGTGTTTGTGAAATTTGGTGAAAAGTTATGTTGGAAAAGATACGATACAAATGATATAAAAACACGTTATTAGAACTCCTCAAAGCGTTAAAAGTGTGTTTTGAATCGAAAAACGAACTTTCTTAGTGTTTGTAAAATTTGGTGAGACCTTATGTACTAAAAGATACGATACAAATGATCTAAAAACACGTTATTTGAACTCCTCAAAGCCTCAAAATCTTGTTTTGAATCGAAAAACAAACTTTATTACTGTTTGTGAAATTTCGTGAAAACTTATGTAGTAAAAGATACGATACAAATGATCTAAAAACACGTTATTTGAACTCCTCAAAGCGTTAAAAGCTTGTTTTGAATCGAAAAACGAACTTTCTTAGTGTTTGTGAAATTTGGTGAAAAGTTATGTAGTAAAAGATACGGAACAAATGATCTAAAAACATGTTATTTGAACTCCTCAAAGCGTTAAAATCTTGTTTTGAATCGAAAAACAAACTTTCTTAGTGTTTGTGAAATTTGGTGAAAAAGTTATATAGTAAAAGATACGATACAAATGATCTAAAAACACGTTATTTGAACTCCTCAAAGCGTTAAAAGCTTGTTTTGAATCGAAAAACGAACTTTCTTAGTCTTTGTAAGATTTGGTGAAAAGTTATGTAGTAAAAGATACGATACAAATGATCTAAAAACACGTTATTTAAACTCCTCAAAGCGTTAAAATCTTGTTTTGAATCGAAAAACAAACTTTCTTAGTGTTTGTGAAATTTGGTGAAAAGTTAAGTCGTAAAAGATACGGTACAAATGATCTAAAAACATGTTATTTGAACTCCTCAAAGCGTTAAAATCTTGTTTTGAATCGAAAAACACACTTTCTTAGTGTTTGTGAAATTTGGTGAAAAGTTATATAGTAAAAGATACGATACAAATGATCTAAAAACACGTCATTTGAACTCCTCAAAGCGTTAAAAGCTTGTTTTGAATCGAAAAACAAACTTTCTTAGTCTTTGTAAAATTTGGTGAAAAGTTATGTAGTAAAAGATACAATACAAATGATCTAAAAACACGTTATTCGAACTCCTCAAAGCGTTAAAATCTTGTTTTGAATCGAAAAACAAACTTTCTTAGTGTTTGTAAAATTTGGTGAAAAGTTATGTAGTAAAAGATACAATACAAATGATCTAAAAACATGTTATTTGAACTCCTCAAAGCATTAAAATCCTGTTTTGAATCGAAAAACAAACTTTCTTAGTGTTTGTGAAATTTGGTGAAAAGTTATGTAGCAAAAGATACGATACGAATGATCTAAAAACAGGTTATTTGAACTCCTCAAAGCATTAAAAGTTTGTTTTGAATCGAAAAACAAACTTTCTTAGTCTTTGTAAAATTTGGTGAAAAGTTATGTAGTAAAAGATACGATACAAATGATCTAAAAACACGTTATTCGAACTCCTCAAAGCGTTAAAATCTTGTTTTGAATCGAAAAACAAACTTTCTTAGTGTTTGTAAAATTTGGTGAAAAGTTATGTAGTAAAAGATACGATACAAATGATCTAAAAACATGTTATTTGAACTCCTCAAAGCGTTAAAATCCTGTTTTGAATCGAAAAACAAACTTTCTTAGTGTTTGTGAAATTTGGTGAAAAGTTATGCAGCAAAAGATACGATACGAATGATCTAAAAACACGTTATTTGAACTCCTCAAAGCGTTAAAATCTTGTTTTGAATCGAAAAACAAACTTTCTTAGTGTTTGTGAAATTTGGTGAAAAGTTATGTAGTAAAAGATACGATACAAATGATCTAAAAACACGTTATTTGAACTCCTCAAAGCGTTAAAATCTTGTTTTGAATCGAAAAACAAACTTTATTAGTGTTTGTGAAATTTGGTGAAAAGTTATGTAGTAAAAGATACGATACAAATGATATAAAAACACGTTATTTGAACTCCTCAAAGCGTTAAAAGTGTGTTTTGAATCGAAAAACAAACTTTCTTAGTGTTTGTGAAATTTGGTGAAAAGTTATGTAGTAAAAGATACGATACAAATGATCTAAAAACACGTTATTTGAACTCCTCAAAGCGTTAAAATCTTGTTTTGAATCGAAAAACAAACTTTATTAGTGTTTGTGAAATTTGGTGAAAAGTTATGTTGGAAAAGATACGATACAAATGATATAAAAACACGTTATTAGAACTCCTCAAAGCGTTAAAAGTGTGTTTTGAATCGAAAAACGAACTTTCTTAGTGTTTGTAAAATTTGGTGAGACCTTATGTACTAAAAGATACGATACAAATGATCTAAAAACACGTTATTTGAACTCCTCAAAGCCTCAAAATCTTGTTTTGAATCGAAAAACAAACTTTATTACTGTTTGTGAAATTTCGTGAAAACTTATGTAGTAAAAGATACGATACAAATGATCTAAAAACACGTTATTTGAACTCCTCAAAGCGTTAAAAGCTTGTTTTGAATCGAAAAACGAACTTTCTTAGTGTTTGTGAAATTTGGTGAAAAGTTATGTAGTAAAAGATACGGAACAAATGATCTAAAAACATGTTATTTGAACTCCTCAAAGCGTTAAAATCTTGTTTTGAATCGAAAAACAAACTTTCTTAGTGTTTGTGAAATTTGGTGAAAAAGTTATATAGTAAAAGATACGATACAAATGATCTAAAAACACGTTATTTGAACTCCTCAAAGCGTTAAAAGCTTGTTTTGAATCGAAAAACGAACTTTCTTAGTCTTTGTAAGATTTGGTGAAAAGTTATGTAGTAAAAGATACGATACAAATGATCTAAAAACACGTTATTTAAACTCCTCAAAGCGTTAAAATCTTGTTTTGAATCGAAAAACAAACTTTCTTAGTGTTTGTGAAATTTGGTGAAAAGTTAAGTCGTAAAAGATACGGTACAAATGATCTAAAAACATGTTATTTGAACTCCTCAAAGCGTTAAAATCTTGTTTTGAATCGAAAAACACACTTTCTTAGTGTTTGTGAAATTTGGTGAAAAGTTATATAGTAAAAGATACGATACAAATGATCTAAAAACACGTCATTTGAACTCCTCAAAGCGTTAAAAGCTTGTTTTGAATCGAAAAACAAACTTTCTTAGTCTTTGTAAAATTTGGTGAAAAGTTATGTAGTAAAAGATACAATACAAATGATCTAAAAACACGTTATTCGAACTCCTCAAAGCGTTAAAATCTTGTTTTGAATCGAAAAACAAACTTTCTTAGTGTTTGTAAAATTTGGTGAAAAGTTATGTAGTAAAAGATACAATACAAATGATCTAAAAACATGTTATTTGAACTCCTCAAAGCATTAAAATCCTGTTTTGAATCGAAAAACAAACTTTCTTAGTGTTTGTGAAATTTGGTGAAAAGTTATGTAGCAAAAGATACGATACGAATGATCTAAAAACAGGTTATTTGAACTCCTCAAAGCATTAAAAGTTTGTTTTGAATCGAAAAACAAACTTTCTTAGTCTTTGTAAAATTTGGTGAAAAGTTATGTAGTAAAAGATACGATACAAATGATCTAAAAACACGTTATTCGAACTCCTCAAAGCGTTAAAATCTTGTTTTGAATCGAAAAACAAACTTTCTTAGTGTTTGTAAAATTTGGTGAAAAGTTATGTAGTAAAAGATACGATACAAATGATCTAAAAACATGTTATTTGAACTCCTCAAAGCGTTAAAATCCTGTTTTGAATCGAAAAACAAACTTTCTTAGTGTTTGTGAAATTTGGTGAAAAGTTATGCAGCAAAAGATACGATACGAATGATCTAAAAACACGTTATTTGAACTCCTCAAAGCGTTAAAATCTTGTTTTGAATCGAAAAACAAACTTTCTTAGTGTTTGTGAAATTTGGTGAAAAGTTATAAAGTAAAAGATACGGTACAAATGATCTAAAAATACGTTATTTGAACTCCTCAAAGCGTTAAAAGTTTGTTTTGAATCAGAAAACAAACTTTCTTAGTGTTTGTAAAATTTGGTGAAAAATTATGCAGTAAAAGATACGATACAAATGATCTAAAAACACGTTATTTGAACTCCTCAAAGCGTTAAAATCTTGCATTGAATCGAAAAACAAACTTTATTAGTGTGTGAAATTTGGTGAAAACTTATGTACTAAAAGATACGATACAAATGATCTAAAAACACGTTATTTGAACTCCTCACAGCGTCAAAATCTTGTTTTGAATCGAAAAACAAACTTTCTTAGTGTTTGTGAAATTTGGTAAAAAGTTATGTAGTAAAAGATACGATACAAATGATCTAAAAACACGTTATTTTAACTCCTCAAAGCGTTAAAATCTTGTTTTGAATCGAAAAACAAACTTTATTAGTGTTTGTGAAATTTGGTGAAAAGTTATGTAGTAAAAGATACGATACAAATGATATAAAAACACGTTATTTGAACTCCTCAAAGCGTTAAAAGTGTGTTTTGAATCGAAAAACAAACTTTCTTAGTGTTTGTGAAATTTGGTGAAAAGTTATGTAGTAAAAGATACGATACAAATGATCTTAAAACACGTTATTTGAACTCCTCAAAGCGTTGAAATCTTGTTTTGAATCGAAAAACAAACTTTATTAGTGTTTGTAATATTTGGTGAAAAATTATGTAGTAAAAGATACGATACAAATGATCTAAAAACACGTTATTTGAACTCCTCAAAGCGTTAAAATCTTGCATTGAATCGAAAAACGAACTTTCTTAGTGTTTGTAAAATTTGGTGAAAACTGATGTACTAAAAGATACGATACAAATGATCTAAAAACACGTTATTTGAACTCCTCAAAGCGTCAAAATCTTGTTTTGAATCGAAAAACAAACTTTCTTAGTGTTTGTGAAATTTGGTGAAATGTTATGTAGTAAAAGATACGATACAAATGATCTAAAAACACGTTATTTGAACTCCTCAAAGCGTTAAAATCTTGTTTTGAATCGAAAAACAAACTTTATTAGTGTTTGTGAAATTTGGTGAAAAGTTATGCAGTAAAAGATACGATACAAATGATCTAAAAACACGTTATTTGAACTCCTCAAAGCGTTAAAATCTTGTTTTGAATCGAAAAACAAACTTTATTAGTGTTTGCGAAATTTGGTGAAAACTTATGTAGTAAAAGATACGATACAAATGATCTAAAAACACGTTATTTGCACTCCTCAAAGCATTAAAATCTTGTTTTGAATCGAAAAACAAACTTTCTTAGTGTTTGTGAAATTTGGTGAAAAGTTATGTAGTAAAAGATACGATACAAATGATCTAAAAACACGTTATTTGAACTCCTCAAAGCGTTAAAATCTTGTTTTGAATCGAAAAACAAACTTTATTAGTGTTTGTGAAATTTGGTGAAAAGTTATGTAGTAAAAGATACGATACAAATGATATAAAAACACGTTATTTGAACTCCTCAAAGCGTTAAAAGTGTGTTTTGAATCGAAAAACAAACTTTCTTAGTGTTT
The DNA here is from genome assembly GCA_946800325.1 of Luzula sylvatica. NCBI lineage: Eukaryota > Viridiplantae > Streptophyta > Magnoliopsida > Poales > Juncaceae > Luzula > Luzula sylvatica. The sequence goes on along the minus strand of OX326958.1, from coordinate 3,295,971 downwards.
GTGAAATTTGGTGAAAATTTATGTAGTAAAAGATACGATACAAATGATCTAAAAACACGTTATTTCAACTCCTCAAAGCGTTAAAATCTTGTTTTGAATCGAAAAACAAACTTTATTAGTGTTTGTGAAATTTGGTGAAAAGTTATGTTGGAAAAGATACGATACAAATGATATAAAAACACGTTATTAGAACTCCTCAAAGCGTTAAAAGTGTGTTTTGAATCGAAAAACGAACTTTCTTAGTGTTTGTAAAATTTGGTGAGACCTTATGTACTAAAAGATACGATACAAATGATCTAAAAACACGTTATTTGAACTCCTCAAAGCCTCAAAATCTTGTTTTGAATCGAAAAACAAACTTTATTACTGTTTGTGAAATTTCGTGAAAACTTATGTAGTAAAAGATACGATACAAATGATCTAAAAACACGTTATTTGAACTCCTCAAAGCGTTAAAAGCTTGTTTTGAATCGAAAAACGAACTTTCTTAGTGTTTGTGAAATTTGGTGAAAAGTTATGTAGTAAAAGATACGGAACAAATGATCTAAAAACATGTTATTTGAACTCCTCAAAGCGTTAAAATCTTGTTTTGAATCGAAAAACAAACTTTCTTAGTGTTTGTGAAATTTGGTGAAAAGTTATATAGTAAAAGATACGATACAAATGATCTAAAAACACGTTATTTGAACTCCTCAAAGCGTTAAAAGCTTGTTTTGAATCGAAAAACGAACTTTCTTAGTCTTTGTAAAATTTGGTGAAAAGTTATGTAGTAAAAGATACGATACAAATGATCTAAAAACACGTTATTTAAACTCCTCAAAGCGTTAAAATCTTGTTTTGAATCGAAAAACAAACTTTCTTAGTGTTTGTGAAATTTGGTGAAAAGTTAAGTCGTAAAAGATACGGTACAAATGATCTAAAAACATGTTATTTGAACTCCTCAAAGCGTTAAAATCTTGTTTTGAATCGAAAAACACACTTTCTTAGTGTTTGTGAAATTTGGTGAAAAGTTATATAGTAAAAGATACGATACAAATGATCTAAAAACACGTCATTTGAACTCCTCAAAGCGTTAAAAGCTTGTTTTGAATCGAAAAACAAACTTTCTTAGTCTTTGTAAAATTTGGTGAAAAGTTATGTAGTAAAAGATACAATACAAATGATCTAAAAACACGTTATTCGAACTCCTCAAAGCGTTAAAATCTTGTTTTGAATCGAAAAACAAACTTTCTTAGTATTTGTAAAATTTGGTGAAAAGTTATGTAGTAAAAGATACAATACAAATGATCTAAAAACATGTTATTTGAACTCCTCAAAGCGTTAAAATCCTGTTTTGAATCGAAAAACAAACTTTCTTAGTGTTTGTGAAATTTGGTGAAAAGTTATGTAGCAAAAGATACGATACGAATGATCTAAAAACATGTTATTTGAACTCCTCAAAGCATTAAAAGTTTGTTTTGAATCGAAAAACAAACTTTCTTAGTCTTTGTAAAATTTGGTGAAAAGTTATGTAGTAAAAGATACGATACAAATGATCTAAAAACACGTTATTCGAACTCCTCAAAGCGTTAAAATCTTGTTTTGAATCGAAAAACAAACTTTCTTAGTGTTTGTAAAATTTGGTGAAAAGTTATGTAGTAAAAGATACGATACAAATGATCTAAAAACATGTTATTTGAACTCCTCAAAGCGTTAAAATCCTGTTTTGAATCGAAAAACAAACTTTCTTAGTGTTTGTGAAATTTGGTGAAAAGTCATGCAGCAAAAGATACGATACGAATGATCTAAAAACACGTTATTTGAACTCCTCAAAGCGTTAAAATCTTGTTTTGAATCGAAAAACAAACTTTCTTAGTGTTTGTGAAATTTGGTGAAAAGTTATATAGTAAAAGATACGGTACAAATGATCTAAAAATACGTTATTTGAACTCCTCAAAGCGTTAAAAGTTTGTTTTGAATCAGAAAACAAACTTTCTTAGTGTTTGTAAAATTTGGTGAAAAATTATGCAGTAAAAGATATGATACAAATGATCTAAAAACACGTTATTTGAACTCCTCAAAGCGTTAAAATCTTGCATTGAATCGAAAAACAAACTTTCTTAGTGTGTGAAATTTGGTGAAAACTTATGTACTAAAAGATACGATACAAATGATCTAAAAACACGTTATTTGAACTCCTCACAGCGTCAAAATCTTGTTTTGAATGGAAAAACAAACTTTCTTAGTGTTTGTGAAATTTGGTAAAAAGTTATGTAGTAAAAGATACGATACAAATGATCTAAAAACACGTTATTTTAACTCCTCAAAGCGTTAAAATCTTGTTTTGAATCGAAAAACAAACTTTATTAGTGTTTGTGAAATTTGGTGAAAAGTTATGTAGTAAAAGATACGATACAAATGATATAAAAACACGTTATTTGAACTCCTCAATGCGTTAAAAGTGTGTTTTGAATCGAAAAACAAACTTTCTTAGTGTTTGTGAAATTTGGTGAAAAGTTATGTAGTAAAAGATACGATACAAATGATCTTAAAACACGTTATTTGAACTCCTCAAAGCGTTGAAATCTTGTTTTGAATCGAAAAACAAACTTTATTAGTGTTTGTAAAATTTGGTGAAAAATTATGCAGTAAAAGATACGATACAAATGATCTAAAAACACGTTATTTGAACTCCTCAAAGCGATAAAATCTTGCATTGAATCGAAAAACGAACTTTCTTAGTGTTTGTAAAATTTGGTGAAAACTGATGTACTAAAAGATACGATACAAATGATCTAAAAACACGTTATTTGAACTCCTCAAAGCGTCAAAATCTTGTTTTGAATCGAAAAACAAACTTTCTTAGTTTTTGTGAAATTTGGTGAAATGTTATGTAGTAAAAGATACGATACAAATGATCTAAAAACACGTTATTTGAACTCCTCAAAGTGTTAAAATCTTGTTTTGAATCGAAAAACAAACTTTATTAGTGTTTGTGAAATTTGGTGAAAAGTTATGCAGTAAAAGATACGATACAAATGATCTAAAAACACGTTATTTGAACTCCTCAAAGCGTTAAAATCTTGTTTTGAATCGAAAAACAAACTTTATTAGTGTTTGCGAAATTTGGTGAAAACTTATGTAGTAAAAGATACGATACAAATGATCTAAAAACACGTTATTTGCACTCCTCAAAGCATTAAAATCTTGTTTTGAATCGAAAAACAAACTTTCTTAGTGTTTGTGAAATTTGGTGAAAAGTTATGTAGTAAAAGATACGATACAAATGATCTAAAAACACGTTATTTGAACTCCTCAAAGCGTTAAAATCTTGTTTTGAATCGAAAAACAAACTTTATTAGTGTTTGTGAAATTTGGTGAAAAGTTATGTAGTAAAAGATACGATACAAATGATATAAAAACACGTTATTTGAACTCCTCAAAGCGTTAAAAGTGTGTTTTGAATCGAAAAACAAACTTTCTTAGTGTTTGTGAAATTTGGTGAAAAGTTATGTAGTAAAAGATACGATACAAATGATCCAAAAACACGTAATTTGAACTCCTCAAAGCGTTAAAATCTTGTTTTGAATCGAAAAACAAACTTTCTTAGTGTTTGTGAAATTTGGTGAAAAGTTATGTTGTAAAATATACGATACAACTGATCTAAAAACACGTTATTTGAACTCCACAAAGCGTTAAAATCTTGTTTTGAATCGAAAAACAAACTTTCTTAGTGTTTGTGAAATTTGGTGAAAAGTTATGTAGCAAAAGATACGATACGAATGATCTAAAAACACATTATTTGAACTCCTCAAAGCGTTAAAATCTTGTTTTGAATCGAAAAACAGACTTTCTTAGTGTTTGTGAAATTTGGTGAAAAGTATAGTAAAAGATACGGTACAAATGATCTAAAAACACGTTATTTGAACTCCTCAAAGCGTTAAAAGTTTGTTTTGAATCAAAAAACAAACTTTCTTAGTGTTTGTAAAATTTGGTGAAAAGTTATGCAGTAAAAGATACGATACAAATGATCTAAAAACACGTTATTTGAACTCCTCAAAGCGTTAAAATCCTGTTTTGAATCGAAAAACAAACTTTCTTAGTGTTTGTGAAATTTGGTGAAAAGTTATGTAGCAAAAGATACGATACGAATGATCTAAAAACACGTTATTTTAACTCCACAAAGCGTTAAAATCTTGTTTTGAATCGAAAAACAAACTTTCTTAGTGTTTGTGAAATTTGGTGAAAAGTTATGTAGTAAAAGATACGGTACAAATGATCTAAAAACACGTTATTCGAACTCCTCAAAGCGTTAAAATCATGTTTTGAATCGAAAAACAAACTTTCTTAGTGTTTGTAAAATTTGGTGAAAAATTATGTAGTAAAAGATACGATACCAATGATCAAAAAACATGTTATTTGAACTCCTCAAAGCGTTAAAATCCTGTTTTGAATCGAAAAACAAATTTTCTTAGTGTTCGTGAAATTTGGTGAAAAGTTATGTAGTAAAAGATACGATACGAACGATCTAAAAACACGTTATTTGAACTCCTCAAAGCGTTAAAATCTTGTTTTGAATCGAAAAACAAACATTCTTAGTGTTTGTAAAATTTGGTGAAAAGTTATGTAGTAAAAGATACGATACGTTAAAATCTTGTTTTGAATCGAAAAACAAACATTCTTAGTGTTTGTAAAATTTGGTGAAAAGTTATGTAGTAAAAGATACGATACAAATGATCTAAAAACACGTTATTCGAACTCCTCAAAGCGTTAAAATCTTGTTTTGAATCGAAAAACAAACTTTCTTAGTATTTGTAAAATTTGGTGAAAAGTTATGTAGTAAAAGATACGATACAAATGATCTAAAAACATGTTATTCGAACTCCTCAAAGCGTTAAAATCCTGTTTTGAATCGAAAAACAAACTTTCTTAGTGTTTGTGAAATTTGGTGAAAAGTTATGTAGCAAAAGATACGATACGAATGATCTAAAAACACGTTATTTGAACTCCTCAAACCGTTAAAATCTTGTTTTGAATCGAAAAACAAACTTTCTTAGTCTTTGTGAAATTTGGTGAAAAGTTATATAGTAAAATATACGGTACAAATGATCTAAAAACACGTTATTTGAACTCCTCAAAGCGTTAAAAGTTTGTTTTGAATCGAAAAACAAACTTTCTTAGTGTTTGTGAAATTTGGTGAAAAGTCATGTAGCAAAAGATACGATACAAATGATCTAAAAACACGTTATTTGAACTCCTCAAACCGTTAAAATCTTGCATTGAATGGAAAAACAAATTTTCTTAGTGTTTGTGAAATTTGGTGAAAAGTTATATAGTAAAAGATACGGTACAAATGATCTAAAAACACGTTATTTGAACTCCTCAAAGCGTTAAAATCTTGCATTGAATGGAAAAACAAACTTTCTTAGTGTTTGTGAAATTTGGTGAAAAGTTATGTAGTAAAAGATACGGTACAAATGATCTAAAAACACGTTATTTGAACTCCTCAAAGCATTAAAAGTTTGTTTTGAATCGAAAAACAAACTTTCTTAGTGTTTGTGAAATTTGGTGAAAAGTTATGTAGTAAAAGATACGATACAAATGATCTAAAAACACGTTATTTGAACTCCTCAAAGCGTTAAAATCTTGTTTTGAATCGAAAAACAAACTTTATTAGTGTTTGTGAAATTTGGTGAAAAGTTGTGCAGTAAAAGATACGATACAAATGATATAAAAACACGTTATTTGAACTCCTCAAAGCGTTAAAAGTGTGTTTTGAATCGAAAAACAAACTTTCTTAGTGTTTGTGAAATTTGGTGAAAAGTTATGTAGTAAAAGATACGATACAAATGATCTAAAAACACGTTATTTGAACTCCTCAAAGCGTTAAAATCTTGTTTTGAATCGAAAAACAAACTTTATTAGTGTTTGTGAAATTTGGTGAAAAGTTATGTTGGAAAAGATACGATACAAATGATATAAAAACACGTTATTAGAACTCCTCAAAGCGTTAAAAGTGTGTTTTGAATCGAAAAACGAACTTTCTTAGTGTTTGTAAAATTTGGTGAGAACTTATGTACTAAAAGATACGATACAAATGATCTAAAAACACGTTATTTGAACTCCTCAAAGCGTCAAAATCTTGTTTTGAATCGAAAAACAAACTTTCTTAGTGTTTGTGAAATTTGGTGAAAAGTTATGTAGTAAAAGATACGATACAAATGATCTAAAAACACGTTATTTGAACTCCTCAAAGCGTTAAAATCTTGTTTTGAATCGAAAAACAAACTTTCTTAGTGTTTGTGAAATTTGGTGAAAAGTTATGTAGTAAAAGATACGATACAAATGATCTAAAAACACGTTATTTGAACTCCTCAAAGCGTTAAAATCTTGTTTTGAATCGAAAAACAAACTTTATTACTGTTTGTGAAATTTGGTGAAAACTTATGTAGTAAAAGATACGATACAAATGATCTAAAAACACGTTATTTGAACTCCTCAAAGCGTTAAAATCTTGTTTTGAATCAAAAAACCAACTTTATTACTGTTTGTGAAATTTGGTGAAAACTTATGTAGTAAAATATACGATACAAATGATCTAAAAACACGTTATTTGAACTCCTCAAAGCGTTAAAAGCTTGTTTTGAATCGAAAAACAAACTTTCTCAGTGTTTGTGAAATTTGGTGAAAAGTTATGTAGTAAAAGATACGGAACAAATGATCTAAAAACATGTTATTTGAACTCCTCAAAGCGTTAAAATCTTGTTTTGAATCGAAAAACAAACTTTCTTAGTGTTTGTGAAATTTGGTGAAATGTTATATAGTAAAAGATACGATACAAATGATCTAAAAACACGTTATTTGAACTCCTCAAAGCGTTAAAAGCTTGTTTTGAATCGAAAAACAAACTTTCTTAGTCTTTGTAAAATTTGGTGAAAAGTTATGTAGTAAAAGATACGATACAAATGATCTAAAAACACGTTATTTGAACTCTTCAAAGCGTTAAAATCTTGTTTTGAATCGAAAAACAAACTTTCTTAGTGTTTGTGAAATTTGGTGAAAAGTTATGTCGTAAAAGATACGGTACAAATGATCTAAAAACATGTTATTTGAACTCCTCAAACCGTTAAAATCTTGTTTTGAATCGAAAAACAAACTTTCTTAGTGTTTGTGAAATTTGGTGAAATGTTATATAGTAAAAGATACGATACAAATGATCTAAAAACACGTTATTTGAACTCCTCAAAGCGTTAAAAGCTTGTTTTGAATCGAAAAACAAACTTTCTTAGTCTTTGTAAAATTTGGTGAAAAGTTATGTAGTAAAAGATACGATACAAATGATCTAAAAACACGTTATTTGAACTCCTCAAAGCGTTAAAATCTTGTTTTGAATCGAAAAACCAACTTTATTACTGTTTGTGAAATTTGGTGAAAACTTATGTAGTAAAATATACGATACAAATGATCTAAAAACACGTTATTTAAACTCCTCAAAGCGTTAAAAGCTTGTTTTGAATCGAAAAACAAACTTTCTTAGTGTTTGTGAAATTTGGTGAAAAGTTATGTAGTAAAAGATACGGAACAAATGATCTAAAAACATGTTATTTGAACTCCTCAAAGCGTTAAAATCTTGTTTTGAATCGAAAAACAAACTTTCTTAGTGTTTGTGAAATTTGGTGAAATGTTATATAGTAAAAGATACGATACAAATGATCTAAAAACACGTCATTTGAACTCCTCAAAGCGTTAAAAGCTTGTTTTGAATCGAAAAACAAACTTTCTTAGTCTTTGTAAAATTTGGTGAAAAGTTATGTAGTAAAAGATACAAAACAAATGATCTAAAAACACGTTATTCGAACTCCTCAAAGCGTTAAAATCTTGTTTTGAATCGAAAAACAAACTTTCTTAGTGTTTGTAAAATTTGGTGAAAAGTTATGTAGTAAAAGATACGATACGAATGATCTAAAAACACGTTATTTGTACTCCTCAAAGCGTTAAAAGCTTGTTTTGAATCGAAAAACAAACTTTCTTAGTGTTTGTGAAATATGGTGAAAAGTTATGTAGTAAAAGATACGGAACAAATTATCTAAAAACATGTTATTCGAACTCCTCAAAGCGTTAAAATCTTGTTTTGAATCGAAAAACAAACTTTCTTAGTGTTTGTGAAATTTGGTGAAAAGTTATATAGTAAAAGATACGGTACAAATGATCTAAAAACACGTTATTCGAACTCCTCAAAGCGTTAATATCTTGTTTTGAATCGAAAAACAAACTTTCTTAGTGTTTGTAAAATTTGGTGAAAAGTTATGTAGTAAAAGATACGATACAAATGATCTAAAAACACGTTATTTGAACTCCTCAAAGCGTTAAAATCTTGTTTTGAATCGAAAAACAAACTTTCTTAGTCTTTGTAAAATTTGGTGAAAAGTTATGTAGTAAAAGATACGATACAAATGATCTAAAAACATGTTATTCGAACTCCTCAAAGCGTTAAAATCTTGTTTTGAATCGAAAAACAAACTTTCTTAGTGTTTGTGAAATTTGGTGAAAAGTTATGTAGTAAAAGATACGATACAAATGATCTAAAAACACGTTATTTGAACTCCTCAAAGCGTTAAAATCTTGTTTTGAATCGAAAAACAAACTTTATTACTGCTTGTGAAATTTGGTGAAAACTTATGTAGTAAAAGATACGATACAAATGATCTAAAAACACGTTATTTGAACTCCTCAAAGCGTTAAAATCTTGTTTTGAATCGAAAAACAAACTTTCTTAGTGTTTGTGAAATTTGGTGAAAAGTTATGTCGTAAAAGATACGGTACAAATGATCTAAAAACACGTTATTTGAACTCCTCAAAGCGTTAAAATCTTGTTTTGAATCGAAAAACCAACTTTATTACTGTTTGTGAAATTTGGTGAAAACTTATGTAGTAAAATATACGATACAAATGATCTAAAAACACGTTATTTGAACTCCTCAAAGCGTTAAAAGCTTGTTTTGAATCGAAAAACAAACTTTCTTAGTGTTTGTGAAATATGGTGAAAAGTTATGTAGTAAAAGATACGGAACAAATTATCTAAAAACATGTTATTCGAACTCCTCAAAGCGTTAAAATCTTGTTTTGAATCGAAAAACAAACTTTCTTAGTGTTTGTGAAATTTGGTGAAAAGTTATCTAGTAAAAGATACGGTACAAATGATCTAAAAACACGTTATTCGAACTCCTCAAAGCGTTAATATCTTGTTTTGAATCGAAAAACAAACTTTCTTAGTGTTTGTAAAATTTGGTGAAAAGTTATGTAGTAAAAGATACGATACAAATGATCTAAAAACACGTTATTTGAACTCCTCAAAGCGTTAAAATCTTGTTTTGAATCGAAAAACAAACTTTCTTAGTCTTTGTAAAATTTGGCGAAAAGTTATGTAGTAAAAGATACGATACAAATGATCTAAAAACATGTTATTCGAACTCCTCAAAGCGTTAAAATCTTGTTTTGAATCGAAAAACAAACTTTCTTAGTGTTTGTGAAATTTGGTGAAAAGTTATGTAGTAAAAGATACGATACAAATGATCTAAAAACACGTTATTTGAACTCCTCAAAGCGTTAAAATCTTGTTTTGAATCGAAAAACAAACTTTATTACTGTTTGTGAAATTTGGTGAAAACTTATGTAGTAAAAGATACGATACAAATGATCTAAAAACACGTTATTTGAACTCCTCAAAGCGTTAAAATCTTGTTTTGAATCGAAAAACAAACTTTCTTAGTGTTTGTGAAATTTGGTGAAAAGTTATGTCGTAAAAGATACGGTACAAATGATCTAAAAACACGTTATTTGAACTCCTCAAAGCGTTAAAATCTTGTTTTGAATCGAAAAACCAACTTTATTACTGTTTGTGAAATTTGGTGAAAACTTATGTAGTAAAATATACGATACAAATGATCTAAAAACACGTTATTTGAACTCCTCAAAGCGTTAAAAGCTTGTTTTGAATCGAAAAACAAACTTTCTTAGTGTTTGTGAAATTTGGTGAAAAGTTATGTAGTAAAAGATACGGAACAAATGATCTAAAAACATGTTATTTGAACTCCTCAAAGCGTTAAAATCTTGTTTTGAATCGAAAAACAAACTTTCTTAGTGTTTGTGAAATTTGGTGAAATGTTATATAGTAAAAGATACGATACAAATGATCTAAAAACACGTTATTTGAACTCCTCAAAGCGTTAAAAGCTTGTTTTGAATCGAAAAACAAACTTTCTTAGTCTTTGTAAAATTTGGTGAAAAGTTATGTAGTAAAAGATACGATACAAATGATCTAAAAACACGTTATTTGAACTCCTCAAAGCGTTAAAATCTTGTTTTGAATCGAAAAACAAACTTTCTTAGTGTTTGTGAAATTTGGTGAAAAGTTATGTCGTAAAAGATACGGTACAAATGATCTAAAAACATGTTATTTGAACTCCTCAAACCGTTAAAATCTTGTTTTGAATCGAAAAACAAACTTTCTTAGTGTTTGTGAAATTTGGTGAAATGTTATATAGTAAAAGATACGATACAAATGATCTAAAAACACGTTATTTGAACTCCTCAAAGCGTTAAAAGCTTGTTTTGAATCGAAAAACAAACTTTCTTAGTCTTTGTAAAATTTGGTGAAAAGTTATGTAGTAAAAGATACGATACAAATGATCTAAAAACACGTTATTTGAACTCCTCAAAGCGTTAAAATCTTGTTTTGAATCGAAAAACCAACTTTATTACTGTTTGTGAAATTTGGTGAAAACTTATGTAGTAAAATATACGATACAAATGATCTAAAAACACGTTATTTAAACTCCTCAAAGCGTTAAAAGCTTGTTTTGAATCGAAAAACAAACTTTCTTAGTGTTTGTGAAATTTGGTGAAAAGTTATGTAGTAAAAGATACGGAACAAATGATCTAAAAACATGTTATTTGAACTCCTCAAAGCGTTAAAATCTTGTTTTGAATCGAAAAACAAACTTTCTTAGTGTTTGTGAAATTTGGTGAAATGTTATATAGTAAAAGATACGATACAAATGATCTAAAAACACGTCATTTGAACTCCTCAAAGCGTTAAAAGCTTGTTTTGAATCGAAAAACAAACTTTCTTAGTCTTTGTAAAATTTGGTGAAAAGTTATGTAGTAAAAGATACAAAACAAATGATCTAAAAACACGTTATTCGAACTCCTCAAAGCATTAAAATCTTGTTTTGAATCGAAAAACAAACTTTCTTAGTGTTTGTAAAATTTGGTGAAAAGTTATGTAGTAAAAGATACGATACGAATGATCTAAAAACACGTTATTTGTACTCCTCAAAGCGTTAAAAGCTTGTTTTGAATCGAAAAACAAACTTTCTTAGTGTTTGTGAAATATGGTGAAAAGTTATGTAGTAAAAGATACGGAACAAATTATCTAAAAACATGTTATTCGAACTCCTCAAAGCGTTAAAATCTTGTTTTGAATCGAAAAACAAACTTTCTTAGTGTTTGTGAAATTTGGTGAAAAGTTATATAGTAAAAGATACGGTACAAATGATCTAAAAACACGTTATTCGAACTCCTCAAAGCGTTAATATCTTGTTTTGAATCGAAAAACAAACTTTCTTAGTGTTTGTAAAATTTGGTGAAAAGTTATGTAGTAAAAGATACGATACAAATGATCTAAAAACACGTTATTTGAACTCCTCAAAGCGTTAAAATCTTGTTTTGAATCGAAAAACAAACTTTCTTAGTCTTTGTAAAATTTGGTGAAAAGTTATGTAGTAAAAGATACGATACAAATGATCTAAAAACATGTTATTCGAACTCCTCAAAGCGTTAAAATCTTGTTTTGAATCGAAAAACAAACTTTCTTAGTGTTTGGGAAATTTGGTGAAAAGTTATGTAGTAAAAGATACGATACAAATGATCTAAAAACACGTTATTTGAACTCCTCAAAGCGTTAAAATCTTGTTTTGAATCGAAAAACAAACTTTATTACTGCTTGTGAAATTTGGTGAAAACTTATGTAGTAAAAGATACGATACAAATGATCTAAAAACACGTTATTTGAACTCCTCAAAGCGTTAAAATCTTGTTTTGAATCGAAAAACAAACTTTCTTAGTGTTTGTGAAATTTGGTGAAAAGTTATGTCGTAAAAGATACGGTACAAATGATCTAAAAACACGTTATTTGAACTCCTCAAAGCGTTAAAATCTTGTTTTGAATCGAAAAACCAACTTTATTACTGTTTGTGAAATTTGGTGAAAACTTATGTAGTAAAATATACGATACAAATGATCTAAAAACACGTTATTTGAACTCCTCAAAGCGTTAAAAGCTTGTTTTGAATCGAAAAACAAACTTTCTTAGTGTTTGTGAAATATGGTGAAAAGTTATGTAGTAAAAGATACGGAACAAATTATCTAAAAACATGTTATTCGAACTCCTCAAAGCGTTAAAATCTTGTTTTGAATCGAAAAACAAACTTTCTTAGTGTTTGTGAAATTTGGTGAAAAGTTATATAGTAAAAGATACGGTACAAATGATCTAAAAACACGTTATTCGAACTCCTCAAAGCGTTAATATCTTGTTTTGAATCGAAAAACAAACTTTCTTAGTGTTTGTAAAATTTGGTGAAAAGTTATGTAGTAAAAGATACGATACAAATGATCTAAAAACACGTTATTTGAACTCCTCAAAGCGTTAAAATCTTGTTTTGAATCGAAAAACAAACTTTCTTAGTCTTTGTAAAATTTGGCGAAAAGTTATGTAGTAAAAGATACGATACAAATGATCTAAAAACATGTTATTCGAACTCCTCAAAGCGTTAAAATCTTGTTTTGAATCGAAAAACAAACTTTCTTAGTGTTTGTGAAATTTGGTGAAAAGTTATGTAGTAAAAGATACGATACAAATGATCTAAAAACACGTTATTTGAACTCCTCAAAGCGTTAAAATCTTGTTTTGAATCGAAAAACAAACTTTATTACTGTTTGTGAAATTTGGTGAAAACTTATGTAGTAAAAGATACGATACAAATGATCTAAAAACACGTTATTTGAACTCCTCAAAGCGTTAAAATCTTGTTTTGAATCGAAAAACAAACTTTCTTAGTGTTTGTGAAATTTGGTGAAAAGTTATGTCGTAAAAGATACGGTACAAATGATCTAAAAACACGTTATTTGAACTCCTCAAAGCGTTAAAATCTTGTTTTGAATCGAAAAACCAACTTTATTACTGTTTGTGAAATTTGGTGAAAACTTATGTAGTAAAATATACGATACAAATGATCTAAAAACACGTTATTTGAACTCCTCAAAGCGTTAAAAGCTTGTTTTGAATCGAAAAACAAACTTTCTTAGTGTTTGTGAAATTTGGTGAAAAGTTATGTAGTAAAAGATACGGAACAAATGATCTAAAAACATGTTATTTGAACTCCTCAAAGCGTTAAAATCTTGTTTTGAATCGAAAAACAAACTTTCTTAGTGTTTGTGAAATTTGGTGAATTGTTATATAGTAAAAGATACGATACAAATGATCTAAAAACACGTTATTTGAACTCCTCAAAGCGTTAAAAGCTTGTTTTGAATCGAAAAACAAACTTTCTTAGTCTTTGTAAAATTTGGTGAAAAGTTATGTAGTAAAAGATACGATACAAATGATCTAAAAACACGTTATTTGAACTCCTCAAAGCGTTAAAATCTTGTTTTGAATCGAAAAACAAACTTTCTTAGTGTTTGTGAAATTTGGTGAAAAGTTATGTCGTAAAAGATACGGTACAAATGATCTAAAAACATGTTATTTGAACTCCTCAAACCGTTAAAATCTTGTTTTGAATCGAAAAACAAACTTTCTTAGTGTTTGTGAAATTTGGTGAAATGTTATATAGTAAAAGATACGATACAAATGATCTAAAAACACGTTATTTGAACTCCTCAAAGCGTTAAAAGCTTGTTTTGAATCGAAAAACAAACTTTCTTAGTCTTCGTAAAATTTGGTGAAAAGTTATGTAGTAAAAGATACGATACAAATGATCTAAAAACACGTTATTTGAACTCCTCAAAGCGTTAAAATCTTGTTTTGAATCGAAAAACCAACTTTATTACTGTTTGTGAAATTTGGTGAAAACTTATGTAGTAAAATATACGATACAAATGATCTAAAAACACGTTATTTAAACTCCTCAAAGCGTTAAAAGCTTGTTTTGAATCGAAAAACAAACTTTCTTAGTGTTTGTGAAATTTGGTGAAAAGTTATGTAGTAAAAGATACGGAACAAATGATCTAAAAACATGTTATTTGAACTCCTCAAAGCGTTAAAATCTTGTTTTGAATCGAAAAACAAACTTTCTTAGTGTTTGTGAAATTTGGTGAATTGCTATATAGTAAAAGATACGATACAAATGATCTAAAAACACGTCATTTGAACTCCTCAAAGCGTTAAAAGCTTGTTTTGAATCGAAAAACAAACTTTCTTAGTCTTTGTAAAATTTGGTGAAAAGTTATGTAGTAAAAGATACAAAACAAATGATCTAAAAACACGTTATTCGAACTCCTCAAAGCGTTAAAATCTTGTTTTGAATCGAAAAACAAACTTTCTTAGTGTTTGTAAAATTTGGTGAAAAGTTATGTAGTAAAAGATACGATACGAATGATCTAAAAACACGTTATTTGTACTCCTCAAAGCGTTAAAAGCTTGTTTTGAATCGAAAAACAAACTTTCTTAGTGTTTGTGAAATATGGTGAAAAGTTATGTAGTAAAAGATACGGAACAAATTATCTAAAAACATGTTATTCGAACTCCTCAAAGCGTTAAAATCTTGTTTTGAATCGAAAAACAAACTTTCTTAGTGTTTGTGAAATTTGGTGAAAAGTTATATAGTAAAAGATACGGTACAAATGATCTAAAAACACGTTATTCGAACTCCTCAAAGCGTTAATATCTTGTTTTGAATCGAAAAACAAACTTTCTTAGTGTTTGTAAAATTTGGTGAAAAGTTATGTAGTAAAAGATACGATACAAATGATCTAAAAACACGTTATTTGAACTCCTCAAAGCGTTAAAATCTTGTTTTGAATCGAAAAACAAACTTTCTTAGTCTTTGTAAAATTTGGTGAAAAGTTATGTAGTAAAAGATACGATACAAATGATCTAAAAACATGTTATTCGAACTCCTCAAAGCGTTAAAATCTTGTTTTGAATCGAAAAACAAACTTTCTTAGTGTTTGTGAAATTTGGTGAAAAGTTATGTAGTAAAAGATACGATACAAATGATCTAAAAACACGTTATTTGAACTCCTCAAAGCGTTAAAATCTTGTTTTGAATCGAAAAACAAACTTTATTACTGCTTGTGAAATTTGGTGAAAACTTATGTAGTAAAAGATACGATACAAATGATCTAAAAACACGTTATTTGAACTCCTCAAAGCGTTAAAATCTTGTTTTGAATCGAAAAACAAACTTTCTTAGTGTTTGTGAAATTTGGTGAAAAGTTATGTCGTAAAAGATACGGTACAAATGATCTAAAAACACGTTATTTGAACTCCTCAAAGCGTTAAAATCTTGTTTTGAATCGAAAAACCAACTTTATTACTGTTTGTGAAATTTGGTGAAAACTTATGTAGTAAAATATACGATACAAATGATCTAAAAACACGTTATTTGAACTCCTCAAAGCGTTAAAAGCTTGTTTTGAATCGAAAAACAAACTTTCTTAGTGTTTGTGAAATATGGTGAAAAGTTATGTAGTAAAAGATACGGAACAAATTATCTAAAAACATGTTATTCGAACTCCTCAAAGCGTTAAAATCTTGTTTTGAATCGAAAAACAAACTTTCTTAGTGTTTGTGAAATTTGGTGAAAAGTTATATAGTAAAAGATACGGTACAAATGATCTAAAAACACGTTATTCGAACTCCTCAAAGCGTTAATATCTTGTTTTGAATCGAAAAACAAACTTTCTTAGTGTTTGTAAAATTTGGTGAAAAGTTATGTAGTAAAAGATACGATACAAATGATCTAAAAACACGTTATTTGAACTCCTCAAAGCGTTAAAATCTTGTTTTGAATCGAAAAACAAACTTTCTTAGTCTTTGTAAAATTTGGCGAAAAGTTATGTAGTAAAAGATACGATACAAATGATCTAAAAACATGTTATTCGAACTCCTCAAAGCGTTAAAATCTTGTTTTGAATCGAAAAACAAACTTTCTTAGTGTTTGTGAAATTTGGTGAAAAGTTATGTAGTAAAAGATACGATACAAATGATCTAAAAACACGTTATTTGAACTCCTCAAAGCGTTAAAATCTTGTTTTGAATCGAAAAACAAACTTTATTACTGTTTGTGAAATTTGGTGAAAACTTATGTAGTAAAAGATACGATACAAATGATCTAAAAACACGTTATTTGAACTCCTCAAAGCGTTAAAATCTTGTTTTGAATCGAAAAACAAACTTTCTTAGTGTTTGTGAAATTTGGTGAATAGTTATGTCGTAAAAGATACGGTACAAATGATCTAAAAACACGTTATTTGAACTCCTCAAAGCGTTAAAATCTTGTTTTGAATCGAAAAACCAACTTTATTACTGTTTGTGAAATTTGGTGAAAACTTATGTAGTAAAATATACGATACAAATGATCTAAAAACACGTTATTTGAACTCCTCAAAGCGTTAAAAGCTTGTTTTGAATCGAAAAACAAACTTTCTTAGTGTTTGTGAAATTTGGTGAAAAGTTATGTAGTAAAAGATACGGAACAAATGATCTAAAAACATGTTATTTGAACTCCTCAAAGCGTTAAAATCTTGTTTTGAATCGAAAAACAAACTTTCTTAGTGTTTGTGAAATTTGGTGAAATGTTATATAGTAAAAGATACGATACAAATGATCTAAAAACACGTTATTTGAACTCCTCAAAGCGTTAAAAGCTTGTTTTGAATCGAAAAACAAACTTTCTTAGTCTTTGTAAAATTTGGTGAAAAGTTATGTAGTAAAAGATACGATACAAATGATCTAAAAACACGTTATTTGAACTCC
Organism: Luzula sylvatica; assembly: GCA_946800325.1. Classification (NCBI taxonomy): domain Eukaryota; kingdom Viridiplantae; phylum Streptophyta; class Magnoliopsida; order Poales; family Juncaceae; genus Luzula; species Luzula sylvatica. The sequence continues at coordinate 3,278,954 of OX326958.1, read as the reverse complement.
TCAAAGCGTTAAAATCTTGTTTTGAATCGAAAAACAAACTTTCTTAGTGTTTGTGAAATTTGGTGAAAAGTTATGTCGTAAAAGATACGGTACAAATGATCTAAAAACATGTTATTTGAACTCCTCAAACCGTTAAAATCTTGTTTTGAATCGAAAAACAAACTTTCTTAGTGTTTGTGAAATTTGGTGAAATGTTATATAGTAAAAGATACGATACAAATGATCTAAAAACACGTTATTTGAACTCCTCAAAGCGTTAAAAGCTTGTTTTGAATCGAAAAACAAACTTTCTTAGTCTTCGTAAAATTTGGTGAAAAGTTATGTAGTAAAAGATACGATACAAATGATCTAAAAACACGTTATTTGAACTCCTCAAAGCGTTAAAATCTTGTTTTGAATCGAAAAACCAACTTTATTACTGTTTGTGAAATTTGGTGAAAACTTATGTAGTAAAATATACGATACAAATGATCTAAAAACACGTTATTTAAACTCCTCAAAGCGTTAAAAGCTTGTTTTGAATCGAAAAACAAACTTTCTTAGTGTTTGTGAAATTTGGTGAAAAGTTATGTAGTAAAAGATACGGAACAAATGATCTAAAAACATGTTATTTGAACTCCTCAAAGCGTTAAAATCTTGTTTTGAATCGAAAAACAAACTTTCTTAGTGTTTGTGAAATTTGGTGAATTGCTATATAGTAAAAGATACGATACAAATGATCTAAAAACACGTCATTTGAACTCCTCAAAGCGTTAAAAGCTTGTTTTGAATCGAAAAACAAACTTTCTTAGTCTTTGTAAAATTTGGTGAAAAGTTATGTAGTAAAAGATACAAAACAAATGATCTAAAAACACGTTATTCGAACTCCTCAAAGCGTTAAAATCTTGTTTTGAATCGAAAAACAAACTTTCTTAGTGTTTGTAAAATTTGGTGAAAAGTTATGTAGTAAAAGATACGATACGAATGATCTAAAAACACGTTATTTGTACTCCTCAAAGCGTTAAAAGCTTGTTTTGAATCGAAAAACAAACTTTCTTAGTGTTTGTGAAATATGGTGAAAAGTTATGTAGTAAAAGATACGGAACAAATTATCTAAAAACATGTTATTCGAACTCCTCAAAGCGTTAAAATCTTGTTTTGAATCGAAAAACAAACTTTCTTAGTGTTTGTGAAATTTGGTGAAAAGTTATATAGTAAAAGATACGGTACAAATGATCTAAAAACACGTTATTCGAACTCCTCAAAGCGTTAATATCTTGTTTTGAATCGAAAATCAAACTTTCTTAGTGTTTGTAAAATTTGGTGAAAAGTTATGTAGTAAAAGATACGATACAAATGATCTAAAAACACGTTATTTGAACTCCTCAAAGCGTTAAAATCTTGTTTTGAATCGAAAAACAAACTTTCTTAGTCTTTGTAAAATTTGGTGAAAAGTTATGTAGTAAAAGATACGATACAAATGATCTAAAAACATGTTATTCGAACTCCTCAAAGCGTTAAAATCTTGTTTTGAATCGAAAAACAAACTTTCTTAGTGTTTGTAAAATTTGGTGAAAAGTTATGTAGTAAAAGATACGATACAAATGATCTAAAAACACGTTATTCGTACTCCTCAAAGCGTTAAAATCTTGTTTTGAATCGAAAAACAAACTTTCTTAGTGTTTGTAAAATTTGGTGAAAAGTTATGTAGTAAAAGATACGATACAAGTGATCTAAAAACATGTTATTTGAACTCCTCAAAGCGTTAAAATCCTGTTTTGAATCGAAAAACAAACTTTCTTAGTGTTTGTGAAATTTGGTGAAATGTTATGTAGCAAAAGATACGATACGAATGATCTAAAAACACGTTATTTGTACCCCTCAAAGCGTTAAAAGTTTGTTTTGAATCGAAAAACAAACTTTCTTAGTCTTTGTAAAATTTGGTGAAAAGTTATGTAGTAAAAGATACGATACAAATGATCTAAAAACACGTTATTCGAACTCCACAAAGCGTTAAAATCTTGTTTTGAATCGAAAAACAAACTTTCTTAGTGTTTGTAAAATTTGGTGAAAAGTTATGTAGTAAAAGATACGATACAAATGATCTAAAAACATGTTATTTGAACTCCTCAAAGCGTTAAAATCCTGTTTTGAATCGAAAAACAAACTTTCTTAGTGTTTGTGAAATTTTGTGAAAAGTTATGCAGCAAAAGATACGATACGAATGATCTAAAAACACGTTATTTGAACTCCTCAAAGCGTTAAAATCTTGTTTTGAATCGAAAAACAAACTTTCTTAGTGTTTGTGAAATTATGTGAAAAGTTATATAGTAAAAGATACGGTACAAATGATCTAAAAACACGTTATTCGAACTCCTCAAAGCGTTAAAATCTTGTTTTGAATCGAAAAACAAACTTTCTTAGTGTTTGTAAAATTTGGTGAAAAGTTATGCAGTAAAAGATACGATACAAATGATCTAAAAACACGTTATTTGAACTCCTCAAAGCGTTAAAATCTTGTTTTGAATCGAAAAACAAACTTTCTTAGTCTTTGTAAAATTTGGTGAAAAGTTATGTAGTAAAAGATACGATACGAATGATCTAAAAACATGTTATTCGAACTCCTCAAAGCGTTAAAATCTTGTTTTGAATCGAAAAACAAACTTTCTTAGTGTTTGTAAAATTTGGTGAAAAGTTATGTAGTAAAAGATACGATACGAATGATCTAAAAACATGTTATTTGAACTCCTCAAAGTGTTAAAATCCTGTTTTGAATCGAAAAACAAACTTTGTTAGTGTTTGTGAAATTTGGTGAAATGTTATGTAGCAAAAGATTCGACGAATGATCTAAAAACACGTTATTTGAACTCCTCAAAGCGTTAAAATCTTGTTTTGAATCGAAAAACAAACTTTCTTAGTGTTTGTAAAATTTGGTGAAAAGTTATGTAGTAAAAGATACGATACAAATGATCTAAAAACACGTTATTCGTACTCCTCAAAGCGTTAAAATCTTGTTTTGAATCGAAAAATAAACTTTCTTAGTGTTTGTGAAATTTGGTGAAAAGTTATGTAGTAAAAGATACGATACAAATGATCTAAAAACACGTTATTTGAACTCCTCAAAGCGTTAAAATCTTGTTTTGAATCGAAAAACAAACTTTATTACTGTTTGTGAAATTTGGTGAAAACTTATGTAGTAAAATATACGATACAAATGATCTAAAAACACGTTATTTGAACTCCTCAAAGCGTTAAAAGCTTGTTTTGAATCGAAAAACAAACTTTCTTAGTGTTTGTGAAATTTGGTGAAAAGTTATGTAGTAAAAGATACGGAACAAATGAGCTAAAAACATGTTATTTGAACTCCTCAAAGCGTTAAAATCTTGTTTTGAATCGAAAAACAAACTTTCTTAGTGTTTGTGAAATTTGGTGAAATGTTATATAGTAAAAGATACGATACAAATGATCTAAAAACACGTTATTTGAACTCCTCAAAGCGTTAAAAGCTTGTTTTGAATCGAAAAACAAACTTTCTTAGTCTTTGTAAAATTTGGTGAAAAGTTATGTAGTAAAAGATACGATACAAATGATCTAAAAACACGTTATTTGAACTCCTCAAAGCGTTAAAATCTTGTTTTGAATCGAAAAACAAACTTTCTTAGTGTTTGTGAAATTTGGTGAAAAGTTATGTCGTAAAAGATACGGTACAAATGATCTAAAAACATGTTATTTGAACTCCTCAAAACGTTAAAATCTTGTTTTGAATCGAAAAACACACTTTCTTAGTGTTTGTGAAATTTGGTGAAAAGTTATATAGTAAAAGATACGATACAAATGATCTAAAAACACGTCATTTGAACTCCTCAAAGCGTTAAAAGCTTGTTTTGAATCGAAAAACAAACTTTCTTAGTCTTTGTAAAATTTGGTGAAAAGTTATGTAGTAAAAGATACAATACAAATGATCTAAAAACACGTTATTCGAACTGCTCAAAGCGTTAAAATCTTGTTTTGAATCGAAAAACAAACTTTCTTAGCGTTTGTAAAATTTGGTGAAAAGTTATGTAGTAAAAGATACGATACAAATGATCTAAAAACACGTTATTTGAACTCCTCAAAGCGTTAAAAGGTTGTTTTGAATCAAAAAACAAACTTTCTTAGTGTTTGTGAAATTTGGTGAAATGTTATATAGTAAAAGATACGATACAAATGATCTAAAAACACGTTATTTGAACTCCTCAAAGCGTTAAAAGTGTGTTTTGAATCGAAAAACGAACTTTCTTAGTGTTTGTAAAATTTGGTTAAAACTTATGTACTAAAAGATACGATACAAATGATCTAAAAACACGTTATTTGAACTCCCCAAAGCGTTAAAATCTTGCATTGAATCGAAAAACAAACTTTCTTAGTGTTTGTGAAATTTGGTGAAAACTTATGTACTAAAAGATACGATACAAATGATCTAAAAACATGTTATTTGAACTCCTCAAACCGTTAAAATCTTGTTTTGAATCGAAAAACAAACTTTCTTAGTGTTTGTGAAATTTGGTGAAATGTTATATAGTAAAAGATACGATACAAATGATCTAAAAACACGTTATTTGAACTCCTGAAAGCGTTAAAAGCTTGTTTTGAATCGAAAAACAAACTTTCTTAGTCTTTGTAAAATTTGGTGAAAAATTATGTAGTAAAAGATACGATACAAATGATCTAAAAACACGTTATTTGTACTCCTCAAAGCGTTAAAAGCTTGTTTTGAATCGAAAAACAAACTTTCTTAGTGTTTGTGAAATTTGGTGAAAACTTTTGTACTAAAAGATACGATACAAATGATCTAAAAACATGTTATTTGAACTCCTCAAACCGTTAAAATCTTGTTTTGAATCGAAAAACAAACTTTCTTAGTGTTTGTGAAATTTGGTGAAATGTTATATAGTAAAAGATACGATACAAATGATCTAAAAACACGTTATTTGAACTCCTCAAAGCGTTAAAAGCTTGTTTTGAATCGAAAAACAAACTTTCTTAGTCTTTGTAAAATTTGGTGAAAAGTTATGTAGTAAAAGATACGATACAAATGATCTAAAAACACGTTATTTGAACTCCTCAAAGCGTTAAAAGCTTGTTTTGAATCGAAAAACAAACTTTCTTAGTCTTTGTAAAATTTGGTGAAAAGTTATGTAGTAAAAGATACGATACAAATGATCTAAAAACACGTTATTCGAACTCCACAAAGCGTTAAAATCTTGTTTTGAATCGAAAAACAAACTTTCTTAGTGTTTGTAAAATTTGGTGAAAAGTTATGTAGTAAAAGATACGATACAAATGATCTAAAAACATGTTATTTGAACTCCTCAAAGCGTTAAAATCCTGTTTTGAATCGAAAAACAAACTTTCTTAGTGTTTGTGAAATTAGGTGAAAAGTTATATAGTAAAAGATACGGTACAAATGATCTAAAAACACGTTATTCGAACTCCTCAAAGCGTTAAAATCTTGTTTTGAATCGAAAAACAAACTTTCTTAGTGTTTGTAAAATTTGGTGAAAAGTTATGTAGTAAAAGATACGATACAAATGATCTAAAAACACGTTATTTGAACTCCTCAAAGCGTTAAAATCTTGTTTTGAATCGAAAAACAAACTTTCTTAGTCTTTGTAAAATTTGGTGAAAAGTTATGTAGTAAAAGATACGATACGAATGATCTAAAAACATGTTATTCGAACTCCTCAAAGCGTTAAAATCTTGTTTTGAATCGAAAAACAAACTTTCTTAGTGTTTGTAAAATTTGGTGAAAAGTTATGTAGTAAAAGATACGATACGAATGATCTAAAAACATGTTATTTGAACTCCTCAAAGTGTTAAAATCCTGTTTTGAATCGAAAAACAAACTTTGTTAGTGTTTGTGAAATTTGGTGAAATGTTATGTAGCAAAAGATTCGACGAATGATCTAAAAACACGTTATTTGAACTCCTCAAAGCGTTAAAATCTTGTTTTGAATCGAAAAACAAACTTTCTTAGTGTTTGTAAAATTTGGTGAAAAGTTATGTAGTAAAAGATACGATACAAATGATCTAAAAACACGTTATTCGTACTCCTCAAAGCGTTAAAATCTTGTTTTGAATCGAAAAACAAACTTTCTTAGTGTTTGTGAAATTTGGTGAAAAGTTATGTAGTAAAAGATACGATACAAATGATCTAAAAACACGTTATTTGAACTCCTCAAAGCGTTAAAATCTTGTTTTGAATCGAAAAACAAACTTTATTACTGTTTGTGAAATTTGGTGAAAACTTATGTAGTAAAATATACGATACAAATGATCTAAAAACACGTTATTTGAACTCCTCAAAGCGTTAAAAGCTTGTTTTGAATCGAAAAACAAACATTCTTAGTGTTTGTGAAATTTGGTGAAAAGTTATGTAGTAAAAGATACGGAACAAATGAGCTAAAAACATGTTATTTGAACTCCTCAAAGCGTTAAAATCTTGTTTTGAATCGAAAAACAAACTTTCTTAGTGTTTGTGAAATTTGGTGAAATGTTATATAGTAAAAGATACGATACAAATGATCTAAAAACACGTTATTTGAACTCCTCAAAGCGTTAAAAGCTTGTTTTGAATCGAAAAACAAACTTTCTTAGTCTTTGTAAAATTTGGTGAAAAGTTATGTAGTAAAAGATACGATACAAATGATCTAAAAACACGTTATTTGAACTCCTCAAAGCGTTAAAATCTTGTTTTGAATCGAAAAACAAACTTTCTTAGTGTTTGTGAAATTTGGTGAAAAGTTATGTCGTAAAAGATACGGTACAAATGATCTAAAAACATGTTATTTGAACTCCTCAAAACGTTAAAATCTTGTTTTGAATCGAAAAACACACTTTCTTAGTGTTTGTGAAATTTGGTGAAAAGTTATATAGTAAAAGATACGATACAAATGATCTAAAAACACGTCATTTGAACTCCTCAAAGCGTTAAAAGCTTGTTTTGAATCGAAAAACAAACTTTCTTAGTCTTTGTAAAATTTGGTGAAAAGTTATGTAGTAAAAGATACAATACAAATGATCTAAAAACACGTTATTCGAACTGCTCAAAGCGTTAAAATCTTGTTTTGAATCGAAAAACAAACTTTCTTAGCGTTTGTAAAATTTGGTGAAAAGTTATGTAGTAAAAGATACGATACAAATGATCTAAAAACACGTTATTTGAACTCCTCAAAGCGTTAAAAGCTTGTTTTGAATCGAAAAACAAACTTTCTTAGTGTTTGTGAAATTTGGTGAAATGTTATATAGTAAAAGATACGATACAAATGATCTAAAAACACGTTATTTGAACTCCTCAAAGCGTTAAAAGTGTGTTTTGAATCGAAAAACGAACTTTCTTAGTGTTTGTAAAATTTGGTGAAAACTTATGTACTAAAAGATACGATACAAATAATCTAAAAACACGTTATTTGAACTCCCCAAAGCGTTAAAAGCTTGTTTTGAATCGAAAAACAAACTTTCTTAGTCTTTGTAAAATTTGGTGAAAAGTTATGTAGTAAAAGATACGATACAAATGATCTAAAAACACGTTATTTGAACTCCTCAAAGCGTTAAAAGCTTGTTTTGAATCGAAAAACAAACTTTCTTAGTGTTTGTGAAATATGGTGAAAAGTTATGTAGTAAAAGATACGGAACAAATTATCTAAAAACACGTTATTTGAACTCCTCAAAGCGTTAAAATCCTGTTTTGAATCGAAAAACAAACTTTCTTAGTGTTTGTGAAATTTGGTGAACAGTTATGTAGCAAAAGATACGATACGAATGATCTAAAAACACGTTATTTGTACTCCTCAAAGCGTTAAAAGTTTGTTTTGAATCGAAAAACAAACTTTCTTAGGCTTTGTATAATTTGGTGAAAAGTTATGTAGTAAAAGATACGATACAAATGATCTAAAAACATGTTATTCGAACTCCTCAAAGCGTTAAAATTTTGTTTTGAATCGAAAAACAAACTTTCTTAGTGTTTGTAAGATTTGGTGAAAAGTTATGTAGTAAAAGATACGATACAAATGATCTAAAAACATTTTATTTGAACTCCTCAAAGCGTTAAAATCCTGTTTTGAATCGAAAAACAAACTTTCTTAGTGTTTGTAAAATTTGGTGAAAAGTTATGTAGTAAAAGATACGATACAAATGATCTAAAAACACGTTATTCGTACTCCTCAAAGCGTTAAAATCTTGTTTTGAATCGAAAAACAAACTTTCTTAGTGTTTGTAAAATTTGGTGAAAAGTTATGTAGTAAAAGATACGATACAAATGATCTAAAAACACGTTATTTGAACTCCTCAAAGCGTTAAAATCCTGTTTTGAATCGAAAAACAAACTTTCTTAGTGTTTGTGAAATTTGGTGAAAAGTTATGCAGCAAAAGATACGATACAAATGATCTAAAAACACGTTATTTGAACTCCTCAAAGCGTCAAAATCCTGTTTTGAATCGAAAAACAAACTTTCTTAGTGTTTGTGAAATTTGGTGAAAAGTTATGCAGCAAAAGATACGATACAAATGATCTAAAAACACGTTATTTGAACTCCTCAAAGCGTTAAAAGCTTGTTTTGAATCGAAAAACAAACTTTCTTAGTGTTTGTGAAATTTGGTGAAAAGTTATGCAGCAAAAGATACGATACAAATGATCTAAAAACACGTTATTTGAACTCCTCAAAGCGTTAAAATCCTGTTTTGAATCGAAAAACAAACTTTCTTAGTGTTTGTGAAATTTGGTGAAAAGTTATGTAGTAAAAGATACAATACAAATGATCTAAAAACACGTTATTCGAACTGCTCAAAGCGTTAAAATCTTGTTTTGAATCGAAAAACAAACTTTCTTAGCGTTTGTAAAATTTGGTGAAAAGTTATGTAGTAAAAGATACGATACAAATGATCTAAAAACACGTTATTTGAACTCCTCAAAGCGTTAAAAGCTTGTTTTGAATCGAAAAACAAACTTTCTTAGTGTTTGTGAAATTTGGTGAAAAGTTATGCAGCAAAAGATACGATACAAATGATCTAAAAACACGTTATTTGAACTCCTCAAAGCGTCAAAATCCTGTTTTGAATCGAAAAACAAACTTTCTTAGTGTTTGTGAAATTTGGTGAAAAGTTATGCAGCAAAAGATACGATACAAATGATCTAAAAACACGTTATTTGAACTCCTCAAAGCGTTAAAATCTTGTTTTGAATCGAAAAACAAACTTTCTTAGTCTTTGTAAAATTTGGTGAAAAGTTATGTAGTAAAAGATACGATACAAATGATCTAAAAACACGTTATTCGTACTCCTCAAAGCGTTAAAATCTTGTTTTGAATCGAAAAACAAACTTTCTTAGTGTTTGTAAAATTTGGTGAAAAGTTATGTAGTAAAAGATACGATACAAATGATCTAAAAACATGTTATTTGAACTCCTCAAAGCGTTAAAATCCTGTTTTGAATCGAAAAACAAACTTTCTTAGTGTTTGTGAAATTTGGTGAAAAGTTATGCAGCAAAAGATACGATACAAATGATCTAAAAACACGTTATTTGAACTCCTCAAAACATTAAAATCTTGTTTTGAATCGAAAAACAAACTTTCTTAGTGTGTGAAATTTGGTGAAAACTTATGTACTAAAAGATACGATACAAATGATCTAAAAACACGTTATTTGAACTCCTCAAAGCGTCAAAATCTTGTTTTGAATCGAAAAACAAACTTTCTTAGTGTTTGTGAAATTTGGTCAAAAGTTATGCAGTAAAAGATACGGTACAAATGATATAAAAACACGTTATTTGAACTCCTCAAAGCGTTAAAAGTGTGTTTTGAATCGAAAAACGAACTTTCTTAGTGTTTGTAAAATTTGGTCAAAACTTATGTACTAAAAGATACGATACAAATGATCTAAAAACACGTTATTTGAACTCCTCAAAGCGTTAAAATCTTGCATTGAATCGAAAAACAAACTTTCTTAGTGTGTGAAATTTGGTGAAAACTTATGTACTAAAAGATACGATACAAATGATCTAAAAACACGTTATTTGAACTCCTCAAAGCGTCAAAATCTTGTTTTGAATCGAAAAACAAACTTTCTTAGTGTTTGTGAAATTTGGTGAAAAGTTATGTAGTAAAAGATACGATACAAATGATCTAAAAACACGTTATTTGAAATCCTCAAAGCGTTAAAATCTTGTTTTGAATCGAAAAACAAACTTTATTAGTGTTTGTGGAATTTGGTGAAAAGTTATGTAGTAAAAGATATGATACAAATGATATAAAAACACGTTATTTGAACTCCTCAAAGCGTTAAAAGTGTGTTTTGAATCGAAAAACAAACTTTCTTAGTGTTTGTGAAATTTGGTGAAAAGTTATGTAGTAAAAGATACGATACAAATGATCTAAAAACACGTTATTTGAACTCCTCAAAGCGTTAAAAGTGTGTTTTGAATCGAAAAACGAACTTTCTTAGTGTTTGTAAAATTTGGTGAAAACTTATGTACTAAAAGATACGATACAAATAATCTAAAAACACGTTATTTGAACTCCCCAAAGCGTTAAAAGCTTGTTTTGAATCGAAAAACAAACTTTCTTAGTCTTTGTAAAATTTGGTGAAAAGTTATGTAGTAAAAGATACGATACAAATGATCTAAAAACACGTTATTTGAACTCCTCAAAGCGTTAAAAGCTTGTTTTGAATCGAAAAACAAACTTTCTTAGTGTTTGTGAAATATGGTGAAAAGTTATGTAGTAAAAGATACGGAACAAATTATCTAAAAACACGTTATTTGAACTCCTCAAAGCGTTAAAATCCTGTTTTGAATCGAAAAACAAACTTTCTTAGTGTTTGTGAAATTTGGTGAACAGTTATGTAGCAAAAGATACGATACGAATGATCTAAAAACACGTTATTTGTACTCCTCAAAGCGTTAAAAGTTTGTTTTGAATCGAAAAACAAACTTTCTTAGGCTTTGTATAATTTGGTGAAAAGTTATGTAGTAAAAGATACGATACAAATGATCTAAAAACATGTTATTCGAACTCCTCAAAGCGTTAAAATTTTGTTTTGAATCGAAAAACAAACTTTCTTAGTGTTTGTAAGATTTGGTGAAAAGTTATGTAGTAAAAGATACGATACAAATGATCTAAAAACATTTTATTTGAACTCCTCAAAGCGTTAAAATCCTGTTTTGAATCGAAAAACAAACTTTCTTAGTGTTTGTAAAATTTGGTGAAAAGTTATGTAGTAAAAGATACGATACAAATGATCTAAAAACACGTTATTCGTACTCCTCAAAGCGTTAAAATCTTGTTTTGAATCGAAAAACAAACTTTCTTAGTGTTTGTAAAATTTGGTGAAAAGTTATGTAGTAAAAGATACGATACAAATGATCTAAAAACACGTTATTTGAACTCCTCAAAGCGTTAAAATCCTGTTTTGAATCGAAAAACAAACTTTCTTAGTGTTTGTGAAATTTGGTGAAAAGTTATGCAGCAAAAGATACGATACAAATGATCTAAAAACACGTTATTTGAACTCCTCAAAGCGTCAAAATCCTGTTTTGAATCGAAAAACAAACTTTCTTAGTGTTTGTGAAATTTGGTGAAAAGTTATGCAGCAAAAGATACGATACAAATGATCTAAAAACACGTTATTTGAACTCCTCAAAGCGTTAAAAGCTTGTTTTGAATCGAAAAACAAACTTTCTTAGTGTTTGTGAAATTTGGTGAAAAGTTATGCAGCAAAAGATACGATACAAATGATCTAAAAACACGTTATTTGAACTCCTCAAAGCGTTAAAATCCTGTTTTGAATCGAAAAACAAACTTTCTTAGTGTTTGTGAAATTTGGTGAAAAGTTATGTAGTAAAAGATACAATACAAATGATCTAAAAACACGTTATTCGAACTGCTCAAAGCGTTAAAATCTTGTTTTGAATCGAAAAACAAACTTTCTTAGCGTTTGTAAAATTTGGTGAAAAGTTATGTAGTAAAAGATACGATACAAATGATCTAAAAACACGTTATTTGAACTCCTCAAAGCGTTAAAAGCTTGTTTTGAATCGAAAAACAAACTTTCTTAGTGTTTGTGAAATTTGGTGAAAAGTTATGCAGCAAAAGATACGATACAAATGATCTAAAAACACGTTATTTGAACTCCTCAAAGCGTCAAAATCCTGTTTTGAATCGAAAAACAAACTTTCTTAGTGTTTGTGAAATTTGGTGAAAAGTTATGCAGCAAAAGATACGATACAAATGATCTAAAAACACGTTATTTGAACTCCTCAAAGCGTTAAAATCTTGTTTTGAATCGAAAAACAAACTTTCTTAGTCTTTGTAAAATTTGGTGAAAAGTTATGTAGTAAAAGATACGATACAAATGATCTAAAAACACGTTATTCGTACTCCTCAAAGCGTTAAAATCTTGTTTTGAATCGAAAAACAAACTTTCTTAGTGTTTGTAAAATTTGGTGAAAAGTTATGTAGTAAAAGATACGATACAAATGATCTAAAAACATGTTATTTGAACTCCTCAAAGCGTTAAAATCCTGTTTTGAATCGAAAAACAAACTTTCTTAGTGTTTGTGAAATTTGGTGAAAAGTTATGCAGCAAAAGATACGATACAAATGATCTAAAAACACGTTATTTGAACTCCTCAAAACATTAAAATCTTGTTTTGAATCGAAAAACAAACTTTCTTAGTGTGTGAAATTTGGTGAAAACTTATGTACTAAAAGATACGATACAAATGATCTAAAAACACGTTATTTGAACTCCTCAAAGCGTCAAAATCTTGTTTTGAATCGAAAAACAAACTTTCTTAGTGTTTGTGAAATTTGGTCAAAAGTTATGCAGTAAAAGATACGGTACAAATGATATAAAAACACGTTATTTGAACTCCTCAAAGCGTTAAAAGTGTGTTTTGAATCGAAAAACGAACTTTCTTAGTGTTTGTAAAATTTGGTCAAAACTTATGTACTAAAAGATACGATACAAATGATCTAAAAACACGTTATTTGAACTCCTCAAAGCGTTAAAATCTTGCATTGAATCGAAAAACAAACTTTCTTAGTGTGTGAAATTTGGTGAAAACTTATGTACTAAAAGATACGATACAAATGATCTAAAAACACGTTATTTGAACTCCTCAAAGCGTCAAAATCTTGTTTTGAATCGAAAAACAAACTTTCTTAGTGTTTGTGAAATTTGGTGAAAAGTTATGTAGTAAAAGATACGATACAAATGATCTAAAAACACGTTATTTGAAATCCTCAAAGCGTTAAAATCTTGTTTTGAATCGAAAAACAAACTTTATTAGTGTTTGTGGAATTTGGTGAAAAGTTATGTAGTAAAAGATATGATACAAATGATATAAAAACACGTTATTTGAACTCCTCAAAGCGTTAAAAGTGTGTTTTGAATCGAAAAACAAACTTTCTTAGTGTTTGTGAAATTTGGTGAAAAGTTATGTAGTAAAAGATACGATACAAATGATCTAAAAACACGTTATTTGAACTCCTCAAAGCGTTAAAATCTTGTTTTGAATCGAAAAACAAACTTTATTAGTGTTTGTGGAATTTGGTGAAAAGTTATGTAGTAAAAGATACGATACAAATGATATAAAAACACGTTATTTGAACTCCTCAAAGCGTTAAAAGTGTGTTTTGAATCGAAAAACAAACTTTCTTAGTGTTTGTAAAATTTGGTGAAAAGTTATGTAGCAAAAGATACGATACAAATGATCTAAAAACACGTTATTTGAACTCCTCAAAGCGTTAAAATCTTGTTTTGAATCGAAAAACAAACTTTATTACTGTTTGTGAAATTTTGTGAAAACTAATGTAGCAAAAGATACGATACAAATGATCTAAAAACACGTTATTTGAACTCCTCAAAGCGTTAAAATCTTGTTTTGAAACGAAAAACAAACTTTATTAGTGTTTGGGAAATTTCGTGAAAAGTTATGCAGTAAAAGATACGATACAAATGATATAAAAACACGTTATTTGAACTCCTCAAAGCGTTAAAAGTGTGTTTTGAATCGAAAAACAAACTTTCTTAGTGTTTGTGAAATTTGGTGAAAAGTTATGTAGTAAAAGATACGATACAAATGATCTAAAAACACGTTATTTGAACACCTCAAAGCGTTAAAATCTTGCATTGAATGGAAAAACAAACTTTCTTAGTGTTTGTGAAATTTGGTGAAAAGTTATATAAGAAAAGATACGGTACAAATGATCTAAAAACACGTTATTTGAACTCCTCAAAGCGTTAAAAGTTTGTTTTGAATCGAAAAACAAACTTTCTTAGTGTTTGTGAAATTTGGTGAAAAGTTATGTAGTAAAAGATACGATACAAATGATCTAAAAACACGTTATTTGAACCCCTCAAAGCGTTAAAATCTTGTTTTGAATCGAAAAACAAACTTTATTAGTGTTTGTGAAATTTGGTGAAAACTTATGCAGTAAAAGATACGATACAAATGATATAAAAACACGTTATTTGAACTCATCAAAGCGTTAAAAGTGTGTTTTGAATCGAAAAACAAACTTTCTTAGTGTTTGTGAAATTTGGTGAAAAGTTATGTAGTAAAAGATACGATACAAATGATCTAAAAACACGTTATTTGAACTCCTCAAAGCGTTAAAATCTTGTTTTGAATCGAAAAACAAACTTTATTAGTGTTTGTGAAATTTGGTGAAAAGTTATGTTGGAAAAGATACGATACAAATGATATAAAAACACGTTATTAGAACTCCTCAAAGCGTTAAAAGTGTGTTTTGAATCGAAAAACGAACTTTCTTAGTGTTTGTAAAATTTGGTGAGAACTTATGTACTAAAAGATACGATACAAATGATCTAAAAACACGTTATTTGAACTCCTCAAAGCGTCAAAATCTTGTTTTGAATCGAAAAACAAACTTTCTTTGTGTTTGTGAAATTTGGTGAAAAGTTATGTAGTAAAAGATACGATACAAATGATCTAAAAACACGTTATTTGAACTCCTCAAAGCGTTAAAATCTTGCATTGAATGGAAAAACAAACTTTCTTAGTGTTTGTGAAATTTGGTGAAAAGTTATATAGGAAAAGATACGGTACAAATGATCTAAAAACATGTTATTTGAACTCCTGAAAGCGTTAAAAGTTTGTTTTGAATCGAAAAACAAACTTTCTTAGTGTTTGTGAAATTTGGTGAAAAGTTATGTAGTAAAAGATACGATACAAATGATCTAAAAACACGTTATTTGAACTCCTCAAAGCGTTAAAATCTTGTTTTGAATCGAAAAACAAACTTTATTAGTGTTTGTGGAATTTGGTGAAAAGTTATGTAGTAAAAGATACGATACAAATGATATAAAAACACGTTATTTGAACTCCTCAAAGCGTTAAAAGTGTGTTTTGAATCGAAAAACAAACTTTCTTAGTGTTTGTAAAATTTGGTGAAAAGTTATGTAGCAAAAGATACGATACAAATGATCTAAAAACACGTTATTTGAACTCCTCAAAGCGTTAAAATCTTGTTTTGAATCGAAAAACAAACTTTATTACTGTTTGTGAAATTTTGTGAAAACTAATGTAGCAAAAGATACGATACAAATGATCTAAAAACACGTTATTTGAACTCCTCAAAGCGTTAAAATCTTGTTTTGAAACGAAAAACAAACTTTATTAGTGTTTGTGAAATTTCGTGAAAAGTTATGCAGTAAAAGATACGATACAAATGATATAAAAACACGTTATTTGAACTCCTCAAAGTGTTAAAAGTGTGTTTTGAATCGAAAAACAAACTTTCTTAGTGTTTGTGAAATTTGGTGAAAAGTTATGTTGTAAAAGATACGATACAAATGATCTAAAAACACGTTATTTGAACTCCTCAAAGCGTTAAAATCTTGCATTGAATGGAAAAACAAACTTTCTTAGTGTTTGTGAAATTTGGTGAAAAGTTATATAAGAAAAGATACGGTACAAATGATCTAAAAACACGTTATTTGAACTCCTCAAAGCGTTAAAAGTTTGTTTTGAATCGAAAAACAAACTTTCTTAGTGTTTGTAAAATTTGGTGAAAAGTTATGTAGTAAAAGATACGATACAAATGATCTAAAAACACGTTATTTGAACCCCTCAAAGCGTTAAAATCTTGTTTTGAATCGAAAAACAAACTTTATTAGTGTTTGTGAAATTTGGTGAAAAGTTATGCAGTAAAAGATACGATACAAATGATATAAAAACACGTTATTTGAACTCATCAAAGCGTTAAAAGTGTGTTTTGAATCGAAAAACAAACTTTCTTAGTGTTTGTGAAATTTGGTGAAAAGTTATATAAGAAAAGATACGGTACAAATGATCTAAAAACACGTTATTTGAACTCCTCAAAGCGTTAAAAGTTTGTTTTGAATCGAAAAACAAACTTTCTTAGTGTTTGTGAAATTTGGTGAAAAGTTATGTAGTAAAAGATACGATACAAATGATCTAAAAACACGTTATTTGAACCCCTCAAAGCGTTAAAATCTTGTTTTGAATCGAAAAACAAACTTTATTAGTGTTTGTGAAATTTGGTGAAAAGTTATGCAGTAAAAGATACGATACAAATGATATAAAAACACGTTATTTGAACTCATCAAAGCGTTAAAAGTGTGTTTTGAATCGAAAAACAAACTTTCTTAGTGTTTGTGAAATTTGGTGAAAAGTTATGTAGTAAAAGATACGATACAAATGATCTAAAAACACGTTATTTGAACTCCTCAAAGCGTTAAAATCTTGTTTTGAATCGAAAAACAAACTTTATTAGTGTTTGTGAAATTTGGTGAAAAGTTATGTTGGAAAAGATACGATACAAATGATATAAAAACACGTTATTGGAACTCCTCAAAGCGTTAAAAGTGTGTTTTGAATCGAAAAACGAACTTTCTTAGTGTTTGTAAAATTTGGTGAGAACTTATGTACTAAAAGATACGATACAAATGATCTAAAAACACGTTATTTGAACTCCTCAAAGCGTCAAAATCTTGTTTTGAATCGAAAAACAAACTTTCTTTGTGTTTGTGAAATTTGGTGAAAAGTTATGTAGTAAAAGATACGATACAAATGATCTAAAAACACGTTATTTGAACTCCTCAAAGCGTTAAAATCTTGCATTGAATGGAAAAACAAACTTTCTTAGTGTTTGTGAAATTTGGTGAAAAGTTATATAGGAAAAGATACGGTACAAATGATCTAAAAACATGTTATTTGAACTCCTGAAAGCGTTAAAAGTTTGTTTTGAATCGAAAAACAAACTTTCTTAGTGTTTGTGAAATTTGGTGAAAAGTTATGTAGTAAAAGATACGATACAAATGATCTAAAAACACGTTATTTGAACTCCTCAAAGCGTTAAAATCTTGTTTTGAATCGAAAAACAAACTTTATTAGTGTTTGTGGAATTTGGTGAAAAGTTATGTAGTAAAAGATACGATACAAATGATATAAAAACACGTTATTTGAACTCCTCAAAGCGTTAAAAGTGTGTTTTGAATCGAAAAACAAACTTTCTTAGTGTTTGTAAAATTTGGTGAAAAGTTATGTAGCAAAAGATACGATACAAATGATCTAAAAACACGTTATTTGAACTCCTCAAAGCGTTAAAATCTTGTTTTGAATCGAAAAACAAACTTTATTACTGTTTGTGAAATTTTGTGAAAACTAATGTAGCAAAAGATACGATACAAATGATCTAAAAACACGTTATTTGAACTCCTCAAAGCGTTAAAATCTTGTTTTGAAACGAAAAACAAACTTTATTAGTGTTTGTGAAATTTCGTGAAAAGTTATGCAGTAAAAGATACGATACAAATGATATAAAAACACGTTATTTGAACTCCTCAAAGTGTTAAAAGTGTGTTTTGAATCGAAAAACAAACTTTCTTAGTGTTTGTGAAATTTGGTGAAAAGTTATGTTGTAAAAGATACGATACAAATGATCTAAAAACACGTTATTTGAACTCCTCAAAGCGTTAAAATCTTGCATTGAATGGAAAAACAAACTTTCTTAGTGTTTGTGAAATTTGGTGAAAAGTTATATAAGAAAAGATACGGTACAAATGATCTAAAAACACGTTATTTGAACTCCTCAAAGCGTTAAAAGTTTGTTTTGAATCGAAAAACAAACTTTCTTAGTGTTTGTAAAATTTGGTGAAAAGTTATGTAGTAAAAGATACGATACAAATGATCTAAAAACACGTTATTTGAACCCCTCAAAGCGTTAAAATCTTGTTTTGAATCGAAAAACAAACTTTATTAGTGTTTGTGAAATTTGGTGAAAAGTTATGCAGTAAAAGATACGATACAAATGATATAAAAACACGTTATTTGAACTCATCAAAGCGTTAAAAGTGTGTTTTGAATCGAAAAACAAACTTTCTTAGTGTTTGTGAAATTTGGTGAAAAGTTATGTAGTAAAAGATACGACACAAATGATCTAAAAACACGTTATTTGAACTCCTCAAAGCGTTAAAATCTTGTTTTGAATCGAAAAACAAACTTTATTAGTGTTTGTGAAATTTGGTGAAAAGTTATGTTGGAAAAGATACGATACAAATGATATAAAAACACGTTATTAGAACTCCTCAAAGCGTTAAAAGTGTGTTTTGAATCGAAAAACGAACTTTCTTAGTGTTTGTAAAATTTGGTGAGAACTTATGTACTAAAAGATACGATACAAATGATCTAAAAACACGTTATTTGAACTCCTCAAAGCGTCAAAATCTTGTTTTGAATCGAAAAACAAACTTTCTGTGTGTTTGTGAAATTTGGTGAAAAGTTATGTAGTAAAAGATACGATACAAATGATCTAAAAACACGTTATTTGAACTCCTCAAAGCGTTAAAATCTTGCATTGAATGGAAAAACAAACTTTCTTAGTGTTTGTGAAATTTGGTGAAAAGTTATATAGGAAAAGATACGGTACAAATGATCTAAAAACATGTTATTTGAACTCCTGAAAGCGTTAAAAGTTTGTTTTGAATCGAAAAACAAACTTTCTTAGTGTTTGTGAAATTTGGTGAAAAGTTATGTAGTAAAAGATACGATACAAATGATCTAAAAACACGTTATTTGAACTCCTCAAAGCGTTAAAATCTTGTTTTGAATCGAAAAACAAACTTTATTAGTGTTTGTGAAATTTGGTGAAAAGTTATGCAGTAAAAGATACGATACAAATGATATAAAAACACGTTATTTGAACTCATCAAAGCGTTAAAAGTGTGTTTTGAATCGAAAAACAAAATTTCTTAGTGTTTGTGAAATTTGGTGAAAAGTTATGTAGTAAAAGATACGATACAAATGATCTAAAAACACGTTATTTGAACTCCTCAAAGCGTTAAAATCATGTTTTGAATCGAAAAACAAACTTTATTACTGTTTGTGAAATTTGGTGAAAACTTATGTAGTAAAAGATACGATACAAATGATCTAAAAACACGTTATTTGAACTCCTCAAAGCGTTAAAAGCTTGTTTTGAATCGAAAAATAAACTTTCTTAGTGTTTGTGAAATTTGGTGAAAAGTTATGTAGTAAAAGATACGGAACAAATGATCTAAAAACATGTAATTTGAACTTCTCAAAGCGTTAAAATCTTGTTTTGAATCGAAAAACAAACTTTCTTAGTGTTTGTGAAATCTGGTGAAATGTTATATAGTAAAAGATACGATACAAATGATCTAAAAACACGTTATTTGAACTCCTCAAAGCGTTAAAAGCTTGTTTTGAATCGAAAAACAAACTTTATTAGTCTTTGTAAAATTTGGTGAAAAGTTATGTAGTAAAAGATACGATACAAATGATCTAAAAACACGTTATTTGAACTCCTCAAAGCGTTAAAATCTTGTTTTGAATCGAAAAACAAACTTTCTTAGTGTTTGTGAAATTTGGTGAAAAGTTATGTCGTAAAAGATACGGTACAAATGATCTAAAAACATGTTATTTGAACTCCTCAAAACGTTAAAATCTTGTTTTGAATCGAAAAACACACTTTCTTAGTGTTTGTGAAATTTGGTGAAAAGTTATATAGTAAAAGATACGATACAAATGATCTAAAAACACGTCATTTTAACTCCTCAAAGCGTTAAAAGCTTGTTTTGAATCGAAAAACAAACTTTCTTAGTCTTTGTAAAATTTGGTGAAAAGTTATGTAGTAAAAGATACAATACAAATGATCTAAAAACACGTTATTCGAACTCCTCAAAGCGTTAAAATCTTGTTTTGAATCGAAAAACAAACTTTCTTAGTGGTTGTAAAATTTGATGAAAAGTTATGTAGCAAAAGATACGATACAAATGATCTAAAAACACGTTATTTGAACTCCTCAAAGCGTTAAAATCTTGTTTTGAATCGAAAAACAAACTTTATTACTGTTTGTGAAATTTTGTGAAAACTAATGTAGCAAAAGATACGATACAAATGATCTAAAAACACGTTATTTGAACTCCTCAAAGCGTTAAAATCTTGTTTTGAAACGAAAAACAAACTTTATTAGTGTTTGTGAAATTTCGTGAAAAGTTATGCAGTAAAAGATACGATACAAATGATATAAAAACACGTTATTTGAACTCCTCAAAGCGTTAAAAGTGTGTTTTGAATCGAAAAACAAACTTTCTTAGTGTTTGTGAAATTTGGTGAAAAGTTATGTAGTAAAAGATACGATACAAATGATCTAAAAACACGTTATTTGAACTCCTCAAAGCGTTAAAATCTTGCATTGAATGGAAAAACAAACTTTCTTAGTGTTTGTGAAATTTGGTGAAAAGTTATATAAGAAAAGATACGGTACAAATGATCTAAAAACACGTTATTTGAACTCCTCAAAGCGTTAAAAGTTTGTTTTGAATCGAAAAACAAACTTTCTTAGTGTTTGTGAAATTTGGTGAAAAGTTATGTAGTAAAAGATACGATACAAATGATCTAAAAACACGTTATTTGAACCCCTCAAAGCGTTAAAATCTTGTTTTGAATCGAAAAACAAACTTTATTAGTGTTTGTGAAATTTGGTGAAAAGTTATGCAGTAAAAGATACGATACAAATGATATAAAAACACGTTATTTGAACTCATCAAAGCGTTAAAAGTGTGTTTTGAATCGAAAAACAAACTTTCTTAGTGTTTGTGAAATTTGGTGAAAAGTTATGTAGTAAAAGATACGATACAAATGATCTAAAAACACGTTATTTGAACTCCTCAAAGCGTTAAAATCTTGTTTTGAATCGAAAAACAAACTTTATTAGTGTTTGTGAAATTTGGTGAAAAGTTATGTTGGAAAAGATACGATACAAATGATATAAAAACACGTTATTAGAACTCCTCAAAGCGTTAAAAGTGTGTTTTGAATCGAAAAACGAACTTTCTTAGTGTTTGTAAAATTTGGTGAGAACTTATGTACTAAAAGATACGATACAAATGATCTAAAAACACGTTATTTGAACTCCTCAAAGCGTCAAAATCTTGTTTTGAATCGAAAAACAAACTTTCTTTGTGTTTGTGAAATTTGGTGAAAAGTTATGTAGTAAAAGATACGATACAAATGATCTAAAAACACGTTATTTAAACTCCTCAAAGCGTTAAAATCTTGCATTGAATGGAAAAACAAACTTTCTTAGTGTTTGTGAAATTTGGTGAAAAGTTATATAGGAAAAGATACGGTACAAATGATCTAAAAACATGTTATTTGAACTCCTGAAAGCGTTAAAAGTTTGTTTTGAATCGAAAAACAAACTTTCTTAGTGTTTGTGAAATTTGGTGAAAAGTTATGTAGTAAAAGATACGATACAAATGATCTAAAAACACGTTATTTGAACTCCTCAAAGCGTTAAAATCTTGTTTTGAATCGAAAAACAAACTTTATTAGTGTTTGTGAAATTTGGTGAAAAGTTATGCAGTAAAAGATACGATACAAATGATATAAAAACACGTTATTTGAACTCATCAAAGCGTTAAAAGTGTGTTTTGAATCGAAAAACAAAATTTCTTAGTGTTTGTGAAATTTGGTGAAAAGTTATGTAGTAAAAGATACGATACAAATGATCTAAAAACACGTTATTTGAACTCCTCAAAGCGTTAAAATCATGTTTTGAATCGAAAAACAAACTTTATTACTGTTTGTGAAATTTGGTGAAAACTTATGTAGTAAAAGATACGATACAAATGATCTAAAAACACGTTATTTGAACTCCTCAAAGCGTTAAAAGCTTGTTTTGAATCGAAAAATAAACTTTCTTAGTGTTTGTGAAATTTGGTGAAAAGTTATGTAGTAAAAGATACGGAACAAATGATCTAAAAACATGTAATTTGAACTTCTCAAAGCGTTAAAATCTTGTTTTGAATCGAAAAACAAACTTTCTTAGTGTTTGTGAAATCTGGTGAAATGTTATATAGTAAAAGATACGATACAAATGATCTAAAAACACGTTATTTGAACTCCTCAAAGCGTTAAAAGCTTGTTTTGAATCGAAAAACAAACTTTATTAGTCTTTGTAAAATTTGGTGAAAAGTTATGTAGTAAAAGATACGATACAAATGATCTAAAAACACGTTATTTGAACTCCTCAAAGCGTTAAAATCTTGTTTTGAAACGAAAAACAAACTTTATTAGTGTTTGTGAAATTTCGTGAAAAGTTATGCAGTAAAAGATACGATACAAATGATATAAAAACACGTTATTTGAACTCCTCAAAGCGTTAAAAGTGTGTTTTGAATCGAAAAACAAACTTTCTTAGTGTTTGTGAAATTTGGTGAAAAGTTATGTAGTAAAAGATACGATACAAATGATCTAAAAACACGTTATTTGAACTCCTCAAAGCGTTAAAATCTTGCATTGAATGGAAAAACAAACTTTCTTAGTGTTTGTGAAATTTGGTGAAAAGTTATATAAGAAAAGATACGGTACAAATGATCTAAAAACACGTTATTTGAACTCCTCAAAGCGTTAAAAGTTTGTTTTGAATCGAAAAACAAACTTTCTTAGTGTTTGTGAAATTTGGTGAAAAGTTATGTAGTAAAAGATACGATACAAATGATCTAAAAACACGTTATTTGAACCCCTCAAAGCGTTAAAATCTTGTTTTGAATCGAAAAACAAACTTTATTAGTGTTTGTGAAATTTGGTGAAAAGTTATGCAGTAAAAGATACGATACAAATGATATAAAAACACGTTATTTGAACTCATCAAAGCGTTAAAAGTGTGTTTTGAATCGAAAAACAAACTTTCTTAGTGTTTGTGAAATTTGGTTAAAAGTTATGTAGTAAAAGATACGATACAAATGATCTAAAAACACGTTATTTGAACTCCTCAAAGCGTTAAAATCTTGTTTTGAATCGAAAAACAAACTTTATTAGTGTTTGTGAAATTTGGTGAAAAGTTATGTTGGAAAAGATACGATACAAATGATATAAAAACACGTTATTAGAACTCCTCAAAGCGTTAAAAGTGTGTTTTGAATCGAAAAACGAACTTTCTTAGTGTTTGTAAAATTTGGTGAGAACTTATGTACTAAAAGATACGATACAAATGATCTAAAAACACGTTATTTGAACTCCTCAAAGCGTCAAAATCTTGTTTTGAATCGAAAAACAAACTTTCTTTGTGTTTGTGAAATTTGGTGAAAAGTTATGTAGTAAAAGATACGATACAAATGATCTAAAAACACGTTATTTAAACTCCTCAAAGCGTTAAAATCTTGCATTGAATGGAAAAACAAACTTTCTTAGTGTTTGTGAAATTTGGTGAAAAGTTATATAGGAAAAGATACGGTACAAATGATCTAAAAACATGTTATTTGAACTCCTGAAAGCGTTAAAAGTTTGTTTTGAATCGAAAAACAAACTTTCTTAGTGTTTGTGAAATTTGGTGAAAAGTTATGTAGTAAAAGATACGATACAAATGATCTAAAAACACGTTATTTGAACTCCTCAAAGCGTTAAAATCTTGTTTTGAATCGAAAAACAAACTTTATTAGTGTTTGTGAAATTTGGTGAAAAGTTATGCAGTAAAAGATACGATACAAATGATATAAAAACACGTTATTTGAACTCATCAAAGCGTTAAAAGTGTGTTTTGAATCGAAAAACAAAATTTCTTCGTGTTTGTGAAATTTGGTGAAAAGTTATGTAGTAAAAGATACGATACAAATGATCTAAAAACACGTTATTTGAACTCCTCAAAGCGTTAAAATCATGTTTTGAATCGAAAAACAAACTTTATTACTGTTTGTGAAATTTGGTGAAAACTTATGTAGTAAAAGATACGATACAAATGATCTAAAAACACGTTATTTGAACTCCTCAAAGCGTTAAAAGCTTGTTTTGAATCGAAAAATAAACTTTCTTAGTGTTTGTGAAATTTGGTGAAAAGTTATGTAGTAAAAGATACGGAACAAATGATCTAAAAACATGTAATTTGAACTTCTCAAAGCGTTAAAATCTTGTTTTGAATCGAAAAACAAACTTTCTTAGTGTTTGTGAAATCTGGTGAAATGTTATATAGTAAAAGATACGATACAAATGATCTAAAAACACGTTATTTGAACTCCTCAAAGCGTTAAAAGCTTGTTTTGAATCGAAAAACAAACTTTATTAGTCTTTGTAAAATTTGGTGAAAAGTTATGTAGTAAAAGATACGATACAAATGATCTAAAAACACGTTATTTGAACTCCTCAAAGCGTTAAAATCTTGTTTTGAATCGAAAAACAAACTTTCTTAGTGTTTGTGAAATTTGGTGAAAAGTTATGTCGTAAAAGATACGGTACAAATGATCTAAAAACATGTTATTTGAACTCCTCAAAACGTTAAAATCTTGTTTTGAATCGAAAAACAGACTTTCTTAGTGTTTGTGAAATTTGGTGAAAAGTTATATAGTAAAAGATACGATACAAATGATCTAAAAACACGTCATTTTAACTCCTCAAAGCGTTAAAAGCTTGTTTTGAATCGAAAAACAAACTTTCTTAGTCTTTGTAAAATTTGGTGAAAAGTTATGTAGTAAAAGATACAATACAAATGGTCTAAAAACACGTTATTCGAACTCCTCAAAGCGTTAAAATCTTGTTTTGAATCGAAAAACAAACTTTCTTAGTGTTTGTAAAATTTGGTGAAAAGTTATGTAGTAAAAGATACGATACGAATGATCTAAAAACACGTTATTTGTACTCTTCAAAGCGTTAAAAGCTTGTTTTGAATCGAAAAACAAACTTTCTTAGTGTTTGTGAAATTTGGTGAAAAGTTATGTTGTAAAAGATACGGAACAAATTATCTAAAAACATGTTATTTGAACTACTCAAAGCGTTAAAATCTTGTTTTGAATCGAAAAACAAACTTTCTTAGTGTTTGTGAAATTTGGTGAAAAGTTATGTAGTAAAAGATACGATACAAATGATCTAAAAACACGTTATTCGAACTCCTCAAAGCGTTAAAATCTTGTTTTGAATCGAAAAACAAACTTTCTTAGTATTTGTAAAATTTGGTGAAAAGTTATGTAGTAAAAGATACGATACAAATGATCTAAAAACATGTTATTCGAACTCCTCAAAGCGTTAAAATCTTGTTTTGAATCGAAAAACAAACTTTCTTAGTGTTTGTGAAATTTGGTGAAAAGTTATATAGTAAAAGATACGGTACAAATGATCTAAAAACAAGTTATTCGAACTCCTCAAAGCGTTAAAATCTTGTTTTGAATCGAAAAACAAACTTTCTTAGTGTTTGTAAAATTTGGTGAAAAGTTATGTAGTAAAAGATACGATACAAATGATCTAAAAACACGTTATTTGAACTCCTCAAAGCGTTAAAATCTTGTTTTGAATCGAAAAACAAACTTTCTTAGCCTTTGTAAAATTTGGTGAAAAGTTATGTAGTAAAAGATACGATACAAATGATCTAAAAACATGTTATTCGAACTCCTCAAAGCGTTAAAATCTTGTTTTGAATCGAAAAACAAACTTTCTTAGTGTTTGAAAAATTTGGTGAAAAGTTATGTAGTAAAAGAAACGATACAAATGATCTAAAAACACGTTATTCGTACTCCTCAAAGCGTTAAAATCTTGTTTTGAATCGAAAAACAAACTTTCTTAGTGTTTGTAAAATTTGGTGAAAAGTTATGTAGTAAAAGATACGATACAAATGATCTAAAAACATGTTATTTGAACTCCTCAAAGCGTTAAAATCCTGTTTTGAATCGAAAAACAAACTTTCTTAGTGTTTGTGAAATTTGGTGAAAAGTTATGCAGCAAAAGATACGATACAAATGATCTAAAAACACATTATTTGAACTCCTCAAAGCGTTAAAATCTTGTTTTGAATCGAAAAACAAACTTTCTTAGTCTTTGTAAAATTTGGTGAAAAGTTATGTAGTAAAAGATACAATACAAATGATCTAAAAACACGTTATTCGTAGTCCTCAAAGCGTTAAAATCTTGTTTTGAATCGAAAAACAAACTTTCTTAGTGTTTGTAAAATTTGGTGAAAAGTTATGTAGTAAAAGATACGATACAAATGATCTAAAAACATGTTATTTGAACTCCTCAAAGCGTTAAAATCCTGTTTTGAATCGAAAAACAAACTTTCTTAGTGTTTGTGAAATTTGGTGAAAAGTTATGCAGCAAAAGATACGATACAAATGATCTAAAAACACGTTATTTGAACTCCTCAAAGCGTTAAAATCTTGTTTTGAATCGAAAAACAAACTTTCTTAGTGTTTGTGAAATTTGGTCAAAAGTTATGTAGTAAAAGATACGGTACAAATGATATAAAAACACGTTATTTGAACTCCTCAAAGCGTTAAAAGTGTGTTTTGAATCGAAAAACGAACTTTCTTAGTGTTTGTAAAATTTGGTGAAAACTTATGTACTAAAAGATACGATACAAATGATCTAAAAACACGTTATTTGAACTCCTCAAAGCGTTAAAATCTTGCATTGAATCGAAAAACAAACTTTCTTAGTGTGTGAAATTTGGTGAAAACTTATGTACTAAAAGATACGATACAAATGATCTAAAAACACGTTATTTGAACTCCTCAAAGCGTCAAAATCTTGTTTTGAATCGAAAAACAAACTTTCTTAGTGTTTGTGAAATTTGGTGAAAAGTTATGTAGTAAAAGATACGATACAAATGATCTAAAAACACGTTATTTGAAATCCTCAAAGCGTTAAAATCTTGTTTTGAATCGAAAAACAAACTTTCTTAGTGTTTGTGAAATTTGGTGAAAAGTTATGCAGCAAAAGATACGATACAAATGATCTAAAAACACGTTATTTGAACTCCTCAAAGCGTTAAAATCTTGTTTTGAATCGAAAAACAAACTTTCTTAGTGTTTGTGAAATTTGGTCAAAAGTTATGTAGTAAAAGATACGGTACAAATGATATAAAAACACGTTATTTGAACTCCTCAAAGCGTTAAAAGTGTGTTTTGAATCGAAAAACGAACTTTCTTAGTGTTTGTAAAATTTGGTGAAAACTTATGTACTAAAAGATACGATACAAATGATCTAAAAACACGTTATTTGAACTCCTCAAAGCGTTAAAATCTTGCATTGAATCGAAAAACAAACTTTCTTAGTGTGTGAAATTTGGTGAAAACTTATGTACTAAAAGATACGATACAAATGATCTAAAAACACGTTATTTGAACTCCTCAAAGCGTCAAAATCTTGTTTTGAATCGAAAAACAAACTTTCTTAGTGTTTGTGAAATTTGGTGAAAAGTTATGTAGTAAAAGATACGATACAAATGATCTAAAAACACGTTATTTGAAATCCTCAAAGCGTTAAAATCTTGTTTTGAATCGAAAAACAAACTTTATTAGTGTTTGTGGAATTTGGTGAAAAGTTATGTAGTAAAAGATATGATACAAATGATATAAAAACACGTTATTTGAACTCCTCAAAGCGTTAAAAGTGTGTTTTGAATCGAAAAACAAACTTTCTTAGTGTTTGTGAAATTTGGTGAAAAGTTATGTAGTAAAAGATACGATACAAATGATCTAAAAACACGTTATTTGAACTCCTCAAAGCGTTAAAATCTTGTTTTGAATCGAAAAACAAACTTTATTAGTGTTTGTGGAATTTGGTGAAAAGTTATGTAGTAAAAGATACGATACAAATGATATAAAAACACGTTATTTGAACTCCTCAAAGCGTTAAAAGTGTGTTTTGAATCGAAAAACAAACTTTCTTAGTGTTTGTAAAATTTGGTGAAAAGTTATGTAGCAAAAGATACGATACAAATGATCTAAAAACACGTTATTTGAACTCCTCAAAGCGTTAAAATCTTGTTTTGAATCGAAAAACAAACTTTATTACTGTTTGTGAAATTTTGTGAAAACTAATGTAGCAAAAGATACGATACAAATGATCTAAAAACACGTTATTTGAACTCCTCAAAGCGTTAAAATCTTGTTTTGAAACGAAAAACAAACTTTATTAGTGTTTGTGAAATTTCGTGAAAAGTTATGCAGTAAAAGATACGATACAAATGATATAAAAACACGTTATTTGAACTCCTCAAAGCGTTAAAAGTGTGTTTTGAATCGAAAAACAAACTTTCTTAGTGTTTGTGAAATTTGGTGAAAAGTTATGTAGTAAAAGATACGATACAAATGATCTGAAAACACGTTATTTGAACTCCTTAAAGCGTTAAAATCTTGCATTGAATGGAAAAACAAACTTTCTTAGTGTTTGTGAAATTTGGTGAAAAGTTATATAGGAAAAGATACGGTACAAATGATCTAAGAACACGTTATTTGAACTCCTCAAAGCGTTAAAAGTTTGTTTTGAATCGAAAAACAAACTTTCTTAGTGTTTGTGAAATTTGGTGAAAAGTTATGTAGTAAAAGATACGATACAAATGATCTAAAAACACGTTATTTGAACTCCTCAAAGCGTTAAAATCTTGTTTTGAATCGAAAAACAAACTTTATTAGTGTTTGTGAAATTTGGTGAAAAGTTATGCAGTAAAAGATACGATACAAATGATATAAAAACACGTTATTTGAACTCATCAAAGCGTCAAAAGTGTGTTTTGAATCGAAAAACAAACTTTCTTAGTGTTTGTGAAATTTGGTGAAAAGTTATGTAGTAAAAGATACGATACAAATGATCTAAAAACACGTTATTTGAACTCCTCAAAGCGTTAAAATCTTGTTTTGAATCGAAAAACAAACTTTATTAGTGTTTGTGAAATTTGGTGAAAAGTTATGTTGGAAAAGATACGATACAAATGATATAAAAACACGTTATTAGAGCTCCTCAAAGCGTTAAAAGTGTGTTTTGAATCGAAAAACGAACTTTCTTAGTGTTTGTAAAATTTGGTGAGAACTTATGTACTAAAAGATACGATACAAATGATCTAAAAACACGTTATTTGAACTCCTCAAAGCGTCAAAATCTTGTTTTGAATCGAAAAACAAACTTTCTTAGTGTTTGTGAAATTTGGTGAAAAGTTATGTAGTAAAAGATACGATACAAATGATCCAAAAACACGTTATTTGAACTCCTCAAAGCGTTAAAATCTTGCATTGAATGGAAAAACAAAATTTCTTAGTGTTTGTGAAATTTGGTGAAAAGTTATATAGGAAAAGATACGGTACAAATGATCTAAAAACACGTTATTTGAACTCCTCAAAGCGTTAAAAGTTTGTTTTGAATCGAAAAACAAACTTTCTTAGTGTTTGTGAAATTTGGTGAAAAGTTATGTAGTAAAAGATACGATACGAATGATCTAAAAACACGTTATTGGAACTCCTCAAAGCGTTAAAATCTTGTTTTGAATCGAAAAACAAACTTTATTAGTGTTTGTGAAATTTGGTGAAAAGTTATGCAGTAAAAGATACGATACAAATGATATAAAAACACGTTATTTGAACTCATCAAAGCGTTAAAAGTGTGTTTTGAATCGAAAAACAAACTTTCTTAGTGTTTGTGAAATTTGGTGAAAAGTTATGTAGTAAAAGATACGATACAAATGATCTAAAAACACGTTATTTGAACTCCTCAAAGCGTTAAAATCTTGTTTTGAATCGAAAAACAAACTTTATTACTGTTTGTGAAATTTGGTGAAAACTTATGTAGTAAAAGATACGATACAAATGATCTAAAAACACGTTATTTGAACTCCTCAAAGCGTTAAAAGCTTGTTTTGAATCGAAAAACAAACTTTCTTAGTGTTTGTGAAATTTGGTGAAAAGTTATGTAGTAAAAGATACGGAACAAATGATCTAAAAACATGTTATTTGAACTCCTCAAAGCGTTAAAATCTTGTTTTGAATCGAAAAACAAACTTTCTTAGTGTTTGTGAAATTTGGTGAAATGTTATATAGTAAAAGATACGATACAAATGATCTAAAAACACGTTATTTGAACTCCTCAAAGCGTTAAAAGCTTGTTTTGAATCGAAAAACAAACTTTATTAGTCTTTTTAAAATTTGGTGAAAAGTTATGTAGTAAAAGATACGATACAAATGATCTAAAAACACGTTATTTGAACTCCTCAAAGCGTTAAAATCTTGTTTTGAATCGAAAAACAAACTTTCTTAGTGTTTGTGAAATTTGGTGAAAAGTTATGTCGTAAAAGATACGGTACAAATGATCTAAAAACATGTTATTTGAACTCCTCAAAACGTTAAAATCTTGTTTTGAATCGAAAAACACACTTTCTTAGTGTTTGTGAAATTTGGTGAAAAGTTATATAGTAAAAGATACGATACAAATGATCTAAAAACACGTCATTTTAACTCCTCAAAGCGTTAAAAGCTTGTTTTGAATCGAAAAACAAACTTTCTTAGTCTTTGTAAAATTTGGTGAAAAGTTATGTAGTAAAAGATACAATACAAATCATCTAAAAACACGTTATTCGAACTCCTCAAAGCGTTAAAATCTTGTTTTGAATCGAAAAACAAACTTTCTTAGTGTTTGTAAAATTTGGTGAAAAGTTATGTAGTAAAAGATACGATACGAATGATCTAAAAACACGTTATTTGTACTCTTCAAAGCGTTAAAAGCTTGTTTTGAATCGAAAAACAAACTTTTTTAGTGTTTGTGAAATTTGGTGAAAAGTTATGTAGTAAAAGATACGGAACAAATTATCTAAAAATATGTTATTTGAACTACTCAAAGCGTTAAAATCTTGTTTTGAATCGAAAAACAAACTTTCTTAGTGTTTGTGAAATTTGGTGAAAAGTTATGTAGTAAAAGATACGATACAAATGATCTAAAAACACGTTATTCGAACTCCTCAAAGCGTTAAAATCTTGTTTTGAATCGAAAAACAAACTTTCTTAGTATTTGTAAAATTTGGTGAAAAGTTATGTAGTAAAAGATACGATACAAATGATCTAAAAACATGTTATTCGAACTCCTCAAAGCGTTAAAATCTTGTTTTGAATCGAAAAACAAACTTTCTTAGTGTTTGTGAAATTTGGTGAAAAGTTATATAGTAAAAGATACAGTACAAATGATCTAAAAACACGTTATTCGAACTCCTCAAAGCGTTAAAATCTTGTTTTGAATCGAAAAACAAACTTTCTTAGTGTTTGTAAAATTTGGTGAATAGTTATGTAGTAAAAGATACGATACAAATGATCTAAAAACACGTTATTTGAACTCCTCAAAGCGTTAAAATCTTGTTTTGAATCGAAAAACAAACTTTCTTAGTCTTTGTAAAATTTGGTGAAAAGTTATGTAGTAAAAGATACGATACAAATGATCTAAAAACATGTTATTCGAACTCCTCAAAGCGTTAAAATCTTGTTTTGAATCGAAAAACAAACTTTCTTAGTGTTTGTAAAATTTAGTGAAAAGTTATGTAGTAAAAGATACGATACAAATGATCTAAAAACACGTTATTCGTACTCCTCAAAGCGTTAAAATCTTGTTTTGAATCGAAAAACAAACTTTCTTAGTGTTTGTAAAATTTGGTGAAAAGTTATGTAGTAAAAGATACGATACAAATGATCTAAAAACATGTTATTTGAACTCCTCAAAGCGTTAAAATCCTGTTTTGAATCGAAAAACAAACTTTCTTAGTGTTTGTGAAATTTGGTGAAAAGTTATGTAGCAAAAGATACGATACGAATGATCTAAAAACACGTTATTTGTACTCCTCAAAGCGTTAAAAGTTTGTTTTGAATCGAAAAACAAACTTTCTTAGTCTTTGTAAAATTTGGTGAAAAGTTATGTAGTAAAAGATACGATACAAATGATCTAAAAACACGTTATTCGAACTCCTCAAAGCGTTAAAATCTTGTTTTGAATCGAAAAACAAACTTTCTTAGTGTTTGTAAAATTTGGTGAAAAGTTATGTAGTAAAAGATACGATACAAATGATCTAAAAACATGTTATTTGAACTCCTCAAAGCGTTAAAATCCTGTTTTGAATCGAAAAACAAACTTTCTTAGTGTTTGTGAAATTTGGTGAAAAGTTATGCAGCAAAAGATACGATACGAATGATCTAAAAACACGTTATTTGAACTCCTCAAAGCGTTAAAATCTTGTTTTGAATCGAAAAACAAACTTTCTTAGTGTTTGTGAGATTTGGTGAAAAGTTATATAGTAAAAGATACGGTACAAATGATCTAAAAACACGTTATTCGAACTCCTCAAAGCGTTAAAATCTTGTTTTGAATCGAAAAACAAACTTTCTTAGTGTTTGTAAAATTTGGTGAAAAGTTATGTAGTAAAAGATACGATACAAATGATCTAAAAACACATTATTTGAACTCCTCAAAGCGTTAAAATCTTATTTTGAATCGAAAAACAAACTTTCTTAGTCTTTGTAAAATTTGGTGAAAAGTTATGTAGTAAAAGATACGATACAAATGATCTAAAAACATGTTATTCGAACTCCTCAAAGCGTTAAAATCTTGTTTTGAATCGAAAAACAAACTTTCTTTGTGTTTGTAAAATTTGGTGAAAAGTTATGTAGTAAAAGATACGATACGAATGATCTAAAAACATGTTATTTGAACTCCTCAAAGCGTTAAAATCCTGTTTTGAATCGAAAAACAAACTTTCTTAGTGTTTGTGAAATTTGGTGAAAAGTTATGTAGCAAAAGATTCGACGAATGATCTAAAAACACGTTATTTGAACTCGTCAAAGCGTTAAAATCTTGTTTTGAATCGAAAAACAAACTTTCTTAGTGTTTGTAAAATTTGGTGAAAAGTTATGTAGTAAAAGATACGATACAAATGATCTAAAAACACGTTATTCGTACTCCTCAAAGCGTTAAAATCTTGTTTTGAATCGAAAAACAAACTTTCTTAGCCTTTGTAAAATTTGGTGAAAAGTTATGTAGTAAAAGATACGATACAAATGATCTAAAAACATGTTATTCGAACTCCTCAAAGCGTTAAAATCTTGTTTTGAATCGAAAAACAAACTTTCTTAGCCTTTGTAAAATTTGGTGAAAAGTTATGTAGTAAAAGATATGATACAAATGATCTAAAAACACGTTATTTGAACTCCTCAAAGCGTTAAAATCTTGTTTTGAATCGAAAAACAAACTTTCTTAGCCTTTGTAAAATTTTGTGAAAAGTTATGTAGTAAAAGATACGATACAAATGATCTAAAAACATGTTATTCGAAATCCTCAAAGCGTTAAAATCTTGTTTTGAATCGAAAAACAAACTTTCTTAG
This sequence comes from Luzula sylvatica, assembly GCA_946800325.1. Classification (NCBI taxonomy): domain Eukaryota; kingdom Viridiplantae; phylum Streptophyta; class Magnoliopsida; order Poales; family Juncaceae; genus Luzula; species Luzula sylvatica. The sequence goes on along the minus strand of OX326958.1, from coordinate 3,245,321 downwards.
TGTTTGAAAAATTTGGTGAAAAGTTATGTAGTAAAAGAAACGATACAAATGATCTAAAAACACGTTATTCGTACTCCTCAAAGCGTTAAAATCTTGTTTTGAATCGAAAAACAAACTTTCTTAGTGTTTGTAAAATTTGGTGAAAAGTTATGTAGTAAAAGATACGATACAAATGATCTAAAAACATGTTATTTGAACTCCTCAAAGCGTTAAAATCCTGTTTTGAATCGAAAAACAAACTTTCTTAGTGTTTGTGAAATTTGGTGAAAAGTTATGCAGCAAAAGATACGATACAAATGATCTAAAAACACGTTATTTGAACTCCTCAAAGCGTTAAAATCTTGTTTTGAATCGAAAAACAAACTTTCTTAGTCTTTGTAAAATTTGGTGAAAAGTTATGTAGTAAAAGATACAATACAAATGATCTAAAAACACGTTATTCGTACTCCTCAAAGCGTTAAAATCTTGTTTTGAATCGAAAAACAAACTTTCTTAGTGTTTGTAAAATTTGGTGAAAAGTTATGTAGTAAAAGATACGATACAAATGATCTAAAACATGTTATTTGAACTCCTCAAAGCGTTAAAATCCTGTTTTGAATCGAAAAACAAACTTTCTTAGTGTTTGTGAAATTTGGTGAAAAGTTATGCAGCAAAAGATACGATACAAATGATCTAAAAACACGTTATTTGAACTCCTCAAAGCGTTAAAATCTTGTTTTGAATCGAAAAACAAACTTTCTTAGTGTTTGTGAAATTTGGTCAAAAGTTATGTAGTAAAAGATACGGTACAAATGATATAAAAACACGTTATTTGAACTCCTCAAAGCGTTAAAAGTGTGTTTTGAATCGAAAAACTAACTTTCTTAGTGTTTGTAAAATTTGGTGAAAACATATGTACTAAAAGATACGATACAAATGATCTAAAAACACGTTATTTGAACTCCTCAAAGCGTTAAAATCTTGCATTGAATCGAAAAAAAAACTTTCTTAGTGTGTGAAATTTGGTGAAAACTTATGTACTAAAAGATACGATACAAATGATCTAAAAACACGTTATTTGAACTCCTCAAAGCGTCAAAATCTTGTTTTGAATCGAAAAACAAACTTTCTTAGTGTTTGTGAAATTTGGTGAAAAGTTATGTAGTAAAAGATACGATACAAATGATCTAAAAACACGTTATTTGAAATCCTCAAAGCGTTAAAATCTTGTTTTGAATCGAAAAACAAACTTTATTACTGTTTGTGGAATTTGGTGAAAAGTTATGTAGTAAAAGATATGATACAAATGATATAAAAACACGTTATTTGAACTCCTCAAAGCGTTAAAAGTGTGTTTTGAATCGAAAAACAAACTTTCTTAGTGTTTGTGAAATTTGGTGAAAAGTTATGTAGTAAAAGATACGATACAAATGATCTAAAAACACGTTATTTGAACTCCTCAAAGCGTTAAAATCTTGTTTTGAATCGAAAAACAAACTTTATTAGTGTTTGTGGAATTTGGTGAAAAGTTATGTAGTAAAAGATACGATACAAATGATATAAAAACACGTTATTTGAACTCCTCAAAGCGTTAAAAGTGTGTTTTGAATCGAAAAACAAACTTTCTTAGTGTTTGTAAAATTTGGTGAAAAGTTATGTAGCAAAAGATACGATACAAATGATCTAAAAACACGTTATTTGAACTACTCAAAGCGTTAAAATCTTGTTTTGAATCGAAAAACAAACTTTATTACTGTTTGTGAAATTTTGTGAAAACTAATGTAGCAAAAGATACGATACAAATGATCTAAAAACACGTTATTTGAACTCCTCAAAGCGTTAAAATCTTGTTTTGAAACGAAAAACAAACTTTATTAGTGTTTGTGAAATTTCGTGAAAAGTTATGCAGTAAAAGATACGATACAAATGATATAAAAACACGTTATTTGAACTCCTCAAAGCGTTAAAAGTGTGTTTTGAATCGAAAAACAAACTTTCTTAGTGTTTGTGAAATTTGGTGAAAAGTTATGTAGTAAAAATACGATACAAATGATCTGAAAACACGTTATTTGAACTCCTCAAAGCGTTAAAATCTTGCATTGAATGGAAAAACAAACTTTCTTAGTGTTTGTGAAATTTGGTGAAAAGTTATATAGGAAAAGATACGGTACAAATGATCTAAAAACACGTTATTTGAACTCCTCAAAGCGTTAAAAGTTTGTTTTGTATCGAAAAACAAACTTTCTTAGTGTTTGTGAAATTTGGTGAAAAGTTATGTAGTAAAAGATACGATACAAATGATCTAAAAACACGTTATTTGAACTCCTCAAAGCGTTAAAATCTTGTTTTGAATCGAAAAACAAACTTTATTAGTGTTTGTGAAATTTGGTGAAAAGTTATGCAGTAAAAGATACGATACAAATGATATAAAAACACGTTATTTGAACTCATCAAAGCGTCAAAAGTGTGTTTTGAATCGAAAAACAAACTTTCTTAGTGTTTGTGAAATTTGGTGAAAAGTTATGTAGTAAAATATACGATACAAATGATCTAAAAACACGTTATTTGAACTCCTCAAAGCGTTAAAATCTTGTTTTGAATCGAAAAACAAACTTTATTAGTGTTTGTGAAATTTGGTGAAAAGTTATGTTGGAAAAGATACGATACAAATGATATAAAAACACGTTATTAGAGCTCCTCAAAGCGTTAAAAGTGTGTTTTGAATCGAAAAACGAACTTTCTTAGTGTTTGTAAAATTTGGTGAGAACTTATGTACTAAAAGATACGATACAAATGATCTAAAAACACGTTATTTGAACTCCTCAAAGCGTCAAAATCTTGTTTTGAATCGAAAAACAAACTTTCTTAGTGTTTGTGAAATTTGGTGAAAAGTTATGTAGTAAAAGATACGATACAAATGATCTAAAAACACGTTATTTGAACTCCTCAAAGCGTTAAAATCTTGCATTGAATGGAAAAACAAAATTTCTTAGTGTTTGTGAAATTTGGTGAAAAGTTATATAGGAAAAGATACGGTACAAATGATCTAAAAACACGTTATTTGAACTCCTCAAAGCGTTAAAAGTTTGTTTTGAATCGAAAAACAAACTTTCTTAGTGTTTGTGAAATTTGGTGAAAAGTTATGTAGTAAAAGATACGATACAAATGATCTAAAAACACGTTATTTGAACTCCTCAAAGCGTTAAAATCTTGTTTTGAATCGAAAAACAAACTTTATTAGTGTTTGTGAAATTTGGTGAAAAGTTATGCAGTAAAAGATACGATACAAATGATATAAAAACACGTTATTTGAACTCATCAAAGCGTTAAAAGTGTGTTTTGAATCGAAAAACACACTTTCTTAGTGTTTGTGAAATTTGGTGAAAAGTTATGTAGTAAAAGATACGATACAAATGATCTAAAAACACGTTATTTGAACTCCTCAAAGCGTTAAAATCTTGTTTTGCATCGAAAAACAAACTTTATTACTGTTTGTGAAATTTGGTGAAAACTTATGTAGTAAAAGATACGATACAAATGATCTAAAAACACGTTATTTGAACTCCTCAAAGCGTTAAAAGCTTGTTTTGAATCGAAAAACAAACTTTCTTAGTGTTTGTGAAATTTGGTGAAAAGTTATGTAGTAAAAGATACGGAACAAATGATCTAAAAACATGTTATTTGAACTCCTCAAAGCGTTAAAATCTTGTTTTGAATCGAAAAATAAACTTTCTTAGTGTTTGTGAAATTTGGTGAAATGTTATATAGTAAAAGATACGATACAAATGATCTAAAAACACGTTATTTGAACTCCTCAAAGCGTTAAAAGCTTGTTTTGAATCGAAAAACAAACTTTATTAGTCTTTGTAAAATTTGGTGAAAAGTTATGTAGTAAAAGATACGATACAAATGATCTAAAAACACGTTATTTGAACTCCTCAAATCGTTAAAATCTTGTTTTGAATCGAAAAACAAACTTTCTTAGTGTTTGTGAAATTTGGTGAAAAGTTATGTCGTAAAAGATACGGTACAAATGATCTAAAAACATGTTATTTGAACTCCTCAAAACGTTAAAATCTTGTTTTGAATCGAAAAACACAATTTCTTAGTGTTTGTGAAATTTGGTGAAAAGTTATATAGTAAAAGATACGATACAAATGATCTAAAAACACGTCATTTTAACTCCTCAAAGCGTTAAAAGCTTGTTTTGAATCGAAAAACAAACTTTCTTAGTCTTTGTAAAATTTGGTGAAAAGTTATGTAGTAAAAGATACAATACAAATGATCTAAAAACACGTTATTCGAACTCCTCAAAGGGTTAAAATCTTGTTTTGAATCGAAAAACAAACTTTCTTAGTGTTTGTAAAATTTGGTGAAAAGTTATGTAGTAAAAGATACGATACGAATGATCTAAAAACACGTTATTTGTACTCTTCAAAGCGTTAAAAGCTTGTTTTGAATCGAAAAACAAACTTTCTTAGTGTTTGTGAAATTTGGTGAAAAGTTATGTAGTAAAAGATACGGAACAAATTATCTAAAAACATGTTATTTGAACTACTCAAAGCGTTAAAATCTTGTTTTGAATCGAAAAACAAACTTTCTTAGTGTTTGTGAAATTTGGTGAAAAGTTATGTAGTAAAAGATACGATACAAATGATCTAAAAACATGTTATTCGAACTCCTCAAATCGTTAAAATCTTGTTTTGAATCGAAAAACAAACTTTCTTAGTGTTTGTGAAATTTGGTGAAAAGTTATATAGTAAAAGATACAGTACAAATGATCTAAAAACACGTTATTCGAACTCCTCAAAGCGTTAAAATCTTGTTTTGAATCGAAAAACAAACTTTCTTAGTGTTTGTAAAATTTGGTGAATAGTTATGTAGTAAAAGATACGATACAAATGATCTAAAAACACGTTATTTGAACTCCTCAAAGCGTTAAAATCTTGTTTTGAATCGAAAAACAAACTTTCTTAGTCTTTGTAAAATTTGGTGAAAAGTTATGTAGTAAAAGATACGATACAAATGATCTAAAAACATGTTATTCGAACTCCTCAAAGCGTTAAAATCTTGTTTTGAATCGAAAAACAAACTTTCTTAGTGTTTGTAAAATATGGTGAAAAGTTATGTAGTAAAAGATACGATACAAATGATCTAAAAACACGTTATTCGTACTCCTCAAAGCGTTAAAATCTTGTTTTGAATCGAAAAACAAACTTTCTTAGTGTTTGTAAAATTTGGTGAAAAGTTATGTAGCAAAAGATACGATACAAATGATCTAAAAACACGTTATTTGAACTCCTCAAAGCGTTAAAATCTTGTTTTGAATCGAAAAACAAACTTTATTAGTGTTTGTGGAATTTGGTGAAAAGTTATGTAGTAAAAGATACGATACCAATGATATAAAAACACGTTATTGGAACTCCTCAAAGCGTTAAAAGTGTGTTTTGAATCGAAAAACAAACTTTCTTAGTGTTTGTAAAATTTGGTGAAAAGTTATGTAGCAAAAGATACGATACAAATGATCTAAAAACACGTTATTTGAACTCCTCAAAGCGTTAAAATCTTGTTTTGAATCGAAAAACAAACTTTATTACTGTTTGTGAAATTTTGTGAAAACTTATGTAGCAAAAGATACGATACAAATGATCTAAAAACACGTTATTTGAACTCCTCAAAGCGTTAAAATCTTGTTTTGAATCGAAAAACACACTTTCTTAGTGTTTGTGAAATTTGGTGAAAAGTTATATAGTAAAAGATACGATACGAATGATCTAAAAACACGTTATTTGAACTCCTCAAAGCGTTAAAATCTTGTTTTGAATCGAAAAACAAACTTTATTAGTGTTTGTGGAATTTGGTGAAAAGTTATGTAGTAAAAGATACGATACAAATGATCTAAAAACACATTATTTGAACTCCTCAAAGCGTTAAAAGTTTGTTTTGAATCGAAAAACAAACTTTCTTAGTCTTTGTAAAATTTGGTGAAAAGTTATGTAGTAAAAGATACGATACAAATGATCTAAAAACACGTTATTTGAACTCCTCAAAGCGTTAAAATCTTGTTTTGAATCGAAAAACAAACTTTATTACTGTTTGTGAAATTTTGTGAAAACTTATGTAGCAAAAGATACGATACAAATGATCTAAAAACACGTTATTTGAACTCCTCAACGCGTTAAAATCTTGTTTTGAATCGAAAAACACACTTTCTTAGTGTTTGTGAAATTTGGTGAAAAGTTATATAGTAAAAGACACGATACAAATGATCTAAAAACACGTTATTTGAACTCCTCAAAGCGTTAAAAGCTTGTTTTGAATCGAAAAACAAACTTTCTTAGTCTTTGTAAAATTTGGTGAAAAGTTATGTAGTAAAAGATACAATACAAATGATCTAAAAACACGTTATTTGAAATCCTCAAAGCGTTAAAATCTTGTTTTGAATCGAAAAACAAACTTTATTAGTGTTTGTGGAATTTGGTGAAAAGTTATGTAGTAAAAGATACGATACAAATGATATAAAAACACGTTATTTGAACTCCTCAAAGCGTTAAAAGTGTGTTTTGAATCGAAAAACAAACTTTCTTAGTTTTTGTAAAATTTGGTGAAAAGTTATGTAGCAAAAGATACGATACAAATGATCTAAAAACACGTTATTTGAACTCCTCAAAGCGTTAAAATCTTGTTTTGAATCGAAAAACAAACTTTATTACTGTTTGTGAAATTTTGTGAAAACTTATGTAGCAAAAGATACGATACAAATGATCTAAAAACACGTTATTTGAACTCCTCAAAGCGTTAAAATCTGGTTTTGAATCGAAAAACACACTTTCTTAGTGTTTGTGAAATTTGGTGAAAAGTTATATAGTAAAAGATACGATACGAATGATCTAAAAACACGTTATTTGAACTCCTCAAAGCGTTAAAATCTTGTTTTGAATCGAAAAACAAACTTTCTTAGTGTTTGTGAGATTTGGTGAAAAGTTATATAGTAAAAGATACGGTACAAATGATCTAAAAACACGTTATTCGAACTCCTCAAAGCGTTAAAATCTTGTTTTGAATCGAAAAACAAACTTTCTTAGTGTTTGTAAAATTTGGTGAAATGTTATGTAGTAAAAGATACGATACAAATGATCTAAAAACACATTATTTGAACTCCTCAAAGCGTTAAAAGTTTGTTTTGAATCGAAAAACAAACTTTCTTAGTCTTTGTAAAATTTGGTGAAAAGTTATGCAGTAAAAGATACGATACAAATGATCTAAAAACACGTTATTTGAACTCCTCAAAGCGTTAAAATCTTGTTTTGAATCGAAAAACAAACTTTATTAGTGTTTGTGGAATTTGGTGAAAAGTTATGTAGTAAAAGATACGATACAAATGATATAAAAAAACGTTATTTGAACTCCTCAAAGCGTTAAAAGTGTGTTTTGAATCGAAAAACAAACTTTCTTAGTGTTTGTAAAATTTGGTGAAAAGTTATGTAGCAAAAGATACGATACAAATGATCTAAAAACACGTTATTTGAACTCCTCAAAGCGTTAAAATCTTGTTTTGAATCGAAAAACAAACTTTATTACTGTTTGTGAAATTTTGTGAAAACTTATGTAGCAAAAGATACGATACAAATGATCTAAAAACACGTTATTTGAACTCCTCAAAGCGTTAAAATCTTGTTTTGAATCGAAAAACACACTTTCTTAGTGTTTGTGAAATTTGGTGAAAAGTTATATAGTAAAAGACACGATACAAATGATCTAAAAACACGTTATTTGAACTCCTCAAAGCGTTAAAAGCTTGTTTTGAATCGAAAAACAAACTTTCTTAGTCTTTGTAAAATTTGGTGAAAAGTTATGTAGTAAAAGATACAATACAAATGATCTAAAAACACGTTATTTGAACTCCTCAAAGCGTTAAAATCTTGTTTTGAATCGAAAAACAAACTTTATTAGTGTTTGTGGAATTTGGTGAAAAGTTATGTAGTAAAAGATACGATACAAATGATATAAAAACACGTTATTTGAACTCCTCAAAGCGTTAAAAGTGTGTTTTGAATCGAAAAACAAACTTTCTTAGTTTTTGTAAAATTTGGTGAAAAGTTATGTAGCAAAAGATACGATACAAATGATCTAAAAACATGTTATTTGAACTCCTCAAAGCGTTAAAATCTTGTTTTGAATCGAAAAACAAACTTTCTTAGTGTTTGTGAGATTTGGTGAAAACTTATGTAGTAAAAGATACGGTACAAATGATCTAAAAACACGTTATTCGAACTCCTCAAAGCGTTAAAATCTTGTTTTGAATCGAAAAACAAACTTTCTTAGTGTTTGTAAAATTTGGTGAAATGTTATGTAGTAAAAGATACGATACAAATGATCTAAAAACACATTATTTGAACTCCTCAAAGCGTTAAAAGTTTGTTTTGAATCGAAAAACAAACTTTCTTAGTCTTTGTAAAATTTGGTGAAAAGTTATGCAGTAAAAGATACGATACAAATGATCTAAAAACACGTTATTTGAACTCCTCAAAGCGTTAAAATCTTGTTTTGAATCGAAAAACAAACTTTATTAGTGTTTGTGGAATTTGGTGAAAAGTTATGTAGTAAAAGATACGATACAAATGATATAAAAAAACGTTATTTGAACTCCTCAAAGCGTTAAAAGTGTGTTTTGAATCGAAAAACAAACTTTCTTAGTGTTTGTAAAATTTGGTGAAAAGTTATGTAGCAAAAGATACGATACAAATGATCTAAAAACACGTTATTTGAACTCCTCAAAGCGTTAAAATCTTGTTTTGAATCGAAAAACAAACTTTATTACTGTTTGTGAAATTTTGTGAAAACTTATGTAGCAAAAGATACGATACAAATGATCTAAAAACACGTTATTTGAACTCCTCAAAGCGTTAAAATCTTGTTTTGAATCGAAAAACACACTTTCTTAGTGTTTGTGAAATTTGGTGAAAAGTTATATAGTAAAAGACACGATACAAATGATCTAAAAACACGTTATTTGAACTCCTCAAAGCGTTAAAAGCTTGTTTTGAATCGAAAAACAAACTTTCTTAGTCTTTGTAAAATTTGGTGAAAAGTTATGTAGTAAAAGATACAATACAAATGATCTAAAAACACGTTATTTGAACTCCTCAAAGCGTTAAAATCTTGTTTTGAATCGAAAAACAAACTTTATTAGTGTTTGTGGAATTTGGTGAAAAGTTATGTAGTAAAAGATACGATACAAATGATATAAAAACACGTTATTTGAACTCCTCAAAGCGTTAAAAGTGTGTTTTGAATCGAAAAACAAACTTTCTTAGTTTTTGTAAAATTTGGTGAAAAGTTATGTAGCAAAAGATACGATACAAATGATCTAAAAACATGTTATTTGAACTCCTCAAAGCGTTAAAATCTTGTTTTGAATCGAAAAACAAACTTTATTACTGTTTGTGAAATTTTGTGAAAACTTATGTAGCAAAAGATACGATACAAATGATCTAAAAACACGTTATTTGAACTCCTCAAAGCGTTAAAATCTTGTTTTGAATCGAAAAACACACTTTCTTAGTGTTTGTGAAATTTGGTGAAAAGTTATATAGTAAAAGATACGATACAAATGATCTAAAAACACGTTATTTGAACTCCTCAAAGCGTTAAAAGCTTGTTTTGAATCGAAAAACAAACTTTCTTAGTCTTTGTAAAATTTGGTGAAAAGTTATGTAGTAAAAGATACAATACAAATGATCTAAAAACACGTTATTCGAACTCCTCAAAGCGTTAAAATCTTGTTTTGAATCGAAAAACAATCTTTCTTAGTGTTTGTAAAATTTGGTGAAAAGTTATGTAGTAAAAGATACAATACAAATGATCTAAAAACACGTTATTCGAACTCCTCAAAGCGTTAAAATCTTGTTTTGAATCAAAAAACAAACTTTCTTAGTGTTTGTAAAATTTGGTGAAAAGTTATGTAGTAAAAGATACAATACAAATGATCTAAAAACAAGTTATTTGAACTCCTCAAAGCGTTAAAATCCTGTTTTGAATCGAAAAACAAACTTTCTTAGTGTTTGTGAAATTTGGTGAAAAGTTATGTAGCAAAAGATACGATACGAATGATCTAAAAACACGTTATTTGAACTCCTCAAAGCGTTAAAAGTTTGTTTTGAATCGAAAAACAAACTTTCTTAGTCTTTGTAAAATTTGGTGAAAAGTTATGTAGTAAAAGATACGATACAAATGATCTAAAAACACGTTATTCGAACTCCTCAAAGCGTTAAAATCTTGTTTTGAATCGAAAAACAAACTTTCTTAGTGTTTGTAAAATTTGGTGAAAAGTTATGTAGTAAAAGATACTATACAAATGATCTAAAAACATGATATTTGAACTCCTCAAAGCGTTAAAATCCTGTTTTGAATCGAAAAACAAACTTTCTTAGTGTTTGTGAAATTTGGTGAAAAGTTATGCAGCAAAAGATACGATACGAATGATCTAAAAACACGTTATTTGAACTCCTCAAAGCGTTAAAATATTGTTTTGAATCGAAAAACAAACTTTCTTAGTGTTTGTGAGATTTGGTGAAAAGTTATATAGTAAAAGATACGGTACAAATGATCTAAAAACACGTTATTCGAACTCCTCAAAGCGTTAAAATCTTGTTTTGAATCGAAAAACAAACTTTCTTAGTGTTTGTAAAATTTGGTGAAAAGTTATGTAGTAAAAGATACGATACAAATGATCTAAAAACACATTATTTGAACTCCTCAAAGCGTTAAAATCTTATTTTGAATCGAAAAACAAACTTTCTTAGTCTTTGTAAAATTTGGTGAAAAGTTATGTAGTAAAAGATACGATACAAATGATCTAAAAACATGTTATTCGAACTCCTCAAAGCATTAAAATCTTGTTTTGAATCGAAAAACAAACTTTCTTTGTGTTTGTAAAATTTGGTGAAAAGTTATGTAGTAAAAGATACGATACGAATGATCTAAAAACATGTTATTTGAACTCCTCAAAGCTTTAAAATCCTGTTTTGAATCGAAAAACAAACTTTCTTAGTGTTTGTGAAATTTGGTGAAAAGTTATGTAGCAAAAGATTCGACGAATGATCTAAAAACACGTTATTTGAACTCCTCAAAGCGTTAAAATCTTGTTTTGAATCGAAAAACACACTTTCTTAGTGTTTGTGAAATTTGGTGAAAAGTTATATAGTAAAAGATACGATACAAATGATCTAAAAACACGTTATTTGAACTCCTCAAAGCGTTAAAATCTTGTTTTGAATCGAAAAACACACTTTCTTAGTGTTTGTGAAATTTGGTGAAAAGTTATATAGTAAAAGATACGATACGAATGATCTAAAAACACGTTATTTGAACTCCTCAAAGCGTTAAAATCTTGTTTTGAATCGAAAAACAAACTTTCTTAGTGTTTGTGAGATTTGGTGAAAAGTTATATAGTAAAAGATACGGTACAAATGATCTAAAAACACGTTATTCGAACTCCTCAAAGCGTTAAAATCTTGTTTTGAATCGAAAAACAAACTTTCTTAGTGTTTGTAAAATTTGGTGAAAAGTTATGTAGTAAAAGATACGATTCAAATGATCTAAAAACACATTATTTGAACTCCTCAAAGCGTTAAAAGTTTGTTTTGAATCGAAAAACAAACTTTCTTAGTCTTTGTAAAATTTGGTGAAAAGTTATGCAGTAAAAGATACGATACAAATGATCTAAAAACACGTTATTTGAACTCCTCAAAGCGTTAAAATCTTGTTTTGAATCGAAAAACAAACTTTATTAGTGTTTGTGGAATTTGGTGAAAAGTTATGTAGTAAAAGATACGATACAAATGATATAAAAACACGTTATTTGAACTCCTCAAAGCGTTAAAAGTGTGTTTTGAATCGAAAAACAAACTTTCTTAGTGTTTGTAAAATTTGGTGAAAAGTTATGTAGCAAAAGATACGATACAAATGATCTAAAAACACGTTATTTGAACTCCTCAAAGCGTTAAAATCTTGTTTTGAATCGAAAAACAAACTTTATTACTGTTTGTGAAATTTTGTGAAAACTTATGTAGCAAAAGATACGATACAAATGATCTAAAAACACGTTATTTGAACTCCTCAAACCGTTAAAATCTTGTTTTGAATCGAAAAACACACTTTCTTAGTGTTTGTGAAATTTGGTGAAAAGTTATATAGTAAAAGACACGATACAAATGATCTAAAAACACGTTATTTGAACTCCTCAAAGCGTTAAAAGCTTGTTTTGAATCGAAAAACAAACTTTCTTAGTCTTTGTAAAATTTGGTGAAAAGTTATGTAGTAAAAGATACAATACAAATGATCTAAAAACACGTTATTTGAACTCCTCAAAGCGTTAAAATCTTGTTTTGAATCGAAAAACAAACTTTATTAGTGTTTGTGGAATTTGGTGAAAAGTTATGTAGTAAAAGATACGATACAAATGATATAAAAACACGTTATTTGAACTCCTCAAAGCGTTAAAAGTGTGTTTTCAATCGAAAAACAAACTTTCTTAGTTTTTGTAAAATTTGGTGAAAAGTTATGTAGCAAAAGATACGATACAAATGATCTAAAAACATGTTATTTGAACTCCTCAAAGCGCTAAAATCTTGTTTTGAATCGAAAAACAAACTTTATTACTGTTTGTGAAATTTTGTGAAAACTTATGTAGCAAAAGATACGATACAAATGATCTAAAAACACGTTATTTGAACTCCTCAAAGCGTTAAAATCTTGTTTTGAATCGAAAAACACACTTTCTTAGTGTTGGTGAAATTTGGTGAAAAGTTATATAGTAAAAGATACGATACAAATGATCTAAAAACACGTTATTTGAACTCCTCAAAGCGTTAAAAGCTTGTTTTGAATCGAAAAACAAACTTTCTTAGTCTTTGTAAAATTTGGTGAAAAATTATGTAGTAAAAGATACAATACAAATGATCTAAAAACACGTTATTCGAACTCCTCAAAGCGTTAAAATCTTGTTTTGAATCGAAAAACAATCTTTCTTAGTGTTTGTAAAATTTGGTGAAAAGTTATGTAGTAAAAGATACAATACAAATGATCTAAAAACACGTTATTCGAACTCCTCAAAGCGTTAAAATCTTGTTTTGAATCAAAAAACAAACTTTCTTAGTGTTTGTAAAATTTGGTGAAAAGTTATGTAGTAAAAGATACAATACGAATGATCTAAAAACAAGTTATTTGAACTCCTCAAAGCGTTAAAATCCTGTTTTGAATCGAAAAACAAACTTTCTTAGTGTTTGTGAAATTTGGTGAAAAGTTATGTAGCAAAAGATACGATACGAATGATCTAAAAACACGTTATTTGAACTCCTCAAAGCGTTAAAAGTTTGTTTTGAATCGAAAAACAAACTTTCTTAGTCTTTGTAAAATTTGGTGAAAAGTTATGTAGTAAAAGATACGATACAAATGATCTAAAAACACGTTATTCGAACTCCTCAAAGCGTTAAAATCTTGTTTTGAATCGAAAAACAAACTTTCTTAGTGTTTGTAAAATTTGGTGAAAAGTTATGTAGTAAAAGATACTATACAAATGATCTAAAAACATGATATTTGAACTCCTCAAAGCGTTAAAATCCTGTTTTGAATCGAAAAACAAACTTTCTTAGTGTTTGTGAAATTTGGTGAAAAGTTATGCAGCAAAAGATACGATACGAATGATCTAAAAACACGTTATTTGAACTCCTCAAAGCGTTAAAATCTTGTTTTGAATCGAAAAACAAACTTTCTTAGTGTTTGTGAGATTTGGTGAAAAGTTATATAGTAAAAGATACGGTACAAATGATCTAAAAACACGTTATTCGAACTCCTCAAAGCGTTAAAATCTTGTTTTGAATCGAAAAACAAACTTTCTTAGTGTTTGTAAAATTTGGTGAAAAGTTATGTAGTAAAAGATACGATACAAATGATCTAAAAACACATTATTTGAACTCCTCAAAGCGTTAAAATCTTATTTTGAATCGAAAAACAAACTTTCTTAGTCTTTGTAAAATTTGGTGAAAAGTTATGTAGTAAAAGATACGATACAAATGATCTAAAAACATGTTATTCGAACTCCTCAAAGCATTAAAATCTTGTTTTGAATCGAAAAACAAACTTTCTTTGTGTTTGTAAAATTTGGTGAAAAGTTATGTAGTAAAAGATACGATACGAATGATCTAAAAACATGTTATTTGAACTCCTCAAAGCTTTAAAATCCTGTTTTGAATCGAAAAACAAACTTTCTTAGTGTTTGTGAAATTTGGTGAAAAGTTATGTAGCAAAAGATTCGACGAATGATCTAAAAACACGTTATTTGAACTCCTCAAAGCGTTAAAATCTTGTTTTGAATCGAAAAACAAACTTTCTTAGTGTTTGTCAAATTTGGTGAAAAGTTATGTAGTAAAAGATACGATACAAATGATCTAAAAACACGTTATTCGTACTCCTCAAAGCGTTAAAATCTTGTTTTGAATCGAAAAACAAACTTTCTTAGCCTTTGTAAAATTTGGTGAAAAGTTATGTAGTAAAAGATACGATACAAATGATCTAAAAACATGTTATTCGAACTCCTCAAAGCGTTAAAATCTTGTTTTGAATCGAAAAACAAACTTTCTTAGCCTTTGTAAAATTTGGTGAAAAGTTATGTAGTAAAAGATACGATATAAATGATCTAAAAACACGTTATTGGAACTCCTCAAAGCGTTAAAATCTTGTTTTGAATCGAAAAACAAACTTTCTTAGCCTTTGTAAAATTTGGTGAAAAGTTATGTAGTAAAAGATACGATACAAATGATCTAAAAACATGTTATTCGAACTCCTCAAAGCGTTAAAATCTTGTTTTGAATCGAAAAACAAACTTTCTTAGTGTTTGAAAAATTTGGTGAAAAGTTATGTAGTAAAAGAAACGATACAAATGATCTAAAAACACGTTATTCGTACTCCTCAAAGCGTTAAAATCTTGTTTTGAATCGAAAAACAAACTTTCTTAGTGTTTGTAAAATTTGGTGAAAAGTTATGTAGTAAAAGATACGATACAAATGATATAAAAACACGTTATTTGAACTCCTCAAAGCGTTAAAAGTGTGTTTTGAATCGAAAAACAAACTTTCTTAGTGTTTGTAAAATTTGGTGAAAAGTTATGTAGCAAAAGATACGATACAAATGATCTAAAAACACGTTATTTGAACTCCTCAAAGCGTTAAAATCTTGTTTTGAATCGAAAAACAAACTTTATTAGTGTTTGTGGAATTTGGTGAAAAGTTATGTAGTAAAAGATACGATACAAATGATATAAAAACACGTTATTTGAACTCCTCAAAGCGTTAAAAGTGTGTTTTGAATCGAAAAACAAACTTTCTTAGTGTTTGTAAAATTTGGTGAAAAGTTATGTAGCAAAAGATACGATACAAATGATCTAAAAACACGTTATTTGAACTCCTCAAAGCGTTAAAATCTTGTTTTGAATCGAAAAACAAACTTTATTACTGTTTGTGAAATTTTGTGAAAACTTATGTAGCAAAAGATACGATACAAATGATCTAAAAACACGTTATTTGAACTCCTCAAAGCGTTAAAATCTTGTTTTGAATCGAAAAACACACTTTCTTAGTGTTTGTGAAATTTGGTGAAAAGTTATATAGTAAAAGATACGATACAAATAATCTAAAAACACGTTATTTGAACTCCTCAAAGCGTTAAAAGCTTGTTTTGAATCGAAAAACAAACTTTCTTAGTCTTTGTAAAATTCGGTGAAAAGTTATGTAGTAAAAGATACAATACAAATGATCTAAAAACACGTTATTCGAACTCCTCAAAGCGTTAAAATCTTGTTTTGAATCGAAAAACAATCTTTCTTAGTGTTTGTAAAATTTGGTGAAAAGTTATGTAGTAAAAGATACAATACAAATGATCTAAAAACACGTTATTCGAACTCCTCAAAGCGTTAAAATCTTGTTTTGAATCGAAAAACAAACTTTCTTAGTGTTTGTAAAATTTGGTGAAAAGTTATGTAGTAAAAGATACAATACAAATGATCTAAAAACAAGTTATTTGAACTCCTCAAAGCGTTAAAATCCTGTTTTGAATCGAAAAACAAACTTTCTTAGTGTTTGTGAAATTTGGTGAAAAGTTATGTAGCAAAAGATACGATACGAATGATCTAAAAACACGTTATTTGAACTCCTCAAAGCGTTAAAAGTTTGTTTTGAATCGAAAAACAAACTTTCTTAGTCTTTGAAAATTTGGTGAAAAGTTATGTAGTAAAAGATACGATACAAATGATCTAAAAACACGTTATTTGAACTCCTCAAAGCGTTAAAATGTTGTTTTGAATCGAAAAACAAACTTTATTAGTGTTTGTGGAATTTGGTGAAAAGTTATGTAGTAAAAGATACGATACAAATGATATAAAAACACGTTATTTGAACTCCTCAAAGCGTTAAAAGTGTGTTTTGAATCGAAAAACAAACTTTCTTAGTGTTTGTAAAATTTGGTGAAAAGTTATGTAGCAAAAGATACGATACAAATGATCTAAAAACACGTTATCTGAACTCCTCAAAGCGTTAAAATCTTGTTTTGAATCGAAAAACAAACTTTATTACTGTTTGTGAAATTTTGTGAAAACTTATGTAGCAAAAGATACGATACAAATGATCTAAAAACACGTTATTTGAACTCCTCAAAGCGTTAAAATCTTGTTTTGAATCGAAAAACACACTTTCTTAGTGTTTGTGAAATTTGGTGAAAAGTTATATAGTAAAAGATACGATACAAATGATCTAAAAACACGTTATTTGAACTCCTCAAAGCGTTAAAAGCTTGTTTTGAATCGAAAAACAAACTTTCTTAGTCTTTGTAAAATTTGGTGAAAAGTTATGTAGTAAAAGATACAATACAAATGATCTAAAAATACGTTATTTGAACTCCTCAAAGCGTTAAAATCTTGTTTTGAATCGAAAAACAATCTTTATTAGAGTTTGTGGAATTTGGTGAAAAGTTATGTAGTAAAAGATACGATACAAATGATATAAAAACACGTTATTTGAACTCCTCAAAGCGTTAAAAGTGTGTTTTGAATCGAAAAACAAACTTTCTTAGTTTTTGTAAAATTTGGTGAAAAGTTATGTAGCAAAAGATACGATACAAATGATCTAAAAACACGTTATTTGAACTCCTCAAAGCGTTAAAATCTTGTTTTGAATCGAAAAACAAACTTTATTACTGTTTGTGAAATTTTGTGAAAACTTATGTAGCAAAAGATACGATACAAATGATCTAAAAACACGTTATTTGAACTCCTCAAAGCGTTAAAATCTTGTTTTGAATCGAAAAACACACTTTCTTAGTGTTTGTGAAATTTGGTGAAAAGTTATATAGTAAAAGATACGATACAAATGATCTAAAAACACGTTATTTGAACTCCTCAAAGCGTTGAAAGCTTGTTTTGAATCGAAAAACAAACTTTCTTAGTCTTTGTAAAATTTGGTGAAAAGTTATGTAGTAAAAGATACAATACAAATGATCTAAAAACACGTTATTCGAACTCCTCAAAGCGTTAAAATCTTGTTTTGAATCAAAAAACAAACTTTCTTAGTGTTTGTAAAATTTGGTGAAAAGTTATGTAGTAAAAGATACAATACAAATGATCTAAAAACAAGTTATTTGAACTCCTCAAAGCGTTAAAATCCTGTTTTGAATCGAAAAACAAACTTTCTTAGTGTTTGTTAAATTTGGTGAAAAGTTATGTAGCAAAAGATACGATACGAATGATCTAAAAACACGTTATTTGAACTCCTCAAAGCGTTAAAAGTTTGTTTTGAATCGAAAAACAAACTTTCTTAGTCTTTGTAAAATTTGGTGAAAAGTTATGTAGTAAAAGATACGATACAAATGATCTAAAAACATGTTATTTGAACTCCTCAAAGCGTTAAAATCCTGTTTTGAATCGAAAAACAAACTTTCTTAGTGTTTGTGAAATTTGGTGAAAAGTTATGCAGCAAAAGATACGATACGAATGATCTAAAAACACGTTATTTGAACTCCTCAAAGCGTTAAAATCTTGTTTTGAATCGAAAAACAAACTTTCTTAGTGTTTGTAAAATTTGGTGAAAAGTTATGTAGTAAAAGATACGATACAAATGATCTAAAAACATGTTATTTGACCTCCTCAAAGCGTTAAAATCCTGTTTTGAATCGAAAAACAAACTTTCTTAGTGTTTGTGAAATTTGGTGAAAAGTTATGCAGCAAAAGATACGATACGAATGATCTAAAAACACGTTATTCGAACTCCTCAAAGCGTTAAAATCTTGTTTTGAATCGAAAAACAAACTTTCTTAGTGTTTGTAAAATTTGGTGAAAAGTTATGTAGTAAAAGATACGATACAAATGATCTAAAAACATGTTATTTGAACTCCTCAAAGCGTTAAAATCCTGTTTTGAATCGAAAAACAAACTTTCTTAGTGTTTGTGAAATTTGGTGAAAAGTTATGCAGCAAAAGATACGATACGAATGATCTAAAAACACGTTATTTGAACTCCTCAAAGCGTTAAAATCTTGTTTTGAATCGAAAAACAAACTTTCTTAGTGTTTGTGAGATTTGGTGAAAAGTTATATAGTAAAAGATACGGTACAAATGATCTAAAAACACGTTATTCGAACTCCTCAAAGCGTTAAAATCTTGTTTTGAATCGAAAAACAAACTTTCTTAGTGTTTGTAAAATTTGGTGAAAAGTTATGTAGTAAAAGATACGATACAAATGATCTAAAAACACATTATTTGAACTCCTCAAAGCGTTAAAATCTTATTTTGAATCGAAAAACAAACTTTCTTAGTCTTTGTAAAATTTGGTGAAAAGTTATGTAGTAAAAGATACAATACAAATGATCTAAAAACATGTTATTCGAACTCCTCAAAGCGTTAAAATCTTGTTTTGAATCGAAAAACAAACTTTCTTTGTGTTTGTAAAATTTGGTGAAAAGTTATGTAGTAAAAGATACGATACGAATGATCTAAAAACATGTTATTTGAACTCCTCAAAGCGTTAAAATCCTGTTTTGAATCGAAAAACAAACTTTCTTAGTGTTTGTGAAATTTGGTGAAAAGTTATGTAGCAAAAGATTCGACGAATGATCTAAAAACACGTTATTTGAACTCCTCAAAGCGTTAAAATCTTGTTTTGAATCGAAAAACAAACTTTCTTAGTGTTTGTAAAATTTGGTGAAAAGTTATGTAGTAAAAGATACGATACAAATGATCTAAAAACACGTTATTCGTACTCCTCAAAGCGTTAAAATCTTGTTTTGAATCGAAAAACAAACTTTCTTAGCCTTTGTAAAATTTGGTGAAAAGTTATGTAGTAAAAGATACGATACAAATGATCTAAAAACATGTTATTCGAACTCCTCAAAGCGTTAAAATCTAGTTTTGAATCGAAAAACAAACTTTCTTAGCCTTTGTAAAATTTGGTGAAAAGTTATGTAGTAAAAGATACGATACAAATGATCTAAAAACACGTTATTTGAACTCCTCAAAGCGTTAAAATCTTGTTTTGAATCGAAAAACAAACTTTCTTAGCCTTTGTAAAATTTGGTGAAAAGTTATGTAGTAAAAGATACGATACAAATGATCTAAAAACATGTTATTCGAACTCCTCAAAGCGTTAAAATCTTGTTTTGAATCGAAAAACAAACTTTCTTAGTGTTTGAAAAATTTGGTGAAAAGTTATGTAGTAAAAGAAACGATACAAATGATCTAAAAACACGTTATTCGTACTCCTCAAAGCGTTAAAATCTTGTTTTGAATCGAAAAACAAACTTTCTTAGTGTTTGTAAAATTTGGTGAAAAGTTATGCAGCAAAACATACGATACAAATGATCTAAAAACACGTTATTTGAACTCCTCAAAGCGTTAAAATCCTGTTTTGAATCGAAAAACAAACTTTCTTAGTGTTTGTGAAATTTGGTGAAAAGTTATGTAGCAAAAGATACGATACGAATGATCTAAAAACACGTTATTTGAACTCCTCAAAGCGTTAAAAGTTTGTTTTGAATCGAAAAACAAACTTTCTTAGTCTTTGTAAAATTTGGTGAAAAGTTATGTAGTAAAAGATACGATACAAATGATCTAAAAACACGTTATTTGAACTCCTCAAAGCGTTAAAATCTTGTTTTGAATCGAAAAACAAACTTTATTAGTGTTTGTGGAATTTGGTGAAAAGTTATGTAGTAAAAGATACGATACAAATGATATAAAAACACGTTATTTGAACTCCTCAAAGCGTTAAAAGTGTGTTTTGAATCGAAAAACAAACTTTCTTAGTGTTTGTAAAATTTGGTGAAAAGTTATGTAGCAAAAGATACGATACAAATGATCTAAAAACACGTTATTTGAACTCCTCAAAGCGTTAAAATCTTGTTTTGAATTGAAAAACAAACTTTGTTACTGTTTGTGAAATTTTGTGAAAACTTATGTAGCAAAAGATACGATACAAATGATCTGAAAACACGTTATTTGAACTCCTCAAAGCGTTAAAATCTTGTTTTGAATCGAAAAACACACTTTCTTAGTGTTTGTGAAATTTGGTGAAAAGTTATATAGTAAAAGATACGATACAAATGATCTAAAAACACGTTATTTGAACTCCTCAAAGCGTTAAAAGCTTGTTTTGAATCGAAAAACAAACTTTCTTAGTCTTTGTAAAATTTGGTGAAAAGTTATGTAGTAAAAGATACAATACAAATGATCTAAAAACACGTTATTTGAACTCCTCAAAGCGTTAAAATCTTGTTTTGAATCGAAAAACAAACTTTATTAGTGTTTGTGGAATTTGGTGAAAAGTTATGTAGTAAAAGATACGATACAAATGATATAAAAACACGTTATTTGAACTCCTCAAAGCGTTAAAAGTGTGTTTTGAATCGAAAAATAAACTTTCTTAGTTTTTGTAAAATTTGGTGAAAAGTTATGTAGCAAAAGATACGATACAAATGATCTAAAAACACGTTATTTGAACTCCTCAAAGCGTTAAAATCTTGTTTTGAATCGAAAAACAAACTTTATTACTGTTTGTGAAATTTTGTGAAAACTTATGTAGCAAAAGATACGATACAAATGATCTAAAAACACGTTATTTGAACTCCTCAAAGCGTTAAAATCTTGTTTTGAATCGAAAAACACA
The DNA here is from genome assembly GCA_946800325.1 of Luzula sylvatica. Classification (NCBI taxonomy): domain Eukaryota; kingdom Viridiplantae; phylum Streptophyta; class Magnoliopsida; order Poales; family Juncaceae; genus Luzula; species Luzula sylvatica. Next base: position 3,224,137 of record OX326958.1, on the reverse strand, counting down.
CTTTCTTAGTGTTTGTGAAATTTGGTGAAAAGTTATATAGTAAAAGATACGATACAAATGATCTAAAAACACGTTATTTGAACTCCTCAAAGCGTTAAAAGCTTGTTTTGAATCGAAAAACAAACTTTCTTAGTCTTTGTAAAATTTGGTGAAAAGTTATGTAGTAAAAGATACAATACAAATGATCTAAAAACACGTTATTCGAACTCCTCAAAGCGTTAAAATCTTGTTTTGAATCGAAAAATAATCTTTCTTAGTGTTTGTAAAATTTGGTGAAAAGTTATGTAGTAAAAGATACAATACAAATGATCTAAAAACACGTTATTTGAACTCCTCAAAGCGTTAAAATCTTGTTTTGAATCGAAAAACACACTTTCTTAGTGTTTGTGAAATTTGGTGAAAAGTTATATAGTAAAAGATACGATACAAATGATCTAAAAACACGTTATTTGAACTCCTCAAAGCGTTAAAAGCTTGTTTTGAATCGAAAAACAAACTTTCTTAGTCTTTGTAAAATTTGGTGAAAAGTTATGTAGTAAAAGATACAATACAAATGATCTAAAAACAAGTTATTTGAACTCCTCAAAGCGTTAAAATCCTGTTTTGAATCGAAAAACAAACTTTCTTAGTGTTTGTTAAATTTGGTGAAAAGTTATGTAGCAAAAGATACGATACGAATGATCTAAAAACACGTTATTTGAACTCCTCAAAGCGTTAAAAGTTTGTTTTGAATCGAAAAACAAACTTTCTTAGTCTTTGTAAAATTTGGTGAAAAGTTATGTAGTAAAAGATACGATACAAATGATCTAAAAACACGTTATTCGAACTCCTCAAAGCGTTAAAATCTTGTTTTGAATCGAAAAACAAACTTTCTTAGTGTTTGTAAAATTTGGTGAAAAGTTATGTAGTAAAAGATACGATACAAATGATCTAAAAACATGTTATTTGAACTCCTCAAAGCGTTAAAATCCTGTTTTGAATCGAAAAACAAACTTTCTTAGTGTTTGTGAAATTTGGTGAAAAGTTATGCAGCAAAAGATACGATATGAATGATCTAAAAACACGTTATTTGAACTCCTCAAAGCGTTAAAATCTTGTTTTGAATCGAAAAACAAACTTTCTTAGTGTTTGTGAGATTTGGTGAAAAGTTATATAGTAAAAGATACGGTACAAATGATCTAAAAACACGTTATTCGAACTCCTCAAAGCGTTAAAATCTTGTTTTGAATCGAAAAACAAACTTTCTTAGTGTTTGTAAAATTTGGTGAAAAGTTATGTAGTAAAAGATACGATACAAATGATCTAAAAACACATTATTTGAACTCCTCAAAGCGTTAAAATCTTATTTTGAATCGAAAAACAAACTTTCTTAGTCTTTGTAAAATTTGGTGAAAAGTTATGTAGTAAAAGATACAATACAAATGATCTAAAAACATGTTATTCGAACTCCTCAAAGCGTTAAAATCTTGTTTTGAATCGAAAAACAAACTTTCTTTGTGTTTGTAAAATTTGGTGAAAAGTTATGTAGCAAAAGATTCGACGAATGATCTAAAAACACGTTATTTCAACTCCTCAAAGCGTTAAAATCTTGTTTTGAATCGAAAAACAAACTTTCTTAGTGTTTGTGAAATTTGGTGAAAAGTTATGTAGCAAAAGATACGATACGAATGATCTAAAAACACGTTATTTGAACTCCTCAAAGCGTTAAAAGTTTGTTTTGAATCGAAAAACAAACTTTCTTAGTCTTTGTAAAATTTGGTGAAAAGTTATGTAGTAAAAGATACGATACAAATGATCTAAAAACACGTTATTTGGACTCCTCAAAGCGTTAAAATCTTGTTTTGAATCGAAAAACAAACTTTATTAGTGTTTGTGGAATTTGGTGAAAAGTTATGTAGTAAAAGATACGATACAAATGATATAAAAACACGTTATTTGAACTCCTCAAAGCTTTAAAAGTGTGTTTTGAATCGAAAAACAAACTTTCTTAGTGTTTGTAAAATTTGGTGAAAAGTTATGTAGCAAAAGATACGATACAAATGATCTAAAAACACGTTATTTGAACTCCTCAAAGCGTTAAAATCTTGTTTTGAATCGAAAAACAAACTTTATTACTGTTTGTGAAATTTTGTGAAAACTTATGTAGCAAAAGATACGATACAAATGATCTAAAAACACGTTATTTGAACTCCTCAAAGCGTTAAAATCTTGTTTTGAATCGAAAAACACACTTTCTTAGTGTTTGTGAAATTTGGTGAAAAGTTATATAGTAAAAGATACGATACAAATGATCTAAAAACACGTTATTTGAACTCCTCAAAGCGTTAAAAGCTTGTTTTGAATCGAAAAACAAACTTTCTTAGTCTTTGTAAAATTTGGTGAAAAGTTATGTAGTAAAAGATACCATACAAATGATCTAAAAACACGTTATTTGAACTCCTCAAAGCGTTAAAATCTTGTTTTGAATCGAAAAACAAACTTTATTAGTGTTTGTGGAATTTGGTGAAAAGTTATGTAGTAAAAGATACGATACAAATGATATAAAAACACGTTATTTGAACTCCTCAAAGCGTTAAAAGTGTGTTTTGAATCGAAAAACAAACTTTCTTAGTTTTTGTAAAATTTGGTGAAAAGTTATGTAGCAAAAGATACGATACAAATGATCTAAAAACACGTTATTTGAACTCCTCAAAGCGTTAAAATCTTGTTTTGAATCGAAAAACAAACTTTATTACTGTTTGTGAAATTTTGTGAAAACTTATGTAGCAAAAGATACGATACAAATGATCTAAAAACACGTTATTTGAACTCCTCAAAGCGTTAAAATCTTGTTTTGAATCGAAAAACACACTTTCTTAGTGTTTGTGAAATTTGGTGAAAAGTTATATAGTAAAAGATACGATACAAATGATCTAAAAACACGTTATTTGAACTCCTCAAAGCGTTAAAAGCTTGTTTTGAATCGAAAAACAAACTTTCTTAGTCTTTGTAAAATTTGGTGAAAAGTTATGTAGTAAAAGATACAATACAAATGATCTAAAAACACGTTATTCGAACTCCTCAAAGCGTTAAAATCTTGTTTTGAATCGAAAAACAATCTTTCTTAGTGTTTGTAAAATTTGGTGAAAAGTTATGTAGTAAAAGATACAATACAAATGATCTAAAAACACGTTATTCGAACTCCTCAAAGCGTTAAAATCTTGTTTTGAATCAAAAAACAAACTTTCTTAGTGTTTGTAAAATTTGGTGAAAAGTTATGTAGTAAAAGATACAATACAAATGATCTAAAAACAAGTTATTTGAACTCCTGAAAGCGTTAAAATCCTGTTTTGAATCGAAAAACAAACTTTCTTAGTGTTTGTTAAATTTGGTGAAAAGTTATGTAGCAAAAGATACGATACGAATGATCTAAAAACACGTTATTTGAACTCCTCAAAGCGTTAAAAGTTTGTTTTGAATCGAAAAACAAACTTTCTTAGTCTTTATAAAATTTGGTGAAAAGTTATGTAGTAAAAGATACGATACAAATGATCTAAAAACACGTTATTCGAACTCCTCAAAGCGTTAAAATCTTGTTTTGAATCGAAAAACAAACTTTCTTAGTGTTTGTAAAATTTGGTGAAAAGTTATGTAGTAAAAGATACGATACAAATAATCTAAAAACATGTTATTTGAACTCCTCAAAGCGTTAAAATCCTGTTTTGAATCGAAAAACAAACTTTCTTAGTGTTTGTGAAATTTGGTGAAAAGTTATGCAGCAAAAGATACGATACGAATGATCTAAAAACACGTTATTTGAACTCCTCAAAGCGTTAAAATCTTGTTTTGAATCGAAAAACAAACTTTCTTAGTGTTTGTGAGATTTGGTGAAAAGTTATATAGTAAAAGATACGGTACAAATGATCTAAAAACACGTTATTCGAACTCCTCAAAGCGTTAAAATCTTGTTTTGAATCGAAAAACAAACTTTCTTAGTGTTTGTAAAATTTGGTGAAAAGTTATGTAGTAAAAGATACGATACAAATGATCTAAAAACACATTATTTGAACTCCTCAAAGCGTTAAAATCTTATTTTGAATCGAAAAACAAACTTTCTTAGTCTTTGTAAAATTTGGTGAAAAGTTATGTAGTAAAAGATACGATACAAATGATCTAAAAACATGTTATTCGAACTCCTCAAAGCGTTAAAATCTTGTTTTGAATCGAAAAACAAACTTTCTTTGTGTTTGTAAAATTTGGTGAAAAGTTATGTAGTAAAAGATACGATACAAATGATCTAAAAACACGTTATTTGAACTCCTCAAAGCGTTAAAATCTTGTTTTGAATCGAAAAACAAACTTTATTAGTGTTTGTGGAATTTGGTGAAAAGTTATGTAGTAAAAGATACGATACAAATGATATAAAAACACGTTATTTGAACTCCTCAAAGCGTTAAAAGTGTGTTTTGAATCGAAAAACAAACTTTCTTAGTTTTTGTAAAATTTGGTGAAAAGTTATGTAGCAAAAGATACGATACAAATGATCTAAAAACACGTTATTTGAACTCCTCAAAGCGTTAAAATCTTGTTTTGAATCGAAAAACAAACTTTATTACTGTTTGTGAAATTTTGTGAAAACTTATGTAGCAAAAGATACGATACAAATGATCTAAAAACACGTTATTTGAACTCCTCAAAGCGTTAAAATCTTGTTTTGAATCGAAAAACACACTTTCTTAGTGTTTGTGAAATTTGGTGAAAAGTTATATAGTAAAAGATACGATACAAATGATCTAAAAACACGTTATTTGAACTCCTCAAAGCGTTAAAAGCTTGTTTTGAATCGAAAAACAAACTTTCTTAGTCTTTGTAAAATTTGGTGAAAAGTTATGTAGTAAAAGATACAATACAAATGATCTAAAAACACGTTATTCGAACTCCTCAAAGCGTTAAAATCTTGTTTTGAATCGAAAAACAATCTTTCTTAGTGTTTGTAAAATTTGGTGAAAAGTTATGTAGTAAAAGATACAATACAAATGATCTAAAAACACGTTATTCGAACTCCTAAAAGCGTTAAAATCTTGTTTTGAATCAAAAAACAAACTTTCTTAGTGTTTGTAAAATTTGGTGAAAAGTTATGTAGTAAAAGATACAATACAAATGATCTAAAAACAAGTTATTTGAACTCCTCAAAGCGTTAAAATCCTGTTTTGAATCGAAAAACAAACTTTCTTAGTGTTTGTTAAATTTGGTGAAAAGTTATGTAGCAAAAGATACGATACGAATGATCTAAAAACACGTTATTTGAACTCCTCAAAGCGTTAAAAGTTTGTTTTGAATCGAAAAACAAACTTTCTTAGTCTTTGTAAAATTTGGTGAAAAGTTATGTAGTAAAAGATACGATACAAATGATCTAAAAACACGTTATTCGAACTCCTCAAAGCGTTAAAATCTTGTTTTGAATCGAAAAACAAACTTTCTTAGTGTTTGTAAAATTTGGTGAAAAGTTATGTAGTAAAAGATACGATACAAATGATCTAAAAACATGTTATTTGAACTCCTCAAAGCGTTAAAATCCTGTTTTGAATCGAAAAACAAACTTTCTTAGTGTTTGTGAAATTTGGTGAAAAGTTATGCAGCAAAAGATACGATACGAATGATCTAAAAACACGTTATTTGAACTCCTCAAAGCGTTAAAATCTTGTTTTGAATCGAAAAACAAACTTTCTTAGTGTTTGTGAGATTTGGTGAAAAGTTATATAGTAAAAGATACGGTACAAATGATCTAAAAACACGTTATTCGAACTCCTCAAAGCGTTAAAATCTTGTTTTGAATCGAAAAACAAACTTTCTTAGTGTTTGTAAAATTTGGTGAAAAGTTATGTAGTAAAAGATACGATACAAATGATCTAAAAACACATTATTTGAACTCCTCAAAGCGTTAAAATCTTATTTTGAATCGAAAAACAAACTTTCTTAGTCTTTGTAAAATTTGGTGAAAAGTTATGTAGTAAAAGATACGATACAAATGATCTAAAAACATGTTATTCGAACTCCTCAAAGCGTTAAAATCTTGTTTTGAATCGAAAAACAAACTTTCTTTGTGTTTGTAAAATTTGGTGAAAAGTTATGTAGTAAAAGATACGATACAAATGATCTAAAAACACGTTATTTGAACTCCTCAAAGCGTTAAAATCTAGTTTTGAATCGAAAAACAAACTTTATTAGTGTTTGTGGAATTTGGTGAAAAGTTATGTAGTAAAAGATACGATACAAATGATATAAAAACACGTTATTTGAACTCCTCAAAGCGTTAAAAGTGTGTTTTGAATCGAAAAACAAACTTTCTTAGTTTTTGTAAAATTTGGTGAAAAGTTATGTAGCAAAAGATACGATACAAATGATCTAAAAACACGTTATTTGAACTCCTCAAAGCGTTAAAATCTTGTTTTGAATCGAAAAACAAACTTTATTACTGTTTGTGAAATTTTGTGAAAACTTATGTAGCAAAAGATACGATACAAATGATCTAAAAACACGTTATTTGAACTCCTCAAAGCGTTAAAATCTTGTTTTGAATCGAAAAACACACTTTCTTAGTGTTTGTGAAATTTGGTGAAAAGTTATATAGTAAAAGATACGATACAAATGATCTAAAAACACGTTATTTGAACTCCTCAAAGCGTTAAAAGCTTGTTTTGAATCGAAAAACAAACTTTCTTAGTCTTTGTAAAATTTGGTGAAAAGTTATGTAGTAAAAGATACAATACAAATGATCTAAAAACACGTTATTCGAACTCCTCAAAGCGTTAAAATCTTGTTTTGAATCGAAAAACAATCTTTCTTAGTGTTTGTAAAATTTGGTGAAAAGTTATGTAGTAAAAGATACAATACAAATGATCTAAAAACACGTTATTCGAACTCCTAAAAGCGTTAAAATCTTGTTTTGAATCAAAAAACAAACTTTCTTAGTGTTTGTAAAATTTGGTGAAAAGTTATGTAGTAAAAGATACAATACAAATGATCTAAAAACAAGTTATTTGAACTCCTCAAAGCGTTAAAATCCTGTTTTGAATCGAAAAACAAACTTTCTTAGTGTTTGTTAAATTTGGTGAAAAGTTATGTAGCAAAAGATACGATACGAATGATCTAAAAACACGTTATTTGAACTCCTCAAAGCGTTAAAAGTTTGTTTTGAATCGAAAAACAAACTTTCTTAGTCTTTGTAAAATTTGGTGAAAAGTTATGTAGTAAAAGATACGATACAAATGATCTAAAAACACGTTATTCGAACTCCTCAAAGCGTTAAAATCTTGTTTTGAATCGAAAAACAAACTTTCTTAGTGTTTGTAAAATTTGGTGAAAAGTTATGTAGTAAAAGATACGATACAAATGATCTAAAAACATGTTATTTGAACTCCTCAAAGCGTTAAAATCCTGTTTTGAATCGAAAAACAAACTTTCTTAGTGTTTGTGAAATTTGGTGAAAAGTTATGCAGCAAAAGATACGATACGAATGATCTAAAAACACGTTATTTGAACTCCTCAAAGCGTTAAAATCTTGTTTTGAATCGAAAAACAAACTTTCTTAGTGTTTGTGAGATTTGGTGAAAAGTTATATAGTAAAAGATACGGTACAAATGATCTAAAAACACGTTATTCGAACTCCTCAAAGCGTTAAAATCTTGTTTTGAATCGAAAAACAAACTTTCTTAGTGTTTGTAAAATTTGGTGAAAAGTTATGTAGTAAAAGATACGATACAAATGATCTAAAAACACATTATTTGAACTCCTCAAAGCGTTAAAATCTTATTTTGAATCGAAAAACAAACTTTCTTAGTCTTTGTAAAATTTGGTGAAAAGTTATGTAGTAAAAGATACGATACAAATGATCTAAAAACATGTTATTCGAACTCCTCAAAGCGTTAAAATCTTGTTTTGAATCGAAAAACAAACTTTCTTAGTGTTTGTAAAATTTGGTGAAAAGTTATGTAGTAAAAGATACGAAACGAATGATCTAAAAACATGTTATTTGAACTCCTCAAAGCGTTAAAATCCTGTTTTGAATCGAAAAACAAACTTTCTTAATGTTTGTGAAATTTGGTGAAAAGTTATGTATCAAAAGATTCGACGAATGATCTAAAAACACGTTATTTGAACTCCTCAAAGCGTTAAAATCTTGTTTTGAATCGAAAAACAAACTTTCTTAGTGTTTGTAAAATTTGGTGAAAAGTTATGTAGTAAAAGATACGATACAAATGATCTAAAAACACGTTATTCGTACTCCTCAAAGCGTTAAAATCTTGTTTTGAATCGAAAAACAAACTTTCTTAGCCTTTGTAAAATTTGGTGAAAAGTTATGTAGTAAAAGATACGATACAAATGATCTAAAAACATGTTATTCGAACTCCTCAAAGCGTTAAAATCTAGTTTTGAATCGAAAAACAAACTTTCTTAGCCTTTGTAAAATTTGGTGAAAAGTTATGTAGTAAAAGATACGATACAAATGATCTAAAAACACGTTATTTGAACTCCTCAAAGCGTTAAAATCTTGTTTTGAATCGAAAAACAAACTTTCTTAGCCTTTGTAAAATTTGGTGAAAAGTTATGTAGTAAAAGATACGATACAAATGATCTAAAAACATGTTATTCGAACTCCTCAAAGCGTTAAAATCTTGTTTTGAATCGAAAAACAAACTTTCTTAGTGTTTGAAAAATTTGGTGAAAAGTTATGTAGTAAAAGAAACGATACAAATGATCTAAAAACACGTTATTCGTACTCCTCAAAGCGTTAAAATCTTGTTTTGAATCGAAAAACAAACTTTCTTAGTGTTTGTAAAATTTGGTGAAAAGTTATGTAGTAAAAGATACGATACAAATGATCTAAAAACATGTTATTTGAACTCCTCAAAGCGTTAAAATCCTGTTTTGAATCGAAAAACAAACTTTCTTAGTGTTTGTGAAATTTGGTGAAAAGTTATGCAGCAAAAGATACGATACAAATGATCTAAAAACACGTTATTTGAACTCCTCTAAGCGTTAAAATCTTGTTTTGAATCGAAAAACAAACTTTCTTAGTCTTTGTAAAATTTGGTGAAAAGTTATGTAGTAAAAGATACAATACAAATGATCTAAAAACACGTTATTCGTACTCCTCAAAGCGTTAAAATCTTGTTTTGAATCGAAAAACAAACTTTCTTAGTGTTTGTAAAATTTGGTGAAAAGTTATGTAGTAAAAGATACGATACAAATGATCTAAAAACATGTTATTTGAACTCCTCAAAGCATTAAAATCCTGTTTTGAATCGAAAAACAAACTTTCTTAGTGTTTGTGAAATTTAGTGAAAAGTTATGCAGCAAAAGATACGATACAAATGATCTAAAAACACGTTATTTGAACTCCTCAAAGCGTTAAAATCTTGTTTTGAATCGAAAAACAAACTTTCTTAGTGTTTGTGAAATTTGGTCAAAAGTTATGTAGTAAAAGATACGGTACAAATGATATAAAAACACGTTATTTGAACTCCTCAAAGCGTTAAAAGTGTGTTTTCAATCGAAAAACGAACTTTCTTAGTGTTTGGGAAATTTGGTTAAAAGTTATGTAGTAAAAGATACGATACAAATGATCTAAAAACACGTTATTTGAACTCCTCAAAGCGTTAAAATCTTGCATTGAATCGAAAAACAAACTTTCTTAGTGTTTGTGAAATTTGGTGAAAACTTATGTAGTAAAAGATACGATACAAATGATCTAAAAACACGTTATTTGAACTCCTCAAAGCGTTAAAAGCTTGTTTTGAATCGAAAAACAAACTTTCTTAGTGTTTGTAAAATTTGGTGAAAAGTTATGTAGTAAAAGATACGATACAAATGATCTAAAAACACGTTATTCGTACTCCTCAAAGCGTTAAAATCTTGTTTTGAATCGAAAAACAAACTTTCTTAGTGTTTGTAAAATTTGGTGAAAAGTTATGTAGGAAAAGATACGATACAAATGATCTAAAAACATGTTATTTGAACTCCTCAAAGCGTTAAAATCCTGTTTTGAATCGAAAAACAAACTTTCTTAGTGTTTGTGAAATTTGGTGAAAAGTTATGTAGCAAAAGATACGATACGAATGATCTAAAAACACGTTATTTGTACTCCTCAAAGCGTTAAATGTTTTTTTTGAATCGAAAAACAAACTTTCTTAGTCTTTGTAAAATTTGGTGAAAAGTTATGTAGTAAAAGATACGATACAAATGATCTAAAAACACGTTATTCGAACTCCTCAAAGCGTTAAAATCCTGTTTTGAATCGAAAAACAAACTTTCTTAGTGTTTGTAAAATTTGGTGAAAAGTTATGTAGTAAAAGATACGATACAAATGATCTAAAAACACGTTATTCGTACTCCTCAAAGCGTTAAAATCTTGTTTTGAATCGAAAAACAAAATTTCTTAGTGTTTGTAAAATTTGGTGAAAAGTTATGTAGTAAAAGATACGATACAAATGATCTAAAAACATGTTATTTGAACTCCTCAAAGCGTTAAAATCCTGTTTTGAATCGAAAAACAAACTTTCTTAGTGTTTGTGAAATTTGGTGAAAAGTTATGCAGCAAAAGATACGATACGAATGATCTAAAAACACGTTATTTTAACTCCTCAAAGCGTTAAAATCTTGTTGTGAATCGAAAAACAAACTTTCTTAGTGTTTGTGAGATTTGGTGAAAAGTTATATAGTAAAAGATACGGTACAAATGATCTAAAAACACGTTATTCGAACTCCTCAAAGCGTTAAAATCTTGTTTTGAATCGAAAAACAAACTTTCTTAGTGTTTGTAAAATTTGGTGAAAAGTTATGTAGTAAAAGATACGATACAAATGATCTAAAAACACATTATTTGAACTCCTCAAAGCGCTAAAATCTTATTTTGAATCGAAAAACAAACTTTCTTAGTCTTTGTAAAATTTGGTGAAAAGTTATGTAGTAAAAGATACGATACAAATGATCTAAAAACATGTTATTCGAACTCCTCAAAGCGTTAAAATCTTGTTTTGAATCGAAAAACAAACTTTCTTTGTGTTTGTAAAATTTGGTGAAAAGTTATGTAGTAAAAGATACGATATGAATGATCTAAAAACATGTTATTTGAACTCCTCAAAGCGTTAAAATCCTGTTTTGAATCGAAAAACAAACTTTCTTAGTGTTTGTTAAATTTGGTGAAATGTTATGTAGCAAAAGATTCGACGAATGATCTAAAAACACGTTATTTGAACTCCTCAAAGCGTTAAAATCTTGTTTTGAATCGAAAAACAAACTTTCTTAGTGTTTGTAAAATTTGGTGAAAAGTTATGTAGTAAAAGATACGATACAAATGATCTAAAAACACGTTATTCGTACTCCTCAAAGCGTTAAAATCTTGTTTTGAATCGAAAAACAAACTTTCTTAGTGTTTGTAAAATTTGGTGAAAAGTTATGTAGTAAAAGATATGATACAAATGATCTAAAAACATGTTATTTGAACTCCTCAAAGCGTTAAAATCCTGTTTTGAATCGAAAAACAAACTTTCTTAGTGTTTGTGAAATTTGGTGAAAAGTTATGCAGCAAAAGATACGATACAAATGATATAAAAACACGTTATTTGAACTCCTCAAAGCGTTAAAATCTTGTTTTGAATCGAAAAACAAACATTCTTAGTGTTTGTGAAATTTGGTGAAAAGTTATGTAGTAAAAGATATGGTACATATGATATAAAAACACGTTATTTGAACTCCTCAAAGCGTTAAAAGTGTGTTTTGAATCGAAAAACGAAATTTCTTAGTGTTTGTAAAATTTGGTGAAAACTAATGTACTAAAAGATACGATACAAATGATCTAAAAACACGTTATTTGAACTCTTCAAAGCGTTAAAATCTTGCATTGAATCGAAAAACAAACTTTCTCAGTGTGTGAAATTTGGTGAAAACTTATGTACTAAAAGATACGATACAAATGATCTAAAAACACGTTATTTGAACTCCTCAAAGCGTCAAAATCGTGTTTTGAATCGAAAAACAAACTTTCTTAGTGTTTGAGAAATTTGGTGAAAAGTTATGTAGTAAAAGATACGATACAAATGATCTAAAAACACGTTATTTGAACTCCTCAAAGCGTTAAAATCTTGTTTTGAATCGAAAAACAAACTTTATTAGTGTTTGTGGAATTTGGTGAAAAGTTATGTAGTAAAAGATACGATACAAATGATATAAAAACACGTTATTTGAACTCCTCAAAGCGTTAAAAGTGTGTTTTGAATCGAAAAACAAACTTTCTTAGTTTTTGTAAAATTTGGTGAAAAGTTATGTAGCGAAAGATACGATACAAATGATCTAAAAACACGTTATTTGAACTCCTCAAAGCGTTAAAATCTTGTTTTGAATCGAAAAACAAACTTTATTACTGTTTGTTAAATTTTGTGAAAACTTATGTAGCAAAAGATACGATACAAATGATCTAAAAACACGTTATTTGAACTCCTCAAAGCGTTAAAATCATGTTTTGAATCGAAAAACACACTTTCTTAGTGTTTGTGAAATTTGGTGAAAAGTTATATAGTAAAAGATACGATACAAATGATCTAAAAACACGTTATTTGAACTCCTCAAAGCGTTAAAAGCTTGTTTTGAATCGAAAAACAAACTTTCTTAGTCTTTGTAAAATTTGGTGAAAAGTTATGTAGTAAAAGATACAATACAAATGATCTAAAAACACGTTATTTGAACTCCTCAAAGCGTTAAAATCTTGTTTTGAATCGAAAAACAAACTTTATTAGTGTTTGTGGAATTTGGTGAAAAGTTATGTAGTAAAAGATACGATACAAATGATATAAAAACACGTTATTTGAACTCCTCAAAGCGTTAAAAGTGTGTTTTGAATTGAAAAACAAACTTTCTTAGTTTTTGTAAAATTTGGTGAAAAGTTATGTAGCAAAAGATACGATACAAATGATCTAAAAACACGTTATTTGAACTCCTCAAAGCGTTAAAATCTTGTTTTGAATCGAAAAACAAACTTTATTACTGTTTGTGAAATTTTGTGAAAACTTATGTAGCAAAAGATACGATACAAATGATCTAAAAACACGTTATTTGAACTCCTCAAAGCGTTAAAATCTTGTTTTGAATCGAAAAACACACTTTCTTAGTGTTTGTGAAATTTGGTGAAAAGTTATATAGTAAAAGATACGATACAAATGATCTAAAAACACGTTATTTGAACTCCTCAAAGCGTTAAAAGCTTGTTTTGAATCGAAAAACAAACTTTCTTAGTCTTTGTAAAATTTGGTGAAAAGTTATGTAGTAAAAGATACAATACAAATGATCTAAAAACACGTTATTCGAACTCCTCAAAGCGTTAAAATCTTGTTTTGAATCGAAAAACAAACTTTATTAGTGTTTGTGGAATTTGGTGAAAAGTTATGTAGTAAAAGATACGGAACAAATTATCTAAAAACATGTTATTTGAACTACTCAAAGCGTTAAAATCTTGTTTTGAATCGAAAAACAAACTTTCTTAGTGTTTGTGAAATTTGGTGAAAAGTTATGTAGTAAAAGATACGATACAAATGATCTAAAAACACGTTATTCGAACTCCTCAAAGCGTTAAAATCTTGTTTTGAATCGAAAAACAAACTTTCTTAGTATTTGTAAAATTTGGTGAAAAGTTATGTAGTAAAAGATACGATACAAATGATCTAAAAACATGTTATTCGAACTCCTCAAAGCGTTAAAATCTTGTTTTGAATCGAAAAACAAACTTTCTTAGTGTTTGTGAAATTTGGTGAAAAGTTATATAGTAAAAGATACAGTACAAATGATCTAAAAACACGTTATTCGAACTCCTCAAAGCGTTAAAATCTTGTTTTGAATCGAAAAACAAACTTTCTTAGTGTTTGTAAAATTTGGTGAATAGTTATGTAGTAAAAGATACGATACAAATGATCTAAAAACACGTTATTTGAACTCCTCAAAGCGTTAAAATCTTGTTTTGAATCGAAAAACAAACTTTCTTAGTCTTTGTAAAATTTGGTGAAAAGTTATGTAGTAAAAGATACGATACAAATGATCTAAAAACATGTTATTCGAACTCCTCAAAGCGTTAAAATCTTGTTTTGAATCGAAAAACAAACTTTCTTAGTGTTTGTAAAATTTGGTGAAAAGTTATGTAGTAAAAGATACGATACAAATGATCTAAAAACATGTTATTTGAACTCCTCAAAGCGTTAAAATCCTGTTTTGAATCGAAAAACAAACTTTCTTAGTGTTTGTGAAATTTGGTGAAAAGTTATGTAGCAAAAGATACGATACGAATGATCTAAAAACACGTTATTTGTACTCCTCAAAGCGTTAAATGTTTTTTTTGAATCGAAAAACAAACTTTCTTAGTCTTTGTAAAATTTGGTGAAAAGTTATGTAGTAAAAGATACGATACAAATGATCTAAAAACATGTTATTCGAACTCCTCAAAGCGTTAAAATCTTGTTTTGAATCGAAAAACAAACTTTCTTAGTGTTTGTGAAATTTGGTGAAAAGTTATATAGTAAAAGATACTGTACAAATGATCTAAAAACACGTTATTTGAACTCCTCAAAGCGTTAAAATCTTGTTTTGAATCGAAAAACACACTTTCTTAGTGTTTGTGAAATTTGGTGAAAAGTTATATAGTAAAAGATACGATACAAATGATCTAAAAACACGTTATTTGAACTCCTCAAAGCGTTAAAAGCTTGTTTTGAATCGAAAAACAAACTTTCTTAGTCTTTGTAAAATTTGGTGAAAAGTTATGTAGTAAAAGATACAATACAAATGATCTAAAAACACGTTATTTGAACTCCTCAAAGCGTTAAAATCTTGTTTTGAATCGAAAAACAAACTTTATTAGTGTTTGTGGAATTTGGTGAAAAGTTATGTAGTAAAAGATACGATACAAATGATATAAAAACACGTTATTTGAACTCCTCAAAGCGTTAAAAGTGTGTTTTGAATTGAAAAACAAACTTTCTTAGTTTTTGTAAAATTTGGTGAAAAGTTATGTAGCAAAAGATACGATACAAATGATCTAAAAACACGTTATTTGAACTCCTCAAAGCGTTAAAATCTTGTTTTGAATCGAAAAACAAACTTTATTACTGTTTGTGAAATTTTGTGAAAACTTATGTAGCAAAAGATACGATACAAATGATCTAAAAACACGTTATTTGAACTCCTCAAAGCGTTAAAATCTTGTTTTGAATCGAAAAACAAACTTTCTTAGTCTTTGTAAAATTTTGTGAAAACTTATGTAGCAAAAGATACGATACAAATGATCTAAAAACACGTTATTTGAACTCCTCAAAGCGTTAAAATCATGTTTTGAATCGAAAAACACACTTTCTTAGTGTTTGTGAAATTTGGTGAAAAGTTATATAGTAAAAGATACGATACAAATGATCTAAAAACACGTTATTTGAACTCCTCAAAGCGTTAAAAGCTTGTTTTGAATCGAAAAACAAACTTTCTTAGTCTTTGTAAAATTTGGTGAAAAGTTATGTAGTAAAAGATACAATACAAATGATCTAAAAACACGTTATTTGAACTCCTCAAAGCGTTAAAATCTTGTTTTGAATCGAAAAACAAACTTTATTAGTGTTTGTGGAATTTGGTGAAAAGTTATGTAGTAAAAGATACGATACAAATGATATAAAAACACGTTATTTGAACTCCTCAAAGCGTTAAAAGTGTGTTTTGAATTGAAAAACAAACTTTCTTAGTTTTTGTAAAATTTGGTGAAAAGTTATGTAGCAAAAGATACGATACAAATGATCTAAAAACACGTTATTTGAACTCCTCAAAGCGTTAAAATCTTGTTTTGAATCGAAAAACAAACTTTATTACTGTTTGTGAAATTTTGTGAAAACTTATGTAGCAAAAGATACGATACAAATGATCTAAAAACACGTTATTTGAACTCCTCAAAGCGTTAAAATCTTGTTTTGAATCGAAAAACACACTTTCTTAGTGTTTGTGAAATTTGGTGAAAAGTTATATAGTAAAAGATACGATACAAATGATCTAAAAACACGTTATTTGAACTCCTCAAAGCGTTAAAAGCTTGTTTTGAATCGAAAAACAAACTTTCTTAGTCTTTGTAAAATTTGGTGAAAAGTTATGTAGTAAAAGATACAATACAAATGATCTAAAAACACGTTATTCGAACTCCTCAAAGCGTTAAAATCTTGTTTTGAATCGAAAAACAAACTTTATTAGTGTTTGTGGAATTTGGTGAAAAGTTATGTAGTAAAAGATACGGAACAAATTATCTAAAAACATGTTATTTGAACTACTCAAAGCGTTAAAATCTTGTTTTGAATCGAAAAACAAACTTTCTTAGTGTTTGTGAAATTTGGTGAAAAGTTATGTAGTAAAAGATACGATACAAATGATCTAAAAACACGTTATTCGAACTCCTCAAAGCGTTAAAATCTTGTTTTGAATCGAAAAACAAACTTTCTTAGTATTTGTAAAATTTGGTGAAAAGTTATGTAGTAAAAGATACGATACAAATGATCTAAAAACATGTTATTCGAACTCCTCAAAGCGTTAAAATCTTGTTTTGAATCGAAAAACAAACTTTCTTAGTGTTTGTGAAATTTGGTGAAAAGTTATATAGTAAAAGATACAGTACAAATGATCTAAAAACACGTTATTCGAACTCCTCAAAGCGTTAAAATCTTGTTTTGAATCGAAAAACAAACTTTCTTAGTGTTTGTAAAATTTGGTGAATAGTTATGTAGTAAAAGATACGATACAAATGATCTAAAAACACGTTATTTGAACTCCTCAAAGCGTTAAAATCTTGTTTTGAATCGAAAAACAAACTTTCTTAGTCTTTGTAAAATTTGGTGAAAAGTTATGTAGTAAAAGATACGATACAAATGATCTAAAAACATGTTATTCGAACTCCTCAAAGCGTTAAAATCTTGTTTTGAATCGAAAAACAAACTTTCTTAGTGTTTGTAAAATTTGGTGAAAAGTTATGTAGTAAAAGATACGATACAAATGATCTAAAAACATGTTATTTGAACTCCTCAAAGCGTTAAAATCCTGTTTTGAATCGAAAAACAAACTTTCTTAGTGTTTGTGAAATTTGGTGAAAAGTTATGTAGCAAAAGATACGATACGAATGATCTAAAAACACGTTATTTGTACTCCTCAAAGCGTTAAATGTTTTTTTTGAATCGAAAAACAAACTTTCTTAGTCTTTGTAAAATTTGGTGAAAAGTTATGTAGTAAAAGATACGATACAAATGATCTAAAAACATGTTATTCGAACTCCTCAAAGCGTTAAAATCTTGTTTTGAATCGAAAAACAAACTTTCTTAGTGTTTGTGAAATTTGGTGAAAAGTTATATAGTAAAAGATACAGTACAAATGATCTAAAAACACGTTATTTGAACTCCTCAAAGCGTTAAAATCTTGTTTTGAATCGAAAAACACACTTTCTTAGTGTTTGTGAAATTTGGTGAAAAGTTATATAGTAAAAGATACGATACAAATGATCTAAAAACACGTTATTTGAACTCCTCAAAGCGTTAAAAGCTTGTTTTGAATCGAAAAACAAACTTTCTTAGTCTTTGTAAAATTTGGTGAAAAGTTATGTAGTAAAAGATACAATACAAATGATCTAAAAACACGTTATTTGAACTCCTCAAAGCGTTAAAATCTTGTTTTGAATCGAAAAACAAACTTTATTAGTGTTTGTGGAATTTGGTGAAAAGTTATGTAGTAAAAGATACGATACAAATGATATAAAAACACGTTATTTGAACTCCTCAAAGCGTTAAAAGTGTGTTTTGAATTGAAAAACAAACTTTCTTAGTTTTTGTAAAATTTGGTGAAAAGTTATGTAGCAAAAGATACGATACAAATGATCTAAAAACACGTTATTTGAACTCCTCAAAGCGTTAAAATCTTGTTTTGAATCGAAAAACAAACTTTATTACTGTTTGTGAAATTTTGTGAAAACTTATGTAGCAAAAGATACGATACAAATGATCTAAAAACACGTTATTTGAACTCCTCAAAGCGTTAAAATCTTGTTTTGAATCGAAAAACAAACTTTCTTAGTCTTTGTAAAATTTGGTGAAAAGTTATGTAGTAAAAGATACGATACAAATGATCTAAAAACACGTTATTCGAACTCCTCAAAGCGTTAAAATCTTGTTTTGAATCGAAAAACAAACTTTCTTAGTGTTTGTAAAATTTGGTGAAAAGTTATGTAGTAAAAGATACGATACAAATGATCTAAAAACATGTTATTTGAACTCCTCAAAGCGTTAAAATCCTGTTTTGAATCGAAAAACAAACTTTCTTAGTGTTTGTGAAATTTGGTGAAAAGTTATGCAGCAAAAGATACGATACGAATGATCTAAAAACACGTTATTTGAACTCCTCAAAGCGTTAAAATCTTGTTGTGAATCGAAAAACAAACTTTCTTAGTGTTTGTGAGATTTGGTGAAAAGTTATATAGTAAAAGATACGGTACAAATGATCTAAAAACACGTTATTCGAACTCCTCAAAGCGTTAAAATCTTGTTTTGAATCGAAAAACAAACTTTCTTAGTGTTTGTAAAATTTGGTGAAAAGTTATGTAGTAAAAGATACGATACAAATGATCTAAAAACACATTATTTGAACTCCTCAAAGCGTTAAAATCTTATTTTGAATCGAAAAACAAACTTTCTTAGTCTTTGTAAAATTTGGTGAAAAGTTATGTAGTAAAAGATACGATACAAATGATCTAAAAACATGTTATTCGAACTCCTCAAAGCGTTAAAATCTTGTTTTGAATCGAAAAACAAACTTTCTTTGTGTTTGTAAAATTTGGTGAAAAGTTATGTAGTAAAAGATACGATACGAATGATCTAAAAACATGTTATTTGAACTCCTCAAAGCGTTAAAATCCTGTTTTGAATCGAAAAACAAACTTTCTTAGTGTTTGTGAAATTTGGTGAAAAGTTATGTAGCAAAAGATTCGACGAATGATCTAAAAACACGTTATTTGAACTCCTCAAAGCGTTAAAATCTTGTTTTGAATCGAAAAACAAACTTTCTTAGTGTTTGTAAAATTTGGTGAAAAGTTATGTAGTAAAAGATACGATACAAATGATCTAAAAACACGTTATTCGTACTCCTCAAAGCGTTAAAATCTTGTTTTGAATCGAAAAACAAACTTTCTTAGTGTTTGTAAAATTTGGTGAAAAGTTATGTAGTAAAAGATATGATACAAATGATCTAAAAACATGTTATTTGAACTCCTCAAAGCGTTAAAATCCTGTTTTGAATCGAAAAACAAACTTTCTTAGTGTTTGTGAAATTTGGTGAAAAGTTATGCAGCAAAAGATACGATACAAATGATATAAAAACACGTTATTTGAACTCCTCAAAGCGTTAAAATCTTGTTTTGAATCGAAAAACAAACTTTCTTAGTGTTTGTGAAATTTGGTGAAAAGTTATGTAGTAAAAGATATGGTACATATGATATAAAAACACGTTATTTGAACTCCTCAAAGCGTTAAAAGTGTGTTTTGAATCGAAAAACGAAATTTCTTAGTGTTTGTAAAATTTGGTGAAAACTAATGTACTAAAAGATACGATACAAATGATCTAAAAACACGTTATTTGAACTCCTCAAAGCGTTAAAATCTTGCATTGAATCGAAAAACAAACTTTCTCAGTGTGTGAAATTTGGTGAAAACTTATGTACTAAAAGATACGATACAAATGATCTAAAAACACGTTATTTGAACTCCTCAAAGCGTCAAAATCGTGTTTTGAATCGAAAAACAAACTTTCTTAGTGTTTGAGAAATTTGGTGAAAAGTTATGTAGTAAAAGATACGATACAAATGATCTAAAAACACGTTATTTGAACTCCTCAAAGCGTTAAAATCTTGTTTTGAATCGAAAAACAAACTTTATTAGTGTTTGTGAAATTTGGTGAAAAGTTATGCAGTAAAAGATACGATACAAATGATATAAAAACACGTTATTTGAACTCATCAAAGCGTTAAAAGTGTGTTTTGAATCGAAAAACAAACTTTCTTAGTGTTTGGGAAATTTGGTGAAAAGTTATGTAGTAAAAGATACGATACAAATGATCTAAAAACACGTTATTTGAACTCCTCAAAGCGTTAAAATCTTGTTTTGAATCGAAAAACAAACTTTATTACTGTTTGTGAAATTTGGTGAAAACTTATGTAGTAAAAGATACGATACAAATGATCTAAAAACACGTTATTTGAACTCCTCAAAGCGTTAAAAGCTTGTTTTGAATCGAAAAACAAACTTTCTTAGTGTTTGTGAAATTTGGTGAAAAGTTAGGTAGTAAAAGATACGGAACAAATGATCTAAAAACATGTTATTTGAACTCCTCAAAGCGTTAAAATCTTGTTTTGAATCGAAAAACAAACTTTCTTAGTGTTTGTGAAATTTGGTGAAATGTTATATAGTAAAAGATACGATACAAATGATCTAAAAACACGTTATTTGAACTCCTCAAAGCGTTAAAAGCTTGTTTTGAATCGAAAAACAAACTTTATTAGTCTTTGTAAAATTTGGTGAAAAGTTATGTAGTAAAATATACGATACAAATGATCTAAAAACACGTTATTTGAACTCCTCAAAGCGTTAAAATCTTGTTTTGAATCGAAAAACAAACTTTCTTAGTGTTTGTGAAATTTGGTGAAAAGTTATGTCGTAAAAGATACGGTACAAATGATCTAAAAACATGTTATTTGAACTCCTCAAAACGTTAAAATCTTGTTTTGAATCGAAAAACATACTTTCTTAGTGTTTGTGAAATTTGGTGAAAAGTTATATAGTAAAAGATACGATACAAATGATCTAAAAACACGTCATTTTAACTCCTCAAAGCGTTAAAAGCTTGTTTTGAATCGAAATACAAACTTTCTTAGTCTTTGTAAAATTTGGTGAAAAGTTATGTAGTAAAAGATACAATACAAATGATCTAAAAACACGTTATTCGAACTCCTCAAAGCGTTAAAATCTTGTTTTGAATCGAAAAACAAACTTTCTTAGTGTTTGTAAAATTTGGTGAAAAGTTATGTAGTAAAAGATACGATACGAATGATCTAAAAACACGTTATTTGTACTCTTCGAAGCATTAAAAGCTTGTTTTGAATCGAAAAACAAACTTTCTTAGTGTTTGTGAAATTTGGTGAAAAGTTATGTAGTAAAAGATACGGAACAAATTATCTAAAAACATGTTATTTGAACTACTCAAAGCGTTAAAATCTTGTTTTGAATCGAAAAACAAACTTTCTTAGTGTTTGTGAAATTTGGTGAAAAGTTATGTAGTAAAAGATACGATACAAATGATCTAAAAACACGTTATTCGAACTCCTCAAAGCGTTAAAATCTTGTTTTGAATCGAAAAACAAACTTTCTTAGTGTTTGTAAAATTTGGTGAATAGTTATGTAGTAAAAGATACGATACAAATGATCTAAAAACACGTTATTTGAACTCCTCAAAGCGTTAAAATCTTGTTTTGAATCGAAAAACAAACTTTCTTAGTGTTTGTGAAATTTGGTGAAAAGTTATATAGTAAAAGATACGGTACAAATGATCTAAAAACATGTTATTTGAACTCCTCAAAACGTTAAAATCTTGTTTTGAATCGAAAAACATACTTTCTTAGTGTTTGTGAAATTTGGTGAAAAGTTATATAGTAAAAGATACGATACAAATGATCTAAAAACACGTCATTTTAACTCCTCAAAGCGTTAAAAGCTTGTTTTGAATCGAAATACAAACTTTCTTAGTCTTTGTAAAATTTGGTGAAAAGTTATGTAGTAAAAGATACAATACAAATGATCTAAAAACACGTTATTCGAACTCCTCAAAGCGTTAAAATCTTGTTTTGAATCGAAAAACAAACTTTCTTAGTGTTTGTAAAATTTGGTGAAAAGTTATGTAGTAAAAGATACGATACGAATGATCTAAAAACACGTTATTTGTACTCTTCGAAGCGTTAAAAGCTTGTTTTGAATCGAAAAACAAACTTTCTTAGTGTATGTGAAATTTGGTGAAAAGTTATGTAGTAAAAGATACGGAACAAATTATCTAAAAACATGTTATTTGAACTACTCAAAGCGTTAAAATCTTGTTTTGAATCGAAAAACAAACTTTCTTAGTGTTTGTGAAATTTGGTGAAAAGTTATGTAGTAAAAGATACGATACAAATGATCTAAAAACACGTTATTCGAACTCCTCAAAGCGTTAAAATCTTGTTTTGAATCGAAAAACAAACTTTCTTAGTATTTGTAAAATTTGGTGAAAAGTTATGTAGTAAAAGATACGATACAAATGATCTAAAAACATGTTATTCGAACTCCTCAAAGCGTTAAAATCTTGTTTTGAATCGAAAAACAAACTTTCTTAGTGTTTGTGAAATTTGGTGAAAAGTTATATAGTAAAAGATACAGTACAAATGATCTAAAAACACGTTATTCGAACTCCTCAAAGCGTTAAAATCTTGTTTTGAATCGAAAAACAAACTTTCTTAGTGTTTGTAAAATTTGGTGAATAGTTATGTAGTAAAAGATACGATACAAATGATCTAAAAACACGTTATTTGAACTCCTCAAAGCGTTAAAATCTTGTTTTGAATCGAAAAACAAACTTTCTTAGTCTTTGTAAAATTTGGTGAAAAGTTATGTAGTAAAAGATACGATACAAATGATCTAAAAACATGTTATTCGAACTCCTCAAAGCGTTAAAATCTTGTTTTGAATCGAAAAACAAACTTTCTTAGTGTTTGTAAAATTTGGTGAAAAGTTATGTAGTAAAAGATACGATACAAATGATCTAAAAACACGTTATTCGTACTCCTCAAAGCGTTAAAATCTTGTTTTGAATCGAAAAACAAACTTTCTTAGTGTTTGTAAAATTTGGTGAAAAGTTATGTAGTAAAAGATACGATACAAATGATCTAAAAACATGTTATTTGAACTCCTCAAAGCGTTAAAATCCTGTTTTGAATCGAAAAACAAACTTTCTTAGTGTTTGTGAAATTTGGTGAAAAGTTATGTAGCAAAAGATACGATACGAATGATCTAAAAACGCGTTATTGGTACTCCTCAAAGCGTTAAATGTTTTTTTTTTAATCGAAAAACAAACTTTCTTAGTCTTTGTAAAATTTGGTGAAAAGTTATGTAGTAAAAGATACGATACAAATGATCTAAAAACACGTTATTCGAACTCCTCAAAGCGTTAAAATCTTGTTTTGAATCGAAAAACAAACTTTCTTAGTGTTTGTAAAATTTGGTGAAAAGTTATGTAGTAAAAGATACGATACAAATGATCTAAAAACATGTTATTTGAACTCCTCAAAGCGTTAAAATCCTGTTTTGAATCGAAAAACAAACTTTCTTAGTGTTTGTGAAATTTGGTGAAAAGTTATGCAGCAAAAGATACGATACGAATGATCTAAAAACACGTTATTTGAACTCCTCAAAGCGTTAAAATCTTGTTGTGAATCGAAAAACAAACTTTCTTAGTGTTTGTGAGATTTGGTGAAAAGTTATATAGTAAAAGATACGGTACAAATGATCTAAAAACACGTTATTCGAACTCCTCAAAGCGTTAAAATCTTGTTTTGAATCGAAAAACAAACTTTCTTAGTGTTTGTAAAATTTGGTGAAAAGTTATGTAGTAAAAGATACGATACAAATGATCTAAAAACACATTATTTGAACTCCTCAAAGCGTTAAAATCTTATTTTGAATCGAAAAACAAACTTTCTTAGTCTTTGTAAAATTTGGTGAAAAGTTATGTAGTAAAAGATACGATACAAATGATCTAAAAACATGTTATTCGAACTCCTCAAAGCGTTAAAATCTTGTTTTGAATCGAAAAACAAACTTTCTTTGTGTTTGTAAAATTTGGTGAAAAGTTCTGTAGTAAAAGATACGATACGAATGATCTAAAAACATGTTATTTGAACTCCTCAAAGCGTTAAAATCCTGTTTTGAATCGAAAAACAAACTTTCTTAGTGTTTGTGAAATTTGGTGAAAAGTTATGTAGCAAAAGATTCGACGAATGATCTAAAAACACGTTATTTGAACTCCTCAAAGCGTTAAAATCTTGTTTTGAATCGAAAAACAAACTTTCTTAGTGTTTGTATAATTTGGTGAAAAGTTATGTAGTAAAAGATACGATACAAATGATCTAAAAACACGTTATTCGTACTCCTCAAAGCGTTAAAATCTTGTTTTGAATCGAAAAACAAACTTTCTTAGTGTTTGTAAAATTTGGTGAAAAGTTATGTAGTAAAAGATATGATACAAATG
The DNA here is from genome assembly GCA_946800325.1 of Luzula sylvatica. Lineage (NCBI taxonomy): Eukaryota > Viridiplantae > Streptophyta > Magnoliopsida > Poales > Juncaceae > Luzula > Luzula sylvatica. Next base: position 3,199,786 of record OX326958.1, on the reverse strand, counting down.
ATCTAAAAACATGTTATTTGAACTCCTCAAAGCGTTAAAATCCTGTTTTGAATCGAAAAACAAACTTTCTTAGTGTTTGTGAAATTTGGTGAAAAGTTATGCAGCAAAAGATACGATACAAATGATATAAAAACACGTTATTTGAACTCCTCAAAGCGTTAAAATCTTGTTTTGAATCGAAAAACAAACTTTCTTAGTGTTTGTGAAATTTGGTGAAAAGTTATGTAGTAAAAGATATGGTACATATGATATAAAAACACGTTATTTGAACTCCTCAAAGCGTTAAAAGTGTGTTTTGAATCGAAAAACGAAATTTCTTAGTGTTTGTAAAATTTGGTGAAAACTAATGTACTAAAAGATACGATACAAATGATCTAAAAACACGTTATTTGAACTCCTCAAAGCGTTAAAATCTTGCATTGAATCGAAAAACAAACTTTCTCAGTGTGTGAAATTTGGTGAAAACTTATGTACTAAAAGATACGATACAAATGATCTAAAAACACGTTATTTGAACTCCTCAAAGCGTCAAAATCGTGTTTTGAATCGAAAAACAAACTTTCTTAGTGTTTGAGAAATTTGGTGAAAAGTTATGTAGTAAAAGATACGATACAAATGATCTAAAAACACGTTATTTGAACTCCTCAAAGCGTTAAAATCTTGTTTTGAATCGAAAAACAAACTTTATTAGTGTTTGTGGAATTTGGTGAAAAGTTATGTAGTAAAAGATACGATACAAATGATATAAAAACACGTTATTTGAACTCCTCAAAGCGTTAAAATTGTGTTTTGAATCGAAAAACAAACTTTCTTAGTTTTTGTAAAATTTGGTGAAAAGTTATGTAGCGAAAGATACGATACAAATGATCTAAAAACACGTTATTTGAACTCCTCAAAGCGTTAAAATCTTGTTTTGAATCGAAAAACAAACTTTATTACTGTTTGTGAAATTTTGTGAAAACTTATGTAGCAAAAGATACGATACAAATGATCTAAAAACACGTTATTTGAACTCCTCAAAGCGTTAAAATCTTGTTTTGAATCGAAAAACACACTTTCTTAGTGTTTGTGAAATTTGGTGAAAAGTTATATAGTAAAAGATACGATACAAATGATCTAAAAACACGTTATTTGAACTCCTCAAAGCGTTAAAAGCTTGTTTTGAATCGAAAAACAAACTTTCTTAGTCTTTGTAAAATTTGGTGAAAAGTTATGTAGTAAAAGATACAATACAAATGATCTAAAAACACGTTATTTGAACTCCTCAAAGCGTTAAAATCTTGTTTTGAATCGAAAAACAAACTTTATTAGTGTTTGTGGAATTTGGTGAAAAGTTATGTAGTAAAAGATACGATACAAATGATATAAAAACACGTTATTTGAACTCCTCAAAGCGTTAAAAGTGTGTTTTGAATTGAAAAACAAACTTTCTTAGTTTTTGTAAAATTTGGTGAAAAGTTATGTAGGAAAAGATACGATACAAATGATCTAAAAACATGTTATTTGAACTCCTCAAAGCGTTAAAATCCTGTTTTGAATCGAAAAACAAACTTTCTTAGTGTTTGTGAAATTTGGTGAAAAGTTATGCAGCAAAAGATACGATACGAATGATCTAAAAACACGTTATTTGAACTCCTCAAAGCGTTAAAATCTTGTTGTGAATCGAAAAACAAACTTTCTTAGTGTTTGTGAGATTTGGTGAAAAGTTATATAGTAAAAGATACGGTACAAATGATCTAAAAACACGTTATTCGAACTCCTCAAAGCGTTAAAATCTTGTTTTGAATCGAAAAACAAACTTTCTTAGTGTTTGTAAAATTTGGTGAAAAGTTATGTAGTAAAAGATACGATACAAATGATCTAAAAACACATTATTTGAACTCCTCAAAGCGTTAAAATCTTATTTTGAATCGAAAAACAAACTTTCTTAGTCTTTGTAAAATTTGGTGAAAATTTATGTAGTAAAAGATACGATACAAATGATCTAAAAACATGTTATTCGAACTCCTCAAAGCGTTAAAATCTTGTTTTGAATCGAAAAACAAACTTTCTTTGTGTTTGTAAAATTTGGTGAAAAGTTATGTAGTAAAAGATACGATACGAATGATCTAAAAACATGTTATTTGAACTCCTCAAAGCGTTAAAATCCTGTTTTGAATCGAAAAACAAACTTTCTTAGTGTTTGTGAAATTTGGTGAAAAGTTATGTAGCAAAAGATTCGACGAATGATCTAAAAACACGTTATTTGAACTCCTCAAAGCGTTAAAATCTTGTTTTGAATCGAAAAACAAACTTTCTTAGTGTTTGTAAAATTTGGTGAAAAGTTATGTAGTAAAAGATACGATACAAATGATCTAAAAACACGTTATTCGTACTCCTCAAAGCGTTAAAATCTTGTTTTGAATCGAAAAACAAACTTTCTTAGTGTTTGTAAAATTTGGTGAAAACTTATGTAGTAAAAGATATGATACAAATGATCTAAAAACATGTTATTTGAACTCCTCAAAGCGTTAAAATCCTGTTTTGAATCGAAAAACAAACTTTCTTAGTGTTTGTGAAATTTGGTGAAAAGTTATGCAGCAAAAGATACGATACAAATGATATAAAAACACGTTATTTGAACTCCTCAAAGCGTCAAAATCTTGTTTTGAATCGAAAAACAAACTTTCTTAGTGTTTGTGAAATTTGGTGAAAAGTTATGTAGTAAAAGATATGGTACATATGATATAAAAACACGTTATTTGAACTCCTCAAAGCGTTAAAAGTGTGTTTTGAATCGAAAAACGAAATTTCTTAGTGTTTGTAAAATTTGGTGAAAACTAATGTACTAAAAGATACGATACAAATGATCTAAAAACACGTTATTTGAACTCCTCAAAGCGTTAAAATCTTGCATTGAATCGAAAAACAAACTTTCTCAGTGTGTGAAATTTGGTGAAAACTTATGTACTAAAAGATACGATACAAATGATCTAAAAACACGTTATTTGAACTCCTCAAAGCGTCAAAATCGTGTTTTGAATCGAAAAACAAACTTTCTTAGTGTTTGAGAAATTTGGTGAAAAGTTATGTAGTAAAAGATACGATACAAATGATCTAAAAACACGTTATTTGAACTCCTCAAAGCGTTAAAATCTTGTTTTGAATCGAAAAACAAACTTTATTAGTGTTTGTGGAATTTGGTGAAAAGTTATGTAGTAAAAGATACGATACAAATGATATAAAAACACGTTATTTGAACTCCTCAAAGCGTTAAAAGTGTGTTTTGAATCGAAAAACAAACTTTCTTAGTTTTTGTAAAATTTGGTGAAAAGTTATGTAGCGAAAGATACGATACAAATGATCTAAAAACACGTTATTTGAACTCCTCAAAGCGTTAAAATCTTGTTTTGAATCGAAAAACAAACTTTATTACTGTTTGTGAAATTTTGTGAAAACTTATGTAGCAAAAGATACGATACAAATGATCTAAAAACACGTTATTTGAACTCCTCAAAGCGTTAAAATCTTGTTTTGAATCGAAAAACACACTTTCTTAGTGTTTGTGAAATTTGGTGAAAAGTTATATAGTAAAAGATACGATACAAATCATCTAAAAACACGTTATTTGAACTCCTCAAAGCGTTAAAAGCTTGTTTTGAATCGAAAAACAAACTTTCTTAGTCTTTGTAAAATTTGGTGAAAAGTTATGTAGTAAAAGATACAATACAAATGATCTAAAAACACGTTATTTGAACTCCTCAAAGCGTTAAAATCTTGTTTTGAATCGAAAAACAAACTTTATTAGTGTTTGTGGAATTTGGTGAAAAGTTATGTAGTAAATGATACGATACAAATGATATAAAAACACGTTATTTGAACTCCTCAAAGCGTTAAAAGTGTGTTTTGAATTGAAAAACAAACTTTCTTAGTTTTTGTAAAATTTGGTGAAAAGTTATGTAGCAAAAGATACGATACAAATGATCTAAAAACACGTTATTTGAACTCCTCAAAGCGTTAAAATCTTGTTTTGAATCGAAAAACAAACTTTATTACTGTTTGTGAAATTTTGTGAAAACTTATGTAGCAAAAGATACGATACAAATGATCTAAAAACACGTTATTTGAACTCCTCAAAGCGTTAAAATCTTGTTTTGAATCAAAAAACACACTTTCTTAGTGTTTGTGAAATTTGGTGAAAAGTTATATAGTAAAAGATACGATACAAATGATCTAAAAACACGTTATTTGAACTCCTCAAAGCGTTAAAAGCTTGTTTTGAATCGAAAAACAAACTTTCTTAGTCTTTGTAAAATTTGGTGAAAAGTTATGTAGTAAAAGATACAATACAAATGATCTAAAACCACGTTATTCGAACTCCTCAAAGCGTTAAAATCTTGTTTTGAATCGAAAAACAAACTTTATTAGTGTTTGTGGAATTTGGTGAAAAGTTATGTAGTAAAAGATACGATACAAATGATATAAAAACACGTTATTTGAACTCCTCAAAGCGTTAAAAGTGTGTTTTGAATCGAAAAACAAACTTTCTTAGTGTTTGTAAAATTTGGTGAAAAGTTATGTAGCAAAAGATACGATACAAATGATCTAAAAACACGTTATTTGAACTCCTCAAAGCGTTAAAATCTTGTTTTGAATCGAAAAACAAACTTTATTAGTGTTTGTGGAATTTGGTGAAAAGTTATGTAGTAAAAGATACGATACAAATGATATAAAAACACGTTATTTGAACTCCTCAAAGCGTTAAAAGTGTGTTTTGAATCGAAAAACAAACTTTCTTAGTGTTTGTAAAATTTGGTGAAAAGTTATGTAGCAAAAGATACGATACAAATGATCTAAAAACACGTTATTTGAACTCCTCAAAGCGTTAAAATCTTGTTTTGAATCGAAAAACAAACTTTATTACTGTTTGTGAAATTTTGTGAAAACTTATGTAGCAAAAGATACGATACAAATGATCTAAAAACACGTTATTTGAACTCCTCAAAGCATTAAAATCTTGTTTTGAATCGAAAAACACACTTTCTTAGTGTTTGTGAAATTTGGTGAAAAGTTATATAGTAAAAGATACGATACAAATGATCTAAAAACACGTTATTTGAACTCCTCAAAGCGTTAAAAGCTTGTTTTGAATCGAAAAACAAACTTTCTTAGTCTTTGTAAAATTTGGTGAAAAGTTATGTAGTAAAAGATACAATACAAATGATCTAAAAACACGTTATTCGAACTCCTCAAAGCGTTAAAATCTTGTTTTGAATCGAAAAAACAATCTTTCTTAGTGTTTGTAAAATTTGGTGAAAAGTTATGTAGTAAAAGATACAATACAAATGATCTAAAAACACGTTATTCGAACTCCTCAAAGCGTTAAAATCTTGTTTTGAATCGAAAAACAAACTTTCTTAGTGTTTGTAAAATTTGGTGAAAAGTTATGTAGTAAAAGATACAATACAAATGATCTAAAAACAAGTTATTTGAACTCCTCAAAGCGTTAAAATCCTGTTTTGAATCGAAAAACAAACTTTCTTAGTGTTTGTGAAATTTGGTGAAAAGTTTTGTAGCAAAAGATACGATACGAATGATCTAAAAACACGTTATTTGAACTCCTCAAAGCGTTAAAAGTTTGTTTTGAATCGAAAAACAAACTTTCTTAGTCTTTGTAAAATTTGGTGAAAAGTTATGTAGTAAAAGATACAATACAAATGATCTAAAAACACGTTATTCGAACTCCTCAAAGCGTTAAAATCTTGTTTTGAATCGAAAAACAATCTTTCTTAGTGTTTGTAAAATTTGGTGAAAAGTTATGTAGTAAAAGATACAATACAAATGATCTAAAAACACGTTATTCGAACTCCTCAAAGCGTTAAAATCTTGTTTTGAATCAAAAAACAAACTTTCTTAGTGTTTGTAAAATTTGGTGAAAAGTTATGTAGTAAAAGATACAATACAAATGATCTAAAAACAAGTTATTTGAACTCCTCAAAGCGTTAAAATCCTGTTTTGAATCGAAAAACAAACTTTCTTAGTGTTTGTGAAATTTGGTGAAAAGTTATGTAGCAAAAGATACGATACGAATGATCTAAAAACACGTTATTTGAACTCCTCAAAGCGTTAAAAGTTTGTTTTGAATCGAAAAACAAACTTTCTTAGTCTTTGTAAAATTTGGTGAAAAGTTATGTAGTAAAAGATACGATACAAATGATCTAAAAACACGTTATTCGAACTCCTCAAAGCGTTAAAATCTTGTTTTGAATCGAAAAACAAACTTTCTTAGTGTTTGTAAAATTTGGTGAAAAGTTATGTAGTAAAAGATACGATACAAATGATCTAAAAACATGTCATTTGAACTCCTCAAAGCGTTAAAATCCTGTTTTGAATCGAAAAACAAACTTTCTTAGTGTTTGTGAAATTTGGTGAAAAGGTATGGAGCAAAAGATACGATACGAACGATCTAAAAACACGTTATTTGAACTCCTCAAAGCGTTAAAATCTTGTTTTGAATCGAAAAACACACTTTCTTAGTGTTTGTGAAATTTGGTGAAAAGTTATATAGTAAAAGATACGATACAAATGATCTAAAAACACGTTATTTGAACTCCTCAAAGCGTTAAAAGCTTGTTTTGAATCGAAAAACAAACTTTCTTAGTCTTTGTAAAATTTGGTGAAAAGTTATGTAGTAAAAGATACAATACAAATGATCTAAAAACACGTTATTCGAACTCCTCAAAGCGTTAAAATCTTGTTTTGAATCGAAAAACAATCTTTCTTAGTGTTTGTAAAATTTGGTGAAAAGTTATGTAGTAAAAGATACAATACAAATGATCTAAAAACACGTTATTCGAACTCCTCAAAGCGTTAAAATCTTGTTTTGAATCGAAAAACAAACTTTCTTAGTGTTTGTAAAATTTGGTGAAAAGTTATGTAGTAAAAGATACAATACAAATGATCTAAAACCACGTTATTCGAACTCCTCAAAGCGTTAAAATCTTGTTTTGAATCGAAAAACAAACTTTATTAGTGTTTGTGGAATTTGGTGAAAAGTTATGTAGTAAAAGATACGATACAAATGATATAAAAACACGTTATTTGAACTCCTCAAAGCGTTAAAAGTGTGTTTTGAATCGAAAAACAAACTTTCTTAGTGTTTGTAAAATTTGGTGAAAAGTTATGTAGCAAAAGATACGATACAAATGATCTAAAAACACGTTATTTGAACTCCTCAAAGCGTTAAAATCTTGTTTTGAATCGAAAAACAAACTTTATTAGTGTTTGTGGAATTTGGTGAAAAGTTATGTAGTAAAAGATACGATACAAATGATATAAAAACACGTTATTTGAACTCCTCAAAGCGTTAAAAGTGTGTTTTGAATCGAAAAACAAACTTTCTTAGTGTTTGTAAAATTTGGTGAAAAGTTATGTAGCAAAAGATACGATACAAATGATCTAAAAACACGTTATTTGAACTCCTCAAAGCGTTAAAATCTTGTTTTGAATCGAAAAACAAACTTTATTACTGTTTGTGAAATTTTGTGAAAACTTATGTAGCAAAAGATACGATACAAATGATCTAAAAACACGTTATTTGAACTCCTCAAAGCATTAAAATCTTGTTTTGAATCGAAAAACACACTTTCTTAGTGTTTGTGAAATTTGGTGAAAAGTTATATAGTAAAAGATACGATACAAATGATCTAAAAACACGTTATTTGAACTCCTCAAAGCGTTAAAAGCTTGTTTTGAATCGAAAAACAAACTTTCTTAGTCTTTGTAAAATTTGGTGAAAAGTTATGTAGTAAAAGATACAATACAAATGATCTAAAAACACGTTATTCGAACTCCTCAAAGCGTTAAAATCTTGTTTTGAATCGAAAAAACAATCTTTCTTAGTGTTTGTAAAATTTGGTGAAAAGTTATGTAGTAAAAGATACAATACAAATGATCTAAAAACACGTTATTCGAACTCCTCAAAGCGTTAAAATCTTGTTTTGAATCGAAAAACAAACTTTCTTAGTGTTTGTAAAATTTGGTGAAAAGTTATGTAGTAAAAGATACAATACAAATGATCTAAAAACAAGTTATTTGAACTCCTCAAAGCGTTAAAATCCTGTTTTGAATCGAAAAACAAACTTTCTTAGTGTTTGTGAAATTTGGTGAAAAGTTATGTAGCAAAAGATACGATACGAATGATCTAAAAACACGTTATTTGAACTCCTCAAAGCGTTAAAAGTTTGTTTTGAATCGAAAAACAAACTTTCTTAGTCTTTGTAAAATTTGGTGAAAAGTTATGTAGTAAAAGATACAATACAAATGATCTAAAAACACGTTATTCGAACTCCTCAAAGCGTTAAAATCTTGTTTTGAATCGAAAAACAATCTTTCTTAGTGTTTGTAAAATTTGGTGAAAAGTTATGTAGTAAAAGATACAATACAAATGATCTAAAAACACGTTATTCGAACTCCTCAAAGCGTTAAAATCTTGTTTTGAATCAAAAAACAAACTTTCTTAGTGTTTGTAAAATTTGGTGAAAAGTTATGTAGTAAAAGATACAATACAAATGATCTAAAAACAAGTTATTTGAACTCCTCAAAGCGTTAAAATCCTGTTTTGAATCGAAAAACAAACTTTCTTAGTGTTTGTGAAATTTGGTGAAAAGTTATGTAGCAAAAGATACGATACGAATGATCTAAAAACACGTTATTTGAACTCCTCAAAGCGTTAAAAGTTTGTTTTGAATCGAAAAACAAACTTTCTTAGTCTTTGTAAAATTTGGTGAAAAGTTATGTAGTAAAAGATACGATACAAATGATCTAAAAACACGTTATTCGAACTCCTCAAAGCGTTAAAATCTTGTTTTGAATCGAAAAACAAACTTTCTTAGTGTTTGTAAAATTTGGTGAAAAGTTATGTAGTAAAAGATACGATACAAATGATCTAAAAACATGTCATTTGAACTCCTCAAAGCGTTAAAATCCTGTTTTGAATCGAAAAACAAACTTTCTTAGTGTTTGTGAAATTTGGTGAAAAGGTATGGAGCAAAAGATACGATACGAACGATCTAAAAACACGTTATTTGAACTCCTCAAAGCGTTAAAATCTTGTTTTGAATCGAAAAACACACTTTCTTAGTGTTTGTGAAATTTGGTGAAAAGTTATATAGTAAAAGATACGATACAAATGATCTAAAAACACGTTATTTGAACTCCTCAAAGCGTTAAAAGCTTGTTTTGAATCGAAAAACAAACTTTCTTAGTCTTTGTAAAATTTGGTGAAAAGTTATGTAGTAAAAGATACAATACAAATGATCTAAAAACACGTTATTCGAACTCCTCAAAGCGTTAAAATCTTGTTTTGAATCGAAAAACAATCTTTCTTAGTGTTTGTAAAATTTGGTGAAAAGTTATGTAGTAAAAGATACAATACAAATGATCTAAAAACACGTTATTCGAACTCCTCAAAGCGTTAAAATCTTGTTTTGAATCGAAAAACAAACTTTCTTAGTGTTTGTAAAATTTGGTGAAAAGTTATGTAGTAAAAGATACAATACAAATGATCTAAAACCACGTTATTCGAACTCCTCAAAGCGTTAAAATCTTGTTTTGAATCGAAAAACAAACTTTATTAGTGTTTGTGGAATTTGGTGAAAAGTTATGTAGTAAAAGATACGATACAAATGATATAAAAACACGTTATTTGAACTCCTCAAAGCGTTAAAAGTGTGTTTTGAATCGAAAAACAAACTTTCTTAGTGTTTGTAAAATTTGGTGAAAAGTTATGTAGCAAAAGATACGATACAAATGATCTAAAAACACGTTATTTGAACTCATCAAAGCGTTAAAATCTTGTTTTGAATCGAAAAACAAACTTTATTAGTGTTTGTGGAATTTGGTGAAAAGTTATGTAGTAAAAGATACGATACAAATGATATAAAAACACGTTATTTGAACTCCTCAAAGCGTTAAAAGTGTGTTTTGAATCGAAAAACAAACTTTCTTAGTGTTTGTAAAATTTGGTGAAAAGTTATGTAGCAAAAGATACGATACAAATGATCTAAAAACACGTTATTTGAACTCCTCAAAGCGTTAAAATCTTGTTTTGAATCGAAAAACAAACTTTATTACTGTTTGTGAAATTTTGTGAAAACTTATGTAGCAAAAGATACGATACAAATGATCTAAAAACACGTTATTTGAACTCCTCAAAGCATTAAAATCTTGTTTTGAATCGAAAAACACACTTTCTTAGTGTTTGTGAAATTTGGTGAAAAGTTATATAGTAAAAGATACGATACAAATGATCTAAAAACACGTTATTTGAACTCCTCAAAGCGTTAAAAGCTTGTTTTGAATCGAAAAACAAACTTTCTTAGTCTTTGTAAAATTTGGTGAAAAGTTATGTAGTAAAAGATACAATACAAATGATCTAAAAACACGTTATTCGAACTCCTCAAAGCGTTAAAATCTTGTTTTGAATCGAAAAAACAATCTTTCTTAGTGTTTGTAAAATTTGGTGAAAAGTTATGTAGTAAAAGATACAATACAAATGATCTAAAAACACGTTATTCGAACTCCTCAAAGCGTTAAAATCTTGTTTTGAATCGAAAAACAAACTTTCTTAGTGTTTGTAAAATTTGGTGAAAAGTTATGTAGTAAAAGATACAATACAAATGATCTAAAAACAAGTTATTTGAACTCCTCAAAGCGTTAAAATCCTGTTTTGAATCGAAAAACAAACTTTCTTAGTGTTTGTGAAATTTGGTGAAAAGTTATGTAGCAAAAGATACGATACGAATGATCTAAAAACACGTTATTTGAACTCCTCAAAGCGTTAAAAGTTTGTTTTGAATCGAAAAACAAACTTTCTTAGTCTTTGTAAAATTTGGTGAAAAGTTATGTAGTAAAAGATACAATACAAATGATCTAAAAACACGTTATTCGAACTCCTCAAAGCGTTAAAATCTTGTTTTGAATCGAAAAACAATCTTTCTTAGTGTTTGTAAAATTTGGTGAAAAGTTATGTAGTAAAAGATACAATACAAATGATCTAAAAACACGTTATTCGAACTCCTCAAAGCGTTAAAATCTTGTTTTGAATCAAAAAACAAACTTTCTTAGTGTTTGTAAAATTTGGTGAAAAGTTATGTAGTAAAAGATACAATACAAATTATCTAAAAACAAGTTATTTGAACTCCTCAAAGCGTTAAAATCCTGTTTTGAATCGAAAAACAAACTTTCTTAGTGTTTGTGAAATTTGGTGAAAAGTTATGTAGCAAAAGATACGATACGAATGATCTAAAAACACGTTATTTGAACTCCTCAAAGCGTTAAAAGTTTGTTTTGAATCGAAAAACAAACTTTCTTAGTCTTTGTAAAATTTGGTGAAAAGTTATGTAGTAAAAGATACGATACAAATGATCTAAAAACACGTTATTCGAACTCCTCAAAGCGTTAAAATCTTGTTTTGAATCGAAAAACAAACTTTCTTAGTGTTTGTAAAATTTGGTGAAAAGTTATGTAGTAAAAGATACGATACAAATGATCTAAAAACATGTCATTTGAACTCCTCAAAGCGTTAAAATCCTGTTTTGAATCGAAAAACAAACTTTCTTAGTGTTTGTGAAATTTGGTGAAAAGGTATGGAGCAAAAGATACGATACGAACGATCTAAAAACACGTTATTTGAACTCCTCAAAGCGTTAAAATCTTGTTTTGAATCGAAAAACACACTTTCTTAGTGTTTGTGAAATTTGGTGAAAAGTTATATAGTAAAAGATACGATACAAATGATCTAAAAACACGTTATTTGAACTCCTCAAAGCGTTAAAAGCTTGTTTTGAATCGAAAAACAAACTTTCTTAGTCTTTGTAAAATTTGGTGAAAAGTTATGTAGTAAAAGATACAATACAAATGATCTAAAAACACGTTATTCGAACTCCTCAAAGCGTTAAAATCTTGTTTTGAATCGAAAAACAATCTTTCTTAGTGTTTGTAAAATTTGGTGAAAAGTTATGTAGTAAAAGATACAATACAAATGATCTAAAAACACGTTATTCGAACTCCTCAAAGCGTTAAAATCTTGTTTTGAATCGAAAAACAAACTTTCTTAGTGTTTGTAAAATTTGGTGAAAAGTTATGTAGTAAAAGATACAATACAAATGATCTAAAAACAAGTTATTTGAACTCCTCAAAGCGTTAAAATCCTGTTTTGAATCGAAAAACAAACTTTCTTAGTGTTTGTGAAATTTGGTGAAAAGTTATGTAGCAAAAGATACGATACGAACGATCTAAAAACACGTTATTTGAACTCCTCAAAGCGTTAAAATCTTGTTTTGAATCGAAAAACACACTTTCTTAGTGTTTGTGAAATTTGGTGAAAAGTTATATAGTAAAAGATACGATACAAATGATCTAAAAACACGTTATTTGAACTCCTCAAAGCGTTAAAAGCTTGTTTTGAATCGAAAAACAAACTTTCTTAGTCTTTGTAAAATTTGGTGAAAAGTTATGTAGTAAAAGATACAATACAAATGATCTAAAAACACGTTATTCGAACTCCTCAAAGCGTTAAAATCTTGTTTTGAATCGAAAAACAATCTTTCTTAGTGTTTGTAAAATTTGGTGAAAAGTTATGTAGTAAAAGATACAATACAAATGATCTAAAAACACGTTATTCGAACTCCTCAAAGCGTTAAAATCTTGTTTTGAATCGAAAAACAAAATTTCTTAGTGTTTGTAAAATTTGGTGAAAAGTTATGTAGTAAAAGATACAATACAAATGATCTAAAAACAAGTTATTTGAACTCCTCAAAGCGTTAAAATCCTGTTTTGAATCGAAAAACAAACTTTCTTAGTGTTTGTGAAATTTGGTGAAAAGTTATGTAGCAAAAGATACGATACGAATGATCTAAAAACACGTTATTTGAACTCCTCAAAGCGTTAAAAGTTTGTTTTGAATCGAAAAACAAACTTTCTTAGTCTTTGTAAAATTTGGTGAAAAGTTATGTAGTAAAAGATACGATACAAATGATCTAAAAACACGTTATTTAAACTCCTCAAAGCGTTAAAATCTTGTTTTGAATCGAAAAACAAACTTTATTAGTGTTTGTGGAATTTGGTGAAAAGTTATGTAGTAAAAGATACGATACAAATGATATAAAAACACATTATTTGAACTCCTCAAAGCGTTAAAAGTGTGTTTTGAATCGAAAAACAAACTTTCTTAGTGTTTGTAAAATTTGGTGAAAAGTTATGTACCAAAAGATACGATACAAATGATCTAAAAACACGTTATTTGAACTCCTCAAAGCGTTAAAATCTTGTTTTGAATCGAAAAACAAACTTGATTACTGTTTGTGAAATTTTGTGAAAACTTATGTAGCAAAAGATACGATACAAATGATCTAAAAACACGTTATTTCAACTCCTCAAAGCGTTAAAATCTTGTTTTGAATCGAAAAACACACTTTCTTAGTGTTTGTGAAATTTGGTGAAAAGTTATATAGTAAAAGATACGATACAAATGATCTAGAAACACGTTATTTGAACTCCTCAAAGCGTTAAAAGCTTGTTTTGAATCGAAAAACAAACTTTCTTAGTCTTTGTAAAATTTGGTGAAAAGTTATGTAGTAAAAGATACAATACAAATGATCTAAAAACACGTTATTTGAACTCCTCAAAGCGTTAAAATCTTGTTTTGAATCGAAAAACAAACTTTATTAGTGTTTGTGGAATTTGGTGAAAAGTTATGTAGTAAAAGATACGATACAAATGATATAAAAACACGTTATTTGAACTCCTCAAAGCGTTAAAAGTGTGTTTTGAATCGAAAAACAAACTTTCTTAGTGTTTGTAAAATTTGGTGAAAAGTTATGTAGTAAAAGATACAATACAAATGATCTAAAAACAAGTTATTTGAACTCCTCAAAGCGTTAAAATCCTGTTTTGAATCGAAAAACAAACTTTCTTAGTGTTTGTGAAATTTGGTGAAAAGTTATGTAGCAAAAGATACGATACGAACGATCTAAAAACACGTTATTTGAACTCCTCAAAGCGTTAAAATCTTGTTTTGAATCGAAAAACACACTTTCTTAGTGTTTGTGAAATTTGGTGAAAAGTTATATAGTAAAAGATACGATACAAATGATCTAAAAACACGTTATTTGAACTCCTCTAAGCGTTAAAAGCTTGTTTTGAATCGAAAAACAAACTTTCTTAGTCTTTGTAAAATTTGGTGAAAAGTTATGTAGTAAAAGATACAATACAAATGATCTAAAAACACGTTATTCGAACTCCTCAAAGCGTTAAAATCTTGTTTTGAATCGAAAAACAATCTTTCTTAGTGTTTGTAAAATTTGGTGAAAAGTTATGTAGTAAAAGATACAATACAAATGATCTAAAAACACGTTATTCGAACTCCTCAAAGCGTTAAAATCTTGTTTTGAATCGAAAAACAAACTTTCTTAGTGTTTGTAAAATTTGGTGAAAAGTTATGTAGTAAAAGATACAGTACAAATGATCTAAAAACAAGTTATTTGAACTCCTCAAAGCGTTAAAATCCTGTTTTGAATCGAAAAACAAACTTTCTTAGTGTTTGTGAAATTTGGTGAAAAGTTATGTAGCAAAAGATACGATACGAATGATCTAAAAACACGTTATTTGAACTCCTCAAAGCGTTAAAAGTTTGTTTTGAATCGAAAAACAAACTTTCTTAGTCTTTGTAAAATTTGGTGAAAAGTTATGTAGTAAAAGATACGATACAAATGATCTAAAAACACGTTATTTAAACTCCTCAAAGCGTTAAAATCTTGTTTTGAATCGAAAAACAAACTTTATTAGTGTTTGTGGAATTTGGTGAAAAGTTATGTAGTAAAAGATACGATACAAATGATATAAAAACACGTTATTTGAACTCCTCAAAGCGTTAAAAGTGTGTTTTGAATCGAAAAACAAACTTTCTTAGTGTTTGTAAAATTTGGTGAAAAGTTATGTACCAAAAGATACGATACAAATGATCTAAAAACACGTTATTTGAACTCCTCAAAGCGTTAAAATCTTGTTTTGAATCGAAAAACAAACTTTATTACTGTTTGTGAAATTTTGTGAAAACTTATGTAGCAAAAGATACGATACAAATGATCTAAAAACACGTTATTTCAACTCCTCAAAGCGTTAAAATCTTGTTTTGAATCGAAAAACACACTTTCTTAGTGTTTGTGAAATTTGGTGAAAAGTTATATAGTAAAAGATACGATACAAATGATCTAGAAACACGTTATTTGAACTCCTCAAAGCGTTAAAAGCTTGTTTTGAATCGAAAAACAAACTTTCTTAGTCTTTGTAAAATTTGGTGAAAAGTTATGTAGTAAAAGATACAATACAAATGATCTAAAAACACGTTATTTGAACTCCTCAAAGCGTTAAAATCTTGTTTTGAATCGAAAAACAAACTTTATTAGTGTTTGTGGAATTTGGTGAAAAGTTATGTAGTAAAAGATACGATACAAATGATATAAAAACACGTTATTTGAACTCCTCAAAGCGTTAAAAGTGTGTTTTGAATCGAAAAACAAACTTTCTTAGTTTTTGTAAAATTTGGTGAAAAGTTATGTAGCAAAAGATACGATACAAATGATCTAAAAACACGTTATTTGAACTCCTCAAAGCGTTAAAATCTTGTTTTGAATCGAAAAACAAACTTTATTACTGTTTGTGAAATTTTGTGAAAACTTATGTAGCAAAAGATACGATACAAATGATCTAAAAACACGATATTTGAACTCCTCAAAGCGTTAAAATCTTGTTTTGAATCGAAAAACACACTTTCTTAGTGTTTGTGTAATTTGGTGAAAAGTTATATAGTAAAAGATACGATACAAATGATCTAAAAATACGTTATTTGAATTCCTCAAAGCGTTAAAAGCTTGTTTTGAATCGAAAAACAAACTTTCTTAGTCTTTGTAAAATTTGGTGAAAAGTTATGTAGTAAAAGATACAATACAAATGATCTAAAAACACGTTATTCGAACTCCTCAAAGCGTTAAAATCTTGTTTTGAATCGAAAAACAATCTTTCTTAGTGTTTGTAAAATTTGGTGAAAAGTTATGTAGTAAAAGATACAATACAAATGATCTAAAAACACGTTATTCGAACTCCTCAAAGCGTTAAAATCTTGTTTTGAATCAAAAAACAAACTTTCTTAGTGTTTGTAAAATTTGGTGAAAAGTTATGTAGTAAAAAATACAATACAAATGATCTAAAAACAAGTTATTTGAACTCCTCAAAGCGTTAAAATCCTGTTTTGAATCGAAAAACAAACTTTCTTAGTGTTTGTGAAATTTGGTGAAAAGTTATGTAGCAAAAGATACGATACGAATGATCTAAAAACACGTTATTTGAACTCCTCAAAGCGTTAAAAGTTTGTTTTGAATCGAAAAACAAACTTTCTTAGTCTTTGTAAAATTTGGTGAAAAGTTATGTAGTAAAAGATACGATACAAATGATCTAAAAACACGTTATTTAAACTCCTCAAAGCGTTAAAATCTTGTTTTGAATCGAAAAACAAACTTTATTAGTGTTTGTGGAATTTGGTGAAAAGTTATGTAGTAAAAGATACGATACAAATGATATAAAAACACGTAATTTGAACTCCTCAAAGCGTTAAAAGTGTGTTTTGAATCGAAAAACAAACTTTCTTAGTTTTTGTAAAATTTGGTGAAAAGTTATGTAGCAAAAGATACGATACAAATGATCTAAAAACACGTTATTTGAACTCCTCAAAGCGTTAAAATCTTGTTTTGAATCGAAAAACAAACTTTATTACTGTTTGTGAAATTTTGTGAAAACTTATGTAGCAAAAGATACGATACAAATGATCTAAAAACACGATATTTGAACTCCTCAAAGCGTTAAAATCTTGTTTTGAATCGAAAAACACACTTTCTTAGTGTTTGTGTAATTTGGTGAAAAGTTATATAGTAAAAGATACGATACAAATGATCTAAAAATACGTTATTTGAACTCCTCAAAGCGTTAAAAGCTTGTTTTGAATCGAAAAACAAACTTTCTTAGTCTTTGTAAAATTTGGTGAAAAGTTATGTAGTAAAAGATACAATACAAATGATCTAAAAACACGTTATTCGAACTCCTCAAAGCGTTAAAATCTTGTTTTGAATCGAAAAACAATCTTTCTTAGTGTTTGTAAAATTTGGTGAAAAGTTATGTAGTAAAAGATACAATACAAATGATCTAAAAACACGTTATTCGAACTCCTCAAAGCGTTAAAATCTTGTTTTGAATCGAAAAACAAACTTTCTTAGTGTTTGTAAAATTTGGTGAAAAGTTATGTAGTAAAAGATACAATACAAATGATCTAAAAACAAGTTATTTGAACTCCTCAAAGCGTTAAAATCCTGTTTTGAATCGAAAAACAAACTTTCTTAGTGTTTGTGAAATTTGGTGAAAAGTTATGTAGCAAAAGATACGATACGAATGATCTAAAAACACGTTATTTGAACTCCTCAAAGCGTTAAAAGTTTGTTTTGAATCGAAAAACAAACTTTCTTAGTCTTTGTAAAATTTGGTGAAAAGTTATGTAGTAAAAGATACGATACAAATGATCTAAAAACACGTTATTTAAACTCCTCAAAGCGTTAAAATCTTGTTTTGAATCGAAAAACAAACTTTATTAGTGTTTGTGGAATTTGGTGAAAAGTTATGTAGTAAAAGATACGATACAAATGATATAAAAACACGTAATTTGAACTCCTCAAAGCGTTAAAAGTGTGTTTTGAATCGAAAAACAAACTTTCTTAGTTTTTGTAAAATTTGGTGAAAAGTTATGTAGCAAAAGATACGATACAAATGATCTAAAAACACGTTATTTGAACTCCTCAAAGCGTTAAAATCTTGTTTTGAATCGAAAAACAAACTTTATTACTGTTTGTGAAATTTTGTGAAAACTTATGTAGCAAAAGATACGATACAAATGATCTAAAAACACGATATTTGAACTCCTCAAAGCGTTAAAATCTTGTTTTGAATCGAAAAACACACTTTCTTAGTGTTTGTGTAATTTGGTGAAAAGTTATATAGTAAAAGATACGATACAAATGATCTAAAAATACGTTATTTGAACTCCTCAAAGCGTTAAAAGCTTGTTTTGAATCGAAAAACAAACTTTCTTAGTCTTTGTAAAATTTGGTGAAAAGTTATGTAGTAAAAGATACAATACAAATGATCTAAAAACACGTTATTCGAACTCCTCAAAGCGTTAAAATCTTGTTTTGAATCGAAAAACAATCTTTCTTAGTGTTTGTAAAATTTGGTGAAAAGTTATGTAGTAAAAGATACAATACAAATGATCTAAAAACACGTTATTCGAACTCCTCAAAGCGTTAAAATCTTGTTTTGAATCGAAAAACAAACTTTCTTAGTGTTTGTAAAATTTGGTGAAAAGTTATGTAGTAAAAGATACAATACAAATGATCTAAAAACAAGTTATTTGAACTCCTCAAAGCGTTAAAATCCTGTTTTGAATCGAAAAACAAACTTTCTTAGTGTTTGTGAAATTTGGTGAAAAGTTATGTAGCAAAAGATACGATACGAATGATCTAAAAACACGTTATTTGAACTCCTCAAAGCGTTAAAAGTTTGTTTTGAATCGAAAAACAAACTTTCTTAGTCTTTGTAAAATTTGGTGAAAAGTTATGTAGTAAAAGATACGATACAAATGATCTAAAAACACGTTATTTAAACTCCTCAAAGCGTTAAAATCTTGTTTTGAATCGAAAAACATACTTTATTAGTGTTTGTGGAATTTGGTGAAAAGTTATGTAGTAAAAGATACGATACAAATGATATAAAAACACGTTATTTGAACTCCTCAAAGCGTTAAAAGTGTGTTTTGAATCGAAAAACAAACTTTCTTAGTGTTTGTAAAATTTGGTGAAAAGTTATGTACCAAAAGATACGATACAAATGATCTAAAAACACGTTATTTGAACTCCTCAAAGCGTTAAAATCTTGTTTTGAATCGAAAAACAAACTTTATTACTGTTTGTGAAATTTTGTGAAAACTTATGTAGCAAAAGATACGATACAAATGATCTAAAAACACGTTATTTCAACTCCTCAAAGCGTTAAAATCTTGTTTTGAATCGAAAAACACACTTTCTTAGTGTTTGTGAAATTTGGTGAAAAGTTATATAGTAAAAGATACGATACAAATGATCTAGAAACACGTTATTTGAACTCCTCAAAGCGTTAAAAGCTTGTTTTGAATCGAAAAACAAACTTTCTTAGTCTTTGTAAAATTTGGTGAAAAGTTATGTAGTAAAAGATACAATACAAATGATCTAAAAACACGTTATTTGAACTCCTCAAAGCGTTAAAATCTTGTTTTGAATCGAAAAACAAACTTTATTAGTGTTTGTGGAATTTGGTGAAAAGTTATGTAGTAAAAGATACGATACAAATGATATAAAAACACGTTATTTGAACTCCTCAAAGCGTTAAAAGTGTGTTTTGAATCGAAAAACAAACTTTCTTAGTTTTTGTAAAATTTGGTGAAAAGTTATGTAGCAAAAGATACGATACAAATGATCTAAAAACACGTTATTTGAACTCCTCAAAGCGTTAAAATCTTGTTTTGAATCGAAAAACAAACTTTATTACTGTTTGTGAAATTTTGTGAAAACTTATGTAGCAAAAGATACGATACAAATGATCTAAAAACACGATATTTGAACTCCTCAAAGCGTTAAAATCTTGTTTTGAATCGAAAAACACACTTTCTTAGTGTTTGTGTAATTTGGTGAAAAGTTATATAGTAAAAGATACGATACAAATGATCTAAAAATACGTTATTTGAACTCCTCAAAGCGTTAAAAGCTTGTTTTGAATCGAAAAACAAACTTTCTTAGTCTTTGTAAAATTTGGTGAAAAGTTATGTAGTAAAAGATACAATACAAATGATCTAAAAACACGTTATTCGAACTCCTCAAAGCGTTAAAATCTTGTTTTGAATCGAAAAACAATCTTTCTTAGTGTTTGTAAAATTTGGTGAAAAGTTATGTAGTAAAAGATACAATACAAATGATCTAAAAACACGTTATTCGAACTCCTCAAAGCGTTAAAATCTTGTTTTGAATCAAAAAACAAACTTTCTTAGTGTTTGTAAAATTTGGTGAAAAGTTATGTAGTAAAAAATACAATACAAATGATCTAAAAACAAGTTATTTGAACTCCTCAAAGCGTTAAAATCCTGTTTTGAATCGAAAAACAAACTTTCTTAGTGTTTGTGAAATTTGGTGAAAAGTTATGTAGCAAAAGATACGATACGAATGATCTAAAAACACGTTATTTGAACTCCTCAAAGCGTTAAAAGTTTGTTTTGAATCGAAAAACAAACTTTCTTAGTCTTTGTAAAATTTGGTGAAAAGTTATGTAGTAAAAGATACGATACAAATGATCTAAAAACACGTTATTTAAACTCCTCAAAGCGTTAAAATCTTGTTTTGAATCGAAAAACAAACTTTATTAGTGTTTGTGGAATTTGGTGAAAAGTTATGTAGTAAAAGATACGATACAAATGATATAAAAACACGTTATTTGAACTCCTCAAAGCGTTAAAAGTGTGTTTTGAATCGAAAAACAAACTTTCTTAGTTTTTGTAAAATTTGGTGAAAAGTTATGTAGCAAAAGATACGATACAAATGATCTAAAAACACGTTATTTGAACTCCTCAAAGCGTTAAAATCTTGTTTTGAATCGAAAAACAAACTTTATTACTGTTTGTGAAATTTTGTGAAAACTTATGTAGCAAAAGATACGATACAAATGATCTAAAAACACGATATTTGAACTCCTCAAAGCGTTAAAATCTTGTTTTGAATCGAAAAACACACTTTCTTAGTGTTTGTGTAATTTGGTGAAAAGTTATATAGTAAAAGATACGATACAAATGATCTAAAAATACGTTATTTGAACTCCTCAAAGCGTTAAAAGCTTGTTTTGAATCGAAAAACAAACTTTCTTAGTCTTTGTAAAATTTGGTGAAAAGTTATGTAGTAAAAGATACAATACAAATGATCTAAAAACACGTTATTCGAACTCCTCAAAGCGTTAAAATCTTGTTTTGAATCGAAAAACAATCTTTCTTAGTGTTTGTAAAATTTGGTGAAAAGTTATGTAGTAAAAGATACAATACAAATGATCTAAAAACACGTTATTCGAACTCCTCAAAGCGTTAAAATCTTGTTTTGAATCAAAAAACAAACTTTCTTAGTGTTTGTAAAATTTGGTGAAAAGTTATGTAGTAAAAAATACAATACAAATGATCTAAAAACAAGTTATTTGAACTCCTCAAAGCGTTAAAATCCTGTTTTGAATCGAAAAACAAACTTTCTTAGTGTTTGTGAAATTTGGTGAAAAGTTATGTAGCAAAAGATACGATACGAATGATCTAAAAACACGTTATTTGAACTCCTCAAAGCGTTAAAAGTTTGTTTTGAATCGAAAAACAAACTTTCTTAGTCTTTGTAAAATTTGGTGAAAAGTTATGTAGTAAAAGATACGATACAAATGATCTAAAAACACGTTATTTAAACTCCTCAAAGCGTTAAAATCTTGTTTTGAATCGAAAAACAAACTTTATTAGTGTTTGTGGAATTTGGTGAAAAGTTATGTAGTAAAAGATACGATACAAATGATATAAAAACACGTTATTTGAACTCCTCAAAGCGTTAAAAGTGTGTTTTGAATCGAAAAACAAACTTTCTTAGTGTTTGTAAAATTTGGTGAAAAGTTATGTAGCAAAAGATACGATACAAATGATCTAAAAACACGTTATTTGAACTCCTCAAAGCGTTAAAATCTTGTTTTGAATCGAAAAACAAACTTTATTACTGTTTGTGAAATTTTGTGAAAACTTATGTAGCAAAAGATACGATACAAATGATCTAAAAACACGTTATTTCAACTCCTCAAAGCGTTAAAATCTTGTTTTGAATCGAAAAACACACTTTCTTAGTGTTTGTGAAATTTGGTGAAAAGTTATATAGTAAAAGATACGATACAAATGATCTAGAAACACGTTATTTGAACTCCTCAAAGCGTTAAAAGCATGTTTTGAATCGAAAAACAAACTTTCTTAGTCTTTGTAAAATTTGGTGAAAAGTTATGTAGTAAAAGATACAATACAAATGATCTAAAAACACGTTATTTGAACTCCTCAAAGCGTTAAAATCTTGTTTTGAATCGAAAAACAAACTTTATTAGTGTTTGTGGAATTTGGTGAAAAGTTATGTAGTAAAAGATACGATACAAATGATATAAAAACACGTTATTTGAACTCCTCAAAGCGTTAAAAGTGTGTTTTGAATCGAAAAACAAACTTTCTTAGTTTTTGTAAAATTTGGTGAAAAGTTATGTAGCAAAAGATACGATACAAATGATCTAAAAACACGTTATTTGAACTCCTCAAAGCGTTAAAATCTTGTTTTGAATCGAAAAACAAACTTTATTACTGTTTGTGAAATTTTGTGAAAACTTATGTAGCAAAAGATACGATACAAATGATCTAAAAACACGATATTTGAACTCCTCAAAGCGTTAAAATCTTGTTTTGAATCGAAAAACACACTTTCTTAGTGTTTGTGTAATTTGGTGAAAAGTTATATAGTAAAAGATACGATACAAATGATCTAAAAATACGTTATTTGAACTCCTCAAAGCGTTAAAAGCTTGTTTTGAATCGAAAAACAAACTTTCTTAGTCTTTGTAAAATTTGGTGAAAAGTTATGTAGTAAAAGATACAATACAAATGATCTAAAAACACGTTATTCGAACTCCTCAAAGCGTTAAAATCTTGTTTTGAATCGAAAAACAATCTTTCTTAGTGTTTGTAAAATTTGGTGAAAAGTTATGTAGTAAAAGATACAATACAAATGATCTAAAAACACGTTATTCGAACTCCTCAAAGCGTTAAAATCTTGTTTTGAATCAAAAAACAAACTTTCTTAGTGTTTGTAAAATTTGGTGAAAAGTTATGTAGTAAAAAATAAAATACAAATGATCTAAAAACAAGTTATTTGAACTCCTCAAAGCGTTAAAATCCTGTTTTGAATCGAAAAACAAACTTTCTTAGTGTTTGTGAAATTTGGTGAAAAGTTATGTAGCAAAAGATACGATACGAATGATCTAAAAACACGTTATTTGAACTCCTCAAAGCGTTAAAAGTTTGTTTTGAATCGAAAAACAAACTTTCTTAGTCTTTGTAAAATTTGGTGAAAAGTTATGTAGTAAAAGATACGATACAAATGATCTAAAAACACGTTATTTAAACTCCTCAAAGCGTTAAAATCTTGTTTTGAATCGAAAAACAAACTTTATTAGTGTTTGTGGAATTTGGTGAAAAGTTATGTAGTAAAAGATACGATACAAATGATATAAAAACACGTTATTTGAACTCCTCAAAGCGTTAAAAGTGTGTTTTGAATCGAAAAACAAACTTTCTTAGTGTTTGTAAAATTTGGTGAAAAGTTATGTAGCAAAAGATACGATACAAATGATCTAAAAACACGTTATTTGAACTCCTCAAAGCGTTAAAATCTTGTTTTGAATCGAAAAACAAACTTTATTACTGTTTGTGAAATTTTGTGAAAACTTATGTAGCAAAAGATACGATACAAATGATCTAAAAACACGTTATTTCAACTCCTCAAAGCGTTAAAATCTTGTTTTGAATCGAAAAACACACTTTCTTAGTGTTTGTGAAATTTGGTGAAAAGTTATATAGTAAAAGATACGATACAAATGATCTAGAAACACGTTATTTGAACTCCTCAAAGCGTTAAAAGCTTGTTTTGAATCGAAAAACAAACTTTCTTAGTCTTTGTAAAATTTGGTGAAAAGTTATGTAGTAAAAGATACAATACAAATGATCTAAAAACACGTTATTTGAACTCCTCAAAGCGTTAAAATCTTGTTTTGAATCGAAAAACAAACTTTATTAGTGTTTGTGGAATTTGGTGAAAAGTTATGTAGTAAAAGATACGATACAAATGATATAAAAACACGTTATTTGAACTCCTCAAAGCGTTAAAAGTGTGTTTTGAATCGAAAAACAAACTTTCTTAGTTTTTGTAAAATTTGGTGAAAAGTTATGTAGCAAAAGATACGATACAAATGATCTAAAAACACGTTATTTGAACTCCTCAAAGCGTTAAAATCTTGTTTTGAATCGAAAAACAAACTTTATTACTGTTTGTGAAATTTTGTGAAAACTTATGTAGCAAAAGATACGATACAAATGATCTGAAAACACGTTATTTGAACTCCTCAAAGCGTTAAAATCTTGTTTTGAATCGAAAAACAAACTTTATTACTGTTTGTGAAATTTTGTGAAAACTTATGTAGCAAAAGATACGATACAAATGATCTAAAAATACGTTATTTGAACTCCTCAAAGCGTTAAAAGCTTGTTTTGAATCGAAAAACAAACTTTCTTAGTCTTTGTAAAATTTGGTGAAAAGTTATGTAGTAAAAGATACAATACAAATGATCTAAAAACACGTTATTCGAACTCCTCAAAGCGTTAAAATCTTGTTTTGAATCGAAAAACAATCTTTCTTAGTGTTTGTAAAATTTGGTGAAAAGTTATGTAGTAAAAGATACAATACAAATGATCTAAAAACACGTTATTCGAACTCCTCAAAGCATTAAAATCTTGTTTTGAATCAAAAAACAAACTTTCTTAGTGTTTGTAAAATTTGGTGAAAAGTTATGTAGTAAAAAATACAATACAAATGATCTAAAAACAAGTTATTTGAACTCCTCAAAGCGTTAAAATCCTGTTTTGAATCGAAAAACAAACTTTCTTAGTGTTTGTGAAATTTGGTGAAAAGTTATGTAGCAAAAGATACGATACGAATGATCTAAAAACACGTTATTTGAACTCCTCAAAGCGTTAAAAGTTTGTTTTGAATCGAAAAACAAACTTTCTTAGTCTTTGTAAAATTTGGTGAAAAGTTATGTAGTAAAAGATACGATACAAATGATCTAAAAACACGTTATTCGAACTCCTCAAAGCGTTAAAATCTTGTTTTGAATCGAAAAACAAACTTTCTTAGTGTTTGTAAAATTTGGTGAAAAGTTATGTAGTAAAAGATACGATACAAATGATCTAAAAACATGTCATTTGAACTCCTCAAAGCGTTAAAATCCTGTTTTGAATCGAAAAACAAACTTTCTTAGTGTTTGTGAAATTTGGTGAAAAGGTATGGAGCAAAAGATACGATACGAACGATCTAAAAACACGTTATTTGAACTCCTCAAAGCGTTAAAATCTTGTTTTGAATCGAAAAACAAACTTTCTTAGTGTTTGAAAAATTTGGTCAAAAGTTATGTAGTAAAAGATACGATACAAATGATCTAAAAACACGTTATTCGAACTCCTCAAAGCGTTAAAATCTTGTTTTGAATCGAAAAACAAACTTTCTTAGTATTTGTAAAATTTGGTGAAAAGTTATGTAGTAAAAGATACAATACAAATGATCTAAAAACACGTTATTCGAACTCCTCAAAGCATTAAAATCTTGTTTTGAATCAAAAAACAAACTTTCTTAGTGTTTGTAAAATTTGGTGAAAAGTTATGTAGTAAAAAATACAATACAAATGATCTAAAAACAAGTTATTTGAACTCCTCAAAGCGTTAAAATCCTGTTTTGAATCGAAAAACAAACTTTCTTAGTGTTTGTGAAATTTGGTGAAAAGTTATGTAGCAAAAGATACGATACGAATGATCTAAAAACACGTTATTTGAACTCCTCAAAGCGTTAAAAGTTTGTTTTGAATCGAAAAACAAACTTTCTTAGTCTTTGTAAAATTTGGTGAAAAGTTATGTAGTAAAAGATACGATACAAATGATCTAAAAACACGTTATTCGAACTCCTCAAAGCGTTAAAATCTTGTTTTGAATCGAAAAACAAACTTTCTTAGTGTTTGTAAAATTTGGTGAAAAGTTATGTAGTAAAAGATACGATACAAATGATCTAAAAACATGTCATTTGAACTCCTCAAAGCGTTAAAATCCTGTTTTGAATCGAAAAACAAACTTTCTTAGTGTTTGTGAAATTTGGTGAAAAGGTATGGAGCAAAAGATACGATACGAACGATCTAAAAACACGTTATTTGAACTCCTCAAAGCGTTAAAATCTTGTTTTGAATCGAAAAACAAACTTTCTTAGTGTTTGAAAAATTTGGTCAAAAGTTATGTAGTAAAAGATACGATACAAATGATCTAAAAACACGTTATTCGAACTCCTCAAAGCGTTAAAATCTTGTTTTGAATCGAAAAACAAACTTTCTTAGTATTTGTAAAATTTGGTGAAAAGTTATGTAGTAAAAGATACGATACAAATGATCTAAAAACATGTTATTTGAACTCCTCAAAGCGTTAAAATCCTGTTTTGAATCGAAAAACAAACTTTCTTAGTGTTTGTGAAATTTGGTGAAAAGTTATGTAGCAAAAGATACGATACGAATGATCTAAAAACACGTTATTTGAACTCCTCAAAGCGTTAAAAGTTTGTTTTGAATCGAAAAACAAACTTTCTTAGTCTTTGTAAAATTTGGTGAAATGTTATGTAGTAAAATATACGATACAAATGATCTAAAAACACGTTATTCGAACTCCTCAAAGCGTTAAAATCTTGTTTTGAATCGAAAAACAAACTTTCTTAGTGTTTGTAAAATTTGGTGAAAAGTTATGTAGTAAAAGATACGATACAAATGATCTAAAAACATGTTATTTGAACTCCTCAAAGCGTTAAAATCCAGTTTTGAATCGAAAAACAAACTTTCTTAGTGTTTGTGAAATTTGGTGAAAAGGTATGGAGCAAAAGATAGGATACGAACGATCTAAAAACACGTTATTTGAACTCCTCAAAGCGTTAAAATCTTGTTTTGAATCGAAAAATAAACTTTCTTAGTGTTTGTAAAATTTGGTGAAAAGTTATGTAGTAAAAGATACGATACAAATGATCTAAAAACACGTTATTCGAACTCCTCAAAGCGTTAAAATCTTGTTTTGAATTGAAAAACAAACTTTCTTAGTATTTGTTAAATTTGGTGAAAAGTTATGAAGTAAAAGATACGATACAAATGATCTAAAAACATGTTATTTGAACTCCTCAAAGCGTTAAAATCCTGTTTTGAATCGAAAAACAAACTTTCTTAGTGTTTGTGAAATTTGGTGAAAAATTATGTAGCAAAAGATACGATACAAATGATCTAAAAACACGTTATTTGAACTCCTCAAAGCGTTAAAATCTTGTTTTGAATCGAAAAACAAACTTTATTACTGTTTGTGAAATTTGGTGAAAACTTATGTAGTAAAAGATACGATACAAATGATCTAAAAACACGTTATTTGAACTCCTCAAAGCGTTAAAAGCTTGTTTTGAATCGAAAAACAAACTTTCTTAGTGTTTGTGAAATTTGGTGAAAAGTTATGTAGTAAAAGATACGGTACAAATGATCTAAAAACATGTTATTTGAACTCCTCAAAGCGTTAAAATCTTCTTTTGAATCGAAAAACACACTTTCTTAGTGTTTGTGAAATTTGGTGAAAAGTTATATAGTAAAAGATACGATACAAATGATCTAAAAACACGTCATTTGAACTCCTCAAAGCGTTAAAAGCTTGTTTTGAATCGAAAAACAAACTTTCTTAGTCTTTGTAAAATTTGGTGAAAAGTTATGTAGTAAAAGATACAATACAAATGATCTAAAAACACGTTATTCGAACTCCTCAAAGCGTTAAAATCTTGTTTCGAATCGAAAAACAAACTTTCTTAGTGTTTGTTAAATTTGGTGAAAAGTTATATAGTAAAAGATACAATACAAATGATCTAAAAACATGTTATTTGAACTCCTCAAAGCGTTAAAATCCTGTTTTGAATCGAAAAACAAACTTTCTTAGTGTTTGTGAAATTTGGTGAAAAGTTATGTAGCAAAAGTTACGATACGAATGATCTAAAAACACGTTATTTGAACTCCTCAAAGCGTTAAAAGTTTGTTTTGAATCGAAAAACCAACTTTCTTAGTGTTTGTAAAATTTGTTGAAAAGTTATGTAGTAAAAGATACGATACGAATGATCTAAAAACACGTTATTTGAACTCCTCAAAGCGTTAAAAGTTTGTTTTGAATCGAAAAATAAACTTTCTTAGTCTTTGTAAAATTTGGTGAAAAGTTATGTAGTAAAAGATACGATACAAATGATCTAAAAACACGTTATTCGAACTCCTCAAAGCGTTAAAATCTTGTTTTGAATTGAAAAACAAACTTTCTTAGTATTTGTAAAATTTGGTGAAAAGTTATGTAGTAAAAGATACGATACAAATGATCTAAAAACATGTTATTTGAACTCCTCAATGCGTTAAAATCCTGTTTTGAATCGAAAAACAAACTTTCTTAGTGTTTGTGAAATTTGGTGAAAAGGTATGGAGCAAAAGACACGATACGAACGATCTAAAAACACGTTATTTGAACTCCTCAAAGCGTTAAAATCTTGTTTTGAATCGAAAAACAAACTTTCTTAGTGTTTGTAAAATTTGGTGAAAAGTTATGTAGTAAAAGATACGATACAAATGATCTAAAAACACGTTATTCGAACTCCTCAAAGCGTTAAAATCTTGTTTTGAATTGAAAAACAAACTTTCTTAGTATTTGTAAAATTTGGTGAAAAGTTATGTAGTAAAAGATACGATACAAATGATCTAAAAACATGTTATTTGAACTCCTCAAAGCGTTAAAATCATGTTTTGAATTGAAAAACAAACTTTCTTAGTGTTTGTGAAATTTGGTGAAAAATTATGTAGCAAAAGATACGATACGAATGATCTAAAAACACGTTATTTGAACTCCTCAAAGCGTTAAAATCTTGTTTTGAATCGAAAAACAAACTTTCTTAGTGTTTGTGAAATTTGGTGAAAAGTTATGTAGTAAAAGATACGGTACAAATGATCTAAAAACATGTTATTTGAACTCCTCAAAGCGTTAAAATCTTGTTTTGAATCGAAAAACAAACTTTCTTAGTGTTTGTGAAATTTGGTGAAAAGTTATATAGTAAGAGATACGATACAAATGATCTAAAAACACGTTATTTGAACTCCTCAAAGCGTTAAAAGTGTGTTTTGAATCGAAAAACGAACTTTCTTAGTGTTTGTAAAATTTGGTGAAAACTTATGTACTAAAAGATACGATACAAATGATCTAAAAACACGTTATTTGAATTCCTCAAAGCGTCAAAATCTTGTTTTGAATCGAAAAACAAACTTTCTTAGTGTTTGTGAAATTTGGTGAAAAGTTATGTAGTAAAAGATACGATACAAATGATCTAAAAACACGTTATTTGAACTCCTCAAAGCATTAAAATCTTGTTTTGAATCGAAAAACAAACTTTCTTAGTGTTTGTGAAATTTGGTGAAAAGTTATGTAGTAAAAGATACGATACAAATGATCTAAAAACACGTTATTTGAACTCCTCAAAGCGTTAAAATCTTGTTTTGAATCGAAAAACAAACTTTATTAGTGTTTGTGGAATTTGGTGAAAACTTATGTAGTAAAAGATACGATACAAATGATCTAAAAACACGTTATTTGAACTCCTCAAAGCGTTAAAATCTTGTTTTGAATCGAAAAACAAACTTTATTACTGTTTGTGAAATTTGGTGAAAACTTATGTAGTAAAAGATACGATACAAATGATCTAAAAACACGTTATTTGAACTCCTCAAAGCGTTAAAAGCTTGTTTTGAATCGAAAAACAAACTTTCTTAGTGTTTGTGAAATTTGGTGAAAAGTTATGTAGTAAAAGATACGGTACAAATGATCTAAAAACATGTTATTTGAACTCCTCAAAACGTTAAAATCTTGTTTTGAATCGAAAAACACACTTTCTTAGTGTTTGTGAAATTTGGTGAAAAGTTATATAGTAAAAGATACGATACAAATGATCTAAAAACACGTCATTTGAACTCCTCAAAGCGTTAAAAGCTTGTTTTGAATCGAAAAACAAACTTTCTTAGTCTTTGTAAAATTTGGTGAAAAGTTATGTAGTAAAAGATACAATACAAATGATCTAAAAACACGTTATTCGAACTCCTCAAAGCGTTAAAATCTTGTTTCGAATCGAAAAACAAACTTTCTTAGTGTTTGTTAAATTTGGTGAAAAGTTATATAGTAAAAGATACAATACAAATGATCTAAAAACATGTTATTTGAACTCCTCAAAGCGTTAAAATCCTGTTTTGAATCGAAAAACAAACTTTCTTAGTGTTTGTGAAATTTGGTGAAAAGTTGTGTAGCAAAAGATACGATACGAATGATCTAAAAACACGTTATTTGAACTCCTCAAAGCGTTAAAAGTTTGTTTTGAATCGAAAAACAAACTTTCTTAGTGTTTGTAAAATTTGGTGAAAAGTTATGTAGTAAAAGATACGATACAAATGATCTAAAAACACGTTATTCGAACTCCTCAAAGCGTTAAAATCTTGTTTTGAATCGAAAAACAATCTTTCTTAGTGTTTGTAAAATTTGGTGAAAAGTTATGTAGTAAAAGATACGATACAAATGATCTGAAAACATGTTATTTGAACTCCTCAAAGCGTTAAAATCCTGTTTTGAATCGAAAAACATACTTTCTTAGTGTTTGTGAAATTTGGTGAAAAGGTATGGAGCAAAAGATACGATACGAACGATCTAAAAACACGTTATTTGAACTCCTCAAAGCGTTAAAATTTGTTTTGAATCGAAAAACAAACTTTCTTAGTGTTTGTAAAATTTGTTGAAAAGTTATGTAGTAAAAGATACGATACAAATGATCTAAAAACACGTTATTCGAACTCCTCAAAGCGTTAAAATCTTGTTTTGAATCGAAAAACAAACTTTCTTAGTATTTGTAAAATTTGGTGAAAAGTTATGTAGTAAAAGATACGATACAAATGATCTAAAAACATGTTATTTGAACTCCTCAAAGCGTTAAAATCCTGTTTTGAATCGAAAAACAAACTTTCTTAGTGTTAGTGAAATTTGGTGAAAAATTATGTAGCAAAAGATACGATACGAATGATCTAAAAACACGTTATTTGAACTCCTCAAAGCGTTAAAATCTTGTTTTGAATCAAAAAACAAACTTTCTTAGTGTTTGTGAAATTTGGTGAAAAGTTATGTAGTAAAAGATACGGTAAAAATGATCTAAAAACATGTTATTTGAACTCCTCAAAGCGTTAAAATCTTGTTTTGAATCGAAAAACAAACTTGTTTAGTGTTTGTGAAATTTGGTGAAAAGTTATATAGTAAAAGATACGATACAAATGATCTAAAAACACATTATTTGAACTCCTCAAAGCGTTAAAAGTGTGTTTTGAATCGAAAAACGAACTTTCATAGTGTTTGTAAAATTTGGTGAAAACTTATGTACTAAAAGATACGATACAAATGATCTAAAAACACGTTATTTGAACTCCTCAAAGCGTCAAAATCTTGTTTTGAATCGAAAAACAAACTTTCTTAGTGTTTGTGAAATTTGGTGAAAAGTTATGTAGTAAAAGATACGTTACAAATGATCTAAAAACACGTTATTTGAACTCCTCAAAGCGTTAAAATCTTGTTTTGAATCGAAAAACAAACTTTCTTAGTGTTTGTGAAATTTGGTGAAAAGTTATGTAGTAAAAGATACGATACAAATGATCTAAAAACACGTTATTTGAACTCCTCAAAGCGTTAAAAGTGTGTTTTGAATCGAAAAACGAACTTTCTTAGTGTTTGTGGAATTTGGTGAAAACTTATGTACTAAAAGATACGATACAAATGATCTAAAAACACGTTATTTGAACTCCTCAAAGCGTTAAAATCTTGTTTTGAATCGAAAAACAAACTTTATTACTGTTTGTGAAATTTGGTGAAAAGTTATGTAGTAAAAGATACGATACAAATGATCTAAAAACACGTTATTTGAACTCCTCAAAGCGTTAAAAGCTTGTTTTGAATCGAAAAACAAACTTTCTTAGTGTTTGTGAAATTTGGTGAAAAGTTATGTAGTAAAAGATACGGTAAAAATGATCTAAAAACATGTTATTTGAACTCCTCAAAGCGTTAAAATCTTGTTTTGAATCGAAAAACACACTTTCTTAGTGTTTGTGAAATTTGGTGAAAAGTTATATAGTAAAATATACGATACAAATGATCTAAAAACACGTTATTTGAACTCCTCAAAGCGTTAAAAGCTTGTTTTGAATCGAAAAACAAACTTTCTTAGTCTTTGTAAAATTTGGTGAAAATTTATGTAGTAAAAGATATGATACAAATGATCTAAAAACACGTTATTCGAACTCCTCAAAGCGTTAAAATCTTGTTTCGAATCGAAAAACAAACTTTCTTAGTGTTTGTTAAATTTGGTGAAAAGTTATGTAGTAAAAGATACAATACAAATGATCTAAAAACATGTTATTTGAACTCCTCAAAGCGTTAAAATCCTGTTTTGAATCGAAAAACAAACTTTCTTAGTGTTTGTGAAATTTGGTGAAAAGTTATGTAGCAAAAGATACGATACGAATGATCTTAAAACACGTTATTTGAACTCCTCAAAGCGTTAAAAGTTTGTTTTGAATCGAAAAACAAACTTTCTTAGTGTTTGTAAAATTTGGTGAAAAGTTATGTAGTAAAAGATACGATACAAATGATCTAAAAACACGTTATTCGAAATCCTCAAAGCGTTAAAATCTTGTTTCGAATCGAAAAACAAACTTTATTACTGTTTGTGAAATTTGGTGAAAAGTTATGTAGTAAAAGATACGATACAAATGATATAAAAACACGTTATTAGAACTCCTCAAAGCGTTAAAAGTGTGTTTTGAATCGAAAAACGAACTTTCTTAGTGTTTGTAAAATTTGGTGAAAAGTGATGTCATAAAAGATACGGTACAAATGATCTAAAAACACGTTATTTGAACTCCTCAAAGCGTTAAAATCTTGTTTTGAATCGAAAAACACACTTTCTTAGTGTTTGTGAAATTTGGTGAAAAGTTATATAGTAAAAGATACGATACAAATGATCTAAAAACACGTTATTTGAACTCCTCAAAGCGTTAAAATCTTGTTTTGAATCGAAAAACAAACTTTCTTAGTCTTTGTAAAATTTGGTGAAAAGTTATGTAGTAAAAGATACAATACAAATGATCTAAAAACACGTTATTCGAACTCCTCAAAGCGTTAAAATATTGTTTTGAATCGAAAAACAATCTTTCTTAGTGTTTGTAAAATTTGGTGAAAAGTTATGTAGTAAAAGATACAATACAAATGATCTAAAAACAAGTTATTTGAACTCCTCAAAGCGTTAAAATCCTGTTTTGAATCGAAAAACAAACTTTCTTAGTGTTTGTGAAATTTGGTGAAAAGTTATGTAGCAAAAGATACGATACGAATGATCTAAAAACACGTTATTTGAACTCCTCAAAGCGTTAAAAGTTTGTTTTGAATCGAAAAACAAACTTTCTTAGTCTTTGTAAAATTTGGTGAAAAGTTATGTAGTAAAAGATACGATACAAATGATCTAAAAACACGTTATTCGAACTCCTCAAAGCGTTAAAATCTTGTTTTGAATCGAAAAACAAACTTTCTTAGTGTTTGTAAAATTTGGTGAAAAGTTATGTAGTAAAAGATACGATACAAATGATCTAAAAACATATTATTTGAACTCCTCAAAACGTTAAAATCCTGTTTTGAATCGAAAAACAAACTTTCTTAGTGTTTGTGAAATTTGGTGAAAAGGTATGGAGCAAAAGATACGATACGAACGATCTAAAAACACGTTATTTGAACTCCTCAAAGCGTTAAAATCTTGTTTTGAATCGAAAAACAAACTTTCTTAGTGTTTGTAAAATTTGGTGAAAAGTTATGTAGTAAAAGATAAGATACAAATGATCTAAAAACACGTTATTCGAACTCCTCAAAGCGTTAAAATCTTGTTTTGAATCGAAAAACAAAATTTCTTAGTATTTGAAAAATTTGGTGAAAAGTTATGTAGTAAAAGATACGATACAAATGATCTAAAAACATGTTATTTGAACTCCTCAAAGCGTTAAAATCCTGTTTTGAATCGAAAAACAAACTTTCTTAGTGTTTGTGAAATTTGGTGAAAAATTATGTAGCAAAAGATACGATACGAATGATCTAAAAACACGTTATTTGAACTCCTCAAAGCGTTAAAATCTTGTTTTGAATCGAAAAACAAACTTTCTTAGTGTTTGTGAAATTTGGTGAAAAGTTATGTAGTAAAAGATACGGTACAAATGATCTAAAAACATGTTATTTGAACTCCTCAAAGCGTTAAAATCTTGTTTTGAATCGAAAAACAAACTTTCTTAGTGTTTGTGAAAATTGGTGAAAAGTTATATAGTAAAAGATACGATACAAATGATCTAAAAACACGTTATTTGAACTCCTCAAAGCGTTAAAAGTGTGTTTTGAATCGAAAAACGAACTTTCTTAGTGATTGTAAAATTTGGTGAAAACTTATGTACTAAAAGATACGATACAAATGATCTAAAAACACGTTATTTGAACTCCTCAAAGCGTCAAAATCTTGTTTTGAATCGAAAAACAAACTTTCTTAGTGTTTGTGAAATTTGGTGAAAAGTTATGTAGTAAAAGATACGATACAAATGATCTAAAAACACGTTATTTGAACTCCTCAAAGCGTTAAAATCTTGTTTTGAATCGAAAAACAAACTTTCTTAGTGTTTGTGAAATTTGGTGAAAAGTTATGTAGTAAAAGATACGATACAAATGATCTAAAAACACGTTATTTGAACTCCTCAAAGCGTTAAAATCTTGTTTTGAATCGAAAAACAAACTTTATTAGTGTTTGTGGAATTTGGTGAAAACTTATGTAGTAAAAGATACGATACAAATGATCTAAAAACACGTTATTTGAACTCCTCAAAGCGTTAAAATCTTGTTTTGAATCGAAAAACAAACTTTATTACTGTTTGTGAAATTTGGTGAAAACTTATGTAGTAAAAGATACGATACAAAAGATCTAAAAACACGTTATTTGAACTCCTCAAAGCGTTAAAAGCTTGTTTTGAATCGAAAAACAAACTTTCTTAGTGTTTGTGAAATTTGGTGAAAAGTTATGTAGTAAAAGATACGGTACAAATGATATAAAAACATGTTATTTGAACTCCTCAAAGCGTTAAAATCTTGTTTTGAATCGAAAAACACACTTTCTTAGTGTTTGTGAAATTTGGTGAAAAGTTATATATTAAAATATACGATACAAATGATCTAAAAACACGTTATTTGAACTCCTCAAAGCGTTAAAAGCTTGTTTTGAATCGAAAAACAAACTTTCTTAGTCTTTGTAAAATTTGGTGAAAATTTATGTAGTAAAAGATATGATACAAATGATCTAACACACGTTATTCGAACTCCTCAAAGCGTTAAAATCTTGTTTCGAATCGAAAAACAAACTTTCTTAGTGTTTGTTAAATTTGGTGAAAAGTTATGTAGTAAAAGATACAATACAAATGATCTAAAAACATGTTATTTGAACTCCTCAAAGCGTTAAAATCCTGTTTTGAATCGAAAAACAAACTTTCTTAGTGTTTGTGAAATTTGGTGAAAAGTTATGTAGCAAAAGATACGATACGAATGATCTAAAAACACGTTATTTGAACTCCTCAAAGCGTTAAAAGTTTGTTTTGAATCGAAAAACAAACTTTCTTAGTGTTTGTAAAATTTGGTGAAAAGTTATGTAGTAAAAGATACGATACAAATGATCTAAAAACACGTTATTCGAAATCCTCAAAGCGTTAAAATCTTGTTTCGAATCGAAAAACAAACTTTATTACTGTTTGTGAAATTTGGTGAAAAGTTATGTAGTAAAAGATACGATACAAATGATATAAAAACACGTTATTAGAACTCCTCAAAGCGTTAAAAGTGTGTTTTGAATCGAAAAACGAACTTTCTTAGTGTTTGTAAAATTTGGTGAAAAGTGATGTCGTAAAAGATACGGTACAAATGATCTAAAAACACGTTATTTGAACTCCTCAAAGCGTTAAAATCTTGTTTTGAATCGAAAAACACACTTTCTTAGTGTTTGTGAAATTTGGTGAAAAGTTATATAGTAAAAGATACGATACAAATGATCTAAAAACACGTTATTTAAACTCCTCAAAGCGTTAAAATCTTGTTTTGAATCGAAAAACAAACTTTCTTAGTCTTTGTAAAATTTGGTGAAAAGTTATGTAGTAAAAGATACAATACAAATGATCTAAAAACACGTTATTCGAACTCCTCAAAGCGTTAAAATCTTGTTTTGAATCGAAAAACAATCTTTCTTAGTGTTTGTAAAATTTGGTGAAAAGTTATGTAGTAAAAGATACAATACAAATGATCTAAAAACAAGTTATTTGAACTCCTCAAAGCGTTAAAATCCTGTTTTGAATCGAAAAACAAACTTTCTTAGTGTTTGTGAAATTTGGTGAAAAGTTATGTAGCAAAAGATACGATACGAATGATCTAAAAACACGTTATTTGAACTCCTCAAAGCGTTAAAAGTTTGTTTTGAATCGAAAAACAAACTTTCTTAGTCTTTGTAAAATTTGGTGAAAAGTTTTGTAGTAAAAGATACGATACAAATGATCTAAAAACACGTTATTCGAACTCCTCAAAGCGTTAAAATCTTGTTTTGAATCGAAAAACAAACTTTCTTAGTGTTTGTAAAATTTGGTGAAAAGTTATGTAGTAAAAGATACGATACAAATGATCTAAAAACATATTATTTGAACTCCTCAAAACGTTAAAATCCTGTTTTGAATCGAAAAACAAACTTTCTTAGTGTTTGTGAAATTTGGTGAAAAGGTATGGAGCAAAAGATACGATACGAACGATCTAAAAACACGTTATTTGAACTCCTCAAAGCGTTAAAATCTTGTTTTGAATCGAAAAACAAACTTTCTTAGTGTTTGTAAAATTTGGTGAAAAGTTATGTAGTAAAAGATAAGATACAAATGATCTAAAAACACGTTATTCGAACTCCTCAAAGCGTTAAAATCTTGTTTTGAATCGAAAAACAAAATTTCTTAGTATTTGTAAAATTTGGTGAAAAGTTATGTAGTAAAAGATACGATACAAATGATCTAAAAACATGTTATTTGAACTCCTCAAAGCGTTAAAATCCTGTTTTGAATCGAAAAACAAACTTTCTTAGTGTTTGTGAAATTTGGTGAAAAACTATGTAGCAAAAGATACGATACGAATGATCTAAAAACACGTTATTTGAACTCCTCAAAGCGTTAAAATCTTGTTTTGAATCGAAAAACAAACTTTCTTAGTGTTTGTGAAATTTGGTGAAAAGTTATGTAGTAAAAGATACGGTACAAATGATCTAAAAACATGTTATTTGAACTCCTCAAAGCGTTAAAATCTTGTTTTGAATCGAAAAACAAACTTTCTTAGTGTTTGTGAAAATTGGTGAAAAGTTATATAGTAAAAGATACGATACAAATGATCTAAAAACACGTTATTTGAACTCCTCAAAGCGTTAAAAGTGTGTTTTGAATCGAAAAACGAACTTTCTTAGTGTTTGTAAAATTTGGTGAAAACTTATGTACTAAAAGATACGATACAAATGATCTAAAAACACGTTATTCGAACTCCTCAAAGCGTCAAAATCTTGTTTTGAATCGAAAAACAAACTTTCTTAGTGTTTGTAAAATTTGGTGAAAAGTTATGTAGTAAAAGATACGATACAAATGATCTAAAAACACGTTATTTGAACTCCTCAAAGCGTTAAAATCTTGTTTTGAATCGAAAAACAAACTTTCTTAGTCTTTGTAAAATTTGGTGAAAAGTTATGTAGTAAAAGATACGATACAAATGATCTAAAAACATGTTATTCGAACTCCTCAAAGCGTTAAAATCCTGTTTTGAATCGAAAAACAAACTTTCTTAGTGTTTGTGAAATTTGGTGAAAAGTTATGTAGCAAAAGATTCGACGAATGATCTAAAAACACGTTATTTGAACTCCTCAAAGCGTTAAAATCTTGTTTTGAATCGAAAAACAAACTTTCTTAGTGTTTGTAAAATTTGGTGAAAAGTTATGTAGTAAAAGATACGATACAAATGATCTAAAAACACGTTATTCGTACTCCTCAAAGCGTTAAAATCTTGTTTTGAATCGAAAAACAAACTTTCTTAGTGTTTGTAAAATTTGGTGAAAAGTTATGTAGTAAAAGATACGATACAAATGATCTAAAAACATGTTATTTGAACTCCTCAAAGCGTTAAAATCCTGTTTTGAATCGAAAAACAAACTTTATTAGTGTTTGTGGAATTTGGTGAAAACTTATGTAGTAAAAGATACGATACAAATGATCTAAAAACACGTTATTCGAACTCCTCAAAGCGTTAAAAGTGTTTTTTGAATCGAAAAACAAACTTTATTACTGTTTGTGAAATTTGGTGAAAACTTATGTAGTAAAAGATACGATACAAATGATCTAAAAACACGTTATTCGAACTCCTCAAAGCGTTAAAATCTTATTTTGAATTGAAAAACAAACTTTATTACTGTTTGTGAAATTTGGTGAAAACTTATGTAGTAAAAGATACGATACAAATGATCTAAAAACACGTTATTTGAACTCCTCAAAGCGTTAAAATCCTGTTTTGAATCGAAAAACAAACTTTCTTAGTGATTGTGAAATTTGGTGAAAAGGTATGGAGCAAAAGATACGATACGAACGATCTAAAAACACGTTATTTGAACTCCTCAAAGCGTTAAAATCTTGTTTTGAATCGAAAAACAAACTTTCTTAGTGTTTGTAAAATTCGGTGAAAAGTTATGTAGTAAAAGATACGATACAAATGATCTAAAAACATGTTATTTGAACTCCTCAAAACGTTAAAATCTTGTTTTGAATCGAAAAACAAACTTTCTTAGTATTTGTAAAATTTGGTGAAAAGTTATGTAGTAAAAGATACAATACAAATGATCTAAAAACACGTTATTCGAACTCCTCAAAGCGTTAAAATCTTGTTTCGAATCGAAAAACAAACTTTCTTAGTGTTTGTAAAATTTGGTGAAAAGTTATGTAGTAAAAGATACGATACAAATGATCTAAAAACACGTTATTCGAACTCCTCAAAGCGTTAAAATCTTGTTTTGAATCGAAAAACAAACTTTCTTAGTGTTTGTAAAATTTGGTGAAAAGTTATGTAGTAAAAGATACGATACCAATGATCTAAAAACATGTTATTTGAACTCCTCAAAGCGTTAAAATCCTGTTTTGAATCGAAAAACAAACTTTCTTAGTGTTTGTGAAATTTGGTGAAAAGTTATGTAGCAAAAGATACGATACGAATGATCTAAAAACACGTTATTTGAACTCCTCAAAGCGTTAAAAGTTTGTTTTGAATCGAAAAACAAACTTTCTTAGTCTTTGTAAAATTTGGTGAAAAGTTTTGTAGTAAAAGATACGATACAAATGATCTAAAAACACGTTATTCGAACTCCTCAAAGCGTTAAAATCTTGTTTTGAATCGAAAAACAAACTTTCTTAGTGTTTGTAAAATTTGGTGAAAAGTTATGTAGTAAAAGATACGATACAAATGATCTAAAAACATATTATTTGAACTCCTCAAAACGTTAAAATCCTGTTTTGAATCGAAAAACAAACTTTCTTAGTGTTTGTGAAATTTGGTGAAAAGGTATGGAGCAAAAGATACGATACGAACGATCTAAAAACACGTTATTTGAACTCCTCAAAGCGTTAAAATCTTGTTTTGAATCGAAAAACAAACTTTCTTAGTGTTTGTAAAATTTGGTGAAAAGTTATGTAGTAAAAGATAAGATACAAATGATCTAAAAACACGTTATTCGAACTCCTCAAAGCGTTAAAATCTTGTTTTGAATCGAAAAACAAAATTTCTTAGTATTTGTAAAATTTGGTGAAAAGTTATGTAGTAAAAGATACGATACAAATGATCTAAAAACATGTTATTTGAACTCCTCAAAGCGTTAAAATCCTGTTTTGAATCGAAAAACAAACTTTCTTAGTGTTTGTGAAATTTGGTGAAAAATTATGTAGCAAAAGATACGATACGAATGATCTAAAAACACGTTATTTGAACTCCTCAAAGCGTTAAAATCTTGTTTTGAATCGAAAAACAAACTTTCTTAGTGTTTGTGAAATTTGGTGAAAAGTTATGTAGTAAAAGATACGGTACAAATGATCTAAAAACATGTTATTTGAACTCCTCAAAGCGTTAAAATCTTGTTTTGAATCGAAAAACAAACTTTCTTAGTGTTTGTGAAAATTTGGTGAAAAGTTATGTAGTAAAAGATACGATACAAATGATCTAAAAACATGTTATTCGAACTCCTCAAAGCGTTAAAATCCTGTTTTGAATCGAAA
The DNA here is from genome assembly GCA_946800325.1 of Luzula sylvatica. Lineage (NCBI taxonomy): Eukaryota > Viridiplantae > Streptophyta > Magnoliopsida > Poales > Juncaceae > Luzula > Luzula sylvatica. The sequence continues at coordinate 3,159,310 of OX326958.1, read as the reverse complement.
AACAAACTTTCTTAGTATTTGTAAAATTTGGTGAAAAGGTATGGAGCAAAAGATACGATACGAACGATCTAAAAACACGTTATTTGAACTCCTCAAAGCGTTAAAATCTTGTTTTGAATCGAAAAACAAACTTTCTTAGTGTTTGTAAAATTTGGTGAAAAGTTATGTAGTAAAAGATAAGATACAAATGATCTAAAAACACGTTATTCGAACTCCTCAAAGCGTTAAAATCTTGTTTTGAATCGAAAAACAAAATTTCTTAGTATTTGTAAAATTTGGTGAAAAGTTATGTAGTAAAAGATACGATACAAATGATCTAAAAACATGTTATTTGAACTCCTCAAAGCGTTAAAATCCTGTTTTGAATCGAAAAACAAACTTTCTTAGTGTTTGTGAAATTTGGTGAAAAATTATGTAGCAAAAGATACGATACGAATGATCTAAAAACACGTTATTTGAACTCCTCAAAGCGTTAAAATCTTGTTTTGAATCGAAAAACAAACTTTCTTAGTGTTTGTGAAATTTGGTGAAAAGTTATGTAGTAAAAGATACGGTACAAATGATCTAAAAACATGTTATTTGAACTCCTCAAAGCGTTAAAATCTTGTTTTGAATCGAAAAACAAACTTTCTTAGTGTTTGTGAAAATTTGGTGAAAAGTTATGTAGTAAAAGATACGATACAAATGATCTAAAAACATGTTATTCGAACTCCTCAAAGCGTTAAAATCCTGTTTTGAATCGAAAAACAAACTTTCTTAGTCTTTGTAAAATTTGGTGAAAAGTTTTGTAGTAAAAGATACGATACAAATGATCTAAAAACACGTTATTCGAACTCCTCAAAGCGTTAAAATCTTGTTTTGAATCGAAAAACAAACTTTCTTAGTGTTTGTAAAATTTGGTGAAAAGTTATGTAGTAAAAGATACGATACAAATGATCTAAAAACATATTATTTGAACTCCTCAAAACGTTAAAATCCTGTTTTGAATCGAAAAACAAACTTTCTTAGTGTTTGTGAAATTTGGTGAAAAGGTATGGAGCAAAAGATACGATACGAACGATCTAAAAACACGTTATTTGAACTCCTCAAAGCGTTAAAATCTTGTTTTGAATCGAAAAACAAACTTTCTTAGTGTTTGTAAAATTTGGTGAAAAGTTATGTAGTAAAAGATAAGATACAAATGATCTAAAAACACGTTATTCGAACTCCTCAAAGCGTTAAAATCTTGTTTTGAATCGAAAAACAAAATTTCTTAGTATTTGTAAAATTTGGTGAAAAGTTATGTAGTAAAAGATACGATACAAATGATCTAAAAACATGTTATTTGAACTCCTCAAAGCGTTAAAATCCTGTTTTGAATCGAAAAACAAACTTTCTTAGTGTTTGTGAAATTTGGTGAAAAATTATGTAGCAAAAGATACGATACGAATGATCTAAAAACACGTTATTTGAACTCCTCAAAGCGTTAAAATCTTGTTTTGAATCGAAAAACAAACTTTCTTAGTGTTTGTGAAATTTGGTGAAAAGTTATGTAGTAAAAGATACGGTACAAATGATCTAAAAACATGTTATTTGAACTCCTCAAAGCGTTAAAATCTTGTTTTGAATCGAAAAACAAACTTTCTTAGTGTTTGTGAAAATTTGGTGAAAAGTTATGTAGTAAAAGATACGATACAAATGATCTAAAAACATGTTATTCGAACTCCTCAAAGCGTTAAAATCCTGTTTTGAATCGAAAAACAAACTTTCTTAGTCTTTGTAAAATTTGGTGAAAAGTTTTGTAGTAAAAGATACGATACAAATGATCTAAAAACACGTTATTCGAACTCCTCAAAGCGTTAAAATCTTGTTTTGAATCGAAAAACAAACTTTCTTAGTGTTTGTAAAATTTGGTGAAAAGTTATGTAGTAAAAGATACGATACAAATGATCTAAAAACATATTATTTGAACTCCTCAAAACGTTAAAATCCTGTTTTGAATCGAAAAACAAACTTTCTTAGTGTTTGTGAAATTTGGTGAAAAGGTATGGAGCAAAAGATACGATACGAACGATCTAAAAACACGTTATTTGAACTCCTCAAAGCGTTAAAATCTTGTTTTGAATCGAAAAACAAACTTTCTTAGTGTTTGTAAAATTTGGTGAAAAGTTATGTAGTAAAAGATAAGATACAAATGATCTAAAAACACGTTATTCGAACTCCTCAAAGCGTTAAAATCTTGTTTTGAATCGAAAAACAAAATTTCTTAGTATTTGTAAAATTTGGTGAAAAGTTATGTAGTAAAAGATACGATACAAATGATCTAAAAACATGTTATTTGAACTCCTCAAAGCGTTAAAATCCTGTTTTGAATCGAAAAACAAACTTTCTTAGTGTTTGTGAAATTTGGTGAAAAATTATGTAGCAAAAGATACGATACGAATGATCTAAAAACACGTTATTTGAACTCCTCAAAGCGTTAAAATCTTGTTTTGAATCGAAAAACAAACTTTCTTAGTGTTTGTGAAATTTGGTGAAAAGTTATGTAGTAAAAGATACGGTACAAATGATCTAAAAACATGTTATTTGAACTCCTCAAAGCGTTAAAATCTTGTTTTGAATCGAAAAACAAACTTTCTTAGTGTTTGTGAAAATTGGTGAAAAGTTATATAGTAAAAGATACGATACAAATGATCTAAAAACACGTTATTTGAACTCCTCAAAGCGTTAAAAGTGTGTTTTGAATCGAAAAACGAACTTGCTTAGTGTTTGTAAAATTTGGTGAAAACTTATGTACTAAAAGATACGATACAAATGATCTAAAAACACGTTATTCGAACTCCTCAAAGCGTCAAAATCTTGTTTTGAATCGAAAAACAAACTTTCTTAGTGTTTGTAAAATTTGGTGAAAAGTTATGTAGTAAAAGATACGATACAAATGATCTAAAAACACGTTATTTGAACTCCTCAAAGCGTTAAAATCTTGTTTTGAATCGAAAAACAAACTTTCTTAGTCTTTGTAAAATTTGGTGAAAAGTTATGTAGTAAAAGATACGATACAAATGATCTAAAAACATGTTATTCGAACTCCTCAAAGCGTTAAAATCCTGTTTTGAATCGAAAAACAAACTTTCTTAGTGTTTGTGAAATTTGGTGAAAAGTTATGTAGCAAAAGATTCGACGAATGATCTAAAAACACGTTATTTGAACTCCTCAAAGCGTTAAAATCTTGTTTTGAATCGAAAAACAAACTTTCTTAGTGTTTGTAAAATTTGGTGAAAAGTTATGTAGTAAAAGATACGATACAAATGATCTAAAAACACGTTATTCGTACTCCTCAAAGCGTTAAAATCTTGTTTTGAATCGAAAAACAAACTTTCTTAGTGTTTGTAAAATTTGGTGAAAAGTTATGTAGTAAAAGATACGATACAAATGATCTAAAAACATGTTATTTGAACTCCTCAAAGCGTTAAAATCCTGTTTTGAATCGAAAAACAAACTTTATTAGTGTTTGTGGAATTTGGTGAAAACTTATGTAGTAAAAGATACGATACAAATGATCTAAAAACACGTTATTCGAACTCCTCAAAGCGTTAAAAGTGTGTTTTGAATCGAAAAACAAACTTTATTACTGTTTGTGAAATTTGGTGAAAACTTATGTAGTAAAAGATACGATACAAATGATCTAAAAACACGTTATTCGAACTCCTCAAAGCGTTAAAATCTTATTTTGAATCGAAAAACAAACTTTATTACTGTTTGTGAAATTTGGTGAAAACTTATGTAGTAAAAGATACGATACAAATGATCTAAAAACACGTTATTTGAACTCCTCAAAGAGTTAAAATCCTGTTTTGAATCGAAAAACAAACTTTCTTAGTGATTGTGAAATTTGGTGAAAAGGTATGGAGCAAAAGATACGATACGAACGATCTAAAAACACGTTATTTGAACTCCTCAAAGCGTTAAAATCTTGTTTTGAATCGAAAAACAAACTTTCTTAGTGTTTGTAAAATTCGGTGAAAAGTTATGTAGTAAAAGATACGATACAAATGATCTAAAAACATGTTATTTGAACTCCTCAAAACGTTAAAATCTTGTTTTGAATCGAAAAACAAACTTTCTTAGTATTTGTAAAATTTGGTGAAAAGTTATGTAGTAAAAGATACAATACAAATGATCTAAAAACACGTTATTCGAACTCCTCAAAGCGTTAAAATCTTGTTTCGAATCGAAAAACAAACTTTCTTAGTGTTTGTAAAATTTGGTGAAAAGTTATGTAGTAAAAGATACGATACAAATGATCTAAAAACACGTTATTCGAACTCCTCAAAGCGTTAAAATCTTGTTTTGAATCGAAAAACAAACTTTCTTAGTGTTTGTAAAATTTGGTGAAAAGTTATGTAGTAAAAGATACGATACCAATGATCTAAAAACATGTTATTTGAACTCCTCAAAACGTTAAAATCCTGTTTTGAATCGAAAAACAAACTTTCTTAGTGTTTGTGAAATTTGGTGAAAAGTTATGTAGCAAAAGATACGATACGAATGATCTAAAAACACGTTATTTGAACTCCTCAAAGCGTTAAAAGTTTTTTTTGAATCGAAAAACAAACTTTCTTAGTCTTTGTAAAATTTGGTGAAAAGTTTTGTAGTAAAAGATACGATACAAATGATCTAAAAACACGTTATTCGAACTCCTCAAAGCGTTAAAATCTTGTTTTGAATCGAAAAACAAACTTTCTTAGTTTTTGTAAAATTTGGTGAAAAGTTATGTAGTAAAAGATACGATACAAATGATCTAAAAACATATTATTTGAACTCCTCAAAACGTTAAAATCCTGTTTTGAATCGAAAAACAAACTTTCTTAGTGTTTGTGAAATTTGGTGAAAAGGTATGGAGCAAAAGATACGATACGAACGATCTAAAAACACGTTATTTGAACTCCTCAAAGCGTTAAAATCTTGTTTTGAATCGAAAAACAAAATTTCTTAGTGTTTGTAAAATTTGGTGAAAAGTTATGTAGTAAAAGATAAGATACAAATGATCTAAAAACACGTTATTCGAACTCCTCAAAGCGTTAAAATCTTGTTTTGAATCGAAAAACAAAATTTCTTAGTATTTGTAAAATTTGGTGAAAAGTTATGTAGTAAAAGATACGATACAAATGATCTAAAAACATGTTATTTGAACTCCTCAAAGCGTTAAAATCCTGTTTTTAATCGAAAAACAAACTTTCTTAGTGTTTGTGAAATTTGGTGAAAAATTATGTAGCAAAAGATACGATACGAATGATCTAAAAACACGTTATTTGAACTCCTCAAAGCGTTAAAATCTTGTTTTGAATCGAAAAACAAACTTTCTTAGTGTTTGTGAAATTTGGTGAAAAGTTATGTAGTAAAAGATACGGTACAAATGATCTAAAAACATGTTATTTGAACTCCTCAAAGCGTCAAAATCTTGTTTTGAATCGAAAAACAAACTTTCTTAGTGTTTGTAAAATTTGGTGAAAAGTTATGTAGTAAAAGATACGATACAAATGATCTAAAAACACGTTATTTGAACTCCTCAAAGCGTTAAAATCTTGTTTTGAATCGAAAAACAAACTTACTTAGTCTTTGTAAAATTTGGTGAAAAGTTATGTAGTAAAAGATACGATACAAATGATCTAAAAACATGTTATTCGAACTCCTCAAAGCGTTAAAATCCTGTTTTGAATCGAAAAACAAACTTTCTTAGTGTTTGTGAAATTTGGTGAAAAGTTATGTAGCAAAAGATTCGACGAATGATCTAAAAACACGTTATTTGAACTCCTCAAAGCGTTAAAATCTTGTTTTGAATCGAAAAACAAACTTTCTTAGTGTTTGTAAAATTTGGTGAAAAGTTATGTAGTAAAAGATACGATACAAATGATCTAAAAACACGTTATTCGTACTCCTCAAAGCGTTAAAATCTTGTTTTGAATCGAAAAACAAACTTTCTTAGTGTTTGTAAAATTTGGTGAAAAGTTATGTTGTAAAAGATACGATACAAATGATCTAAAAACATGTTATTTGAACTCCTCAAAGCGTTAAAATCCTGTTTTGAATCGAAAAACAAACTTTCTTAGTGTTTGTAAAATTTGGTGAAAAGTTATGTAGTAAAAGATACGATACAAATGATCTAAAAACATGTTATTTGAACTCCTCAAAGCGTTAAAATCCTGTTTTGAATCGAAAAACAAACTTTATTAGTGTTTGTGGAATTTGGTGAAAACTTATGTAGTAAAAGATACGATACAAATGATCTAAAAACACGTTATTCGAACTCCTCAAAGCGTTAAAAGTGTGTTTTGAATCGAAAAACAAACTTTATTACTGTTTGTGAAATTTGGTGAAAACTTATGTAGTAAAAGATACGATACAAATGATCTAAAAACACGTTATTCGAACTCCTCAAAGCGTTAAAATCTTATTTTGAATCGAAAAACAAACTTTATTACTGTTTGTGAAATTTGGTGAAAACTTATGTAGTAAAAGATACGATACAAATGATCTAAAAACACGTTATTTGAACTCCTCAAAGCGTTAAAATCCTGTTTTGAATCGAAAAACAAACTTTCTTAGTGATTGTGAAATTTGGTGAAAAGGTATGGAGCAAAAGATACGATACGAACGATCTAAAAACACGTTATTTGAACTCCTCAAAGCGTTAAAATCTTGTTTTGAATCGAAAAACAAACTTTCTTAGTGTTTGTAAAATTCGGTGAAAAGTTATGTAGTAAAAGATACGATACAAATGATCTAAAAACATGTTATTTGAACTCCTCAAAACGTTAAAATCTTGTTTTGAATCGAAAAAAAAACTTTCTTAGTATTTGTAAAATTTGGTGAAAAGTTATGTAGTAAAAGATACAATACAAATGATCTAAAAACACGTTATTCGAACTCCTCAAAGCGTTAAAATCTTGTTTCGAATCGAAAAACAAACTTTCTTAGTGTTTGTAAAATTTGGTGAAAAGTTATGTAGTAAAAGATACGATACAAATGATCTAAAAACACGTTATTCGAACTCCTCAAAGCGTTAAAATCTTGTTTTGAATCGAAAAACAAACTTTCTTAGTGTTTGTAAAATTTGGTGAAAAGTTATGTAGTAAAAGATACGATACCAATGATCTAAAAACATGTTATTTGAACTCCTCAAAGCGTTAAAATCCTGTTTTGAATCGAAAAACAAACTTTCTTAGTGTTTGTGAAATTTGGTGAAAAGTTATGCAGCAAAAGATACGATACGAATGATCTAAAAACACGTTATTTGAACTCCTCAAAGCGTTAAAATCTTGTTTTGAATCGAAAAACAAACTTTCTTAGTGTTTGTAAAATTTGGTGAAAAGTTATGTAGTAAAAGATACGATACAAATGATCTAAAAACACGTTATTCGTACTCCTCAAAGCGTTAAAATCTTGTTTTGAATCGAAAAACAAACTTTCTTAGTGTTTGTAAAATTTGGTGAAAAGTTATGTAGTAAAAGATACGATACAAATGATCTAAAAACATGTTATTTGAACTCCTCAAAGCGTTAAAATCCTGTTTTGAATCGAAAAACAAACTTTCTTAGTGTTTGTGAAATTTGGTGAAAAGTTATGTAGTAAAAGATACGGTACAAATGATATAAAAACACGTTATTTGAACTCCTCAAAGCGTTAAAAGTGTGTTTTGAATCGAAAAACGAACTTTCTTAGTGTTTGTAAAATTTGGTGAAAAGTAATGTAGTAAATGATACGATACAAATGATCTAAAAACACGTTATTCGAACTCCTCAAAGCGTTAAAATCTTGTTTTGAATCGAAAAACAAACTTTCTTATTGTTTGTAAAATTTGGTGAAAAGTTATGTAGTAAAAGATACGATACAAATGATCTAAAAACATGTTATTTGAACTCCTCAAAGCGTTAAAATCCTGTTTTGAATCGAAAAACAAACTTTCTTAGTGTTTGTGAAATTTGGTGAAAAGGTATGGAGCAAAAGATACGATACGAACGATCTAAAAACACGTTATTTGCACTCCTCAAAGCGTTAAAATCTTGTTTTGAATTGAAAAACAAACTTTCTTAGTGTTTGTAAAATTTGGTGAAAAGTTATGTAGTAAAAGATACGATACAAATGATCTAAAAACACGTTATTCGAACTCCTCAAAGCGTTAAAATCTTGTTTTGAATCGAAAAACAAACTTTCTTAGTATTTGTAAAATTTGTTGAAAAGTTATGTAGTAAAAGATACGATACAAATGATCTAAAAACATGTTATTTGAACTCCTCAAAGCGTTAAAATCCTGTTTTGAATCGAAAAACAAACTTTCTTAGTGTTTGTGAAATTTGGTGAAAAATTATGTAGCAAAAGATACGATACGAATGATCTAAAAACACGTTATTTGAACACCTCAAAGCGTTAAAATCTTGTTTTGAATCGAAAAACAAACTTTCTTAGTGTTTGTGAAATTTGGTGAAAAGTTATGTAGTAAAAGATACGGTACAAATGATCTAAAAACATTTTATTTGAACTCCTCAAAGCGTTAAAATCTTGTTTTGAATCGAAAAACAAACTTTCTTAGTGTTTGTGAAATTTGGTGAAAAGTTATATAGTAAAAGATACGATACAAATGATCTAAAAACACGTTATTTGAACTCCTCAAAGCGTTAAAAGTGTGTTTTGAATCGAAAAACGAACTTTCTTAGTGTTTGTAAAATTTGGTGAAAACTTATGTACTAAAAGATACGATACAAATGATCTAAAAACACGTTATTTGAACTCCTCAAAGCGTCAAAATCTTGTTTTGAATCGAAAAACAAACTTTCTTAGTGTTTGTGAAATTTGGTGAAAAGTTATGTAGTAAAAGATACGATACAAATGATCTAAAAACACGTTATTTGAACTCCTCAAAGCGTTCAAATCTTGTTTTGAATCGAAAAACAAACTTTCTTGGTGTTTGTGAAATTTGGTGAAAAGTTATGTAGTAAAAGATACGATACAAATGATCTAAAAACACGTTATTTGAACTCCTCAAAGCGTTAAAATCTTGTTTTGAATCGAAAAACAAACTTTATTAGTGTTTGTGGAATTTGGTGAAAACTTATGTAGTAAAAGATACGATACAAATGATCTAAAAACACGTTATTTGAACTCCTCAAAGCGTTAAAATCTTGTTTTGAATCGAAAAACAAACTTTATTACTGTTTGTGAAATTTGGTGAAAACTTATGTAGTAAAAGATACGATACAAATGATCTAAAAACACGTTATTTGAACTCCTCTAAGCGTTAAAAGCTTGTTTTGAATCGAAAAACAAACTTTCTTAGTGTTTGTGAAATTTGGTGAAAAGTTATGTAGTAAAAGATACGGAACAAATGATCTAAAAACATGTTGTTTGAACTCCTCAAACCGTTAAAATCTTGTTTTGAATCGAAAAACAAACTTTCTTAGTGTTTGTGAAATTTGGTGAAAAGTTATATAGTAAAAGATACGATACAAATGATCTAAAAACACGTTATTTGAACTCCTCAAAGCGTTAAAAGCTTGTTTTGAATCGAAAAACAAACTTTCTTAGTCTTTGTAAAATTTGGTGAAAATTTATGTAGTAAAAGATACGATACAAATGATCTAAAAACACGTTATTTGAACTCCTCAAAGCGTTAAAATCTTGTTTTGAATCGAAAAACAAACTTTCTTAGTTTTTGTGAAATTTGGTGAAAAGTTATGTCGTAAAAGATACGGTACAAATGATCTAAAAACATGTTATTTGAACTCCTCAAAGCGTTAAAATCTTGTTTAGAATCGAAAAACACACTTTCTTAGTGTTTGTGAAATTTGGTGAAAAGTTATATAGTAAAAGATACGATACAAATGATCTAAAAACACGTCATTTGAACTCCTCAAAGCGTTAAAAGCTTGTTTTGAATCGAAAAACAAACTTTCTTAGTCTTTGTAAAATTTGGTGAAAAGTTATGTAGTAAAAGATACAATACAAATGATCTAAAAACACGTTATTCGAACTCCTCAAAGCGTTAAAATCTTGTTTCGAATCGAAAAACAAACTTTCTTAGTGTTTGTAAAATTTGGTGAAAAGTTATGTAGTAAAAGATATAATACAAATGATCTAAAAACATGTTATTTGAACTCCTCAATGCGTTAAAATCCTGTTTTGAATCAAAAAACAAACTTTCTTAGTGTTTGTGAAATTTGGTGAAAAGGTATGTAGTAAAAGATACGATACAAATGATCTAAAAACATGTTATTTGAACTCCTCAAAGCGTTAAAATCCTGTTTTGAATCGAAAAACAAACTTTCTTAGTGTTTGTGAAATTTGGTGAAAAGGTATGGAGCAAAAGATACGATACGAATGATCTAAAAACAGGTTATTTGAACTCCTCAAAGCGTTAAAATCTTGTTTTGAATTGAAAAACAAACTTTCTTAGTGTTTGTAAAATTTGGTGAAAAGTTATGTAGTAAAAGATACGATACAAATGATCTAAAAACACGTTATTTGTACTCCTCAAAGCGTTAAAAGTTTGTTTTGAATCGAAAAACAAACTTTCTTAGTCTTTGTAAAATTTGGTGAAAAGTTATGTAGTAAAAGATACGATACAAATGATCTAAAAACACGTTATTCGAACTCCTCAAAGCGTTAAAATCTTGTTTTGAATCGAAAAACAAACTTTCTTAGTGTTTGTAAAATTTGGTGAAAAGTTATGTAGTAAAAGATACGATACAAATGATCTAAAAACATGTTATTTGAACTCCTCAATGCGTTAAAATCCTGTTTTGAATCGAAAAACAAACTTTCTTAGTGTTTGTGAAATTTGGTGAAAAGGTATGTAGTAAAAGATACGATACAAATGATCTAAAAACATGTTATTTGAACTCCTCAAAGCGTTAAAATCCTGTTTTGAATCGAAAAACAAACTTTCTTAGTGTTTGTGAAATTTGGTGAAAAGGTATGGAGCAAAAGATACGATACGAACGATCTAAAAACACGTTATTTGAACTCCTCAAAGCGTTAAAATCTTGTTTTGAATTGAAAAACAAACTTTCTTAGTGTTTGTAAAATTTGGTGAAAAGTTATGTAGTAAAAGATACGATACAAATGATCTAAAAACACGTTATTCCAACTCCTCAAACCGTTAAAATCTTGTTTTGAATCGAAAAACAAACTTTCTTAGTATTTGTAAAATTTGTTAAAAAGTTATGTAGTAAAAGATACGATACAAATGATCTAAAAACATGTTATTTGAACTCCTCAAAGCGTTAAAATCCTGTTTTGAATCGAAAAACAAACTTTCTTAGTGTTTGTGAAATTTGGTGAAAAGGTATGGAGCAAAAGATACGATACGAACGATCTAAAAACACGTTATTTGAACTCCTCAAAGCGTTAAAATCTTGTTTTGAATTGAAAAACAAACTTTCTTAGTGTTTGTAAAATTTGGTGAAAAGTTATGTAGTAAAAGATACGATACAAATGATCTAAAAACACGTTATTCGAACTCCTCAAAGCGTTAAAATCTTGTTTTGAATCGAAAAACAAACTTTCTTAGTATTTGTAAAATTTGTTGAAAAGTTATGTAGTAAAAGATACGATACAAATGATCTAAAAACATGTTATTTGAACTCCTCAAAGCGTTAAAATCCTGTTTTGAATCGAAAAACAAACTTTCTTAGTGTTTGTGAAATTTGGTGAAAAATTATGTAGCAAAAGATACGATACGAATGATCTAAAAACACGTTATTTGAACACCTCAAAGCGTTAAAATCTTGTTTTGAATCGAAAAACAAACTTTCTTAGTGTTTGTGAAATTTGGTGAAAAGTTATGTAGTAAAAGATACGGTACAAATGATCTAAAAACATTTTATTTGAACTCCTCAAAGCGTTAAAATCTTGTTTTGAATCGAAAAACAAACTTTCTTAGTGTTTGTGAAATTTGGTGAAAAGTTATATAGTAAAAGATACGATACAAATGATCTAAAAACACGTTATTTGAACTCCTCAAAGCGTTAAAAGTGTGTTTTGAATCGAAAAACGAACTTTCTTAGTGTTTGTAAAATTTGGTGAAAACTTATGTACTAAAAGATACGATACAAATGATCTAAAAACACGTTATTTGAACTCCTCAAAGCGTCAAAATCTTGTTTTGAATCGAAAAACAAACTTTCTTAGTGTTTGTGAAATTTGGTGAAAAGTTATGTAGTAAAAGATACGATACAAATGATCTAAAAACACGTTATTTGAACTCCTCAAAGCGTTCAAATCTTGTTTTGAATCGAAAAACAAACTTTCTTGGTGTTTGTGAAATTTGGTGAAAAGTTATGTAGTAAAAGATACGATACAAATGATCTAAAAACACGTTATTTGAACTCCTCAAAGCGTTAAAATCTTGTTTTGAATCGAAAAACAAACTTTATTAGTGTTTGTGGAATTTGGTGAAAACTTATGTAGTAAAAGATACGATACAAATGATCTAAAAACACGTTATTTGAACTCCTCAAAGCGTTAAAATCTTGTTTTGAATCGAAAAACAAACTTTATTACTGTTTGTGAAATTTGGTGAAAACTTATGTAGTAAAAGATACGATACAAATGATCTAAAAACACGTTATTTGAACTCCTCTAAGCGTTAAAAGCTTGTTTTGAATCGAAAAACAAACTTTCTTAGTGTTTGTGAACTTTGGTGAAAAGTTATGTAGTAAAAGATACGGAACAAATGATCTAAAAACATGTTGTTTGAACTCCTCAAACCGTTAAAATCTTGTTTTGAATCGAAAAACAAACTTTCTTAGTGTTTGTGAAATTTGGTGAAAAGTTATATAGTAAAAGATACGATACAAATGATCTAAAAACATGTTATTTGAACTCCTCAAAGCGTTAAAAGCTTGTTTTGAATCGAAAAACAAACTTTCTTAGTCTTTGTAAAATTTGGTGAAAATTTATGTAGTAAAAGATACGATACAAATGATCTAAAAACACGTTATTTGAACTCCTCAAAGCGTTAAAATCTTGTTTTGAATCGAAAAACAAACTTTCTTAGTTTTTGTGAAATTTGGTGAAAAGTTATGTCGTAAAAGATACGGTACAAATGATCTAAAAACATGTTATTTGAACTCCTCAAAGCGTTAAAATCTTGTTTTGAATCGAAAAACACACTTTCTTAGTGTTTGTGAAATTTGGTGAAAAGTTATATAGTAAAAGATACGATACAAATGATCTAAAAACACGTCATTTGAACTCCTCAAAGCGTTAAAAGCTTGTTTTGAATCGAAAAACAAACTTTCTTAGTCTTTGTAAAATTTGGTGAAAAGTTATGTAGTAAAAGATACAATACAAATTATCTAAAAACACGTTATTCGAACTCCTCAAAGCGTTAAAATCTTGTTTCGAATCGAAAAACAAACTTTCTTAGTGTTTGTAAAATTTGGTGAAAAGTTATGTAGTAAAAGATATAATACAAATGATCTAAAAACATGTTATTTGAACTCCTCAATGCGTTAAAATCCTGTTTTGAATCAAAAAACAAACTTTCTTAGTGTTTGTGAAATTTGGTGAAAAGGTATGGAGCAAAAGATACGATACGAACGATCTAAAAACACGTTATTTGAACTCCTCAAAGCGTTAAAATCTTGTTTTGAATTGAAAAACAAACTTTCTTAGTGTTTGTAAAATTTGGTGAAAAGTTATGTAGTAAAAGATACGATACAAATGATCTAAAAACACGTTATTCCAACTCCTCAAACCGTTAAAATCTTGTTTTGAATCGAAAAACAAACTTTCTTAGTATTTGTAAAATTTGTTAAAAAGTTATGTAGTAAAAGATACGATACAAATGATCTAAAAACATGTTATTTGAACTCCTCAAAGCGTTAAAATCCTGTTTTGAATCGAAAAACAAACTTTCTTAGTGTTTGTGAAATTTGGTGAAAAGGTATGGAGCAAAAGATACGATACGAACGATCTAAAAACACGTTATTTGAACTCCTCAAAGCGTTAAAATCTTGTTTTGAATTGAAAAACAAACTTTCTTAGTGTTTGTAAAATTTGGTGAAAAGTTATGTAGTAAAAGATACGATACAAATGATCTAAAAACACGTTATTCGAACTCCTCAAAGCGTTAAAATCTTGTTTTGAATCGAAAAACAAACTTTCTTAGTATTTGTAAAATTTGTTGAAAAGTTATGTAGTAAAAGATACGATACAAATGATCTAAAAACATGTTATTTGAACTCCTCAAAGCGTTAAAATCCTGTTTTGAATCGAAAAACAAACTTTCTTAGTGTTTGTGAAATTTGGTGAAAAATTATGTAGCAAAAGATACGATACGAATGATCTAAAAACACGTTATTTGAACACCTCAAAGCGTTAAAATCTTGTTTTGAATCGAAAAACAAACTTTCTTAGTGTTTGTGAAATTTGGTGAAAAGTTATGTAGTAAAAGATACGGTACAAATGATCTAAAAACATTTTATTTGAACTCCTCAAAGCGTTAAAATCTTGTTTTGAATCGAAAAACAAACTTTCTTAGTGTTTGTGAAATTTGGTGAAAAGTTATATAGTAAAAGATACGATACAAATGATCTAAAAACACGTTATTTGAACTCCTCAAAGCGTTAAAAGTGTGTTTTGAATCGAAAAACGAACTTTCTTAGTGTTTGTAAAATTTGGTGAAAACTTATGTACTAAAAGATACGATACAAATGATCTAAAAACACGTTATTTGAACTCCTCAAAGCGTCAAAATCTTGTTTTGAATCGAAAAACAAACTTTCTTAGTGTTTGTGAAATTTGGTGAAAAGTTATGTAGTAAAAGATACGATACAAATGATCTAAAAACACGTTATTTGAACTCCTCAAAGCGTTCAAATCTTGTTTTGAATCGAAAAACAAACTTTCTTGGTGTTTGTGAAATTTGGTGAAAAGTTATGTAGTAAAAGATACGATACAAATGATCTAAAAACACGTTATTTGAACTCCTCAAAGCGTTAAAATCTTGTTTTGAATCGAAAAACAAACTTTATTAGTGTTTGTGGAATTTGGTGAAAACTTATGTAGTAAAAGATACGATACAAATGATCTAAAAACACGTTATTTGAACTCCTCAAAGCGTTAAAATCTTGTTTTGAATCGAAAAACAAACTTTATTACTGTTTGTGAAATTTGGTGAAAACTTATGTAGTAAAAGATACGATACAAATGATCTAAAAACACGTTATTTGAACTCCTCTAAGCGTTAAAAGCTTGTTTTGAATCGAAAAACAAACTTTCTTAGTGTTTGTGAACTTTCGTGAAAAGTTATGTAGTAAAAGATACGGAACAAATGATCTAAAAACATGTTGTTTGAACTCCTCAAACCGTTAAAATCTTGTTTTGAATCGAAAAACAAACTTTCTTAGTGTTTGTGAAATTTGGTGAAAAGTTATATAGTAAAAGATACGATACAAATGATCTAAAAACATGTTATTTGAACTCCTCAAAGCGTTAAAAGCTTGTTTTGAATCGAAAAACAAACTTTCTTAGTCTTTGTAAAATTTGGTGAAAATTTATGTAGTAAAAGATACGATACAAATGATCTAAAAACACGTTATTTGAACTCCTCAAAGCGTTAAAATCTTGTTTTGAATCGAAAAACAAACTTTCTTAGTTTTTGTGAAATTTGGTGAAAAGTTATGTCGTAAAAGATACGGTACAAATGATCTAAAAACATGTTATTTGAACTCCTCAAAGCGTTAAAATCTTGTTTTGAATCGAAAAACACACTTTCTTAGTGTTTGTGAAATTTGGTGAAAAGTTATATAGTAAAAGATACGATACAAATGATCTAAAAACACGTCATTTGAACTCCTCAAAGCGTTAAAAGCTTGTTTTGAATCGAAAAACAAACTTTCTTAGTCTTTGTAAAATTTGGTGAAAAGTTATGTAGTAAAAGATACAATACAAATGATCTAAAAACACGTTATTCGAACTCCTCAAAGCGTTAAAATCTTGTTTCGAATCGAAAAACAAACTTTCTTAGTGTTTGTAAAATTTGGTGCAAAGTTATGTAGTAAAAGATATAATACAAATGATCTAAAAACATGTTATTTGAACTCCTCAATGCGTTAAAATCCTGTTTTGAATCAAAAAACAAACTTTCTTAGTGTTTGTGAAATTTGGTGAAAAGGTATGTAGTAAAAGATACGATACAAATGATCTAAAAACATGTTATTTGAACTCCTCAAAGCGTTAAAATCCTGTTTTGAATCGAAAAACAAACTTTCTTAGTGTTTGTGAAATTTGGTGAAAAGGTATGGAGCAAAAGATACGATACGAATGATCTAAAAACACGTTATTTGAACTCCTCAAAGCGTTAAAATCTTGTTTTGAATTGAAAAACAAACTTTCTTAGTGTTTGTAAAATTTGGTGAAAAGTTATGTAGTAAAAGATACGATACAAATGATCTAAAAACACGTTATTTGTACTCCTCAAAGCGTTAAAAGTTTGTTTTGAATCGAAAAACAAACTTTCTTAGTCTTTGTAAAATTTGGTGAAAAGTTATGTAGTAAAAGATACGATACAAATGATCTAAAAACACGTTATTCGAACTCCTCAAAGCGTTAAAATCTTGTTTTGAATCGAAAAACAAACTTTCTTAGTGTTTGTAAAATTTGGTGAAAAGTTATGTAGTAAAAGATACGATACAAATGATCTAAAAACATGTTATTTGAACTCCTCAATGCGTTAAAATCCTGTTTTGAATCGAAAAACAAACTTTCTTAGTGTTTGTGAAATTTGGTGAAAAGGTATGTAGTAAAAGATACGATACAAATGATCTAAAAACATGTTATTTGAACTCCTCAAAGCGTTAAAATCCTGTTTTGAATCGAAAAACAAACTTTCTTAGTGTTTGTGAAATTTGGTGAAAAGGTATGGAGCAAAAGATACGATACGAACGATCTAAAAACACGTTATTTGAACTCCTCAAAGCGTTAAAATCTTGTTTTGAATTGAAAAACAAACTTTCTTAGTGTTTGTAAAATTTGGTGAAAAGTTATGTAGTAAAAGATACGATACAAATGATCTAAAAACACGTTATTCCAACTCCTCAAACCGTTAAAATCTTGTTTTGAATCGAAAAACAAACTTTCTTAGTATTTGTAAAATTTGTTAAAAAGTTATGTAGTAAAAGATACGATACAAATGATCTAAAAACATGTTATTTGAACTCCTCAAAGCGTTAAAATCCTGTTTTGAATCGAAAAACAAACTTTCTTAGTGTTTGTGAAATTTGGTGAAAAGGTATGGAGCAAAAGATACGATACGAACGATATAAAAACACGTTATTTGAACTCCTCAAAGCGTTAAAATTTTGTTTTGAATTGAAAAACAAACTTTCTTAGTGTTTGTAAAATTTGGTGAAAAGTTATGTAGTAAAAGATACGATACAAATGATCTAAAAACACGTTATTCGAACTCCTCAAAGCGTTAAAATCTTGTTTTGAATCGAAAAACAAACTTTCTTAGTATTTGTAAAATTTGTTGAAAAGTTATGTAGTAAAAGATACGATACAAATGATCTAAAAACATGTTATTTGAACTCCTCAAAGCGTTAAAATCCTGTTTTGAATCGAAAAACAAACTTTCTTAGTGTTTGTGAAATTTGGTGAAAAATTATGTAGCAAAAGATACGATACGAATGATCTAAAAACACGTTATTTGAACACCTCAAAGCGTTAAAATCTTGTTTTGAATCGAAAAACAAACTTTCTTAGTGTTTGTGAAATT
Organism: Luzula sylvatica; assembly: GCA_946800325.1. Taxonomy (NCBI): domain Eukaryota; kingdom Viridiplantae; phylum Streptophyta; class Magnoliopsida; order Poales; family Juncaceae; genus Luzula; species Luzula sylvatica. The sequence continues at coordinate 3,141,552 of OX326958.1, read as the reverse complement.
TGGTGAAAAGTTATGTAGTAAAAGATACGGTACAAATGATCTAAAAACATTTTATTTGAACTCCTCAAAGCGTTAAAATCTTGTTTTGAATCGAAAAACAAACTTTCTTAGTGTTTGTGAAATTTGGTGAAAAGTTATATAGTAAAAGATACGATACAAATGATCTAAAAACACGTTATTTGAACTCCTCAAAGCGTTAAAAGTGTGTTTTGAATCGAAAAACGAACTTTCTTAGTGTTTGTAAAATTTGGTGAAAACTTATGTACTAAAAGATACGATACAAATGATCTAAAAACACGTTATTTGAACTCCTCAAAGCGTTAAAATCTTGTTTTGAATCGAAAAACAAACTTTATTAGTGTTTGTGGAATTTGGTGAAAACTTATGTAGTAAAAGATACGATACAAATGATCTAAAAACACGTTATTTGAACTCCTCAAAGCGTTAAAATCTTGTTTTGAATCGAAAAACAAACTTTATTACTGTTTGTGAAATTTGGTGAAAACTTATGTAGTAAAAGATACGATACAAATGATCTAAAAACACGTTATTTGAACTCCTCTAAGCGTTAAAAGCTTGTTTTGAATCGAAAAACAAACTTTCTTAGTGTTTGTGAACTTTGGTGAAAAGTTATGTAGTAAAAGATACGGAACAAATGATCTAAAAACATGTTGTTTGAACTCCTCAAACCGTTAAAATCTTGTTTTGAATCGAAAAACAAACTTTCTTAGTGTTTGTGAAATTTGGTGAAAAGTTATATAGTAAAAGATACGATACAAATGATCTAAAAACATGTTATTTGAACTCCTGAAAGCGTTAAAAGCTTGTTTTGAATCGAAAAACAAACTTTCTTAGTCTCTGTAAAATTTGGTGAAAATTTATGTAGTAAAAGATACGATACAAATGATCTAAAAACACGTTATTTGAACTCCTCAAAGCGTTAAAATCTTGTTTTGAATCGAAAAACAAACTTTCTTAGTTTTTGTGAAATTTGGTGAAAAGTTATGTCGTAAAAGATACGGTACAAATGATCTAAAAACATGTTATTTGAACTCCTCAAAGCGTTAAAATCTTGTTTTGAATCGAAAAACACACTTTCTTAGTGTTTGTGAAATTTGGTGAAAAGTTATATAGTAAAAGATACGATACAAATGATCTAAAAACACGTCATTTGAACTCCTCAAAGCGTTAAAAGCTTGTTTTGAATCGAAAAACAAACTTTCTTAGTCTTTGTAAAATTTGGTGAAAAGTTATGTAGTAAAAGATACAATACAAATGATCTAAAAACACGTTATTCGAACTCCTCAAAGCGTTAAAATCTTGTTTCGAATCGAAAAACAAACTTTCTTAGTGTTTGTAAAATTTGGTGAAAAGTTATGTAGTAAAAGATATAATACAAATGATCTAAAAACATGTTATTTGAACTCCTCAATGCGTTAAAATCCTGTTTTGAATCAAAAAACAAACTTTCTTAGTGTTTGTGAAATTTGGTGAAAAGGTATGTAGTAAAAGATACGATACAAATGATCTAAAAACATGTTATTTGAACTCCTCAAAGCGTTAAAATCCTGTTTTGAATCGAAAAACAAACTTTCTTAGTGTTTGTGAAATTTGGTGAAAAGGTATGGAGCAAAAGATACGATACGAATGATCTAAAAACACGTTATTTGAACTCCTCAAAGCGTTAAAATCTTGTTTTGAATTGAAAAACAAACTTTCTTAGTGTTTGTAAAATTTGGTGAAAAGTTATGTAGTAAAAGATACGATACAAATGATCTAAAAACACGTTATTTGTACTCCTCAAAGCGTTAAAAGTTTGTTTTGAATCGAAAAACAAACTTTCTTAGTCTTTGTAAAATTTGGTGAAAAGTTATGTAGTAAAAGATACGATACAAATGATCTAAAAACACGTTATTCGAACTCCTCAAAGCGTTAAAATCTTGTTTTGAATCGAAAAACAAACTTTCTTAGTGTTTGTAAAATTTGGTGAAAAGTTATGTAGTAAAAGATACGATACAAATGATCTAAAAACATGTTATTTGAACTCCTCAATGCGTTAAAATCCTGTTTTGAATCGAAAAACAAACTTTCTTAGTGTTTGTGAAATTTGGTGAAAAGGTATGTAGTAAAAGATACGATACAAATGATCTAAAAACATGTTATTTGAACTCCTCAAAGCGTTAAAATCCTGTTTTGAATCGAAAAACAAACTTTCTTAGTGTTTGTGAAATTTGGTGAAAAGGTATGGAGCAAAAGATACGATACGAACGATCTAAAAACACGTTATTTGAACTCCTCAAAGCGTTAAAAATCTTGTTTTGAATTGAAAAACAAACTTTCTTAGTGTTTGTAAAATTTGGTGAAAAGTTATGTAGTAAAAGATACGATACAAATGATCTAAAAACACGTTATTCCAACTCCTCAAACCGTTAAAATCTTGTTTTGAATCGAAAAACAAACTTTCTTAGTATTTGTAAAATTTGTTAAAAAGTTATGTAGTAAAAGATACGATACAAATGATCTAAAAACATGTTATTTGAACTCCTCAAAGCGTTAAAATCCTGTTTTGAATCGAAAAACAAACTTTCGTAGTGTTTGTGAAATTTGGTGAAAAATTATGTAGCAAAAGATACGATACGAATGATCTAAAAACACGTTATTTGAACTCCTCAAAGCGTTAAAATCTTGTTTTGAATCGAAAAACAAACTTTCTTAGTGTTTGTGAAATTTGGTGAAAAGTTATGTAGTAAAAGATAGGGTACAAATGATCAAAAAACATGTTATTTCAACTCCTCAAAGCGTTAAAATCTTGTTTTGAATCGAAAAACAAACTTTCTTAGTGTTTGTGAAATTTGGTGAAAAGTTATATAGTAAAAGGTACGATACAAATGATCTAAAAACACGTTATTTGAACTCCTCAAAGCGTTAAAAGTGTGTTTTGAATCGAAAAACGAACTTTCTTAGTGTTTGTAAAATTTGGTGAAAACTTATGTACTAAAAGATACGATACAAATGATCTAAAAACACGTTATTTGAACTCCTCAAAGCGTCAAAATCTTGTTTTGAATCGAAAAACAAACTTTCTTAGTGTTTGTGAAATTTGGTGAAAAGTTATGTAGTAAAAAACACGATACAAATGATCTAAAAACACGTTATTTGAACTCCTCAAAGCGTTAAAATCTTGTTTTGAATCGAAAAACAAACTTTCTTAGTGTTTGTGAAATTTGGTGAAAAGTTATGTAGTAAAAGATACGATACAAATGATCTAAAAACACGTTATTTGAACTCCTCAAAGCGTCAAAATCTTGTTTTGAATCGAAAAACAAACTTTCTTAGTGTTTGTGAAATTTGGTGAAAAGTTATGTAGTAAAAGATACGATACAAATGATCTAAAAACACGTTATTTGAACTCCTCAAAGCGTCAAAATCTTGTTTTGAATTGAAAAACAAACTTTCTTAGTGTTTGTAAAATTTGGTGAAAAGTTATGTAGTAAAAGATACGATACAAATGATCTAAAAACACGTTATTTGTACTCCTCAAAGCGTTAAAAGTTTGTTTTGAATCGAAAAACAAACTTTCTTAGTCTTTGTAAAATTTGGTGAAAAGTTATGTAGTAAAAGATACGATACAAATGATCTAAAAACACGTTATTCGAACTCCTCAAAGCGATAAAATCTTGTTTTGAATCGAAAAACAAACTTTCTTAGTGTTTGTAAAATTTGGTGAAAAGTTATGTAGTAAAAGATACGATACAAATGATCTAAAAACATGTTATTTGAACTCCTCAATGCGTTAAAATCCTGTTTTGAATCGAAAAACAAACTTTCTTAGTGTTTGTGAAATTTGGTGAAAAGGTATGTAGTAAAAGATACGATACAAATGATCTCAAAACATGTTATTTGAACTCCTCAAAGCGTTAAAATCCTGTTTTGAATCGAAAAACAAACTTTCTTAGTGTTTGTGAAATTTGGTGAAAAGGTATGGAGCAAAATATACGATACGAACGATCTAAAAACACGTTATTTGAACTCCTCAAAGCGTTAAAATCTTGTTTTGAATTGAAAAACAAACTTTCTTAGTGTTTGTAAAATTTGGTGAAAAGTTATGTAGTAAAAGATACGATACAAATGATCTAAAAACACGTTATTCCAACTCCTCAAACCGTTAAAATCTTGTTTTGAATCGAAAAACAAACTTTCTTAGTATTTGTAAAATTTGTTAAAAAGTTATGTAGTAAAAGATACGATACAAATGATCTAAAAACATGTTATTTGAACTCCTCAAAGCGTTAAAATCCTGTTTTGAATCGAAAAACAAACTTTCTTAGTGTTTGTGAAATTTGGTGAAAAGGTATGGAGCAAAAGATACGATACGAACGATCTAAAAACACGTTATTTGAACTCCTCAAAGCGTTAAAATCTTGTTTTGAATTGAAAAACAAACTTTCTTAGTGTTTGTAAAATTTGGTGAAAAGTTATGTAGTAAAAGAAACGATACAAATGATCTAAAAACACGTTATTCGAACTCCTCAAAGCGTTAAAATCTTGTTTTGAATCGAAAAACAAACTTTCTTAGTATTTGTAAAATTTGTTGAAAAGTTATGTAGTAAAAGATACGATACAAATGATCTAAAAACATGTTATTTGAACTCCTCAAAGCGTTAAAATCCTGTTTTGAATCGAAAAACAAACTTTCTTAGTGTTTGTGAAATTTGGTGAAAAATTATGTAGCAAAAGATACGATACGAATGATCTAAAAACACGTTATTTGAACACCTCAAAGCGTTAAAATCTTGTTTTGAATCGAAAAACAAACTTTCTTAGTGTTTGTGAAATTTGGTGAAAAGTTATGTAGTAAAAGATACGGTACAAATGATCTAAAAACATTTTATTTGAACTCCTCAAAGCGTTAAAATCTTGTTTTGAATCGAAAAACAAACTTTCTTAGTGTTTGTGAAATTTGGTGAAAAGTTATATAGTAAAAGATACGATACAAATGATCTAAAAACACGTTATTTGAACTCCTCAAAGCGTTAAAAGTGTGTTTTGAATCGAAAAACGAACTTTCTTAGTGTTTGTAAAATTTGGTGAAAACTTATGTACAAAAAGATACGATACAAATGATCTAAAAACACGTTATTTGAACTCCTCAAAGCGTCAAAATCTTGTTTTGAATCGAAAAACAAACTTTCTTAGTGTTTGTGAAATTTGGTGAAAAGTTATGTAGTAAAAGATACGATACAAATGATCTAAAAACACGTTATTTGAACTCCTCAAAGCGTTCAAATCTTGTTTTGAATCGAAAAACAAACTTTCTTGGTGTTTGTGAAATTTGGTGAAAAGTTATGTAGTAAAAGATACGATACAAATGATCTAAAAACACGTTATTTGAACTCCTCAAAGCGTTAAAATCTTGTTTTGAATCGAAAAACAAACTTTATTAGTGTTTGTGGAATTTGGTGAAAACTTATGTAGTAAAAGATACGATACAAATGATCTAAAAACACGTTATTTGAACTCCTCAAAGCGTTAAAATCTTGTTTTGAATCGAAAAACAAACTTTATTACTGTTTGTGAAATTTGGTGAAAACTTATGTAGTAAAAGATACGATACAAATGATCTAAAAACACGTTATTTGAACTCCTCTAAGCGTTAAAAGCTTGTTTTGAATCGAAAAACAAACTTTCTTAGTGTTTGTGAAATTTGGTGAAAAGTTATGTAGTAAAAGATACGGAACAAATGATCTAAAAACATGTTGTTTGAACTCCTCAAACCGTTAAAATCTTGTTTTGAATCGAAAAACAATCTTTCTTAGTGTTTGTGAAATTTGGTGAAAAGTTATATAGTAAAAGATACGATACAAATGATCTAAAAACACGTTATTTGAACTCCTCAAAGCGTTAAAAGCTTGTTTTGAATCGAAAAACAAACTTTCTTAGTCTTTGTAAAATTTGGTGAAAATTTATGTAGTAAAAGATACGATACAAATGATCTAAAAACACGTTATTTGAACTCCTCAAAGCGTTAAAATCTTGTTTTGAATCGAAAAACAAAGTTTCTTAGTTTTTGTGAAATTTGGTGAAAAGTTATGTCGTAAAAGATACGGTACAAATGATCTAAAAACATGTTATTTGAACTCCTCAAAGCGTTAAAATCTTGTTTTGAATCGAAAAACACACTTTCTTAGTGTTTGTGAAATTTGGTGAAAAGTTATATAGTAAAAGATACGATACAAATGATCTAAAAACACGTCATTTGAACTCCTCAAAGCGTTAAAAGCTTGTTTTGAATCGAAAAACAAACTTTCTTAGTCTTTGTAAAATTTGGTGAAAAGTTATGTAGTAAAAGATACAATACAAATGATCTAAAAACACTTTATTCGAACTCCTCAAAGCGTTAAAATCTTGTTTCGAATCGAAAAACAAACTTTCTTAGTGTTTGTAAAATTTGGTGAAAAGTTATGTAGTAAAAGATATAATACAAATGATCTAAAAACATGTTATTTGAACTCCTCAATGCGTTAAAATCCTGTTTTGAATCAAAAAACAAACTTTCTTAGTGTTTGTGAAATTTGGTGAAAAGGTATGTAGTAAAAGATACGATACAAATGATCTAAAAACATGTTATTTGAACTCCTCAAAGCGTTAAAATCCTGTTTTGAATCGAAAAACAAACTTTCTTAGTGTTTGTGAAATTTGGTGAAAAGGTATGGAGCAAAAGATACGATACGAATGATCTAAAAACATGTTATTTGAACTCCTCAAAGCGTTAAAATCTTGTTTTGAATTGAAAAACAAACTTTCTTAGTGTTTGTAAAATTTGGTGAAAAGTTATGTAGTAAAAGATACGATACAAATGATCTAAAAACACGTTATTTGTACTCCTCAAAGCGTTAAAAGTTTGTTTTGAATCGAAAAACAAACTTTCTTAGTCTTTGTAAAATTTGGTGAAAAGTTATGTAGTAAAAGATACGATACAAATGATCTAAAAACACGTTATTCGAACTCCTCAAAGCGTTAAAATCCTGTTTTGAATCAAAAAACAAACTTTCTTAGTGTTTGTGAAATTTGGTGAAAAGGTATGTAGTAAAAGATACGATACAAATGATCTAAAAACATGTTATTTGAACTCCTCAAAGCGTTAAAATCCTGTTTTGAATCGAAAAACAAACTTTCTTAGTGTTTGTGAAATTTGGTGAAAAGGTATGGAGCAAAAGATACGATACGAATGATCTAAAAACATGTTATTTGAACTCCTCAAAGCGTTAAAATCTTGTTTTGAATTGAAAAACAAACTTTCTTAGTGTTTGTAAAATTTGGTGAAAAGTTATGTAGTAAAAGATACGATACAAATGATCTAAAAACATGTTATTTGAACTCCTCAATGCGTTAAAATCCTGTTTTGAATCGAAAAACAAACTTTCTTAGTGTTTGTGAAATTTGGTGAAAAGGTATGTAGTAAAAGATACGATACAAATGATCTAAAAACATGTTATTTGAACTCCTCAAAGCGTTAAAATCCTGTTTTGAATCGAAAAACAAACTTTCTTAGTGTTTGTGAAATTTGGTGAAAAGGTATGGAGCAAAAGATACGATACGAACGATCTAAAAACACGTTATTTGAACTCCTCAAAGCGTTAAAATCTTGTTTTGAATTGAAAAACAAACTTTCTTAGTGTTTGTAAAATTTGGTGAAAAGTTATGTAGTAAAAGATACGATACGAATGATCTAAAAACACGTTATTCCAACTCCTCAAACCGTTAAAATCTTGTTTTGAATCGAAAAACAAACTTTCTTAGTATTTGTAAAATTTGTTAAAAAGTTATGTAGTAAAAGATACGATACAAATGATCTAAAACATGTTATTTGAACTCCTCAAAGCGTTAAAATCCTGTTTTGAATCGAAAAACAAACTTTCTTAGTGTTTGTGAAATTTGGTGAAAAATTATGTAGCAAAAGATACGATACGAATGATCTAAAAACACGTTATTTGAACTCCTCAAAGCGTTAAAATCTTGTTTTGAATCGAAAAACGAACTTTCTTAGTGTTTGTGAAATTTGGTGAAAAGTTATGTAGTAAAAGATACGGTACAAATGATCAAAAAACATGTTATTTCAACTCCTCAAAGCGTTAAAATCTTGTTTTGAATCGAAAAACAAACTTTCTTAGTGTTTGTGAAATTTGGTGAAAAGTTATATAGTAAAAGGTACGATACAAATGATCTAAAAACACGTTATTTGAACTCCTCAAAGCGTTAAAAGTGTGTTTTGAATCGAAAAACGAACTTTCTTAGTGTTTGTAAAATTTGGTGAAAACTTATGTACTAAAAGATACGATACAAATGATCTAAAAACACGTTATTTGAACTCCTCAAAGCGTCAAAATCTTGTTTTGAATCGAAAAACAAACTTTCTTAGTGTTTGTGAAATTTGGTGAAAAGTTATGTAGTAAAAGATACGATACAAATGATCTAAAAACACGTTATTTGAACTCCTCAAAGCGTTAAAATCTTGTTTTGAATCGAAAAACAAACTTTCTTAGTGTTTGTGAAATTTGGTGAAAAGTTATGTAGTAAAAGATACGATACAAATGATCTAAAAACACGTTATTTGAACTCCTCAAAGCGTCAAAATCTTGTTTTGAATCGAAAAACAAACTTTCTTAGTGTTTGTGAAATTTGGTGAAAAGTTATGTAGTAAAAGATACGATACAAATGATCTAAAAACACGTTATTTGAACTCCTCAAAGCGTTAAAATCTTGTTTTGAATCGAAAAACAAACTTTCTTAGTGTTTGTGAAATTTGGTGAAAAGTTATGTAGCAAAATATTCGACGAATGATCTAAAAACACGTTATTTGTACTCCTCAAAGCGTTAAAAGTTTGTTTTGAATCGAAAAACAAACTTTCTTAGTCTTTGTAAAATTTGGTGAAAAGTTATGTAGTAAAAGATACGATACAAATGATCTTAAAACACGTTATTCGAACTCCTCAAAGCGTTAAAATCTTGTTTTGAATCGAAAAACAAACTTTCTTAGTGTTTGTAAAATTTGGTGAAAAGTTATGTAGTAAAAGATACGATACAAATGATCTAAAAACATGTTATTTGAACTTCTCAAAGCGTTAAAATCCTGTTTTGAATCGAAAAACAAACTTTCTTAGTGTTTGTGAAATTTGGTGAAAAGTTATGCAGCAAAAGATACGATACGAATGATCTAAAAACACGTTATTTGAACTTCTCAAAGCGTTAAAATCTTGTTTTGAATCGAAAAACGAACTTTCTTAGTGTTTGTGAAATTTGGTGAAAAGTTATATAGTAAAAGATACGGTACAAATGATCTAAAAACACGTTATTCGAACTCCTCAAAGCGTTAAAATCTTGTTTTGAATCGAAAAACAAACTTTCTTAGTGTTTGTAAAATTTGGTGAAAAGTTATGTAGTAAAAGATACGATACAAATGATGTAAAAACACGTTATTTGAACTCCTCAAAGCGTTAAAATCTTGTTTTGAATCGAAAAACAAACTTTCTTAGTCTTTGTAAAATTTGGTGAAAAGTTATGTAGTAAAAGATACGATACAAATGATCTAAAAACATGTTATTCGAACTCCTCAAAGCGTTAAAATCTTGTTTTGAATCGAAAAACAAACTTTCTTAGTGTTTGTAAAATTTGGTGAAAAGTTATGTAGTAAAAGATACGATACGAATGATCTAAAAACATGTTATTTGAACTCCTCAAAGCGTTAAAATCCTGTTTTGAATCGAAAAACAAACTTTCTTAGTGTTTGTGAAATTTGGTGAAAAGTTATGTAGCAAAAGATTCGACGAATGATCTAAAAACACGTTATTTGAACTCCTCAAAGCGTTAAAATCTTGTTTTGAATCGAAAAACAAACTTTCTTAGTGTTTGTAAAATTTGGTGAAAAGTTATGTAGTAAAAGATACGATACAAATGAACTAAAAACACGTTATTCGTACTCCTCAAAGCGTTAAAATCTTGTTTTGAATCGAAAAACAAACTTTCTTAGTGTTTGTAAAATTTGGTGAAAAGTTATGTAGTAAAAGATACGATACAAATGATCTAAAAACATGTTATTTGAACTCCTCAAAGCGTTAAAATCCTGTTTTGAATCGAAAAACAAACTTTCTTAGTGTTTGTGAAATTTGGTGAAAAGTTATGTAGTAAAAGATACGGTACAAATGATATAAAAACACGTTATTTGAACTCCTCAAAGCGTTAAAGGTGTGTTTTGAATCGAAAAACGAACTTTCTTAGTGTTTGTAAAATTTGTTGAAAAGTTATGTAGTAAAAGATACGATACAAATGATCTAAAAACACGTTATTTGAACTCCTCAAAGCGTTAAAATCTTGTTTTGAATCGAAAAACAAACTTTCTTAGTGTTTGTGAAATTTGGTGAAAAGTGATGTCGTAAAAGATACGGTACAAATGATCTAAAAACACGTTATTTGAACTCCTCAAAGCGTTAAAATCTTGTTTTGAATCGAAAAACACACTTTCTTAGTGTTTGTGAAATTTGGTGAAAAGTTATATAGTAAAAGATACGATACAAATGATCTAAAAACACGTTATTTGAACTCCTCAAAGCGTTAAAAGCTTGTTTTGAATCGAAAAACAAACTTTCTTAGTCTTTGTAAAATTTGGTGAAAAGTTATGTAGTAAAAGATACAATACAAATGATCTAAAAACACGTTATTCGAACTCCTCAAAGCGTTAAAATCTTGTTTTGAATCGAAAAACAATCTTTCTTAGTGTTTGTAAAATTTGGTGAAAAGTTATGTAGTAAAAGATACAATACAAATGATCTAAAAACAAGTTATTTGAACTCCTCAAAGCGTTAAAATCTTGTTTTGAATCGAAAAACGAACTTTCTTAGTGTTTGTGAAATTTGGTGAAAAGTTATATAGTAAAAGATACGGTACGAATGATCTAAAAACACGTTATTCGAACTCCTCAAAGCGTTAAAATCTTGTTTTGAATCGAAAAACAAACTTTCTTAGTGTTTGTAAAATTTGGTGAAAAGTTATGTAGTAAAAGATACGATACAAATGATGTAAAAACACGTTATTTGAACTCCTCAAAGCGTTAAAATCTTGTTTTGAATCGAAAAACAAACTTTCTTAGTCTTTGTAAAATTTGGTGAAAAGTTATGTAGTAAAAGATACGATACAAATGATCTAAAAACATGTTATTCGAACTCCTCAAAGCGTTAAAATCTTGTTTTGAATCGAAAAACAAACTTTCTTAGTGTTTGTAAAATTTGGTGAAAAGTTATGTAGTAAAAGATACGATACGAATGATCTAAAAACATGTTATTTGAACTCCTCAAAGCGTTAAAATCCTGTTTTGAATCGAAAAACAAACTTTCTTAGTGTTTGTGAAATTTGGTGAAAAGTTATGTAGCAAAAGATTCGACGAATGATCTAAAACACGTTATTCGAACTCCTCAAAGCGTTAAAATCTTGTTTTGAATCGAAAAACAAACTTTCTTAGTGTTTGTAAAATTTGGTGAAAAGTTATGTAGTAAAAGATACGATACAAATGAACTAAAAACATGTTATTTGAACTCCTCAAAGCGTTAAAATCCTGTTTTGAATCGAAAAACAAACTTTCTTAGTGTTTGTGAAATTTGGTGAAAAATTATGTAGCAAAAGATACGATACGAATGATCTAAAAACACGTTATTTGAACACCTCAAAGCGTTAAAATCTTGTTTTGAATCGAAAAACAAACTTTCTTAGTGTTTGTGAAATTTGGTGAAAAGTTATGTAGTAAAAGATACGGTACAAATGATCTAAAAACATTTTATTTGAACTCCTCAAAACGTTAAAATCTTGTTTTGAATCGAAAAACAAACTTTCTTAGTGTTTGTGAAATTTGGTGAAAACTTATATAGTAAAAGATACGATACAAATGATCTAAAAACACGTTATTTGAACTCCTCAAAGCGTTAAAAGTGTGTTTTGAATCGAAAAACGAACTTTCTTAGTGTTTGTAAAATTTGGTGAAAACTTATGTACAAAAAGATACGATACAAATGATCTAAAAACACGTTATTTGAACTCCTCAAAGCGTCAAAATCTTGTTTTGAATCGAAAAACAAACTTTCTTAGTGTTTGTGAAATTTGGTGAAAAGTTATGTAGTAAAAGATACGATACAAATGATCTAAAAACACGTTATTTGAACTCCTCAAAGCGTTCAAATCTTGTTTTGAATCGAAAAACAAACTTTCTTGGTGTTTGTGAAATTTGGTGAAAAGTTATGTAGTAAAAGATACGATACAAATGATCTAAAAACACGTTATTTGAACTCCTCAAAGCGTTAAAATCTTGTTTTGAATCGAAAAACAAACTTTATTACTGTTTGTGAAATTTGGTGAAAACTTATGTAGTAAAAGATACGATACAAATGATCTAAAAACACGTTATTTGAACTCCTCTAAGCGTTAAAAGCTTGTTTTGAATCGAAAAACAAACTTTCTTAGTGTTTGTGAAATTTGGTGAAAAGTTATGTAGTAAAAGATACGGAACAAATGATCTAAAAACATGTTGTTTGAACTCCTCAAACCGTTAAAATCTTGTTTTGAATCGAAAAACAATCTTTCTTAGTGTTTGTGAAATTTGGTGAAAAGTTATATAGTAAAAGATACGATACAAATGATCTAAAAACACGTTATTTGAACTCCTCAAAGCGTTAAAAGCTTGTTTTGAATCGAAAAACAAACTTTCTTAGTCTTTGTAAAATTTGGTGAAAATTTATGTAGTAAAAGATACGATACAAATGATCTAAAAACACGTTATTTGAACTCCTCAAAGCGTTAAAATCTTGTTTTGAATCGAAAAACAAAGTTTCTTAGTTTTTGTGAAATTTGGTGAAAAGTTATGTCGTAAAAGATACGGTACAAATGATCTAAAAACATGTTATTTGAACTCCTCAAAGCGTTAAAATCTTGTTTTGAATCGAAAAACACACTTTCTTAGTGTTTGTGAAATTTGGTGAAAAGTTATATAGTAAAAGATACGATACAAATGATCTAAAAACACGTCATTTGAACTCCTCAAAGCGTTAAAAGCTTGTTTTGAATCGAAAAACAAACTTTCTTAGTCTTTGTAAAATTTGGTGAAAAGTTATGTAGTAAAAGATACAATACAAATGATCTAAAAACACGTTATTCGAACTCCTCAAAGCGTTAAAATCTTGTTTCGAATCGAAAAACAAACTTTCTTAGTGTTTGTAAAATTTGGTGAAAAGTTATGTAGTAAAAGATATAATACAAATGATCTAAAAACATGTTATTTGAACTCCTCAATGCGTTAAAATCCTGTTTTGAATCAAAAAACAAACTTTCTTAGTGTTTGTGAAATTTGGTGAAAAGGTATGTAGTAAAAGATACGATACAAATGATCTAAAAACATGTTATTTGAACTCCTCAAAGCGTTAAAATCCTGTTTTGAATCGAAAAACAAACTTTCTTAGTGTTTGTGAAATTTGGTGAAAAGGTATGGAGCAAAAGATACGATACGAATGATCTAAAAACATGTTATTTGAACTCCTCAAAGCGTTAAAATCTTGTTTTGAATCGAAAAACAAACTTTCTTAGTGTTTGTAAAATTTGGTGAAAAGTTATGTAGTAAAAGATACGATACAAATGATCTAAAAACACGTTATTTGTACTCCTCAAAGCGTTAAAAGTTTGTTTTGAATCGAAAAACAAACTTTCTTAGTCTTTGTAAAATTTGGTGAAAAGTTATGTAGTAAAAGATACGATACAAATGATCTAAAAACACGTTATTCGAACTCCTCAAAGCGTTAAAATCTTGTTTTGAATCGAAAAACAAACTTTCTTAGTGTTTGTAAAATTTGGTGAAAAGTTATGTAGTAAAAGATACGATACAAATGATCTAAAAACATGTTATTTGAACTCCTCAATGCGTTAAAATCCTGTTTTGAATCGAAAAACAAACTTTCTTAGTGTTTGTGAAATTTGGTGAAAAGGTATGTAGTAAAAGATACGATACAAATGATCTAAAAACATGTTATTTGAACTCCTCAAAGCGTTAAAATCCTGTTTTGAATCGAAAAACAAACTTTCTTAGTGTTTGTGAAATTTGGTGAAAAGGTATGGAGCAAAAGATACGATACGAACGATCTAAAAACACGTTATTTGAACTCCTCAAAGCGTTAAAATCTTGTTTTGAATTGAAAAACAAACTTTCTTAGTGTTTGTAAAATTTGGTGAAAAGTTATGTAGTAAAAGATACGATACGAATGATCTAAAAACACGTTATTCCAACTCCTCAAACCGTTAAAATCTTGTTTTGAATCGAAAAACAAACTTTCTTAGTATTTGTAAAATTTGTTAAAAAGTTATGTAGTAAAAGATACGATACAAATGATCTAAAACATGTTATTTGAACTCCTCAAAGCGTTAAAATCCTGTTTTGAATCGAAAAACAAACTTTCTTAGTGTTTGTGAAATTTGGTGAAAAATTATGTAGCAAAAGATACGATACGAATGATCTAAAAACACGTTATTTGAACTCCTCAAAGCGTTAAAATCTTGTTTTGAATCGAAAAACGAACTTTCTTAGTGTTTGTGAAATTTGGTGAAAAGTTATGTAGTAAAAGATACGGTACAAATGATCAAAAAACATGTTATTTCAACTCCTCAAAGCGTTAAAATCTTGTTTTGAATCGAAAAACAAACTTTCTTAGTGTTTGTGAAATTTGGTGAAAAGTTATATAGTAAAAGGTACGATACAAATGATCTAAAAACACGTTATTTGAACTCCTCAAAGCGTTAAAAGTGTGTTTTGAATCGAAAAACGAATTTTCTTAGTGTTTGTAAAATTTGGTGAAAACTTATGTACTAAAAGATACGATACAAATGATCTAAAAACACGTTATTTGAACTCCTCAAAGCGTCAAAATCTTGTTTTGAATCGAAAAACAAACTTTCTTAGTGTTTGTGAAATTTGGTGAAAAGTTATGTAGTAAAAGATACGATACAAATGATCTAAAAACACGTTATTTGAACTCCTCAAAGCGTTAAAATCTTGTTTTGAATCGAAAAACAAACTTTCTTAGTGTTTGTGAAATTTGGTGAAAAGTTATGTAGTAAAAGATACGATACAAATGATCTAAAAACACGTTATTTGAACTCCTCAAAGCGTCAAAATCTTGTTTTGAATCGAAAAACAAACTTTCTTAGTGTTTGTGAAATTTGGTGAAAAGTTATGTAGTAAAAGATACGATACAAATGATCTAAAAACACGTTATTTGAACTCCTCAAAGCGTTAAAATCTTGTTTTGAATCGAAAAACAAACTTTCTTAGTGTTTGTGAAATTTGGTGAAAAGTTATGTAGCAAAATATTCGACGAATGATCTAAAAACACGTTATTTGTACTCCTCAAAGCGTTAAAAGTTTGTTTTGAATCGAAAAACAAACTTTCTTAGTCTTTGTAAAATTTGGTGAAAAGTTATGTAGTAAAAGATACGATACAAATGATCTTAAAACACGTTATTCGAACTCCTCAAAGCGTTAAAATCTTGTTTTGAATCGAAAAACAAACTTTCTTAGTGTTTGTAAAATTTGGTGAAAAGTTATGTAGTAAAAGATACGATACAAATGATCTAAAAACATGTTATTTGAACTTCTCAAAGCGTTAAAATCCTGTTTTGAATCGAAAAACAAACTTTCTTAGTGTTTGTGAAATTTGGTGAAAAGTTATGCAGCAAAAGATACGATACGAATGATCTAAAAACACGTTATTTGAACTTCTCAAAGCGTTAAAATCTTGTTTTGAATCGAAAAACGAACTTTCTTAGTGTTTGTGAAATTTGGTGAAAAGTTATATAGTAAAAGATACGGTACAAATGATCTAAAAACACGTTATTCGAACTCCTCAAAGCGTTAAAATCTTGTTTTGAATCGAAAAACAAACTTTCTTAGTGTTTGTAAAATTTGGTGAAAAGTTATGTAGTAAAAGATACGATACAAATGATGTAAAAACACGTTATTTGAACTCCTCAAAGCGTTAAAATCTTGTTTTGAATCGAAAAACAAACTTTCTTAGTCTTTGTAAAATTTGGTGAAAAGTTATGTAGTAAAAGATACGATACAAATGATCTAAAAACATGTTATTCGAACTCCTCAAAGCGTTAAAATCTTGTTTTGAATCGAAAAACAAACTTTCTTAGTGTTTGTAAAATTTGGTGAAAAGTTATGTAGTAAAAGATACGATACGAATGATCTAAAAACATGTTATTTGAACTCCTCAAAGCGTTAAAATCCTGTTTTGAATCGAAAAACAAACTTTCTTAGTGTTTGTGAAATTTGGTGAAAAGTTATGTAGCAAAAGATTCGACGAATGATCTAAAAACACGTTATTTGAACTCCTCAAAGCGTTAAAATCTTGTTTTGAATCGAAAAACAAACTTTCTTAGTGTTTGTAAAATTTGGTGAAAAGTTATGTAGTAAAAGATACGATACAAATGAACTAAAAACACGTTATTCGTACTCCTCAAAGCGTTAAAATCTTGTTTTGAATCGAAAAACAAACTTTCTTAGTGTTTGTAAAATTTGGTGAAAAGTTATGTAGTAAAAGATACGATACAAATGATCTAAAAACATGTTATTTGAACTCCTCAAAGCGTTAAAATCCTGTTTTGAATCGAAAAACAAACTTTCTTAGTGTTTGTGAAATTTGGTGAAAAGTTATGTAGTAAAAGATACGGTACAAATGATATAAAAACACATTATTTGAACTCCTCAAAGCGTTAAAGGTGTGTTTTGAATCGAAAAACGAACTTTCTTAGTGTTTGTAAAATTTGTTGAAAAGTTATGTAGTAAAAGATACGATACAAATGATCTAAAAACACGTTATTTGAACTCCTCAAAGCGTTAAAATCTTGTTTTGAATCGAAAAACAAACTTTCTTAGTGTTTGTGAAATTTGGTGAAAAGTGATGTCGTAAAAGATACGGTACAAATGATCTAAAAACACGTTATTTGAACTCCTCAAAGCGTTAAAATCTTGTTTTGAATCGAAAAACACACTTTCTTAGTGTTTGTGAAATTTGGTGAAAAGTTATATAGTAAAAGATACGATACAAATGATCTAAAAACACGTTATTTGAACTCCTCAAAGCGTTAAAAGCTTGTTTTGAATCGAAAAACAAACTTTCTTAGTCTTTGTAAAATTTGGTGAAAAGTTATGTAGTAAAAGATACAATACAAATGATCTAAAAACACGTTATTCGAACTCCTCAAAGCGTTAAAATCTTGTTTTGAATCGAAAAACAATCTTTCTTAGTGTTTGTAAAATTTGGTGAAAAGTTATGTAGTAAAAGATACAATACAAATGATCTAAAAACAAGTTATTTGAACTCCTCAAAGCGTTAAAATCTTGTTTTGAATCGAAAAACGAACTTTCTTAGTGTTTGTGAAATTTGGTGAAAAGTTATATAGTAAAAGATACGGTACGAATGATCTAAAAACACGTTATTCGAACTCCTCAAAGCGTTAAAATCTTGTTTTGAATCGAAAAACAAACTTTCTTAGTGTTTGTAAAATTTGGTGAAAAGTTATGTAGTAAAAGATACGATACAAATGATGTAAAAACACGTTATTTGAACTCCTCAAAGCGTTAAAATCTTGTTTTGAATCGAAAAACAAACTTTCTTAGTCTTTGTAAAATTTGGTGAAAAGTTATGTAGTAAAAGATACGATACAAATGATCTAAAAACATGTTATTCGAACTCCTCAAAGCGTTAAAATCTTGTTTTGAATCGAAAAACAAACTTTCTTAGTGTTTGTAAAATTTGGTGAAAAGTTATGTAGTAAAAGATACGATACGAATGATCTAAAAACATGTTATTTGAACTCCTCAAAGCGTTAAAATCCTGTTTTGAATCGAAAAACAAACTTTCTTAGTGTTTGTGAAATTTGGTGAAAAGTTATGTAGCAAAAGATTCGACGAATGATCTAAAACACGTTATTCGAACTCCTCAAAGCGTTAAAATCTTGTTTTGAATCGAAAAACAAACTTTCTTAGTGTTTGCAAAATTTGGTGAAAAGTTATGTAGTAAAAGATACGATACAAATGAACTAAAAACATGTTATTTGAACTCCTCAAAGCGTTAAAATCCTGTTTTGAATCGAAAAACAAACTTTCTTAGTGTTTGTGAAATTTGGTGAAAAATTATGTAGCAAAAGATACGATACGAATGATCTAAAAACACGTTATTTGAACACCTCAAAGCGTTAAAATCTTGTTTTGAATCGAAAAACAAACTTTCTTAGTGTTTGTGAAATTTGGTGAAAAGTTATGTAGTAAAAGATACGGTACAAATGATCTAAAAACATTTTATTTGAACTCCTCAAAGCGTTAAAATCTTGTTTTGAATCGAAAAACAAACTTTCTTAGTGTTTGTGAAATTTGGTGAAAAGTTATATAGTAAAAGATACGATACAAATGATCTAAAAACACGTTATTTGAACTCCTCAAAGCGTTAAAAGTGTGTTTTGAATCGAAAAACGAACTTTCTTAGTGTTTGTAAAATTTGGTGAAAACTTATGTACAAAAAGATACGATACAAATGATCTAAAAACACGTTATTTGAACTCCTCAAAGCGTCAAAATCTTGTTTTGAATCGAAAAACAAACTTTCTTAGTGTTTGTGAAATTTGGTGAAAAGTTATGTAGTAAAAGATACGATACAAATGATCTAAAAACACGTTATTTGAACTCCTCAAAGCGTTCAAATCTTGTTTTGAATCGAAAAACAAACTTTCTTGGTGTTTGTGAAATTTGGTGAAAAGTTATGTAGTAAAAGATACGATACAAATGATCTAAAAACACGTTATTTGAACTCCTCAAAGCGTTAAAATCTTGTTTTGAATCGAAAAACAAACTTTATTAGTGTTTGTGGAATTTGGTGAAAACTTATGTAGTAAAAGATACGATACAAATGATCTAAAAACACGTTATTTGAACTCCTCAAAGCGTTAAAATCTTGTTTTGAATCGAAAAACAAACTTTATTACTGTTTGTGAAATTTGGTGAAAACTTATGTAGTAAAAGATACGATACAAATGATCTAAAAACACGTTATTTGAACTCCTCTAAGCGTTAAAAGCTTGTTTTGAATCGAAAAACAAACTTTCTTAGTGTTAGTGAAATTTGGTGAAAAGTTATGTAGTAAAAGATACGGAACAAATGATCTAAAAACATGTTGTTTGAACTCCTCAAACCGTTAAAATCTTGTTTTGAATCGAAAAACAATCTTTCTTAGTGTTTGTGAAATTTGGTGAAAAGTTATATAGTAAAAGATACGATACAAATGATCTAAAAACACGTTATTTGAACTCCTCAAAGCGTTAAAAGCTTGTTTTGAATCGAAAAACAAACTTTCTTAGTCTTTGTAAAATTTGGTGAAAATTTATGTAGTAAAAGATACGATACAAATGATCTAAAAACACGTTATTTGAACTCCTCAAAGCGTTAAAATCTTGTTTTGAATCGAAAAACAAAGTTTCTTAGTTTTTGTGAAATTTGGTGAAAAGTTATGTCGTAAAAGATACGGTACAAATGATCTAAAAACATGTTATTTGAACTCCTCAAAGCGTTAAAATCTTGTTTTGAATCGAAAAACACACTTTCTTAGTGTTTGTGAAATTTGGTGAAAAGTTATATAGTAAAAGATACGATACAAATGATCTAAAAACACGTCATTTGAACTCCTCAAAGCGTTAAAAGCTTGTTTTGAATCGAAAAACAAACTTTCTTAGTCTTTGTAAAATTTGGTGAAAAGTTATGTAGTAAAAGATACAATACAAATGATCTAAAAACACGTTATTCGAACTCCTCAAAGCGTTAAAATCTTGTTTCGAATCGAAAAACAAACTTTCTTAGTGTTTGTAAAATTTGGTGAAAAGTTATGTAGTAAAAGATATAATACAAATGATCTAAAAACATGTTATTTGAACTCCTCAATGCGTTAAAATCCTGTTTTGAATCAAAAAACAAACTTTCTTAGTGTTTGTGAAATTTGGTGAAAAGGTATGTAGTAAAAGATACGATACAAATGATCTAAAAACATGTTATTTGAACTCCTCAAAGCGTTAAAATCCTGTTTTGAATCGAAAAACAAACTTTCTTAGTGTTTGTGAAATTTGGTGAAAAGGTATGGAGCAAAAGATACGATACGAATGATCTAAAAACATGTTATTTGAACTCCTCAAAGCGTTAAAATCTTGTTTTGAATTGAAAAACAAACTTTCTTAGTGTTTGTAAAATTTGGTGAAAAGTTATGTAGTAAAAGATACGATACAAATGATCTAAAAACACGTTATTTGTACTCCTCAAAGCGTTAAAAGTTTGTTTTGAATCGAAAAACAAACTTTCTTAGTCTTTGTAAAATTTGGTGAAAAGTTATGTAGTAAAAGATACGATACAAATGATCTAAAAACACGTTATTCGAACTCCTCAAAGCGTTAAAATCTTGTTTTGAATCGAAAAACAAACTTTCTTAGTGTTTGTAAAATTTGGTGAAAAGTTATGTAGTAAAAGATACGATACAAATGATCTAAAAACATGTTATTTGAACTCCTCAATGCCTTAAAATCCTGTTTTGAATCGAAAAACAAACTTTCTTAGTGTTTGTGAAATTTGGTGAAAAGGTATGTAGTAAAAGATACGATACAAATGATCTAAAAACATGTTATTTGAACTCCTCAAAGCGTTAAAATCCTGTTCTGAATCGAAAAACAAACTTTCTTAGTGTTTGTGAAATTTGGTGAAAAGGTATGGAGCAAAAGATACGATACGAACGATCTAAAAACACGTTATTTGAACTCCTCAAAGCGTTAAAATCTTGTTTTGAATTGAAAAACAAACTTTCTTAGTGTTTGTAAAATTTGGTGAAAAGTTATGTAGTAAAAGATACGATACGAATGATCTAAAAACACGTTATTCCAACTCCTCAAACCGTTAAAATCTTGTTTTGAATCGAAAAACAAACTTTCTTAGTATTTGTAAAATTTGTTAAAAAGTTATGTAGTAAAAGATACGATACAAATGATCTAAAACATGTTATTTGAACTCCTCAAAGCGTTAAAATCCTGTTTTGAATCGAAAAACAAACTTTCTTAGTGTTTGTGAAATTTGGTGAAAAATTATGTAGCAAAAGATACGATACGAATGATCTAAAAACACGTTATTTGAACTCCTCAAAGCGTTAAAATCTTGTTTTGAATCGAAAAACGAACTTTCTTAGTGTTTGTGAAATTTGGTGAAAAGTTATGTAGTAAAAGATACGGTACAAATGATCAAAAAACATGTTATTTCAACTCCTCAAAGCGTTAAAATCTTGTTTTGAATCGAAAAACAAACTTTCTTAGTGTTTGTGAAATTTGGTGAAAAGTTATATAGTAAAAGGTACGATACAAATGATCTAAAAACACGTTATTTGAACTCCTCAAAGCGTTAAAAGTGTGTTTTGAATCGAAAAACGAACTTTCTTAGTGTTTGTAAAATTTGGTGAAAACTTATGTACTAAAAGATACGATACAAATGATCTAAAAACACGTTATTTGAACTCCTCAAAGCGTCAAAATCTTGTTTTGAATCGAAAAACAAACTTTCTTAGTGTTTGTGAAATTTGGTGAAAAGTTATGTAGTAAAAGATACGATACAAATGATCTAAAAACACGTTATTTGAACTCCTCAAAGCGTTAAAATCTTGTTTTGAATCGAAAAACAAACTTTCTTAGTGTTTGTGAAATTTGGTGAAAAGTTATGTAGTAAAAGATACGATACAAATGATCTAAAAACACGTTATTTGAACTCCTCAAAGCGTCAAAATCTTGTTTTGAATCGAAAAACAAACTTTCTTAGTGTTTGTGAAATTTGGTGAAAAGTTATGTAGTAAAAGATACGATACAAATGATCTAAAAACACGTTATTTGAACTCCTCAAAGCGTTAAAATCTTGTTTTGAATCGAAAAACAAACTTTCTTAGTGTTTGTGAAATTTGGTGAAAAGTTATGTAGCAAAATATTCGACGAATGATCTAAAAACACGTTATTTGTACTCCTCAAAGCGTTAAAAGTTTGTTTTGAATCGAAAAACAAACTTTCTTAGTCTTTGTAAAATTTGGTGAAAAGTTATGTAGTAAAAGATACGATACAAATGATCTTAAAACACGTTATTCGAACTCCTCAAAGCGTTAAAATCTTGTTTTGAATCGAAAAACAAACTTTCTTAGTGTTTGTAAAATTTGGTGAAAAGTTATGTAGTAAAAGATACGATACAAATGATCTAAAAACATGTTATTTGAACTTCTCAAAGCGTTAAAATCCTGTTTTGAATCGAAAAACAAACTTTCTTAGTGTTTGTGAAATTTGGTGAAAAGTTATGCAGCAAAAGATACGATACGAATGATCTAAAAACACGTTATTTGAACTTCTCAAAGCGTTAAAATCTTGTTTTGAATCGAAAAACGAACTTTCTTAGTGTTTGTGAAATTTGGTGAAAAGTTATATAGTAAAAGATACGGTACAAATGATCTAAAAACACGTTATTCGAACTCCTCAAAGCGTTAAAATCTTGTTTTGAATCGAAAAACAAACTTTCTTAGTGTTTGTAAAATTTGGTGAAAAGTTATGTAGTAAAAGATACGATACAAATGATGTAAAAACACGTTATTTGAACTCCTCAAAGCGTTAAAATCTTGTTTTGAATCGAAAAACAAACTTTCTTAGTCTTTGTAAAATTTGGTGAAAAGTTATGTAGTAAAAGATACGATACAAATGATCTAAAAACATGTTATTCGAACTCCTCAAAGCGTTAAAATCTTGTTTTGAATCGAAAAACAAACTTTCTTAGTGTTTGTAAAATTTGGTGAAAAGTTATGTAGTAAAAGATACGATACGAATGATCTAAAAACATGTTATTTGAACTCCTCAAAGCGTTAAAATCCTGTTTTGAATCGAAAAACAAACTTTCTTAGTGTTTGTGAAATTTGGTGAAAAGTTATGTAGCAAAAGATTCGACGAATGATCTAAAAACACGTTATTTGAACTCCTCAAAGCGTTAAAATCTTGTTTTGAATCGAAAAACAAACTTTCTTAGTGTTTGTAAAATTTGGTGAAAAGTTATGTAGTAAAAGATACGATACAAATGAACTAAAAACACGTTATTCGTACTCCTCAAAGCGTTAAAATCTTGTTTTGAATCGAAAAACAAACTTTCTTAGTGTTTGTAAAATTTGGTGAAAAGTTATGTAGTAAAAGATACGATACAAATGATCTAAAAACATGTTATTTGAACTCCTCAAAGCGTTAAAATCCTGTTTTGAATCGAAAAACAAACTTTCTTAGTGTTTGTGAAATTTGGTGAAAAGTTATGTAGTAAAAGATACGGTACAAATGATATAAAAACACGTTATTTGAACTCCTCAAAGCGTTAAAGGTGTGTTTTGAATCGAAAAACGAACTTTCTTAGTGTTTGTAAAATTTGTTGAAAAGTTATGTAGTAAAAGATACGATACAAATGATCTAAAAACACGTTATTTGAACTCCTCAAAGCGTTAAAATCTTGTTTTGAATCGAAAAACAAACTTTCTTAGTGTTTGTGAAATTTGGTGAAAAGTGATGTCGTAAAAGATACGGTACAAATGATCTAAAAACACGTTATTTGAACTCCTCAAAGCGTTAAAATCTTGTTTTGAATCGAAAAACACACTTTCTTAGTGTTTGTGAAATTTGGTGAAAAGTTATATAGTAAAAGATACGATACAAATGATCTAAAAACACGTTATTTGAACTCCTCAAAGCGTTAAAAGCTTGTTTTGAATCGAAAAACAAACTTTCTTAGTCTTTGTAAAATTTGGTGAAAAGGTATGTAGTAAAAGATACGATACAAATGATCTAAAAACATGTTATTTGAACTCCTCAAAGCGTTAAAATCCTGTTTTGAATCGAAAAACAAACTTTCTTAGTGTTTGTGAAATTTGGTGAAAAGGTATGGAGCAAAAGATACGATACGAACGATCTAAAAACACGTTATTTGAACTCCTCAAAGCGTTAAAATCTTGTTTTGAATTGAAAAACAAACTTTCTTAGTGTTTGTAAAATTTGGTGAAAAGTTATGTAGTAAAAGATACGATACGAATGATCTAAAAACACGTTATTCCAACTCCTCAAACCGTTAAAATCTTGTTTTGAATCGAAAAACAAACTTTCTTAGTATTTGTAAAATTTGTTAAAAAGTTATGTAGTAAAAGATACGATACAAATGATCTAAAACATGTTATTTGAACTCCTCAAAGCGTTAAAATCCTGTTTTGAATCGAAAAACAAACTTTCTTAGTGTTTGTGAAATTTGGTGAAAAATTATGTAGCAAAAGATACGATACGAATGATCTAAAAACACGTTATTTGAACTCCTCAAAGCGTTAAAATCTTGTTTTGAATCGAAAAACGAACTTTCTTAGTGTTTGTGAAATTTGGTGAAAAGTTATGTAGTAAAAGATACGGTACAAATGATCAAAAAACATGTTATTTCAACTCCTCAAAGCGTTAAAATCTTGTTTTGAATCGAAAAACAAACTTTCTTAGTGTTTGTGAAATTTGGTGAAAAGTTATATAGTAAAAGGTACGATACAAATGATCTAAAAACACGTTATTTGAACTCCTCAAAGCGTTAAAAGTGTGTTTTGAATCGAAAAACGAACTTTCTTAGTGTTTGTAAAATTTGGTGAAAACTTATGTACTAAAAGATACGATACAAATGATCTAAAAACACGTTATTTGAACTCCTCAAAGCGTCAAAATCTTGTTTTGAATCGAAAAACAAACTTTCTTAGTGTTTGTGAAATTTGGTGAAAAGTTATGTAGTAAAAGATACGATACAAATGATCTAAAAACACGTTATTTGAACTCCTCAAAGCGTTAAAATCTTGTTTTGAATCGAAAAACAAACTTTCTTAGTGTTTGTGAAATTTGGTGAAAAGTTATGTAGTAAAAGATACGATACAAATGATCTAAAAACACGTTATTTGAACTCCTCAAAGCGTCAAAATCTTGTTTTGAATCGAAAAACAAACTTTCTTAGTGTTTGTGAAATTTGGTGAAAAGTTATGTAGTAAAAGATACGATACAAATGATCTAAAAACACGTTATTTGAACTCCTCAAAGCGTTAAAATCTTGTTTTGAATCGAAAAACAAACTTTCTTAGTGTTTGTGAAATTTGGTGAAAAGTTATGTAGCAAAATATTCGACGAATGATCTAAAAACACGTTATTTGTACTCCTCAAAGCGTTAAAAGTTTGTTTTGAATCGAAAAACAAACTTTCTTAGTCTTTGTAAAATTTGGTGAAAAGTTATGTAGTAAAAGATACGATACAAATGATCTTAAAACACGTTATTCGAACTCCTCAAAGCGTTAAAATCTTGTTTTGAATCGAAAAACAAACTTTCTTAGTGTTTGTAAAATTTGGTGAAAAGTTATGTAGTAAAAGATACGATACAAATGATCTAAAAACATGTTATTTGAACTTCTCAAAGCGTTAAAATCCTGTTTTGAATCGAAAAACAAACTTTCTTAGTGTTTGTGAAATTTGGTGAAAAGTTATGCAGCAAAAGATACGATACGAATGATCTAAAAACACGTTATTTGAACTTCTCAAAGCGTTAAAATCTTGTTTTGAATCGAAAAACGAACTTTCTTAGTGTTTGTGAAATTTGGTGAAAAGTTATATAGTAAAAGATACGGTACAAATGATCTAAAAACACGTTATTCGAACTCCTCAAAGCGTTAAAATCTTGTTTTGAATCGAAAAACAAACTTTCTTAGTGTTTGTAAAATTTGGTGAAAAGTTATGTAGTAAAAGATACGATACAAATGATGTAAAAACACGTTATTTGAACTCCTCAAAGCGTTAAAATCTTGTTTTGAATCGAAAAACAAACTTTCTTAGTCTTTGTAAAATTTGGTGAAAAGTTATGTAGTAAAAGATACGATACAAATGATCTAAAAACATGTTATTCGAACTCCTCAAAGCGTTAAAATCTTGTTTTGAATCGAAAAACAAACTTTCTTAGTGTTTGTAAAATTTGGTGAAAAGTTATGTAGTAAAAGATACGATACGAATGATCTAAAAACATGTTATTTGAACTCCTCAAAGCGTTAAAATCCTGTTTTGAATCGAAAAACAAACTTTCTTAGTGTTTGTGAAATTTGGTGAAAAGTTATGTAGCAAAAGATTCGACGAATGATCTAAAAACACGTTATTTGAACTCCTCAAAGCGTTAAAATCTTGTTTTGAATCGAAAAACAAACTTTCTTAGTGTTTGTAAAATTTGGTGAAAAGTTATGTAGTAAAAGATACGATACAAATGAACTAAAAACACGTTATTCGTACTCCTCAAAGCGTTAAAATCTTGTTTTGAATCGAAAAACAAACTTTCTTAGTGTTTGTAAAATTTGGTGAAAAGTTATGTAGTAAAAGATACGATACAAATGATCTAAAAACATGTTATTTGAACTCCTCAAAGCGTTAAAATCCTGTTTTGAATCGAAAAACAAACTTTCTTAGTGTTTGTGAAATTTGGTGAAAAGTTATGTAGTAAAAGATACGGTACAAATGATATAAAAACACGTTATTTGAACTCCTCAAAGCGTTAAAGGTGTGTTTTGAATCGAAAAACGAACTTTCTTAGTGTTTGTAAAATTTGTTGAAAAGTTATGTAGTAAAAGATACGATACAAATGATCTAAAAACACGTTATTTGAACTCCTCAAAGCGTTAAAATCTTGTTTTGAATCGAAAAACAAACTTTCTTAGTGTTTGTGAAATTTGGTGAAAAGTGATGTCGTAAAAGATACGGTACAAATGATCTAAAAACACGTTATTTGAACTCCTCAAAGCGTTAAAATCTTGTTTTGAATCGAAAAACACACTTTCTTAGTGTTTGTGAAATTTGGTGAAAAGTTATATAGTAAAAGATACGATACAAATGATCTAAAAACACGTTATTTGAACTCCTCAAAGCGTTAAAAGCTTGTTTTGAATCGAAAAACAAACTTTCTTAGTCTTTGTAAAATTTGGTGAAAAGTTATGTAGTAAAAGATACAATACAAATGATCTAAAAACACGTTATTCGAACTCCTCAAAGCGTTAAAATCTTGTTTTGAATCGAAAAACAATCTTTCTTAGTGTTTGTAAAATTTGGTGAAAAGTTATGTAGTAAAAGATACAATACAAATGATCTAAAAACAAGTTATTTGAACTCCTCAAAGCGTTAAAATCATGTTTTGAATCGAAAAACAAACTTTCTTAGTGTTTGTGAAATTTGGTCAAAAGTTATGCAGCAAAAGATACGGTACGAATGATCTAAAAACACGTTATTTGAACTCCTCAAAGCGTTAAAATCTTGTTTTGAATCGAAAAACAAACTTTCTTAGTGTTTGTGAAATTTGGTGAAAAGTTATATAGTAAAAGATACGGTACAAATGATCTAAAAACACGTTATTTGAACTCCTCAAAGCGTTAAAATCTTGTTTTGAATCGAAAAACAAACTTTCTTAGTGTTTGTGAAATTTGGAGAAAAGTGATGTCGTAAAAATACGGTACAAATGATCTAAAAACACGTTATTTGAACTCCTCAAAGCGTTAAAATCTTGTTTTGAATCGAAAAACACACTTTCTTAGTGTTTGTGAAATTTGGTGAAAAGTTATATAGTAAAAGATACGATACAAAAGATCTAAAAACACGTTATTTGAACTCCTCAAAGCGTTAAAAGCTTGTTTTGAATCGAAAAACAAACTTTCTTAGTCTTTGTAAAATTTGGTGAAAAGTTATGTAGTAAAAGATACGATACAAATGATCTTAAAACACGTTATTCGAACTCCTCAAAGCGTTAAAATCTTGTTTTGAATCGAAAAACAAACTTTCTTAGTGTTTGTAAAATTTGGTGAAAAGTTATGTAGTAAAAGATACGATACAAATGATCTAAAAACATGTTATTTGAACTTCTCAAAGCGTTAAAATCCTGTTTTGAATCGAAAAACAAACTTTCTTAGTGTTTGTGAAATTTGGTGAAAAGTTATGCAGCAAAAGATACGATACGAATGATCTAAAACACGTTATTTGAACTTCTCAAAGCGTTAAAATCTTGTTTTGAATCGAAAAACGAACTTTCTTAGTGTTTGTGAAATTTGGTGAAAAGTTATATAGTAAAAGATACGGTACAAATGATCTAAAAACACGTTATTCGAACTCCTCAAAGCGTTAAAATCTTGTTTTGAATCGAAAAACAAACTTTCTTAGTGTTTGTAAAATTTGGTGAAAAGTTATGTAGTAAAAGATACGATACAAATGATGTAAAAACACGTTATTTGAACTCCTCAAAGCGTTAAAATCTTGTTTTGAATCGAAAAACAAACTTTCTTAGTCTTTGTAAAATTTGGTGAAAAGTTATGTAGTAAAAGATACGATACAAATGATCTAAAAACATGTTATTCGAACTCCTCAAAGCGTTAAAATCTTGTTTTGAATCGAAAAACAAACTTTCTTAGTGTTTGTAAAATTTGGTGAAAAGTTATGTAGTAAAAGATACGATACGAATGATCTAAAAACATGTTATTTGAACTCCTCAAAGCGTTAAAATCCTGTTTTGAATCGAAAAACAAACTTTCTTAGTGTTTGTGAAATTTGGTGAAAAGTTATGTAGCAAAAGATTCGACGAATGATCTAAAAACACGTTATTTGAACTCCTCAAAGCGTTAAAATCTTGTTTTGAATCGAAAAACAAACTTTCTTAGTGTTTGTAAAATTTGGTGAAAAGTTATGTAGTAAAAGATACGATACAAATGAACTAAAAACACGTTATTCGTACTCCTCAAAGCGTTAAAATCTTGTTTTGAATCGAAAAACAAACTTTCTTAGTGTTTGTAAAATTTGGTGAAAAGTTATGTAGTAAAAGATACGATACAAATGATCTAAAAACATGTTATTTGAACTCCTCAAAGCGTTAAAATCCTGTTTTGAATCGAAAAACAAACTTTCTTAGTGTTTGTGAAATTTCGTGAAAAGTTATGTAGTAAAAGATACGGTACAAATGATATAAAAACACGTTATTTGAACTCCTCAAAGCGTTAAAGGTGTGTTTTGAATCGAAAAACGAACTTTCTTAGTGTTTGTAAAATTTGTTGAAAAGTTATGTAGTAAAAGATACGATACAAATGATCTAAAAACACGTTATTTGAACTCCTCAAAGCGTTAAAATCTTGTTTTGAATCGAAAAACAAACTTTCTTAGTGTTTGTGAAATTTGGTGAAAAGTGATGTCGTAAAAGATACGGTACAAATGATCTAAAAACACGTTATTTGAACTCCTCAAAGCGTTAAAATCTTGTTTTGAATCGAAAAACACACTTTCTTAGTGTTTGTGAAATTTGGTGAAAAGTTATATAGTAAAAGATACGATACAAATGATCTAAAAACACGTTATTTGAACTCCTCAAAGCGTTAAAAGCTTGTTTTGAATCGAAAAACAAACTTTCTTAGTCTTTGTAAAATTTGGTGAAAAGTTATGTAGTAAAAGATACAATACAAATGATCTAAAAACACGTTATTCGAACTCCTCAAAGCGTTAAAATCTTGTTTTGAATCGAAAAACAATCTTTCTTAGTGTTTGTAAAATTTGGTGAAAAGTTATGTAGTAAAAGATACAATACAAATGATCTAAAAACACATTATTCGAACTCCTCAAAGCGTTAAAATCTAGTTTTGAATCGAAAAACAAACTTTCTTAGTGTTTGTAAAATTTGGTGAAAAGTTATGTAGTAAAAGATACAATACAAATGATCTAAAAACAAGTTATTTGAACTCCTCAAAGCGTTAAAATCATGTTTTGAATCGAAAAACAAACTTTCTTAGTGTTTGTGAAATTTGGTCAAAAGTTATGCAGCAAAAGATATGATACGAATGATCTAAAAACACGTTATTTGAACTCCTCAAAGCGTTAAAATCTTGTTTTGAATCGAAAAACAAACTTTCTTAGTGTTTGTGAAATTTGGTGAAAAGTTATATAGTAAAAGATACGGTACAAATGATCTAAAAACACGTTATTTGAACTCCTCAAAGCGTTAAAATCTTGTTTTGAATCGAAAAACAAACTTTCTTAGTGTTTGTGAAATTTGGAGAAAAGTGATGTCGTAAAAGATACGGTACAAATGATCTAAAAACACGTTATTTGAACTCCTCAAAGCGTTAAAATCTTGTTTTGAATCGAAAAACACACTTTCTTAGTGTTTGTGAAATTTGGTGAAAAGTTATATAGTAAAA
Source organism: Luzula sylvatica (assembly GCA_946800325.1). Lineage (NCBI taxonomy): Eukaryota > Viridiplantae > Streptophyta > Magnoliopsida > Poales > Juncaceae > Luzula > Luzula sylvatica. The sequence continues at coordinate 3,111,178 of OX326958.1, read as the reverse complement.
GATACGATACAAAAGATCTAAAAACACGTTATTTGAACTCCTCAAAGCGTTAAAAGCTTGTTTTGAATCGAAAAACAAACTTTCTTAGTCTTTGTAAAATTTGGTGAAAAGTTATGTAGTAAAAGATACAATACAAATGATCTAAAAACACGTTATTCGAACTCCTCAAAGCGTTAAAATCTTGTTTTGAATCGAAAAACAATCTTTCTTAGTGTTTGTAAAATTTGGTGAAAAGTTATGTAGTAAAAGATACAATACAAATGATCTAAAAACACGTTATTCGAACTCCTCAAAGCGTTAAAATCTTGTTTTGAATCGAAAAACAAACTTTCTTAGTGTTTGTAAAATTTGGTGAAAAGTTATGTAGTAAAAGATACAATACAAATGATCTAAAAACAAGTTATTCAAACTCCTCAAAGCGTTAAAATCCTGTTTTGAATCGAAAAACAAACTTTCTTAGTGTTTGTGAAATTTGGTGAAAAGTTATGCAGCAAAAGATACGATACGAATGATCTAAAAACACGTTATTTGAACTCCTCAAAGCGTTAAAATCTTGTTTTGAATCGAAAAACAAACTTTCTTAGTGTTTGTGAAATTTGGTGAAAAGTGATGTCGTAAAAGATACGGTACAAATGATCTAAAAACACGTTATTTGAACTCCTCAAAGCGTTAAAATCTTGTTTTGAATCGAAAAACAAACTTTCTTGGTGTTTGTAAAATTTGGTGAAAAATTATGCAGTAAAAGATACGATACAAATGATCTAAAAACACGTTATTTGAACTCCTCAAAGCGTTAAAAGTTTGTTTTGAATCAAAAAACAAACTTTCTTAGTGTTTGTAAAATTTGGTGAAAAGTTATGCAGTAAAAGATACGATACAACTGATCTAAAAACACGTTATTTGAACTTCTCAAAGCGTTAAAATCTTGTTTTGAATTGAAAAACAAACTTTCTTTGTGTTTGTAAAATTTGGTGAAAAGTTATGTAGTAAAAGATACGATACAAATGATCTAAAAACATGTTATTTGAACTCCTCAAAACGTTAAAATCCTGTTTTGAATCGAAAAACAAACTTTCTTAGTGTTTGTGAAATTCGGTGAAAAGTTATGTAGCAAAAGATACGATACGAATGATCTAAAAACACGTTATTTGAACTCCTCAAAGCGTCAAAATCTTGTTTTGAATCGAAAAACAAACTTTCTTAGTGTTTGTGAAATTTGGTGAAAAGTTATATAGTAAAAGATACGGTACAAATGATCTAAAAACACGTTATTTTCGTATCTTTTAGTACTTAACTTTTCACCAAATTTCACAAACACTAAGAAAGTTTGTTTTTCGATTCAAAACAAGATTTTGACGCTTTGAGGAGTTCTAATAACGTGTTTTTAAATAATTTGTATCGTATCTTTTACTACATAACTTTTCACTAAATTTTACAAACACTAAGAAAGTATTTTTTTCGATTCAAAACAAACTTTTAACGCTTTGAGGAGTTCAAATAACGTGTTTTTAGATCATTTGTATCGTATCTTTTACTACAACTAAGAAAGTTTTCTTATCGATTCATAACGATACTTTTATATTTTGAGGAGTTCAAATAACGTGTTTTTAGATCATTTGTATCGTATCTTTTACAAAAACTAAGAAAGTTTGTTTATCGATTCATACGTTTCTTTTAGCACTCTGAGGAGTCAAAATAACGTGTGTTGAGAGGGTTCCGATCGAATGTTTATACCATTCTTTTCGATTCATAGCGGTATTTTTAAGTTTTGAGGAGTTCAAATAACGTGTTTTTAGATCTTTGTGTCGTATCTTTCACTACGGTATTTTTCACAAAATTTTAAAAACGCTAAGAAAGTTTTTTTTTTATTCGTAACAATCTTTTTACTCTCCGAGGAGACCACATAACTTTTTTTTTGAGACGGTTTGGATCGAATATTTTATTAAGTAAATTTTCACCAAATTGTGCAAACACTAAGAAATGTTTATTTTCGATTCCTAGCAACCTTTTTAAGTTTTGAGGAGTTCAAATGATGTGTTTTAGATCATTTGTATCATATCTTTTACTACATAACTTTTGACCAAATTTTACAAATACTAAGAAAGTTTGATTTTCAATTCGTAACAATCTTATAACTCTCTGACGAACCCAAATAACTTGTTTTTTAGATGGTTTGGATCGAATCTTTTACTACGTAACTTTTCACCAAATTGTACAAACACTAAGAAAGTTTTCTTTTCGATTCCTAGCAATCTTTTTACATTTTGATGAGTTTAACTAACGTTTTTTAAGATCATTTGTATATTTTACTACGTAACTTTCACCAAATTTTACAAACACTAAGAAAGTTTGTTTTTTGATTCATACCATTCTTTTAATGCAATGAGGAGTCCAAATAACGTGTTTTGAGATGGTTCGGATCGAATGTTTTACTACGTAACTTTTCACCAAATTGTACAAACACTAAGAAAGTTTCCTATTCAATTCATGGCAATCTATTTAAGTTTTGAGGAGTTCAAATAAAGTGCTTTTAGAACATTTGTATCGTATCTTTTACTACACAACTTTTCATCAAATTTTACACACACTAAGAAAGTTTGTTCTTCGATTCATAACAATCTTATAACTCTCTGATGAGCTCAAATAACTTGTTTTTGAGATGGTTTGGATCGACTCTTTTACAACGTAACATTTCACCAAATTGTACAAACACTAAGAAAGTTTGAGTTTCGATTTCAAAACAAGATTTTAACGCTTTGAGGAGTTCAAATAACGTGTTTTTAGATAATTTGTATCGTATCTTTTACTACATAACTTTTCACCAAATTTTACAAACACTAACAAATTTTGTTTTTCCATTCAAAACAAGCTTTTAACGCTTTGAGGAGTTCAAATAACGTGTTTTTAGACCATTTGTATCGTATCTTTTACTTCATAACTTTTCACCAAATTTTACAAACACTAAGAAAGTTTGTTTTTCGATTCAAAACAAGATTTTAACGCTTTGAGGAGTTTAAATAACGTGTTTTTAGATCATTTGTATGGTATATTTTACTACATAACTTTTCACCAAATTTTACAAACACTTAGAAAGTTTGTTTTTCGATTCAAAACAAGCTTTTAACGCTTTGAGGAGTTCAAATAACGTGTTTTTAGATCATTTGTATCGTATCTTTTACTACATAACTTTTCACCAAATTTTACAAACACTAACAAAGTTTGTGTTTCGATTTCAAAACAAGATTTTAACGCTTTGAGGAGTTCAAATAACATGTTTTAGATCATTTCTATCGTATCTTTTACTACATAACTTTTCACCAAATTTTACAAACACTAAGAAAGTTTGTTTTTTCATTCAAAAAAAGATTTTAACGATTTGAGGAGTTCAAATAACGTGTTTTTAGATCATTTGTATCGTATCTTTTACTATATAACTTTTCACCAAATTTTACAAACACTAAGAAAATTTGTTTTTCTATTCAAAAAAAGATTTTAACGCTTTGAGGAGTTCAAATAACGTGTTTTTAGATAATTTGTATCGTATCTTTTACTATATAACTTTTCACCAAATTTCACAAACACTAAGAAAGTTTGTTTTTCGATTCAAAACAAGATTTTAACGCTTTGAGGAGTTCAAATGACGGGTTTTTAGATCATTTGTATCGTATCTTTTACTACATAACTTTTCACCAAATTTCACAAGCACTAAGAAAGTTTGTGTTTCGATTTCAAAACAAGATTTTAACGCTTTGAGGAGTTCAAATAACGTGTTTTTAGATCATTTGAATCGTATCTTTTAGTACTTAACTTTTCACCAAATTTCACAAACACTAAGAAAGTTTGTTTTTCGATTCAAAACAAGATTTTAACGCTTTGAGGAGTTCAAATAACGTGTTTTTAGATAATTTATATCGTATCTTTTACTACATAACTTTTCACCAAATTTTACAAACACTAAGAAAGTTTTTTTTTTCGATTCAAAACAAACTTTTAACGCTTTGAGGAGTTCAAATAACATGTTTTTAGATCATTTGTATCGTATCTTTTACTACAACTAAGAAAGTTTTCTTATCGATTCATAACGATCCTTTTACATTTTGAGGAATTTAAATAACGTATTTTAAGATCATTTGCATTGTATATTTTAATACGTGACTTTTCACCAAATTTTACAAAAACTAAGAAAGTTTGTTTTTCGATTCAAACGTTTCTTTTAACACTATGAGGAGTCAAAATAACGTGTTTTGAGAGGGTTCTGATCGAATGTTTATACCATTCTTTTCGATTCATAGCGATATTTTTAAGTTTTGAGGAGTTCAAATGACGTGTTTTTAGATCTTTGTGTCGTATCTTTCACTACGTAACTTTTCACAAAATTTTTAAAACACTAAGAAAGTTTTTTTTTTTATTCGTAACAATCTTATTACTCTCCGAGGAGCCCACATAACTTTTTTTTTGAGACGGTTTGGATCGAATCTTTTATTAAGTAACTTTTCACCAAATTGTGCAAACACTAAGAAATTTTTATTTTCGATTCCTAGCAACCTTTTTAAGTTTTGAGGAGTTCAAATAATGTGTTTTAGATCATTTGTATCATATCTTTTACTACATAACTTTTGACCAAATTTTACAAACACTAAGAAAGTTTGATTTTCAATTCGTAACAATCTTATAACTCTCTGACGAACCCAAATAACTTGTTTTTGAGATGGTTTTGATCGAATCTTTTACTACGTAACTTTTCACCAAATTGTACAAACACTAAGAAAGTTTTCTTTCCGATTCCTAGCAATCTTTTTACATTTTGATGAGTTTAAATAACGTTTTTTAAGATCATTTGTATCGTATATTTTACTACGTAACTTTCACAAAATTTTACAAACACTAAGAAAGTTTGTTTTTTCATTCATACCATTCTTTTAATGCTATGAGGAGTCCAAATAACGTGTTTTGAGATGGTTCGGATCGAATGTTTTACTACGTAACTTTTCACCAAATTGTACAAACACTAAGAAAGTTTCCTATTCAATTCATGGCAATCTATTTAAGTTTTGAGGAGTTCAAATAAAGTGCTTTTAGAACATTTGTATCGTATCTTTTACTACACAACTTTTCATCAAATTTTACACACTAAAAAAGTTTGTTCTTCGATTCATAACAATCTTATAACTCTCTGATGAGCTCAAATAACTTGTTTTTGAGATGGTTTGGATCGACTCTTTTACTACGTAACATTTCACCAAATTGTACAAACACTAAGAAAGTTTTATTTTCGATTCATAGCGATTTTTTACGTTTTGAGGAGTTCAAATAACGTGTTTTTAGATCGTTTTTATCGTATCTTTCACTATGTAACTTTTCACCAAAGTTTACAAACACTAAGAAAGATTGTTTTTCGATTCGTAACAATCTTTTAACTCTCTGAGGAGCCCAAATAACTTGTTTTTGAGATGGTTTGGATCGAATTTTTTACTACGTAACTTTTCACCAAATTGTACAAACACTAAGATAGTTTTATTTTCGATTCCTAGCTATCTTTTTACGTTTTGAGGAGTTCAAATAACGTGTTTTTTGATCATTTGTATCATATCTTTTACTACGTAATTTTTCTCCAAATTTTACAAATACTAAGAAAGTTTGTTTTTTGATTCATACCATTCTTTTAACGCTATGAGGAGTCCAAATAACGTGTTTTGACATTGTTTTGATCGAATGTTTTACTAGTAACTTTTCACCAAATTGTACAAACACTAAGAAAGTTTTCTATTCGATTCATAGCAATCTTATTTAGTTTTGAGTAATTCAAATAACGTGTTTATAGAACATTTTTATCGTATCTTTCACTACGTAACTTTTCACCAAATTTTACAAGTACTAAGAAAGTTTGTTTTTCGATTCATAACAATCTTATAACTCAAATAACTTGTTTTTGAGATGGTTGGGATCGAATCTTTTACTACGTAACTTTTCACCAAATTGTACAAACACTAAGAAAATTTTCTATTCGATTCATAGCAATCTTTTTACGTTTTGAGGAGTTCAAATAACGTGTTTTTAGATCGTTTGTATCGTATATTTCACTACGTTACTTTGCACCAAATTTTACAAACACTTAAAAATTTTGTTTTTCGATTCATAACAATCTTTTAACTTTCTGAGGAGCCAAATAACTTATTTTTGAGATGGTTTGGATCGAATCTTTTACTCGGCCAATAATTTGAAGGGTTTAAAAACGGAGTGAACGTCAGTTTTATTATGAAGAAAGTAGATCCATGTAAACCGAGAATAATCATCTATAATGATCACATAATATTTGTAACCTTGATTAGAAGAGACTGGAGCTGGTCCCCATATATCAGTGTGAATAAGTTCTAATGGTTTGTGAGCAATAAAAGGATTATGCAAAAAAGGTAATTTCTTTGATTTTCCAAGGCAACAATCAGTACATAAAGATTTAGAAAGAGAAGAAGAGACATCAATTTTATTATGACGAGCTAAAGGGGAGATAACTTCTAGAGATGTATGACATAGTCGATTATGCCACAAATTCGAAGTAGCAGAAAAGGCAGAAAATGTGGCAGGAGATGGAGCTGAAGAGATGCTATAAAGTCCATTAATTGGCTTGATTGTGTGGAGCACTCGATTTGTATGAAGATCCTTGATAAAACAAGCCGAAGGTAAGAATTCCACAGATACAAGATTATCTTTAGTAAGTTGATTGATACTGATTAATTGTTTTGCCATGGAGGGAACATGTAGAACATTACGTAGTTGTAAAGAGGAAGATAAAGAAGAAGAACCAGTATGAATAATAGGCAAACCTTGACCATTAGCGATCTGAAGCTTCTCAGAACCGGTATAAGTGAGAGGAGATGAGAGATTGTTGAAGTCCGGAGTCACATGGTGAGATGCTCCAGAATCAAGGTACCATTCAGATGGTTGAAGAGTACTCGGTTGGGAATAGACCGGAGGAGCAGCAAAATATGCGTTAGGTCGTGGTGCTACGGGGTAAGATGGTCGATTTGGGCGAAGAGATGGATTACGAATCCAGCATTGATTGATATGATGGCCCGGTTTGTTGCAATGGTGACAGATGAGACCGGAATTGGGTTTCTTCCAGTGCTTCGGTTTAGGATTGGATGTAAAGGGTGGTCGAGGGGTGGTTAAGATAGGAGGATTGGAGAATGAAGCCAGTAGAGCCATGGCTTGCTCAGAGGATTTTTCATCATCAAGAAGAGATTCATGATCAAGAACAATGCCCCGAAGAGAATAGGCAAGATTGAAACAAGGATTGAAGAAGAAATCTGAAGAAGAAAGAAGTCAAGAAGATTGAGCAGCAGAGAGGCTCATCACTGATACCATATTAAACTTAATTACAAAGCTTAAAGTCAATAATTTGATTTGTTATTCATTGATTTGCAAAACTGATTACATGGTTAATTTATAATCAAAGCCTAACAAACTCTAACAAACTCTGCCTATACTCACTCAACAATTCTTACGACTTCTTACATTCTTCATTCTGAACTAATAACAGACTGACACATCATTTGTGTGAATTTGTTTACAAATAGAGCTATTAGCCCAATAACAGAAAGTTTAAATATTAAAAAGGTCCATGAATAAAAGCCCATGCTGATGGTAGTTAATAACTGCTGAATGGCACTTAGATATTCCTCTTAACATGAAGATATGCTTTCAACATGTTATACAAAAATATAAATTCTTCAGTTTAAAATACATATTTTTGGTGCATTATTTGATGATTTAGCAAGTTTTAATTTTAAAAGTTAATTTAAGTCATTGCATATTTTCATGTTCTTGGTCAATGAATCAAAGAATTTTAACAGAAAAATTCAATATACGAAATATCGGCTAAATAATCACATTGGTAGGTTTCTTGGAATATTTTATTTACAAAGCTAAATTGTGGCAAAATAAATTTAATGTACCAAGAGAATAAATATAATTTTTATCTTAATCATATAGGGGCAACTTGGTTAACATCAATCTAACAGAAAGAGTATCTATGAATTTTACTAGTTTTATAGGGGTATTATGACATTTCACCTTTTTCAAAGGGTGCCTCTGAAATTTCATACCTTTGCAAGAGCAAGACTACATGTGTAATTACTAATTAGGCCATAAATATAAAACCGAGAAAAGGCTTCCGTATTGTATAAATCCAGGAAAAGGAAAGAATAGAAAGAGAGTTCGATTACCTGGATCTCCTCCTATTTCCAAGTCCGTCATCTCCTTTCCCAACCACTAAACCCAAACCCTCCCTCCTCCTCCCCTCTAATGGCGGCCGACGTCTCTTACCAGCGCTTCCCATCCGTCCGAATCCGCGACTTGAAAGACGACTACTGCAAATTCGAGCTGAAAAACACTGACGCCAGCTTGGCGAACGCTCTCCGTCGCGTGATGATCGCTGAAGTCCCAACGGTCGCCATAGATCTCGTCGAAATCGAAGTGAACTCGACGGTACTCAACGACGAGTTCATCTCGCACAGATTAGGGTTGATTCCTTTGACGTCTGACGACGCCATGACGATGAGATTCTCCAGAGATTGTGATGCGTGCGATGGAGACGGACAATGCGAATACTGTAGTGTGGAGTTTCACCTAGCAGCGAGGTGCGAGTCAGATCAAACGCTGGACGTGACCTCAGCCGATCTCCACTCCGCGGATTTGAAGGTGGTGCCCGTGGACGTCGCCGGGGCAAGGAGAGCTGCTGAAAGTTTCGATTCATCATCTTTCACAGATCAGAAGTACTTTTCTCATGTTCGATTTCAGTAATTAACTTCCTAAATTTCTTTCTTTTTCTTCTTGAAGGGGGGTATTGATAGTGAAATTGCGAAGAGGTCAAGAACTCAGACTGAGAGCAATAGCAAGAAAAGGAATCGGAAAAGACCACGCGAAATGGTCTCCAGCCGCAACAGTGACGTTCATGTACGAGCCACAGATGCACATCAACGAAGATCTAATGGAGACGTTATCACTGGAGGAGAAGCAGAGTCTCGTCGATAGCAGCCCCACTAAAGTTTTCGATATCGATCCAGACACCCAACAGGTAATAAACTAATCATTCTACTTCTTCGCAATTTTCAACAATGACGAGGACCGTTTTGCAAAATTCCAGGTTGTCGTGGTGGACGCGGAGGCGTACACATACGACGACGAAGTGTTGAAGAAAGCAGAGGCGATGGGAAAACCGGGATTGATAGAGATCTACGCGAAAGAAGATAGTTTTATTTTCACGGTGGAAACGACAGGAGCGATAAAGGCTTCGCAAGTGGTGATTAATGCGATCGAGATTTTGCGGCAGAAACTCGATGCGGTGAGGCTTCAGGATGATGGGGATTTTGGGGATCTCAATGCGCATTTACAAGGTGGAGGTTGATTGGTTTTTAGGGTTTAGGGGTTAATGTAGTTAATGTTGACTTGTTTATGGCATGAGACTTTGGCATGAAATTTGATAATATTTTTCGTACTCGTAATGCTTAATTGCAGTCAGTTAAAACGTAAAAAATACAATGAAATAACATATAACCAAATATTATTTCGTGAATTCATGTTTCGATTTGATTTGAATGATTATATGATATATGCATGGCCTTTTGTTTTTATAAAGAGACGTGCAAATATCTCTTTAAAAAAAACTTTGATCTTTTATCTATCAATAAAATTCCAATCCTTAACGTTTTGATTTAATCTACAAATATCTCTTAAAAAACAATTGATCTTTTATCTTGCATTAAAAGTCCAATCCCTAAAGTTTTAATTTGATCTATAAATTCCTTACTACTTCTTAAATTTGTTAAGTAATTGTTTTTTCTTTTTAATCTGGTTCAATCGGATTGTTACATTCATTAATAGATGACTGGACTATTCAATCATGACATGATATATTTGATGACAATATCGTTTATGATATGTCATATTAGATGACGTGATAACATGAATTTTTTTTTTAAAAGAAAATGTTAAAGACATAATAGTGATATTTTTTTTTACGAGATTGTGTTGTCGATATTTAATTTATTGAAAAGAACAAAAATACATGATTTAATAGATCTATTGGACTACATCAAGAATAAGATTTCATGAATAAAATAATTTATGTTGACATATCATATGTTGTCAAATATGACATGTCATATAGATTGTCACGTCACAACTTAACGGTCTTGGTTGAATTTTTCATGAAAAATAAGAAACAAAATTTCTCTCTCTTATATTTAAAGAAACATGCATTTAAACTAAAATTGTGTTTAATAAATTATAACTGTACATTTCATGTTTTTAATAGCATATATAATTATGTCATGTTATTCGAGAACAAATACAATAAAAGAAAGATCAGTTTCATTTGTTAAAAAAAGTTGATATTATATGTGCATAAATCGTATTCTTTTTTCTTCTGTAATCATAATTTAATGTGTTGTATATTATCAATATTTTAACTATGATTATAAATTATTTCTTCAAAATCTCAAATGTCACGTACATCTGATTGAAATATAAAATATCATGAATGCTCCAACAATATATGTCAATGTAATCCATATACTTACCTATATTTACCAAAAATATCCAAATTATCTTCGTTTCTCAATACATAAATAAATAATGAATCAAGGATAATTTGGATATTTTTAAAAAGTTTACGAAGTTGGAGGTAATTCGTCGATAATATTATCGAAGTCTATCTGAAAAAAGAAAAAGAAAAAAAAACAATGACTCAACTCCTTCTTTCTCGTGTTGTCTTTTTCCGCATCTCGTCACACCTTCACAATCTCACATCACGCCTTCACATCTTGTCACAACTTCACAGCTATGCAGCACACACATGGGTACAAATATCGTATGATAATTGATACGATATTGATACGGCGATACATAAATTTTTAAAAAATTTAAGATACGATATGTTATATATATATATATATATATATATATATATATATATATATATATATATATATATATATATTATTTTTAATATTATTTTAAAATAATTATATTTATATATTCAAATAATTTTATTAAATTGTTATAAAAGTCAAGATGTTGTATCATCGATTTGGATATTTTAAGAATAAATAAAATAAAAAATATGTGATGTAAAAATTATTATTAAGTAGTAAAAATATTAAATATTTTTACGTTGGGTAAAAAACAAAAACAATGGACCAGGCGTATCGGAATAGTATTCCGCTGTATCCGAATCGTATCCAGCGGTATCGAAAATGTATCCGAGTATTATGATTTCTCCAATTTTGACATGTATCAAATACATCATTCATAAATTTTATACCAGTCATACATATAAAATATACATCATGAATATTACTGATGTGTCATGCATATACAAAAACTAATACAAGAAAAATTGTCAAGAAATACTAGTACAATCACAAATACAAGACATTACTACTAAAAAAATCATAAACTATTAATTCTCGAAAATACAAAAAAAAATTGTCAAGAAATACTTTCTTTTAGTTTCGACTTCACTTGACGATTTTCCCGTATAAAATAAGAAAGCAAATATCCCTGATACCGAAAAAAAAAAAATTCTAGCTCTCCCTCCATTTCATCCAGCAAATCTATTTCCACAAATAAAAATATAAGCAACAATAAAAAAAATTGAATTGTCGAACCACATATTCAAGATAGAAAAAATATATTGTTTTTAATCAATACATGGGGATTAAGCATTGAACGATCATTAATTTCTAATCAATTGAAATTTGAAACTATATTCCTAAATGTCTTTATCCAATTGCACAAATTCGAGCAAAAATAAAATCTGAAGATTTCAGACCTGCGAAGAGAGAGAGAGAGAGAGAGAGAGAGAGAGAGAGAGAGAGAGAGAGAACATATGAAATTTGTCAGTTTCAAGAGTGAGAGAGCAGCCCTAGAAAGAGTAAAAAACCCTAAACTTCTTGGAAGAGAGAGAGAGAGAGAGCAAATTTGGAAGAAAGTGAGAAGTCCGAAGCTTCCCGGAACCGAGAAAGAGCAAGAGAGGGCGAGAAAGGCTGGGACATTCACGGAACCCCAACATCAATAAAGAGAGACTGGGTTCGTATCAAAGGGCAAGAAAATGGATTCATGAGGTATGCTGACTTGGCAAACCATTGCCACGTCATCATTTCGGAAAAGAATTCGGAAAAATAATTATGGTCCCTATCATTACTCATGGAAATAACCATCTTAGTTTTAAAATTGCAAAAATAACATCCTAGACCTTTCATCGAGAGATGTATATGTCTGATTTTACTTTGATACATTACTTCATATTGCATCATTATTTCTCACCCAGATTTATATTGTTTTAAAAAATAAATATTATATTTCAATGTTAAATATTAAATCATAAAAAATCAAACTTTTTTGTAAAAAAAATGCGTGCCCACTAAAAATATTTCATATTAAAAATTATATATCTGAAAATATTTAAATAAAAAATAAATTTTAGAAAATATGTTTCATCATTAAAACTAGCGTATCATATTTATTTTTACAAAATTGTGTACCTACTAAGATATTTCATATTTTACAAAATGATATATCTAAAAGTATTTTATTTAAAAAATAAAAATCATATTTTTCAAATAAATATTATATCTACGTATAAGTATGAATTTTATTTTCATTGTGTTAATATAACAAATTAATCAAGCACCATATTATCAAAAAGAAATTAAATTATTTTGTATAGAAAAAATTATACATCATGTTTTTATATTCTCAAATAGTAATTATATTAAAAAATAATTTACAATATTTTGTCATATTTTATAAAATTTGTGAATAATAATTATATTTTAAATATATTTCAAATTGCATATAAATCTGATTTTTGATATTGCGATATTTTTCTTTCTTAAATGTAATATTTCTTTGAAAAATATGATTTTTATTTGCGAAATAAAATACTTTTAAATATATCATTTTACAAGATATGAACCATATTTTAGTACGCACACATTTAAAAATAAATATATAAATAAATAAATATGTTTTTTTAAGATTTAATAATGAAACATATTTTTTAAGTGTCGTACTTATATTTTAAAATATTTTTAGGTATATCATTTTATAAATAAGAATTTTTTTTTTTAATAGACACATATTTTTCAAATTTTTTTTAAGATTTATGATTAAAATATAATATTTATTGTAATATATTTTTTAAACAATATAAATTTTTGTGATAAATAAGGGGGTAATATGAAGTCATATATCCATAAAAAATTTGGCTTGTACATCTCTCGACCAGAGTGGTATTTTTGTAATATCAAAACTATGATAGCACTTTTAATAATTCACACTCAATAGTTGTCTAGAAATAAAAACTTTCCATAATTAGTTTGTATATATCTTCTAATATAGACAACAAAGTTTGTAAATGATTCTAATAGCAAAAGTCGAGAGATAATGAGCTTTCCACACGACCACCAATTTTGCCCCCCATTTATTCTTGATAATCTCATTAATTATTTTCATTTAAAAACTCTACAAATTATTGTGTTAAGTGTCTAATTTTAAAAGACGATCAATCACACAACTCGGGTCAAGTTGGTCATTTCGAATCCGGGTTGCAAGTTATTCGGGTCATTCGGATCGCGAGTCGTCGTTTTGCGAGTCATTTGGTTTTCGGGACATTCGGTTTCGGGTCGTTTCGATTTTTGGATTATTCGATTTCGGGTCGTTTTTCTTTTAAGTGTCATTCGGTTTCAGGTTATTTCGATTTTCAGGTTATTCGAGTATCGTGATACTTGATTTTGGGTCATTCGAATTTATGAAAATTTAGTTTTCGGATTATTTATGTCTTGTCGGTTTCGGATCATTTAATTTTCGAGTCAATCGAATTCCGTAATATTTGATCTTCAAGTTATTTGGATTCCATGATGTTTGATCTTTGAGTTACTCGTATTTCAGGACATTGAATGGTCGATTATTTGGTACAGAACAATTAATTATTTGAATAATTAAGTATATAAGTTTGATCACTTGAATTTTAGTCATTAATGTTTTATCTCAGATTATTTGATTTTTGACAACTAACATATTTTCAAAAAATGAATACACACCTAATATGATAATTAATGAAATAATTAAAGTAAAATAATTAATGAAATTATTAAGAATAAGTTGGGGTAAAATAGGGGATCATTTGAAAAACTCACACTCTCTCTCAACTTTTCAAAAGTCGAGAGTGTTATAACTGTAATTTTCAAACTATGGTGTCTATTACATACATATACAAACTTAGTGTGTCCCTTAAATTAAATTTCCCGGATTATTAAACTGTCAGTCGAGTCCGTAATAAAATTATAATGTATTACTTACTAGGGATGATCTCGTTTCGCTTCGACCGACTTAAATTTAATTTCGAACTAAAATTATTTATATTGAATTGGATAATTATATTTTCTAAAAGTGAATAATTACTAAAAATTAGATACTAGATTTCTTTTAGGAATATACGCCACATTCGGAGAGTCAGAGTCGCATATACAAAATTAATTGGAAGGGAACAAATATTTTTCAAATCACACTAGAAATTATTTTGATTAATAAAATTGTGTAAAAATATAGTTTGATATTTTGTAGTGTGTAATTGTAATTTTGACTCTTTAAGTTTCAACTTATTTTCTTCCACAATAGGAAAATGTTTTCAAATTATAGCATACATGGATTTTAGTACTAAGATTGGGAAAAAATATAACTCGATATTTTTTTAGGGTTCAATTATAATTTTGACTCTTTTAGTTTTCTATTATTTTTCTTGGTTAATATTTTTATTTTTCAAATTATATCTAAAATGATTTTGATTAATAAGATTGTGGGAAAAAATAGTTCTATATTTTTTAGGGATTAATAATATTTTTGACTCTCTTAGTTTCTATTTATTTGCTTGAGAAAATAAAAAATTATTTCTTAAATTATAGCAAAAATAATTTTGATTAATAAAATTGTGCAAAAAAATAGTTTCATATTTTTTAGGGTTTAATTCTAATTTTGACTCATTTGGTTTCTATTTATTTTCATGGACAATAAGAAAAATAGTTTTCAAATTATAACACATATGATGTTGATTAATAAGATTTTTGAAAAAAAATATTGTGTATATGTTGGAGTCATCAATCAATAAACTCTGTTAAATAGAACACATTAATCAAATTATGTGTTTGTTGGAGTCCTCAATTATTTCCTATTTTAAACCACCTCAAACATTAAAAAACTATTTCGGAAAAATAATTTTGATTAATAAGATTGTGCAAAAAAATTGTTTGATATTTTTTAGGGTTAAATTATAATTTTGACTCTTTTAATTTCTATTTATTTTCATGGACAATAAGAAAAATAGTTTTCAAATTATAACACAAATGATGTTGATTAATAAGATTTTCCAATTATAACTCGGGCATGGGTAAGATTTACCCGAATCCGAGTCGCACCGTTGACATTTCTAGATACGGACCAATTAACAAACATAAAAATTATCCGACTTTTTTAGTTGTTTTTTCTTTCGGGTTGGGAATTTTAAAAGTATTATTGTGTGCATGTTAATTAGTTAATAAGTATTTGTATTGTTGAGAGTTTTTCGATGATGAATTCATAATTGTTTAGTGAAGATAGTTTGCGTTCAATTTTGAACTTTTGGTATTGATATTTAGCCTAATTATTAGAGGAAATAACTTTTGAATGTTTTAAATTGTAGATCACGAAGGGGAAATTCCTTGCTAGTTGATAACTAATAACTAATAATTAATAATACACTTCAATTTGAGGAAATGTTCAATTATTGTTAATTTTTTTAATTTCGAGTTTTCAACAATTTGAATTACACTTTTTCAATTGAAGTTAATATTTCCATTTGAAGCCTTCTACCGTGCCTTTCCATTTCGCCACCACTTTCATGATGTCATTATGAATAACTAATAACCTAATTATTATAACATTTAATTCATAATTTTTAATTTTTAATTTTTAATTTTTAAGTAGTTATAATTATTGGTTAATTGGTAGAGATTATAATGACATATTAATTTTTTATTAATTACATATTAATTGTTAATTCACCTTGTTAATTAGGATGCTAATTTGGTTGGATGCTATCATCACTAAAGTGATGGGAAAATAGAAAGACAAAGTAGAATATTCGCAACCGCAATCTGATAGGAGCTATCCTAGCATGCCACCTGGCATTTTTCCTTTCTTTTTTCTTTTTACAAAAGTATTTGTTTGTTAATTTATCCGTCTAACTACGGTCAGCCAAAAAAAATATATATTATACAAGATATACAAATTTAGTAAAATAAATTATACAAAAAAAAATATTCATATTAAAAAGATATACAATGTATCTAAAAAATATCATACACATAAATATATAGATGTATTATACTTCAAAAAATATATCATACATTTAAATATATATGCTACATCTACAGAGTACAACAAATATTATACATAATTAAAAATGCATATACATCATACATCTAAACATTTATAACATATAAAAAAGGGAAATTTTCAAAAAACCCCCTATCTTTTTTGGATATTCTAAAAAACTCCCTATCTTTTTGGAAACTCCAAAAAAAACCCATCTACCAAATTTTTATTTTCAAATACCCCCCTATAGAGGTTAAAACTAACCATGGATGGTGTTAAAAAAAAAATTGACCAAAATACCCTTCTATTTTCATATGTATATTTTGTAATTTTTTCATTAATTTTATTAGTTTTAAAAAAATTCATAAATAATTTTTTAACATATAATGATTTCACAAAAATAAATTATTAAATGTTGTGTTTGTATAAATTTAATATTTCATTTATTATTCATGAAAAACTAACATCATATAATAATAAAATAAACACCTTGAAAATATGCTGAAAGAAAAATATTTCTTTAAACATCTATTTTAATTTTATTTTCGTTCTTCTTTTATTTATGCTTTTAATAGATTTATGATATTTTAATTTTTAAATATTTGCAAGGTGTTCTTTTAATATTGTTGTTCATCTTATTATTATTTTATGTTATTTTTTCAATAAAAAGTTATGAAAGTCAAATATATGTAATGTATGAAATATTAAAATTATATAAATATAACATATGACAATTATTTTTTTTAAATTATTATAAGCAAAAAAAAATTAGAACTTTTTTAAAATTAATACAAATAACAAAAACATTATTTTAATTACTAAATATGTAAAATGAAGGGTATTTGGGTCATAAAAAAATATTTAACACCATCCATAGTTAATTTTGACCCCATAGGGGGGTATTTGAAAATAAAAGTTTGGTAGAGGGGGTTTTTTGGAGTTTTCAAAAAGATAGAGGGTTTTTTAGAATATCCAAAAAAGATAGGGGGTTTTTTGAAAATTTCCCTATAAAAAATATATCACATATAAAGAATATACAACATTCATTACCTACGGGTTTTCATCAAAAAAAAGAAAAAAAGAAAAGAAAAAAGAATATACAACATTCGTTGTACTTCAAAAATATATGATGTATCGGAAAGGTATATGATACATCGAAAATATATAAAAGATAAATGTGATATTTGTTTTATTGAAATAATAAAATAATTATATTTCTATGTGTCTTTTTTTCAAGGAATATATGAGAGTATTTGCATTTTTTTAAAAAAACTTTAGGAACCTTTTTGCAATTTTAGCATAAAGCAAGTTTTTTTTTTTTTCAAATTTCCCCTTGAAAAACAAATACAAACTTTAGGCCATTTTCTTTGCACCAAGATATGATATGAATATATGATATGATGGCGTGACCTGTACATGAATACTCATACTGTATAATCAACTGAGACCTTGATTGGTGGTAACGAAATGCTGCACTGCACTGCAGAATGCAGATTCATCAAGCAAGTGCTTCGTGCTCTTCAAACCTCATCATTCAATTTCATTCCACAAATCACATCCATAATTGTAACTCTTTCGCACATATACCCTCCTAATTTTATTTATTACCATGTTGGGGAAGTGAATTTGTGCAAAATAAATTGCATGCACCTAAATGGACTCACAGGAAAGGCCTGTGCTGTGTGAGCCACTGTGGCACTGGTATGGTACTGTACTGTACTGTGTTACAATTCATTTCATTTCATTTTTTTTTATTTTATCAAATAAAAGAAAGATTTATATATTTCAATTTATACAATGAACCAAAAGTAAAGGACCAAGGGGGGGGAGAGCATTAAATGGGTGTCTTCGATTATTAAAGGCAAGCAATTCTTTGCATGATTTGGTGTACTTAAATGAAGGTTATACTTGCCTTCAATTTTGCTTGAATTCGTATCTTAATTGCTCATCACAATAATGACAAAGAGGTCCTCCATTGCTCGTGAATAGCATCATGTTCGTACCTTCTATAAAGACTCATCATTCTCAATTATAGGATTTTGAAAATTTCTTGGTAGCGAGTCATTTGGAATATTAAAATCATTCTCAATAATTGATATATTATTTGGAATAAATGTTTGTTGCATTGATAATATGTTTTGTCAATAATACGAGTAGAAAATCAAGAAATTAATTTGTCAATAAAATTATTTCGATATAAAATTAGTTTTATATTTAAAAATAATAAGTAAAGTTGAATCCGAAGCACCAAACATACTTATTGTGGTTCAAAAGATTTTTGAAAATAGAAAGTTTACTTACAACCTACAAGAAAATTGAAAATGAAGGGTTAACCCGAAATTTAATAATATGATTTTAAATTTTGGTACAAATAATATTATTTGGTACATCTTGTTGTATTATTTGGTACAAATAAATTTAACAATTTTTAAAACATCAATATTGAATATTAAAATTATTTTGTGAATTATTAAATATAAATAATTACTCTTTTGATGTAAATTGTATGCATCATGCAAGAGTTACAAAATCAAGAGAGGTTTTGATGATGGAGCTATGAAATAGATCAATAATGAGAATTAAGAGAAGATTAATTATAAATAACTATGATCATTGGTATCATCATATGAATATATTCTCTTTTCCATTATTTTTTCTCTATTTCTCTTTTCTCCCTCTTTACCCTGAAATATATATTCTTTCAACTACATAAAAATACTATTTTGTTAAGAAAGCATTTACGAGATGAGTTCTTGAGAAGTATAACATTTGAGATGGATAAACGCAAATTATGTACAAATAAGTGTCAATTCGTTTTTAGGAAAGCAATGACACGATCGTGCGGTTACATCCAGATTTGTCTTATTCATATTGTTTATTGAAATACTTATTTCAGAATTATTTTATTTATTTATTGAGTTATTTTATGGAAATACAACCAACACATCTTGCTCTTCCAATTGTTTAAACGTGATTTCATTTTCTAGAGGGAGGAAACTATTTTATTATTAAACCTTATTGTTTTATTTTCCACCCATTTTTATCATTTGCTTTATGTGATCGAACTATCACAAGTATTTGGACCATTATATAAGATAAGATGTATGCTTTGCATATAAACACAACTAATAAAATATTACTGAGAAATGACCTGACTATCGATTGGATTAGGTAAGACCAATCAAATTATGTCAAAGTAGAATTTGTCATGTTTTATTCACGCTTCATATCAATATTTTATAAGCATAGACTTCTTTTATAATTGTTTTTCATTAATAACGCACAAAATACCATATAAAGTTTTGAATTGTTTTTCAAAACAGTATATATATATTAGGAAAAAATCCCCATAAATATATGTGTATAAGCAAAATAACGAAAATAATAACTAAGATACTGGATTGCACGGATACGACTGCGAGTAGCGTATCATGTACGTATCGATACAACAATATTATATTTTGCATATAATTTAAGATACGATACGGATACTACCGGTTTTGTGAAGTATCCGCACAACACAACTTAGATATGAAAATCGAAAAAAAAATGACATTCTTGGTCTCTCAAGAACGAGTATGGAAAAGATTATATTCTTTTGATATCCTACTTCAAATTGTACCCAAAGAGAAGCAAAAGTTCTGATTCATTATTTTTGAAAATTATATCAAACCAAATAATATGCTTCGTTGTTAAAACTTACAAATAATATTATGATTATAGTAAAATCACAATTGAAAAACTATTTTGTATGTATATGTTAACAAAATTATTCCATTTAGTGAAAAATATGTCTATAATGGGGCATTGGGTTTATGTTTTCAATTTAGATTGACATTCATCATAATTTATTTTATTATCCTGTTTGGTTTGTAAATTAGGTGATAAATTAACATCGTCAAAGATATCATAGGATACATTTCCTGCGATTAGAATAACCACTAAAATTGTCAATGACATATATATCAAGTGTGACAGAATGCATGACACAATAAATTGTATGTCATGGATTAAATTCTCAATATGAATGGATGAATGACAAAACATTTTTTTTTAATCAAAATAACCATCAAAACGGGTGACTTTTCTCTATTCTCATAAATATTATTTTTCTTTTCTAAATATTGAACACTAAAAATATTATTCAAAAAAAATCAATTCCTTAACATGGTTACCTAAATTGTAAGATTTATATAGATTATTACAATCTACAAAATAAAACTCTCAATATATAACAATAGATAAATTCATGCATTCATCAAACATGATAATAATATATGTCACATTTCATGCAATATAATTATTGAAAATACAATATTTCAAGACATATTTTAAAACATGGACCCAACACCCCTAAATATTTTATTTTCTCCGGTGACTAGTGAAATTAATATTTGCTTGAAGATTTTTTTTTGTATATATCAATTAAGAAAAATTCTAAGTTCATTTAAAAAAAGTAAGTCACATCTTATCATGTGAATTTTTTTTTTTTTTGCCAATGGATTCATAACTTAATTTGTTGAGTGTGAAACACAACAAATCATATATTGTGGGATATTGTGGATTCGGTGATCATTGACATAAATGAATAGATAACATATGAGCCTTCTCCATTTATTATAAAAAAAAATCATGTGAAATTTTTAATAGACATACATAATGTTTTTCTTAAGAAAGAAAAATTACTAATTGCTAAAGAACGTCAAATATGTATATGTATATGTTTTTTAGACACTTGGGTGAATATTAGGAGGTGACTATTAGGATCTATATAGGAGTTCACATTTTTAGTTTTTGTTCATATATATGATCTCTCGAATTCCAAAACAAGTGTTAATTGAGTGAACTGTTGAAAATTATTATGATTATTTTTTGTCAAATTGAACTGTTGAAACTTCGAATCGAGCATGAATTCATGATGGTTGGTAAATTGAGTGAGTGAGAGAGAGAGACTTACAAGAATCCAAGGGGTGCGTAACTGGCGTGCATTATCATTGGCCAAACCAAACCAAATCAAATCAAAGCAAAACAATCCAGCTCTCTCTCTCTCTCTCTCTATCTCTCTATTCCATCTATCCCTGTACACTACGCCTTCTTGTCTTTTCATTCATTTTCATTTTCATTTTCATTTTCATATAATATATGATTATATATAATATCAATACAAAGAAATAAATATCACGATCAAAGAACACAATACAATTATACAAACAGTAGGAAACAAACAGTATATATATGTAAATGTTAGGATCGACATTGGATTCACTGACAAGTGTTTATTTGATTTAATTTTTTTTTTGGTATAAAGCTCAAGACCTTTTGATGGTTTCCTTTATGCAGTCTCCTTTGTTTCTTCTTCCTATTACAACAAACAAATGGTCCGTCTCTCTCTCTCTCTCTCTCTCTCTCTCTCTCTGATCTCTCTCTCTGCGCTGCAACTCCATTAGCCTCGATTGTAGCCACATTGCATGGCGTTTTTTCAGTCTGCATTTCAGTCCTCCACTATAATCTAACATAATATATCCTCTACTATTTTGCTAAATTGCATGGTTATACAATTTGTAATCATAAGTCGAATTTGATCTTGAATATAGTCAATTCGAACTTACTAATTGGTTTGAATTTCTCTAGGTATAATAACTGTATTTGTCGTGATTTGTGAGTCATATGTGGTCGGCCACCGAAACTTTCCTTCGACTCTTAAAAGGTTTGGAGAATGCTCCAAATTGGCTCTAATTTCCACGAATTCAGTTTACATCGACAATTTTCTTTCATTTATAGGGCAAAATCAATTCAAAATAAATATGTATCGGTATTTCATTCATGCATGTACTTGTATTATGAATATGAATATGTATTATACATTTTTAAAACTAGTTGATTATGCATGTTGTTATATTAAAAACCAGAAAGTATTCGTGATGTAAAAGTCCAATGGTATTTAACATCAAAAATTCTCATCGCAGGATCATTAATGTAACATTTTGATGGAATGTTATAATACATAGTAGTGATGTATCCCTCCGATAATTTAATGACGTGAATATTATTTAACATTTTAAAAATTAATACATAAATATATGATTTAAAATCTTAATTTGTTGTTTAATTATTTTAATTATGATTGAACATTCAATTAAAATGTCAGATCATGAATTAAATTGTTAATTTTTAAGCTCATAAGACATATACACGTCATTAAAAAATTTGGGGTAGAAGCGTGACCATGGGGGTACGTCCAACATTTTCCTATAACATATACACACAATAATTGCCTGATTTAATTGGTATGCAAGTACCTTATCGTGCTAACTTCGACGAACCCAAAGGAGGAGAGACGATCTTATAAATAGGGGTCGGGAGGGGCCATGACCCCTTTAATTTTTTTGAAAAACATTGTATTTACGTAATGATAGAGTATATTTTGTCATTATTATAGTGTAAATTTTTATATTTTGTCCCGCCAACAAAAATTGTGAATAAAATGGAAAAGGTACGGTAATCCTCCTACCATTGGTTCCAATGCGACTTGAACTCACAATCTTTCACAACATATGTTTTTTGTATCACACACCCAACCAACTGGGTTATGTACCCCTCCAACAAAAAATATAGTGAAATTTCGATAGTTTGGTCCGCCAAAACATTATTGTCAAAATCCGCCACTCCAAAGAAGGGCACTAAAGTTTTATACAAAATCATACATCGTAATCATATAAAATAGAAGCACAAATTTCTAACTTTTAACAATATAGTTAAAGGAAATTCTTCAAAACCCCCTAACTTTTTTTTGGTAATTATGAAAAACCCCTAACTTTTTAGATTTCCTAAAAAAACCCTTATATTTTTTGTTTTCTCCAAAAAATCCCTAATATTTTTAGATTCCCTAAAAAAAACCCTGTCTTTTTTGTTATGATTTTGAAGATAGACCATTATACCCCTCATAATTTTATTTTACGAATCTCTATAATTTAATAAATAATAATAGATGTTAAAATATTACAAAAATAAATAATACATAGATATTAAAATATTATAAAAAATAATACATAAATATTAAAATATTATAAAAAATAACACATCGATATTAAAATGTCATTTTCAACAACTATTATATATTTTTGAAAAATATTATTATATATTTTTCAACAATTAATATATCTTTTCGAAATTAAAATTAATATATATTTTAGAAAAAGATTATTATATTTTTTACAACAATTATTATATGTTTTATGAATTTTTATATAATATTGTTAGTATATGTATAATAATTTCAAATCATGAGAATTTTTAATTAAAATCTTGATTTTAATTTTTATTATATTAATGGAATAAATCGTGGAAATAAAAATTGTTTTTGCAACAATTTATTTGAAAACATTTTTTTACAAATATGTTGAACTTTTTTGAAAAATGATATTTTATGTATGAATTATTTATTAGAATATTAGAAGATCTATGTATTTATAATAATATTTTAATATCTATGTATTATTATTATAATATGATCTATGTATTATTATTATAATATGATCTATGCATTATTTATTTTTAGTATTTTAATATATATTTATTGTTTATTAAATTATAGATATTTATAAAATAAAATTATGGAGAGGGGTATAATAGTCGTCTTCAAAGTCATAACAAAAAAGGTAGGGGTTTTTTGAGTAAATCTAAATATAGTAGGAGAATTTTGGAGGAAGCATAAAATATACGGATTTTTTGAAGGAATCTAAAAAGATAAGGAGTTTTTCATAATATCCAAAAAAGCTAGGAGTTTTTAGAATAATTCCCCTGTAATCAATATAAATAACAAACATGTACAACATTATGTGAAAAAATATGCACATCAATACGCTACTATTATATTCGACCAGGGGATCTATTTCTTTTCGGTATTTAAATACATAAATGTTAGGTTACTTGAATGTATTATTTACTCACTCAATTTATTTTGTAGTTGTCTTTGAGTTCTCTCGTTGAATCAC
Organism: Luzula sylvatica; assembly: GCA_946800325.1. Taxonomy (NCBI): domain Eukaryota; kingdom Viridiplantae; phylum Streptophyta; class Magnoliopsida; order Poales; family Juncaceae; genus Luzula; species Luzula sylvatica. The sequence goes on along the minus strand of OX326958.1, from coordinate 3,086,774 downwards.
ATCATCATAATTATTGACCATTAGATTTTGTGATGTTGATTCATCATATACATTAATTTTATATTTGATCATTCAAGTTCTTTTAACCGTTAGATGTACTGATATGATTTGATCTTATTAATTAAAAAAAATTCCATGATTTTTTAAAAATTATATCATATGTAGTTATTTCTGTCTTTATTTTACAATAACTTTGAAGTCTTCTCTTTAAAATTTGTCATCTTTGATATTTTAGATCCATGTCCTACGATTAAAATCAAACGGCAGATTGTAAATGTTATGTCCACATCACCAAGAATATGAATTGGTTTGTTAATTTTTTTTGACACACACAAGTTATATAATTCTTTTATTTAATAAATCTTTTTGTTAGTATTTAATATTTACACATGATATATTTCTTTCTCATTCAATTAATAAATATAAGTATTTTTTTTTAATATGAAACAGTGTATTTTTTTTGTAATAAGTTATGTTAGTAATATCTTAAGAACTTTTAGAATTGCATCTAGCATATATTCACATGAATTTTTATTTGTTTTGATATCCGTATTAATATAATTCATACATAAATTATTTTTTAATTCAATTTGTGAAGATATTATGTAATACAGTGCAAAATAACATTCGATGTGTTTGGATCTATTTTTATTATTTTTGGATATGTTTGGATGTATGTTTGAATATGTTTGGTACAATTTTTATTATATATTGATATGTGATTTTTTTTATGTATCAATTTTGTTTATAAATTTTCAAAACAACAACCTATATTGTGGACGATTTCGAGTGAGAAAATGTTCCCTAAAAATTAGGAACAATACATTTAAATTATAGTGCTTAAAAAGTCCTAAAACTTTCGTATTTTTATTATTTACCAATCCCACTCTAAACATGTCAAATAAATTGTTAAATTGTAAAAATAAATAAATAAAAACAACACTTTCGGCGGAGAGTTTGGCGAAAGTGCTCAAAATGACATTCCCATGCACACCATCATCCTGGAAAGAATGCCATCAAATCCTTGCATTTTCGCCAGACGATATGGCGAAAGAGGTTAACAGTGCTAAACCCTCTGATTAAAACTCAAATTTACCTCTAAACTCTTTCGCCAAACACTCTGACGAAAGTCAATTATTTTTCGTTAGAGAGCTAGATTTGCAAATTGCACAATTTGCTAGCTATTCTTACATAATTAGGGCCTTTGATAAGGAAAATATATTTGGCGCCCAAACTCATCCCAAGCCTCTTGATGATGCGGCAAAATATATATTAAATTGATTGATTAATATTTTTAATTGGCTCAATTAATTGTTAATTGACATGTTTACTGACACATCAATAAATTACATTAGTATATATTAATTGACGTATCAATTCAATCAAACGATCAATTAAATCGTTCATCGAATCAATTAATAATATTAATTAACTCACTTAAACATTCTTTTATCATTCTCATCAAGACTATTTTTTGTGTTCGAGGGGCTCCACATCTAACCCCTTATGATAATGCTATAGATAAAAAATAATCTGGAAATATTGATTTTGTTGTAGTGAAAAACTGTATTAAACAAAAAATTCTATTATTATGGATCTTAGATCCAATTTCAATTCTAATTATAAGCATAAAAAATCCCCTTTGCAAGAGACTACTACTCGTATCACGATGGGGAATGTCAATGTGTCCTTTATAGTGAACTACATGCAAAGATACATAAATTATAGTTATATAATATAATAGAAAGCAATAAGTTAATAAACTATATAACAAATTAAGCAGAGCAAATGAAAATTGGCCTCGCATAATGTGAAAATTAACAATCTTAATGGAATAAGAATTAGGCCTAATTAATTAAATTAAATAGTAGGCTCAAAACTCGTAATTAGTAATAAGTAACGGCTAGTAGTGCAGTGCAGCTAAGCTCTTCTTATTTTACGCTCTAGAAAGCAGAGAATCTGTATACATACACGCTAAGTTTTTCCTTTCTTTTTTGTTCTTTATCTCTATAAATATCTCATTTTATTCAAGAACCCAAAGCAGAAAAAAGATAAAGATAATTGAAAATATTAACTCTTTTCTATGAGGTTTGGCATCTTAATTAAACAATAGCTACTATTTATATTGTGAATCTTTTTAAATTAGTTTTACCTGTTTTAAAATGCACAAAAACTACTTTCAATGGATTTTTTTTTTTTAACATATAGCATCCAAAAAAGCCCATTTTGTAAGAATAACAATCAAATTTTGCAATTTGCAAATTTAGTTTTTTGGCAAGAGACTCTGGAGAAAATGATTGGTCTTTTTATTTAAGAAAAAGATGTAGCCTTTGATATATTGAAATAAAGAAAATTATGTACAATAATCATGAACGAACGTGATGATCATGTATGAAAGAAAACAGAAAAAAGTATTCTAGTCCTAGCCCGAGATTCTAGTTCGGTACAATTTTTGCCAATTTTTTGCTTCTTTGACCGCTCTTCGCGCTATGTTGATTGGCGGGCCTTTCTTTTTTTGGAATATTCGTCTGTTTCGAAAGATTGATCTTTTGCAAGAGGGTCTAGCGAAACAAGTTATAAGTTAATTTTGGCTATTAATCATGATTAATTGTCATGAAACAACGTCCAGGATACTAAATCCTAGATTTGAACTGTTTCGCCAGACTCTCTGACGAAAGAGGTTAAATTCAGGATTATAATGTTTTCAAAATTCTTAAAACCTAACTTAAGCCTCTTTCGCCAGGAAACTTAGCACAAGAACTTGTATTGCTTAGTTTTTAATTTTTCCATTCCAACTATTTCAATGTTTTTGAAGAAATATAATATTTTCTTTTGAAGTATCATTATTTTGATAACTTATTTGATTTTTTTTAAGTTGCATTCGAGGCATGAAAAAAAATTCCAAAAAATAATAACGCAATAAATATAAAAGTGTTGTATGAAATTGAAATATTGAACAAACTTAACATAATACTAGTACATAACCTACTTCAACATAAAATAAAATACATGAACTAACATAAAACAAACACAAGCACTAAGTAGAACAAACTAAAACCAAACAAAAACTAACTTAAACTTAAATAAAATCCACTTGAAGATTTAAAATTACAAAAACACTAGTTAGGTCCTCTGGTGGGACAATTCCTTTGAGTGTGTCCCGATGCTCGACAAAGTCCGCAACATTTTTGGCTCGTAGATCTCTAACTAGACATTCTGTCGATTTCACTCGGACGTATCTTTGTTTGTCTTTTCCCACGCTTTGCTTGACCCGCAACATTTTTCCTAATTAATTTGTCTCCAATAACAATAGTTGATTTCACGATAACTGACCAGTAATTTGAGTGTTTGGTAAGTACAAAACTCAGAGTGTACGTATGAACTAAATTATCCACGGAGTATATACGAAATATGAAACGATCAAAACTCTCATGTAATTCGGCACAAACGTTTATGACGTACGAGCATGGAAAGTGAAACAATTGCGATGCAATGACCATTGGTGTAATTCACTACGAACCTCTCCCTACCTTTTTGAGCTTCATTCCTGATTTGAGTGAGTGCAATATCAACTTGATATAATTGTTACCTGTTTCATATTTGCAAATGAATACATGACAAAACGTATAAATCAATTAATATACAAATTAATTTAATGAAACACCTTATAGGTATTCGATTTGTTCCGTCGGTTTTCCAACTTATCATGTACCGCATAGACCAATAATTTGCCTCCCAACTGTAGGGTTGATGCCATTTATCGATATTTGACGAAATACGTATTACACTTGAAAAATGTCTCTCAATTGGGGTAATCTGTAAGCTTCTCACACTTTTAAAAACATAATTCATTATCTTCGCATGGTTATTGCTAATTGTTCCTCACCAGCGACTGGCGGTGTCGAAAGCACAAACCCATTTTGTACAGTCGTGCTGAGCAAACCACCGCACAACATTTTGACTACCCGCCTCTAGGATACGCATCACTGTATCGTATTTAATTTGGGTATTTTGCTTGCATAGTTTTTCAAATAAAGGGAGATATTTTTTCCCCAAATAAGTAATTAAATTTGCGACAAAATGCTGCAAGCACCAACGTTGGCGTGCATAGGCTCGGCCCATCCCCCATAATGAATTGCTCATTGCATTCCTAATTCCAATGTGTTTGTCTGATATTATGCACAAGCTTAATTCAACAAAAAATCAATCTCACATATTGTTATTTTCTTTCTCAACTAACGTCAAAACTAGGATTATAACTACACATCTATATTTTGGTTAGCGAGTAGTCAAAATAGCGGGGAAGGCTAGCGAGTTAGCGACCACATGAGCGAAGTTTCAAAACTAGGATTATAACTACACATCTATATTTTGGTTTTTTTAATTGCACAATGTACTTCTCTCTCCACTTGTACATATCTTTTATATTAATATAAATCTTAGGTTTGACTTTCCGCCAACCTTTAAAAAAAAAAAAAAAACTAACGTCAAAACATGAGGAATTAAACGATTCTTTGTATATGTGGCAACTGCCATAAGCAGGCATTCTTGATATTTCCCGGTCAAGAATGTATCGTCCATGAACATGAACCAAATGACCCGATGAAAAACAATAAATTCATGATTTTTCTTTTTTGTACGTACTGATTGTATTTAGACTATTCTTAACATCCAAAATTCATCTCTAACCTCTATCATCGGACCCCTCACGAATGATTTAGATTTACAAATTGCCAAACTTGATAGGTATTCTTACAAGCTTGGGTAGTGATGCACTTCCCCCAACTCTCCCCCACACCTCTTGATGTGTCATCGTAACGCTTAACACCACTATGGTTTAACATCTGAATTATGATTTAATACCTTAATTTATAGTTTAACATCATAATGAAGATGTTAAACTATAAATTAAGGTGTTAAATCATAATTAAGATGTTAAATTTGAAGGCGTTAAGCCTTGTGCCAACACATCAAGAGGTGCGGGGGAGGGTGCGGGGGAGGTCCAATTTTTTCCTTCTTACAAATTGGGTTTTTGAAAATGTTGTATGTCAAAAACAAATCTTTAAAATGATCCAAATATAAACTTTTTCTGGATATTTTTTCGTGGTAACATCATTATAAAAAAATCTTAAATTTCAACATTTATTTATGTGAAAGCATTTTCATGAACTATCTAATTTTTTGAACATATTTTTCCTCATGGTATACAAATACAAATTTATGTCTATCTAAATATAAATTTCGATGGGTCTACTTGAAACATTCCTTTGATATATTATATTTTTTACAATGTCTTTTTGTAGTTATTTATTGTGAGCAGCTCGATTCGAAGAGAGAGAAAGGCCAAAACCCAATTAAAACCCTTGCTTTTCTAGTCTCATTTCCCTCTCCCCTCCCCCAATGCTCTCCATCTTCTCTTGACAAGAAAAGATAGAAAAGTAAAGCTACCACGCAACACACAACAGACCTTCACAGAAAAAGAGAACCAACAAAGAGAAAGCACAACAATGGTGTTCTTCTTCTCTCCTTCCTCATTTCCTAATGCTAAAACCATCTCGTATTGAGATAAACAACAAAAATATCACACTAATGGACCTTCTTTACTGCCAAGAAGAGCGCCTAGACGAGCTTCTAGAAGAAGAAGCAGAGAAAGAAGAAACAATAATGTCTCTTTCTCTAGAAGAGAGAGAAGACCTTCTTTACCATCTCTGTTCTCTTTCTTCTAAAGAAGCTCAAACAAACCCTAACGATAACACATTGCTCCACGGCTACCTCGTTTCAGGCGCAAGAACAGAGACCATTGCCTGGGTGACACGTGCAGTCTCAAAGCACGGTTTCAACACACAAACCTTTCTTCTCACGGTGAACTATCTAGATAGATGTTTTCTAAACGGTACATTACAATTGCAATCCGATAAACCATGGATGAGTAAACTAGTTTCTCTAGCCTGTCTCTCTCTAGCGGCCAAGGTCGAAGAGACGCAAGTTCCTCTCATTCTCGACCTCCAGATGGCGGTAATGGCGACGGACGAGACCGGTACGAACGGTACAGCCGATACGAACGTCTTTGTATTCGAGGCCAAGACTGTGAGGAGAATGGAATTCTTGGTTTTATCTGCTCTCGAATGGAGGTTGAATCCTGTCACCGCTTTGTCTTTTGTACAAACTTTGATTTCCCTACTCTGCGGCGAGAAGGAAGGCCGTAACCTTACCGCCAAATGCGAGGCCATTATCGTCTCTGTTTTAGCTGGTGAGCATTTCTTTATTACCAAGATTGGATCTTTTTTTTTTTTTTTTGAGAATAAAAGATTGAATCTTTTTGTATAGGATATAACATGTTATCTTAATCTGTTTGCTAGATTGGAGATGGGTTAACTATAATCCATCAATGTGGGCTGTGGCAACTCTTCTTCATGTACTAGATATTGAAAAATCAGAAAATCTCGTGTCTCTCATTAATGTTTCTAAGGTAAATTAAATTGAACTCGTTTAATTTACTATTCATGGACTAATATGACCAATTTGGACACAGACAAAAGTTCAAGAATGTTTCGATGTAATATCGGAACAAATAATCAACGCCCAAAATCAGAAACGGAAGTATTTGTCTTCGAATATGTTGTATAATTCCATGTATGAATATTTTTCTCCTCCTTTGAGCCCAAATGCGGTGATCAATGCGAGTTTTAGTTGCGATAATTCTTCCAATAGTGGCGATTCATGGTCTCGGGTTTCTTCGGTTTCTTCCTCGCCCGACCCGTTTCGGCCATTGAAAAGAGCTTGTAGTGATTGTAGTAGCAATAGGAGCTTGTTGTTGGGGGATGAAGAGAGTAGAGAGCCATGGGAGTTTACTACTATTTTGGATTAATTATCATTATGTTTTGTGACAATTTAGGATGGAAATATTTTGGATTATCAATGTATTTTGAAGAACAAATGAAAAGAACACCACTACCCTTTTTAAATACATATATTGTTCTATTGTTATGCATTTTTTTATAACATCCATGAATTATAACAAAAATCAGAATGTATTATTAATAGAAGAAAAAAAGGTTTTTGAAATTTTACATTGATAAAAAAATTATGTTAATTCTAAATAAGAATGAACGGAAAAAAACACTATTTTCATTCCAAATAAAACAAAGTTCTCAATATTATCATGAATTCTGAAAAGTAAATTGTAACTCATCAATGCCATTGTTCTTTAGTTTTACTTCTCTCATCTCATGAATCACATGATGCGAGGATCTTTGACTATTAATGACCAGTTATTCTTCTCTTTTTTGTCCCTTCCTGTTCTTTGTGATTAATCATAAAAGATATATAATTTTGTAAAAAAATATAACAGGCAATTTTTGACAAATTAAACATTTTTTTATTACTAAAACAATTACTAGTACAATATGACTTGTAATTTGGGGAAAGAAAAAGCAAATCTCATGTCTTTAATTGTACTAAATCTTTTTGAGAGGGTTAAAACAAAAGATAATCATGATATTTGTAAGTTAATACAAGACAACTTAAAGATACGTTAAACTTTTTACCTCTCTCAAGTGCAGAAGAAAATGGGATCTCCAGTTATTTATTTTGTTTGTTTTGTTTTGTTCTTTTTTCTTTTTTATGGGGCTTTGCATCAAAAGAAAAGAAAAGTGTGGTAAAAGAAATTAAAAGGGTCATGCCTTATTATATCTTGTTCTTCCAATGGAATGTTGAAATTGAAATATGAAACCCTCTTTTCAGATTTGAGCTTCTTTTTTTTATGGGAATTTCAATTTCAAACTGCTTTTTGGGTTGATGGTTTAGTCTCTGTTTGGACTTTTGTAGCCTTTGACCTCCATCAGAAAAATATTATTACTTTACTTTATTTTGACAAGGATTCACTGTGAACATTTCTTTGGTTGGTCTAATTTTTTTGTTTTGAAATTCATGTCTCTCTATTTTTTTTTAAAATAACAATTAACTTCATTATATTTTGATTTCATATAATAACTAACAAATAAATACAAATTAGAAAATAAACAAAATGATTCACACTATCTCTCATTTCATTCATGTGTATTTTATTTAAAAAATATCAAATTTATTTAAAATCGGAAATGATACATTATCACAACCTTATTTTATGTACTTTTTTCTTCAAAAAAGAAAACCCCGAATTTAAACTCTACCCATGTAACTATATTCTAACTATTTTTTTTGCTTTCATCCATACAAATTTGCATGTACTTTACTAAAGAATTCTACATTTTTATCTATAATTTAAAAATAACTTAAAACAATTAAACTAAAATTATGTTTTAGTGAACCTAATTATTTTAATAATATATAACAAAAAATACTACAGTGAATTCAAGTTATGAAATTCAATTTGAATTCAATGTGGTGATTTGTTTCTCAAGTTGTATTTTCTATGTATTCAAATTATCACGCTTGAATATATAGAAATAATGGAGTTTTATGGTCTTCTATCATTTAATTTTTTCTTTTTAACATTGCTAGAATAACTTTTAATGATATACATTAATATTTTATATTTGTTAAAATTTAATGAATAATGTACATATAAATTGAAATGACATAAAATAATGAAAATATATTTGGAGTAATTTTCTTACATCACAACATTTTTTTATTAACAATATTATTCTTATGAGCCGAACACAAAAATCAAGATTCGGTATTCTATAATCTAAAATGGAATATGTGTTTGCAATATATTTTTATTTTTATTTATGTACTTAATTCTTAAACTATGTTAGTTTAAAAATTTTGAACTTACAAAAGCAAGTACATATCAATGTAAAATATTTTACAATGAACTTCGCACTAGAGAATATAATTTTCTAATTCAAACACATCTAATGTTTGAATTGTCCTTCTTCTTATATTAAATTTCACAAGTATTTATTTTTGTAGGGCTATATTGTACCATATATTTGAGTTTATACGACCACAAAAGATCCAAATTTGCAATAGACAAATCTTGCAAAAGACAAGGAGACAGCCCCACACAAGACTTTTTAACTCAGTATCTATAAACAATACATATATACTTATTCTCCTCTTCATGATAAAATTGTAATTCTTCATTTTTGATATGCAATTTAGCCCTCAATGTTATTGTTAATTAATTTTTATATTAAAATAAAACGATAAGATAAGGACGTTAATTTGGAAGTTGTAATATTATTATATTAAAATTATGTTCGTGATAAATATAAATCTTGATTTCATAATGTTAATAGTACATCTACTAGCAATTATAAAGGAATAGTAAAAAATGTTTACTAACAACCAATGCATAATGGGACGTAAAGAAATAGTCAAAAATGTTTACTAACCGACATACACTACACAAGTCAAATCCCCTTCAAAATTAGTAAACCAAGTTTACTTGTTTGTCTCTTCTTAGATTCATGGCATAATCACTCTTCACTCTGGCTTATTATTTGCATCTTCTATTTGTCCATGTGAATATGAGGGGGGGACTAATATTTAACTTTTTAAATTTATGACATTTTTTTCTTCCTTAGCATAGTAGTAGATTAAGTAGTTTAATGAAAATCATGCACATATAGAGTACAATAATGTTTTTTACAAGAAAAATCCATATTTATAAAAGTTGGATAATAATGCCAGTTTGTTTCAGATAACATAAAAAAATAGAAAGTTATATTTTTATAAAAATACAAAGTTATAATCTTTGATTTATATTATCCAGGTTTTGTAACCCACAATATCAGTTTCGGATTATTATACTAATTTTGGCTCGGATTGTAACATATTTTTTTTGTCGATCCACGGCTTCGATAGGTTTTCGATGCCATTCTTTTCTCTGTGGCGATCTCTCAGCGAGGTCTTCCATGAACCGAAGGTCCGAAGCGAGAGAGAAATAGGGGGAAATGCTATATTATAAAAAAGAAAAGAAAATGAAGTAATATCAGAAAAATTGTAGGAATGCTAATATAATTTATCACCATTTACAAACAATAATCAAAATAATATATTTTTCGTACATTAATCATAGTATAACTTTAAAAAGAAATTATCGAAGAATTGTTTTATGCAATTACATGTAATATGTTAAATTAAATAATATAACATAATATTAAAATATTTAATATAAAATTGTAGATAAATTAGTAATTAATAATTAATAATAGTAATAATTTAAGAAAATTAACCTCACCACGTCACCCTACATATTTTGGCCGCCAGATCGCTTGGTAACTTTTTTCCTCTCATATGAACCGTCGATTGTTCGTTCAGACTTGGTATTCGTACACTGGCATATATTACAACATATTACTCAGTTTGGATCATGATGAACCAAGTTCATTTAATTTTTGTACCCTAAAAACGTATATATTCCACACAGACGGATCTGGATTTTGCATGAATTTTAAAACATATCAGACAATTAAAACCGTTATTACATTGATTTCTCGGCAAAATCGATTGTATTATAGACAAGACTTTATGAAAGTACTTATTTGGAGTTCTTATTTAGAGTCCAAATGTTCTCCGTTGATGTGTGTTGATGGATGGCTCGGATTTAAAGAGGAAAATATGACTGACCAAACCCATCCTCCCATTCCTAATAACGATCCAAACCATATCTGAACAATATCCTAATCCACATAAATATATCTGGATATGTTCGGATCCGGATCCAAACCGTATCTGAACAATATCCTAATCCACATAAATATATCTGGATATGTTCGGATCCGTGTTCGGATCCGGATCCAAACCGTATTCGTTTTAAATCAAAACGGGTATCTGAATATTTACGGCCTCTCCTGTGTGGTAACAACCTATGTACCCTAAGTGCAAATAATAATCCCACTATATCCATTCCTTTATATTAAAAATTTAGCAGGCAAGAACATAAATATGCACGGTGAGACAATCTTACTTGTACTACTCCACTCAATTTTACTTGTCCAAAATTATATTTAAATAATAATTTCATAAAATATTCCGAATGTAATAAGATAAAAAACAAAAGAAATATATAAAAGCCCATCATAAACACCCAAGCCACTTAGGGTGCATTTAATTTAGGATGTAAACAAGTCGGATATTATCCGAACTGATTCGAATCGTATTTGAAAAAATATCAAATTTGCATAAAAATATGCGGATCCGTTCGGATCGGGAATTCCAACCCGTATTGGATGACGAAAGAGTCTACCGACTTCCAGGTAAATGATATGTTGACTGTTTTTCTGTGCATATTTTCTGTAATTTTCATTGATTTTCAATGGTCTAATAGAGGAGTTTGAGTATTTTTATTTCGATTTAACCTTTTAAACTGGAGTCTAGTGGAGTAGGTATCCACGATTTCCTTATCTAAATTGAAAATTGAAAATTGATTTTATTTTTCAGGTTAATTCTGTTCTTTTAGCTCTGTTTTTTTGCATTAATCTGCCCAGCAAATGGAAATTTCTGGTAAAGATCCTCACTTTCCTCCACTGGTACGCAAAATATCATTTCGAATATGTACCAGCACAGCACTTTCAGTACGGTTTATCTGTACCAGTACATAGACTTTGTGTACCAATCTGGATCGAACTCGCATCAGAGATTGTCGTGCAAACTCGGGATACGGCATTAGAAGAACTTAGTCGCATCAAAGAGATTAGCAATTCCAAGGTTCCTAATTTTCCTATCAATGCATATTTATATTTGCCATGAATATTGTTAATTACTTTTTGAATTTATTTATTTTACAAAATTTCAGAACTCCACTGAACCAATTGCAAAATAGGATTTGGTTGATGTATTGGAGCCTTTTAATTTTCTTCAATCGTTAAAATGGGCGAAATGGAATCACCGACATTTTCTTTTGAGACAGGTAGAATTTTCTTTCTCTTAAACCCAGAACCCTAAATTGCTTAAATTTTGTATCTTTTGTTTGCTGGTTTTTGAATGTGATTCAAAATTCAAAATTCAAAATTTCAAACTAATCTGCTTTATCGTATGCACTTTACATTTGTTCGGTCTGAAGTCAAACTTCAAAGCATGTCTTAATTATATCTTAGCTTTTTTAATTTTTATGAATATTTCATGCTACAACCATTTTATTCTCGAAACATATTTGATATTTTCAGAATTCATATGGGTTTTCATGAAATATTCAGATATTTATATGTCATATTTTCATATTTTTCAGGTACTTTTGAGATTTCCGCATTTTATTTGGCTGCATTTTATAACGTTTATGTATGTATTCCTGAATCCTCACGTAGATACTTGTAGAATTGAATATGGTATTTGTACAACTTCAGAATTTGATATTTTTGAAATTTGAAAAGTACTTTTTCAAACTTTCTCATTTTAGGAATGCATGTTTTCCAGGTTTTGTAACTGTATTTTTCAAGTTTTCATATTTTCGGAATATGTTCGATATTTTCCGAACATGGAAGGGTATTTTTCAAATATTCATAATTTATAGGAGTATTCTTTTTTTTGTATTTTCAAAATATTTCTGAAATTTGAACATTTTTTAAATCTTCAGATGTTAAGGATATTTTATTTTTACGGATCTATTTTTTTTTTAATCTTCAAATGTTAGGGGTATACTTCATATTTTCACGATTTAAAGGTGCATTATTCTTCAGGATTTAAATAATAACTTTTCATTTTATAATTGGTATGATTGTAGAAGGGATATTTGATATTTTCTGATTTTGCAAGGGTATTTTTGATATTTTTAAATTTTATGGTGTGCTTTTGATATTTTCAGGTCTCATTTCATGTTATCAGATTTTAGAAGGATTTTTTTCTATTTTATAAGTATATATTTGTTATTTTCACAATTTGCATGTATTTTTTAAAATTTCATATTATAAAGTCGTGTTTGATATTTTTTTGATTTTCTAAAGGATATTTTTGGTAATCCTGAAGAAAGTATACTTTTCATTGTAGTAATGGAACTAACATCGAATTTATAAGAAATTTCTGTGTTAGGAAAAAATATTTTATTATTTAGGAATCGCTATCTTAGAAGAAAAAAGGTTTCATAATAGAAATCAGGCATTACTTACGCATGTGCTGTATCTTATTAGTTTTTTGACATGTCTAATTATTTGTTTTTGATAAATATTTGTAACTAAAATTATTGATATTAGAAGCGAGTAAAAATAACGACAATAAATAACTTAATTTCCAAAAAATATATTACTTTAAGGCTAATTTTAAAATTTTGTTAGTACTTTCTAGAACCTTCCACGCATCGAACAGCCCAACCTCGTTCAAGGTCAAAGTTTAAAGTTTTCTGGAGCCTACCATTCTACCAAAAATATGCTCTACATGAAAATTGTGTGATAACTGACACATCATGCAAAATTGATGATCGAAGGCATATAAATTGGTAAACATAGCATTACAGATTCAATAATGTGTTTTTTAATCAATAATGAAAAGTTGGACCAAATCATGAATTTTTAGATTATCGTAATCCATTTAGTTGCGAGTGTGATCAGTAAACATACCACTATAGTCAATAATGTTTCATATTTGTTTTTTTTTATTAACGAATAATGAAATGTTGGAGGAAATCATGAATATATATAGGGAAATCGAGATTTCCCTGTGGTGAAATTTTGTATACCCCTTCGTTAGATGGATTGTCCGATATGGTCATCAAGTCTCTCGGGAATATTGATGATGCATCGGTGAAGAAGCGGTCGTGTACGAATATCGTGCTCACGGGAGGTAATTGCCAAATGGAGGGAATGGTGGCGCGATTGCGCAAGGACTTGTCGGGATTATCTGATGTGAATATTGTATGTGGTGGGAGGTTTGGCTCTTGGATGGGGGGGAAGATTCAGACCTGTGTTGCGGGGACGTATTGGATGTCAAAAGAGGATTTTGAGTTTGGTAGTCCTGATTTGCACGAAAAATTCCCTTCTCCTTTCAATTAAAGAGTCCCGAGTTATAATTTATTTCGAGTATGTTTTAAGGTTTGACCTTTTTGTTGGATTGTTTAGTGGAAAATCAAAAATGAATTATCGGATTATGTTTTTTTGGTTTGTTTATATTGTTCTCTTGATATTGACTATGTAATTTGAGTTCAAAATAATCTATTAATTCTCTTTTCAAAAGATATTATGTAATATAATAACTAACTAATATATAATAATATAATGACGTTTAAAAGGTAAAAAGGAAGTATCCTCAGCCGAAGCATGATTATCTCATGGCTTCTATCTAATACTGAGTATTTAATTTACCCAATCTTTTTTAACTCAATGTGTCGATATATTTTTTAAAATTTATATTACTCTGAAGTAATCAAAATTAATCCTTAAAATCATATCTCAAAATATGCTAAGTGATGCTTAATACATGTAATTGTTAATTACTAATTGATGCTTAACCATTAAAATCTCACTACTCAATAAACACATTATCTTGTTGTCAATTTGTTTCTGAATATTACAATTCATAACAAAATTTGTACATGCCCTAATTAGATTGTAATGACCCAAATCTATATAATTAACATATTACGAAAGATATTCCTAACAAAATTTTTGGAAAGAAATTGAAATATTACAAATCAATTGCAATTGAATTCATGTTTGGTATCTTAATTAACATTTTTTTTCTTCAAAATATTACATGCCAATTCATTTTGTACATCAATATATATTTTTCAAAGTGATTAGTCCGTAATATCAGTTAATACATATTTGAGAAGACCTCTTACTTAGATGTCAATTTACTAATTAATTGATGCATTTAATTTTCAAATTTCCTTTCTTACAAATTAACAATTATTACAAATTTTTTTTTATCAAACAATTATTACAATTAATAATTAACTTAACAACATTTCAATTCTTTTTTTTATCAATTTGAAAAACGTTGCAATTAACAATTAGTTCATATAAATTACACAAGGGATTAACCGTGCGTACCAAAATTTTTAACAAGTAAATATTCACTAACGCAAGATTTGGTCAGGGTTTCCTTGAAATTTGAGTATTCACGTAATTTTTAACAAGTAAATATCCACAGGAGCAAAATCCAAATTTTGTCGACGACTGAATCTGAATGAAAGTAAGGTATTCACGTAAATTATATTCTATTTGATGGGTGTAATTCATGTTCTATACTCTGTTTTGTTGATTCGTTCCCTGACTGATTTCACCCAATAAAGAGATTTTTTTTTTTACTTTTTCAGAAATTGGAAGGACGGGACTTTTTCACATCAAATTTGATCGATCTTACTTTGTTTTTTGGTTTATTTCTTCCTCTCGATTTTCTGAAGTCATGGTTATTGATGTATAAAAGTGAGTATGTTCAATTTATAGTTTTTGAAAAGAAAAAAAAATCTGATGGAGGGGTTCAAAAAGAAAATCTGATTTCTTTACGGTTTTCAAATTCAAATTCAATTCATAGCATGTTCAATTGAAATAATAGTTAGAGATGTCAATTTGGATTTCCAAAAATCTGATTATGTTTTTTTCTCAGTTGCATTCAAACTGAAGTGACTATGTTCAATCGGGGTCAACATATCAAGATGAGTCATGAGTGTGATGCAAAGTTATTTTCAAATTCAAACTCATCATTCAAATCGTGTATAATATCCAAAATTCTTCAAATTCTAAGGATGTTGAGCCATTGACATGCTCATTTAAATAAATCAAACATAAAAACAAAGAATCATATGAATTCACAACATAAACTACAAACAATTCATAAATTTTATATTATTGTTTCGGCGAGTCATAAAAATTGGCACGATCAGATAAAAATAATAAATGCAATCACTACTATACAGAAACATCGTCTAGTTAAAAAAGAATCAAAAAAAATCTGAAAATCAATGTGAGTCGAACAAGAAGAAATCATCCTAGTATGAGAGATAATACCTATATTGTGTTGAACAATCTAATTAATCAAAGCGAGATATTTACAAAAAATATTGATACGATTTTATTCGTGCAAAATTGATACAATCTAGCTAGTACAAATATTATCACAAAAATAATGGATTTTGCATATATCATTAAGCAAAGATTCAAAATATTCATGATTTCATGACTCATAAAAATATTTTGTTAAATCATCAAATAATATTAAATATAAATTTCTTAGTGTTTGTAAAATTTGGTGAAAAGTTATGTAGTAAACGATAGGATACAAATGATCTAAAACCACGTTATTTGAACTCCTCAAATCATAAAAAGATTGTCATGAATCGAAAAGAAAAATTTTCTTAGTGTTTGTACAGTTTGGTAAAAAATTACGTAGTAAAAGATTCGATCAAAATCATCTCAAAAACAAGTTATCTGGGCTCATCAGAGAGTTATAAGATTGTTATGAATCGAAAAACAAATTTTCTTAGTGTTTGTAAAAATTGGTGAAAAGTTATGTAGTAAAATATACGATACAAATGATCTAAAACACGTTATTTAAACTCCTCAAAATGTAAAAAGATTGCTATGAATCGGAAAAAAAAAACTTTCTTAGTGTTTGTACAAATTGGTGAAAAGTTACGTAGTAAAGATTCGATCCAAACCATTTCAAAAACAAGTTATTTGGGCTCCTCGGGGAGTAATAAGATTGTTATGAATCGAAAAACAAACTTCCTTAGTGTTTGTAAAATTTGGTGAAACGTTATGTAGTAAAAGTTGTGATACAAATGATCTAAAACACGTTATTTGAACTTCTCAAAACGTAAAAATATTGTTATGAATCAGAAAGAAAACTTTCTTAGTGTTTGTTATATTTGGTGAAGAGTTACGTAGTAAAAAAGTCAATCCAAACCATCTAAAAAATATGTTATTTGGACTCCTTTGAGAGTTATAAGATTGTTATAAATCGAAAGGAATACTTTCTTAGTGTTTGCACAATTTGGTGAAAATTTACGTTCTAAATGGTTCGATCCAAACCATCTCAAAAACAAGTTATTTGGGCTCCACAGAGAGGTATAAGATTGTTATGAATCGAAAAAACAAAATTTCTTAGTATTTGTACAATTTGATGAAAAGTTACGTAGTAAAATATTCGATCCAAACCCTGTCAAATACAAGTTATTTGGGCTCCTTAGAAACTTATAAGATTGTTATGAATCGAAAAACATACTTTCTTAGTGTTTGTAAAATTTTGTGAAAAATTATGTAGTAAACGATACGATACAAATGATCTAAAAACACGTTACGTGAACTCCTCAAAACATTAAAAAAAAAAAAAAAACCATGAATTGAAAGAAAAATTTTCTTAGTGTTTGTACAATTTTGTGAAAAATAACGTAGTAAAAGATTCGATCCAAACCATCTCAAATGCAAGTTATTTGGGTTTCTTAGAGAGTTATAAAATTGTTATGAATCGACATAAACGTTCTTAGTGTTTGTAAAATTTGGTGAAAAATTATGTAGTAAATGATACGATTCAAATGATCTAAAAATACGTTATTTGAACTTCTCAATTCATGTATGCTCCAACCGAAGGCCATTGGACCTCGATGAATCGGATTCTCCGATATCATCATTGGGCCTCGGTGAAGAGGATTCTCCAGTACCATCATTGGGCCTCGGTGAAGCGGATTCTACGTTATCTGAGGGGTACTCTAACACATGGACTACTATTTAGGTCCTCTCGAGATCTACACTCCAAGCCTATAACGATGTTGATTGGGCGGGGTGTGTCGATGATCGAAAACCAACTACCGGTTATTGCATATTTTTTGGGCCGAATCTTGTGGCTTGGTCTTCCAGAAAGCAACCAATAGTTTATCGATCAAGTATCGAAGTCGAGTACCGAAGCCTAGCGAAAGCAACCTCGGAACGAATATGGTTTCTTCATGAATTTCATATCACTCAATCCACCTCACCTTCTCTTTGGTGCAACAATATTGACGCAACCTATCACACTCACAATCCGATCTTTGATGCACGCACTTATCATATATAAATTGGTTTCATTTCGTTCGAGATTTAGTCGCTAGCAAACGATTGTTCGTCAAATATCTGATCCATACGAATGATCAAAATATTGGATGTGCTTAGGAGGACTCTCATCTCTTTGATTCAAAAAAATTTAAGACAAGTTTACGGTATATCCTATACCTGTTTCACTTGAGGGGGGTAATAGAGTGTTACAAATTTAGTGAGTAGATAGGCTAGGTAGGTAGGATTGTACGGATTTTACTACTATAAATATAATTCGATGTAATTGTAAAATCATCAAGTATAATATACATTTTTTATTATATTAGATAACTGTCTTCATTTGAAAATTATCTAAATATCCAAGTCTATTATGTGTATGATGTGAACTTCATCAAAATATTAACTTTAAATAACATCAAATTCAACGAGAATAAAATTAGAAATAATTGTACCTGGTGATTCGGTGACCTCGGATGGTTTCATCATGGTCTGCACAAAAATTATAATGTCCCTAAAATAATTAATGGCATTATGGCAATATAAAGAAAATGTAATGGTTGCAAGAGATTAAATAATGGTTTTCTTTTGTGAAAAAACAAAATTTTACAGGTTATTTCTTAGAGGAATGTTTTAGATATAGATCATAATACTGGCGTACCAAAAATATTACTCACTTTAAAGCAATTAACTTAAACTGGCAAAATGATAAAATTATAAGATACTAGGATACGACGCCCCGCGCAATTTCGCGGGAATTGGTACATATTTTTTATAAAAAAAAATTAATGTATTGTATTATCAATGCTATATTTTTTTGTTGTGTTTTTTTAAGGAGAGTGTTTCATTATTTGTGTTTTCACTTATAGAAACTTTTTTTCTAGGTGTAAGGTCTTATTGTAGTTTTTTGTATGTAAAGTGTAATTTATGTTGATTGGGATTTGACTGTTTTGTGTTTATGCTTTATTTTTTAGATATGTTTGAATGTTTACGACGTGTCCTTCTACATTTTGGATTCAGCGAGCAAGATCGTCATATTTATGTATGAAACAAAAATAATAGATAATTTTGATGTTATGTTTAAAAGATATATATATACACATTTCTCTTGAAATCGAGGATGTGTGAAAATTTGGAAGTCATAATATGTTTTGGATAGTGTGGACATTGATTAATAGGTTCTCATAATTTCATTTAACAAAATATGATTAGATTCATATACAACAATTTCTAGCTGTTCACGGTTCATACATTGTTCATGGCTTATATAACAAACACATATTTCATATCACAAAATATGACTATTAGTATTTAGTATAGTTGTTCAATTCGCGAATAATTTACGCATAATTTACGCATAATATATGTATTGATATTCATGTACTCAACTTGATTAATAATTCGCGTATTTTATAAAAAAAATTAAAAACACGAATAATACACTATTACAGTACAATACCTTTTTATAGAAGAAAAAAATATATATATTATTTTAAATAAATAAATAAATAACTTCAATTTCCCAAAATGGTTAGAAAATTGTTTTTTTGGGACTAAAAATGATTAAGACAACTCAAAATATCAATAATAATATATAAATTTATGATTTTGAACTAAAATAAATATTATTAATAAAATATTTATATATTTGAATTATTTATGGATAAAAAAGTGTATATTTATATACTTTTATAAAACAAATTATTATATCTATATTATGTAAAATAAACATAACTATAGACGAATAAATGAATTGACGAATTATTAGCGTATTACGTTTTATTTCATCGAATATTCGATCGACTTGAAAAACGTTTGATCCGAATTATACACGGACGTATTACGTACCGTATTATTCGCGTATCACGAATGACTAACTATGATATTTACTAAGAAGCATAAATATCCCTAGAGCTGGTATTTATGAACCTAGAGCAACTATATTAAAATTTCCAAAATACTCTTTTCTAATCATGTAATGCATTGACTAATTTATGAATCTACTAATTTTTTTTTTCATATCTTCCAAATTAATGACATATTAGAGTGGGGTAATTTCGTGTATATCTCTGTGTAAAGCACAAAATATCAAATTTATTCCTCTAAATATATAAATATCCCTACAGATCTCATCATATGAATGAGAAAACATTCTCATATATCAACTAGTAATTATGTATTCATAAATTTATATAAAAGATTCTTATTTATTATTTTGTTGATTATATCTTTCTTAAATTAAGCTATCGAAATTGGAACCTAGTATTATTATAAATAATTAAAGATTTAAATTGATGCATTCATATTTTATCTTTCTAACTTTCATCATGTCTCATTCTACCGATTCATTTTTCTGAATTGCTAGGTTTCTGTTAAGAATCATATCGTCATTCATATTTTATCTTAAATCAAATATAGAGAATATGATGGATCAAGATAAATCTGTAATTATTTACATGATGTTAGTTTTTTTATTTATAAGAGATTAATTAAGATTGGTATAGTTAACAAATTATGAGATGGATGAGAGTGATTAGAAATTGGTATTTTGGGAATTTTAATATAATTGTTTTAGATTCAGAAATACAAGTTCTAGAAATATCACTTTCCAAAAATTAAATATATTTCTTTCAAAAAAAAAAAAATTAAATATATTTACATCGAACATCCGAGTTTAGATCATTTTTCATGTCTGAAACAACAAAATAGTTATAATATTTTGAAAAGAAAAATATTTGATTTGTGAATCTAGTCAGTTTGCACAT
The DNA here is from genome assembly GCA_946800325.1 of Luzula sylvatica. Classification (NCBI taxonomy): domain Eukaryota; kingdom Viridiplantae; phylum Streptophyta; class Magnoliopsida; order Poales; family Juncaceae; genus Luzula; species Luzula sylvatica. The sequence continues at coordinate 3,066,100 of OX326958.1, read as the reverse complement.
ATTGAATCGCATATAAATATTACAATATCAAATATAATCCTCGTAAATGTATTTCAAATATACCCATGTAGTAAATATATGAAATATACAAAACAAAACACGAACTTCCAATAAAACCCTGAAAATGCTAAAAGTTGCAAAAAAATCTTTGAATTTTCTCTGATGCATTATCGGTTTTATTGCATATTCCTATTCAATGACATAATCATACAAAAAGAAAACGAGAATTAGCAGCACAAATTTCACAAAGTACAACAAATGCCAAAATTTATTTTATAAAAATAGAAAATTGCAATATAGATTTGTTTCGGGAATGTTAATAAAATTCCTCACTTTACTCAATATTTTAAAATCCCGATGCTCTAAAAAACTCCCCCAAAATCTATTTTTTCTTTTAAATTACCCGATGTTAAAATTAACTTGCATTATGTTATTTTTTTGGACGAAATACTCCTCTATTTTTGTAATATTTAATTTTGCTAACAAAAATTGATAATTTTCTACTATACAAAAACAATAAGAAATATTTAATAAGAAATTATTTATATATTAGCTCATATTATCTCATATATTTACATAATCATACATTATTTGACATATGATTTATTCGATTGGTATCAAATAATAAACATATAATAATAAGTTAATAACAAAATAATTTACTATTTTATGAATTGTATATCAGCTCATATATTTATTATATGTTCAAGCATGGATTTTAACATAATCAACTACATTTAATTTAAATATTGTTCAAATATGTAATTAATATTTATTAACATAATAGTTAATTATTGTATTAGTCAGTATTAGAATAAAAATATATATAAAGTGAATGTACATTGGTTGCTAGAATATTCCTATTCAATCGCTTAATCGTACCGACAAAATGAAAACGCAATCAAAATTTCACAAAGTATAACCGAATCTTTATCAATACAAAAATCATTTCGAGCTCTGAGAAGTTTCTCAATATCCACAAGTCAAAAGCCTAATTTATCTAATCTACAAGTAGTAATTCTAATAATATAACATTATATTCAAAAAAATAAAATTAATATAACACGCGAATTATTTCGACCTTCTCGAGAAATGTTCCTTTCTTTTCAAATGCTCCTTTATAAACCTCTTCGCATGAAACGGATATTTTTTGCGAACATACGATAAAAGACATTTCTGGTACGAGAAATCGATCCACGCCCCATCCGTTCGTACCACAAAAAGACACCGTGTTTTCGCAAAATCAGGATGCTTATCCACCTAAAATACATACGAAATAAAATTATCGATTCGATATTTGATATTTAAATTTTTTTGAAGATTATAGTACCATAATTCCCCCAAAACCACAACCAATTTTATCTCTCGCGTGAGGGTGGTATGCGAGAAGTTTTTCTACTATAATTTTCTCGTCCTCGCGAATTAATTTCTCACCATCTCTATACCTACATGCCCAAATTACATTGAAAAAGGTATATTAGATATAAAAACGGTATATTGAGTACATTTATGCTGCAAAAGGAAAAAGGGGGAGCTTTAAAGAAGAAACCTGTTAGAATGAAGAATTTCCTTAGCGAGCCACATAATTGGCTCGACGTCCTTCAGGATCTCCGCCTCCTTCTTCTTCCACCGCCTGAATTCCGGGTGGTCAGCATCGCACAAATCCGGCAGTAACCTCGTCGGTGGAGTCATCGTTAACTTAGTCGGTGGAGTCACTGTCAATTTCGTCGGTGGAGTATCCGTCTCCGGCAACTTCGTCGGCGGAGTAGTTTCGGGTAACTTGAATGGCGGTCGCGGTGAAGAATCGTCGTCGGAAGAAAGTCCGGATAAGTGGCGTCGGGAGAGAGCGGCGCAGGCTATGACGGCGACGGCAGCGGAGCGAGCGGTGGATAAGCGGAGGAGAGGAAGGCTTCTTAAGAAGATCAGAGCTGTGGTGCTGGAAGCCATTTTTTTGTTTTTTCTGAATGCTGTGTGTTGATATTCTCAAAATAAAATTTTGGGCTATTTTATTGGGCCAAAATTTGGTGAGGGCTCAGAATCCTCTTTCAATTGTATTATATAAATAAATTCAAAATGCTATTTTCATAGTAAATTTGGACATATTCATAATTGTCAAAAATTTGATTCTACTTCGTAGAATATTATGATTCTATGACTCTAACTTGACAGAACGATTCGGTTTCGATTCACGTCATAAAATATTACGATTCTATGATTCTAAATTGATAAGAATGATTCGAGTCGAACATAAAATCTTAATTTGATATAATCCTGATATAAGTTCTGTTCAAATTGTAGAATTGAGTAGAATCTCGTATATTTAGAATTTTACGGTTCCACTATCATGACTCACAAAAGATTTAATTCCCAAAATTATTGTGATCCGAGATCTAGTTAAGTAATTTAGAATACAAAAACTTGTTGATGCAAGTCCCAATGCAAGTGGGTTGAAATGGAGCTCCAATTTATACCCCTACTCTTCTTCAATTAAAATCTTCTTTAATTAATTCATAATTAATTATGTTATAATTAAACTAATGAATGGTGCCATCAATTAAAATTATCATAAATTTGGATTAAAAATTAATTGGAGCTCGATTGGAGTGCAAATTGAGAACATGAAGGAGTAAACACCACTTTCATGATGTCATGCTTACTCCATCACGAAAGTGATGTTGAATTTGGAGGGAGGAGTATAGTTTTCCTAGATTATTTGACTCTGAGAACAATGATTATTTGGAGCCCACGTGGCCACGTGTCATTGGAAACGTTGGTAGACCGAGTCTAGTTAATAACTCTCCAATCAGAACAACTAAGTAAATGCTTTAACATTTCTCGGATCAACTCAAAATTCAAAGTCCAAAATTGCATTTAAATTTCTAGAATCAAGAAATGGAAATATCAAACTTCAATTAAGATTGTAATTCAAACTGTTGAAAACTTGAAATTAGAAAAATTAACAGGAATTGAACAAATCAACAAATTGAAGTGTACCATGGAAATTCCTCTAATTGAACATTTCCATAATAATTAATTTAATTATTTTCCCTTGTGTTGTCTACAATTTACTTTTTGGAACATTAAAAAAAAATATGCAAATACAATCAGATCGGGCTCACATAGCCCACACATGTTTCTTACAAGTTGGACCCACAATACCCAAAAATCAAAGAATAGTGGGTGGAGTGAGAATGGTGTGAGTGTGTCCTAAATAGTGATTCAACAGAGTGTTAATAAGTTAGTAAGTACATGCAAAATGTGTGCAAAGGAAACGAGATAATCATTTTATTCTATTATAGTTATGCTATTTATAAGGTAGTTAACTAAAAACTATTATGAAATACTAATGAAAAACAAAAATCAAGATCAAAAATATAATTATTTTTTCTCGTAAGACACTGGAAGAAACCAAATGTCAATCCCAAAAATTCTTACTAAATTAATTCTTAAATTGATCGCAAACTATCCATTTATAGATGTCTTCGTTTCCAGTGATTGATTTGTGATTGTTTCGCGACATTTGATGAACAATCCAAGGAAATTAGTGGCATTTTGTCAACCCGGTGATCGAAATTGGATGAATATCGAACACGATCTTTTCCATAGAAGGGCACATATGTATTTCAATGGAATTTATTTTATGATTAATAGTAGGATAAGAGCTAGAAAAATTATCTAGCTTTCTTCGATAACCATATTGCCTGTGGTACCACGATGGAAAAAAAAATTAAGGGTATTGGTGACCCTATGTTATAAGGAGGAAATTGGACGTCAACTAATTATTAATGGCAATAAATCTTAGAAAATAATATTAGAACTTTTTGTTAAATTTATATTGCTTTTAACTATCATCTTATGAATTTGTATTTAAATTTGCCATTTTGATTCCAAGAGTAAATGATATTCAAATTGAGGCCACTAACAAAAGATATTCATGTACTCTAGATTCCAAATTACTAATCATCTTTTTTCTGATTGAGACAATTGCCTAAAGTGAGTGGTACTAAAAGATCTTTGAAAATGGTTTTAGGAACATATGTTAGATTTATATTGTTTTTGACTATCATCTTGTAAATTATATTTTGTTATTTTACAAGATTAAATTGTATATTCAGAGAAAATGCTCTAAATAATTGTCATAATTTGAATTTGTGGGGGATCACGATAAATACAAAAACATATACAAAGTGTATTTTATATAGATTTAATAATTAAATATAATTATTCCTTAAATATAATATTTTGGTGCTATTTAATATATTAATAATATTATAAATAATTATTATGTATTATCATGATAATATATTTAATATTATATTATATGAATATAATATTTATAATACAATTATTTTATTATTACGATATAATTATCATATAATATAATTATTATTATATTACTCGATGATCTGGGCTACATATGCTGCTATGCATTGATTAATGAATGTATATGACTGCAATGATTAAATCAAATAATGGACTCGGGCAATATATTTCAATTCCAAGTCCCAAATTGCATTTAATACTCTCAATTCCAAGTCCGAAAGTGCATTTAAATTTCAAATGTCTAGAAAGGAAAATACCAACTTCAATTGAAAGTCTAATTTAAACTGTTGAAAACTTGAAATTAAAAAAATTACCAAAAATTGAAGTGTATTTCAATTTCAATTTCAATTTCAATTTCAATTATGAACGTAAAATTCTCAACAATACAAATACTTATTAAACTAATTAACATGCACACACAAAAAAAAACAACTCAAAAAAAATAATAACCAAAAACAAACAATTCATTCTCTCTACTAAGCGACCATTTTCCTAAAAACCGAAACGAGCGAATTCATCCTACCCTTCCATCCTGACGATCTCCCCCCTCCGATTCCCCCGCTATTCATCCCCAAATTGTCCCCCAAATCAGTTTCCACTTCGCTCCCTCCTCCGTTCTCTACGATCTCGCTCACGTCCTGGGCCCGCTCGTCAGGCGCATCGAAATTCACGCTCAGATCCCCTCGATTCATCTTCAACCACTCTGCGAATTCGCCAGTCACTAATCGACACTTCTTCACTTTGACCTTGACCAATCGGGGGCACCCTTCGGCCAAGGCTTCCATCCCCAAATCAGAAATTGGGCACCCTTTGATGCACAATTTCTTGAGCGATAAACATTTCGCAGCGATGCACGAAATTTCGGGGTCTCCGAATGTTTCACTGCCACACAATGCGAGTCGTTCCAAATTGGGGCATTTCGATGCGATCAATTCGAGACTTAATGATGTTGGATTGACTCCGATCAAGACCAATTCTTGCAAATTCGGGCATTTTTTTGCAATTGAAATTAAACCAGCGTCCCCGATTCGATTTGTTTTCCACCCGTCGATGTGGATTTTTCGAAGTAAATTGCATTTTTGTGTCAGGGCGGTTATGCCCGTATCGGTGCATTCGGGGGTTTTGACGAGGTGGAGGACTTCTAAATTTGGGCAGGAAGATAACGAGGATAAACCCTTGTCGCTAACTTGGAGTTTGTCTAAATGGACCTCGGTTATGCCTGTTACTTTAACGGATATATCCTCGAGAAGCGGGTCCCAATCCCCTGAGCATCTGAAAAGCTTCAGAATTTTCAATTTGGGGGAATTTGCGATTACAGTAGCAAAACACTGACCGTTATACAGTTCTTTGAGACAAATTGCACGCAATGAACCTGCAATCAATTCGGGCGAAATTGGAGAAGTATTTGCATCCGATAAGCCTCTTAGCCGTTTGATGGATAGCTCCTCCAATTTCGTGCAAGCTCTTAAAATCGATTCGATCCCTTTGGAACCAAAAGAGCAAGAGCCTACTGAGAGTTTGCGCAAATTCGGACAGGAACCAGCTAAGGATTCCATACCCGCATCCGTTACTGCACGACATGCACGGAGCTTCAAACGGGTTAGACCCGGTAAAGCTTTACCGATTAAAGCAAGAGTTTCATCTCCTATACTATCAGATCTTCTATCACATTTCAGAGCTAATTTAGTAACAGAATTGAATCGGATAAGAATCGAATTTACAGATTCGGACAAAGAAGACCGGGCATCGAGAGCTAATCTTTGCCTGCTTTGACCTTCTAGCAAAAACCAACGGCGGCAGACCAACGAGCAGCGTTTCCGATCACCGGAAGTCAGCGAGTGGAACACGAGCGACAACACCTCGTCAGGCAGCTCCGAAGTGTAGTCTATCGACGATGAACTAATCGGTGGCGAGCTCACTGGTGAGAACAGAGGCGACAGTGGAGGTGGACTCGAGCTCGGTGATCTAGAACTCGAACTAGACCGGCGATGCGAGCACGACGGTAGCCTGTTCAAGGGTACAGACCCACTTTGGCCCATGAAGAAGATGTGTGGAGCTCAACTGAGAGAGAGAGAGAGGAGAGAGAGAGAGGGGTTTGAGAAGATCTGTTGACGGACGTGAAGGAGTGGAATTAAATCCAGTTGTGAGTTTTGATTGTATGGGGGAAAGTACTTGTATAGTTGTATATATTAAATTTAATTTAATTTAATAATTAATTTATTTCGGAAGAGATTGGACTGGTCTCACTTGGGCAGCATTTAGAATGGAGCTCAACTGAAGTAAAATACTGTAATCTTCGTGTAGTGAATCGTGAAGATACTTTTAAGGTTAATAATTGAGTTGCTTCATGGAGTAATTCTGAGAAGGGGATACAGAGGATCTGAAGAGGGACGGTGGAGTGTGGAGGAAGAGTTGGGCCGAGTCGTTGTCGCCCGGTCTCGCACGGGAGAAGTGATGCAGTCAATCTGTATTGTGTCATGTATACTTTCCGACTGTATACTCGATTTAATTTAATTGGATTTAACGCAGCTCCTTTCCAAATGAATCGACGAATGTGATTTGAATACACTTTTTATTCTGACATTTTTTTATTACACTCAAATTTGAAAAGGACAATTCTATCATGTTCCTCAGGATTTTCTGTTAACGTTCTCTGTGTCACGAATTAGTGATTAATAATCAATTAATTAATATTGATTATCAATTAATTAATGCATATGTATTTTAATTATATGTTAATTAATTAATTAAGTGTTTTTTTTGTTAAATACCACGATAATTAGTTGTTAATTCACGATATTGAGATTGTTAGGAGGAATTTCTGGGCACATTAAACGAGCTCGTTTGAAAATGACGTTAAAGCTTGTGACAAACGGATATATAAGGTTTAGGTGTTATTATTTGTTTATAAATATTTTACGATCAAAATCATGCAATTATATGTGTGGTCCTTATCCTTAGAGATCGATATTATCCGACTGAATCCTAATTGTATACGGAAAGTATTTGTATTTGTATTCAATAAAAATATTGGTTCAGAGCCCACTTTAGTTTCATAACAAAAAAATATTTGTATCCGAACAAATATCGGATACAAATATTTTTTTTCTATACGAACACGAATATCAATAGAAATATTATTTGTATCCGAATATGAATACAAATTCGGATATCTAGATACGAATTATGATATATGAATATTTACATATTCTAATGTTAGTGATATTCATATATGTACAATCATATTTTATAATTATTTTCATTTTATTTATGTTTATATTAATGGTACTTAATATGTCGAATAATAAAAATATTTATTATATTTAATGGTTGACATCATAAGATTTTTTATATTTTCAGAAAATAATATTTATGATTTAATTAATATTTAAAATGAGATTTTTTTTGTATTAGATTTTTTTAGTAAAATAAAATAATTAGGACATAATAACAGTTTGAGTACTCGAAAGTAATTCATATTCGTATTTGTATTCGATAATATACGAACTGTATTCGTATTCGTATAATATTCGAATCATTTATGTATCCGGTTATTATTCGTATCTGTATCGGTATCCGAAAAAATAAAATGAACATGGATACGGTATGACCATTATCGGTCCTTATCCGCTAAGTTTACACCTTCGGTGGTCCTTCAATGCTTATAAAATTTACATTTGTGATATTATGTGATGAAATTAAAACATATCTTTATGTCTAACTATGCATGTTTATCTAATACTAGCAATATAACTTTTATAATTATTTAACTATATTAAACATGTTTATCTAATATTAGGAAAATAATTTATTGGATTGAATCAACGTAGAGTTCATTATGTGTTAAACGACTACACATGAATAAAACTATCATAAAAAATAAACGAATATAAAAATAATAATTTCGTACAAATCTATAAAATACAAATGAAATTATTTTGCTTTTAGAAAATGATTGAAAATAAAATAATTAAAAATTGTTCAAATAAATATGATTTATCATGTATAAAATTAAATAAATCAAATTATTTTTTAATAATTTAGTTTGTCACGTATTCAATGTGGTTTATTATTAATTAATAGAGGCCATATACCACGCCCTTACAATTTATGATTTTTATTTTTGATGATAGCGCATGACATCATAATGTTAATGATTAATTATTAATTAATAATTCAAATAATACCAAATTAACATCAAATTTATATGCAAAAAATGATTAATTAGCTTGTACCTTTATTGGTACGTTAAAATTAACGATTAATTCGATTTTATGATTATTATGATTTATTATTTAAAATAAGTCAATATTTAATGTATTTATTATGTATTGTCACTTGAAACGATATTAAACGGAGATAAGTATAATTTTTCTCTTTCTTTTTTTACTCTAGATCAATCTTGACCTGCTATATTCTTAGGTGTTGACTGATAGGATTTTTTTTCAATTGTAGTGTTATTTTATAGATTAGTAAACTAAATGGTACGAAAAGTCTAGTGATTTGTCTAGTTATTTGAGAAACACATTATGTAAAAAGAATAATTTATTTTCTATCTCTTCGATATATTTTTCATATCATGTAACATTATATGTATTGGTTAATTAATTATAGTGTCAAACAAATATTAGTTTGTGTTTTTTCATTTTACTCTCATTAAATATGTCACATTAATATTAGAATCATCAAACAAAGACAAACTGATTCTAAATGTATTTCGAGTCCTGCGTAAGATATTCGTGTAAAGGAAAAGTCATGTAGTTTTTGGTTTAGTGGTAAATAAATTATTATAATGTCAAAACAAGTATGAATTTGTGTTTCTCGTTTTACGCCATAAAAATATACGATTTCAGTAATAAAATTTACCCATGCTCTTATTTTGAATTCAATTTTGTATAATTTCATTGTACTACATCATCAAATTCATTCCCATCGTTATATTATTATATCCGACAAAATTTAAATTATTGATTAATCATTGAATTTTTTATAAACATACTTTTTTTATAGTAATTTATGTATTTATTATTGTATACAATGTTTTAAATATTCTCAGAAATACGCATCATCATACATTAGTGACGTGGATTTTTATTATTGGTTAAATACACGTTAAACTAATTTTATTCAATTGTTTGTCATTTCAAATAAGATTACATAATCAAATGTAAATGCAATCGAAAATTAAAAGTTCATATATGAAATGCAATTTTAGAAATTTAATTTTCAAAAACCATCAAATATATTCGTTTTTATTTTCTCTATATTTTCGCATCCATATTAACATAATAAAACCTACAAAATACAATGCCAAAAAAAATGTATATTTACATAATAAAATTTTACGATCATATTTACGTAATAGAATTTTAAGTATTATTATTTATTTATTATAACATTATAACTATAAAAATCACATATAATACTAAGTAGATTATATTTGTGTTTTAATCAAATAACTTTCATATTAAAATATAAGTAAACTAATAGAAATAAAAAAAAAAATAGATTTTTCATCTAAATAACTTCTTAAGGGCTTGTTTGGATGCTCAAGGAAATATGAGTTTAGTGTAGGTTAGGAAAAATATACCAAAATATTACTATGATATGTTTGGATGGTTTTTTAGTAATTATAAGCATAGTTTTAGTTTAGGAAGTTCTAGTAAATTTGTATACAAATTTTGTCAAAACAAAAACTTGACAAAAACACAAGTTTTTTCTAGGAATTTTTAGTTTGTGTTTAACATATTCTCTCTCTTTCATTGATTTGTGTGCTCATGGTTACTTTTGTCTTGAAAAAACAAAAAAAAGTATAATTAATTATATTCCTTAATTATCCTAGAGGAACAACCAAACAAAAACATTTATAATTTCCTATAATTTTCTTCATTTGTAGGTTTGTTGATTTTCAAATTCCCAATCCTACAAATAACCAATCCTATACTAAAAAAATACTTTACATCCAAACAAGCCCTAAACCTATAAACACCTATCAAGTATTATTGTGATTTTTTAAAATATGAATTTTAAAAACATCATATGATATGAAATATTTATATTTATGTTTTTGCTAAATTAAATTTTGATATTATTTATTAAATTACTTTCATCATTACATTTGATATTATTTATATTTTTCATTACATTTTGAATAAATAAAAAATTGTTAGTACTATATAATTAATGATGTGTTACTACGTATGTCGTACGATTCACTATTTTTATATTTTATATTGTGTGAAATATTGTGAACAACAATGATATAATATTTATTTTTTATTTTTTTGATAAAATTACATTATACATCATATATTATTATACAATGAAACTAATATAAATATTATTGTTTGATTAAAAAAATGAAATTTGTTGTTATTATAATTTAAAATAATTTTAAAACATACACATAATCCAAGATAAAAATGAGTATACATTTTTTTTTTTTGAAAGGATATTATCAATAATATCGTATTACAATGAAAAACATAATTAACATTCTCGCCGAGTATTGCGAGTATTTTCATAGTTATAAAATTAAGATAAACTAATTTTAAATAGATCCCTTGTCATGCATAAGATATTCGTAAAAAGGAAAAGAGGTCATAGTTGGTGATCATTGCGTTGTAAATTAAAAAAAAATTAAAAAAAAAACACTAATGAAGCAAAATAGTTGTGGTCATTACCTACCAATCAATTAAAAATAAATCTCTTGTCCTTTAATGGTTATGGCAAATTAATTTAGCATTGAAAATCATTGACATCCCAATTCCCATGCAATAAGTTATATGATTAATGTGCCCTATCGGCTATCTATCTATAAATTATTTCAACCCCCACATTATCATTATTCATTATCATGATTCACGTATCAACTAAAGTCAGTAGTGGCTCACTCAGTCAAAGTCGAATTCAAATAATTTGGCCTCAAAGTGCTGTGGTCATAATATAGTCTATGTCTATGCACGATGAATTGGCTACTTTATTCGTTCGTCGTGGTAGACTTAGTCCAATGCACCATTTAACGCGTTACAACATGGATCACACATTTTTATTCAACATATACATTGAAAAATATTTAGGCTATGATTTTCCAGATTTAGTCCAATGCACAAACTTCGATCTCTCCATTGGTATATGAATGGATTTTCCAGTAATTTAGAGATTTTTAGGTTCATGATTGATGCACATTGTGTTTCTGTAAAATAATCTAATTTTTATTTTACACCCGTAGCTTTACAAATTATTGTTTGAAATGATTAATCGATAGTGTGAATACTCATAATAATTGTAGAGGCCAAAAACTTTATTCAAATTTGACATATTCTCAAAGAATAGTATTACTTCCTGATATTGACAGAAAAAATAATTCCAATTCCCAAAAACTTGATACCGGAAATTTTACATTGTGTTTTCTGTAAAATGATTTGATATAATTAATAAGAAAATTATCATTTCAAATGATTAACCCCATATTCCCAAAGGAAAAATAATTTGACATAATTTTATTTTACATTGTGTTTTCTGTAAAATGATTACCTCTATATTCTCGAAGTATAATGATATTGACAGGAAAAATAAAAATTAGATACCGAAAATTTTATTCAAATTTGACATGAATTAAAAATAAAATTATTATTTCAAATTTAAATTTTATGTTCCAAATAATATTATTTCCTGTCAATATCATTATCCATTCCCAAAAACTTCTCAAAAACCAGATTAACACCTTTGATTAACATCATCATTAACAGTTAATGCATAGTTAATGAAATATTAATATCAAATTAAGGTCGTTTCCAATTAATCATTACTAATTAATAATAATACATTAATGGTTAATGAAGATGTTAAATAAAATTGTTATTTAGGATTTGCGAAAGTTTTCGGCACCCTGATAAAGTTTCCCATAATTATATTTCAAAATTATTTATACGCATTAGTATTATATCCATCTCTCTTACGTACCAAACACCTTAGATGATTTTCGAAGCTCGTGAATTTTGGGATCCAATGTATTGAATCATTTTTTAATTTTCTTTTTTTTACTGCGCGATTTATTAAATCATATCATTTTTTAAAATTAACAAAATATTTAAAATATTTCTATAATTGGTGATTTTAGACTAATTTAAAAATAGAAAGAAACTAGTGAATTAATATTCTTTTAAATATTACTAAAACAACAACAATAATAATATATCAATATTCAATCATTGAGTGGGATTAATAAACAAGAAAAAGGATCCGCAATGTTCGATTAAAATGGAGTTGTCCGGTCAAAATTAGAAATTAGTGGTGTAGTGCCGTATTATAAATTTATAGGTTTTTTGTTTGTTTTTGTTTTTGTCTTGTGGTACTTGCTAGTATTTGGTGGAGGCATATATTTCTCTCGATTTTTGATGAATTTTGGTTGGGGATTTGAAGAGAATTAATAACAAAATTGAATCCACTAAGACCCGTTCCTTGTACTCTGGAAAGTTATGTTATACAAAGAAAATCCAGAATACTTGTTAATTAGTTTGTTAGTTTCTTTTGAATTAAATCATTAAATGAAGGGTCCCAATATAATTAAAAAAATATATTTTATCACAATTTTTCAAAGGATAGAAGTAACTATGCAGGACCCTCGCTCTAATTTGGAGACATTATTACAATATTTTATTGAGTCATAAATGGTAAAGCAATAATTACTATATTTTTGAAATTTTTTCCATTTAGAGAAAATATTTCAATTTCAATTTAGAACATGCTATAAATTGTCAATATGAAATCTGTATTGCACAGATTATTGGTGATATTGTTGGATTTTTGTGCTCTGTAGGATATATAACATGAATATTATTTTCTTGGTAATTTCCATTTTGAATATTTATAAGGAATAATATATATGAAATATATCATTTCAAGGGTATGCATGACATGACAACATTGCGCAAAATGCTCATAATGTTCTAAATCTAATTTCTTTGACTTGTTTTTAAGATTATTATATTTTGTAACATTATAATTCGCATTTTGTAAAATATAATGACAATGATTTTTCTTTGTAATTCTCATATCATATTATTACAGGTGATACTTTAACATCTTAAGAGTTTTGAAATTTTGGAGAAGATATGTACGTTCATTTTATTTTATATATACTTGTCATATGAAACAAATTTAATATTAAAATTTCAAAAAATTAAGGAAAATTCAAAAAAAAAAAAAAAAAATCTTTCGAGACATAAATAATTTTTTTAACTTATAAACATCTACTAAATAATATTGTTATTTACAGAAATATAAATAAATCATATGCTATTAAATATTTGTTTTCTATATTTTTGAATTAAATTTTAATATTACTTTTTAAATTACTTTCATTATTAAATTTGATATTATTTACAATTTTAATTGCATTCCGAATCAAAAAAATTATATGTAATATATAATTAATGATGTGTTTTGTGACTACATAAGTCTTATTGTTCATTATTTATATATTTGATATTGCGTGAAATATTGAACAACAATAATATAATATTTGTTGTTATTTTATTTCGTAAAATTGTATTATATCTTAGATTTATTATACAACGACACTAATATATATATATATATATATATAATATTATTTGACAAAAACACTAGTAATTTACTAGCATAATATAAATAATTACAAAACATATACATAATCATACGTAAATAAATAAGTTCAAATAATTTTATTTTAAATTAATGTTATAATTATTATCAATTTATACAAAATAACATTTAAAAAAATATATCCTAGATTTTCTTTTCTTACAAGTTGGGCCCACACGGCCCACACATATTTTTTACAGGTTGGACCCAAAAATCTAAATTGAGCTCCCAAAAAGTAGTGGGTGGAGCAAGGATGGTGTGTGTGTGTGTGTGTGTGACTCGGTGAGAGTTTGTTATCAAGTACATGCAAAGAAAATGTGACAACTAATTAAAAAAATACGAAATGTGTGTCCAAAGCAAATTAGGTTGTCTATTTTTTCTCTATGCTAATATAAATACTTGATAAAGTAGTGAAAATTACAAACTTTAATAGCATGATTGGTTATAATGAAATGAAAATCAAGAACAAAAATATAATTTCATTTGTAAGACATTGGAAGAAACCAAGAATAACACACTTTTGACCCCATAATCTTGCGGTGTGTTTTGATCCTCAACATTGATTTAATATTCTTTCAGATAAAACTAGTCCACAAAACGTGCGGGCTTAAGTATAAACTAAATTTCGTTTTATATTATGTGATTTATTTTGTACTTTAACAACAAATTTTTTATTTATTTATGTAAATTAAAAAATTTCTTTACATCCCATTAAATTGCTCAAATTAATAATTGGAATTGGTCAAACTAAACACTGAAGCTAATTAATTTGATTATTATTATTGTACTTTCGATCTTTCAAAATAATTACACACCAAAATATACATATACTTTTAAATAAAAATTATCACCATCCACGTACTTTAAACATTATAAATACAATATTCAAAATACAAAATCCATATATAACAACAACAAATTATAATGTCTACAAACCATTATTGAAACAAAAATTGTACAGACGAACATCAAAACCTTAATTATAATATCATCATCGTCAAAATTTCATTATCATCAAGATCATCTTAATTAATATCATGAACATGAAAATCCTAATTCTAGACCCTATCAACATCATCAAACCCAAAATCATTTGTACATGATTTAAAATTAGAAAATTGGAATAACAAATCAGTTTCTCAGAAAATAAGATTTTTTTTAATTAAAGAAAATAAGAAAATTGATTTCACCAAAATTTAAATCCCAATATCATAATCCAAATTAAAAAAAAGATTGTTAATCAAAGTATTTTGACTTAAATTCTACATATACATAATTACATGTATTAATTTTGATAAACTTCTGTCAACTATTTTATGAAAATTAAAATGCATATGTTATAATATCATGCATATGATATAGTACTATAATTATGAAATTATTACAATATCACAATATGTCAATATACAAGTTACAACTATAATATGCCATAATATAACATATGACATATACTATAAGATTATATCTTCATAATGTTCATTTATTTTGATATTTTATATAGGGCATGCAAATCTGAAAACTTGAATATAATAAAAAAACTGAAAACCAATTAACATCAAATCAGAAACATAAAAGAATGAAGTAATCCATTAATTTGCATTTTTGAAAGAATGAAGCAATATTCAAAAAAATAAGAAATTAATTAAGAAACAAGAATCAATCAAACCAATTAACATAAAAACGAGCAATTAACAGGAAAAATAGAAAGTATACATTTTATTTTTGTCCCTGCAAATTTATGAATTTATTTTCATTTAAATAGATTTAGGCCGAAACATATCCATTTGTGTTTACTCAAAATATGCTTTGACCGAGAAAAAGTCGATCTGATCTCTCTGAAAAAAATGATGTGACCTATCCGAACTCGATCCGAACTTAAAAAGGTTCAAAAGCGAACAATCCTAAATCGTAACCGAATGATGCGAATCTGAATCGTTCCGAAAACGAATGATGCGAATCTGAATCGATCCGAAACTGAAGGATCCGAAATTCGAATGCCCCGAGAGAGAAACCCGAATTGACTTGAACCAAACTGACGCGAAGCCTCAATTGACTAGAAACCTGAATGACTCGAAAATCAAATTTTCAAAAATATGTATGATCCGAATGATATGTTAATAAAATTAAAAAATATGATATATTATTGTTTCAAAATCATCTAATGAAATAGCAAAATTATATATTATATTAGTAAATTTTCACAGATCCGAATACAACAAAAATTCGAAACACGAACGAACCGAAAATTAAATTTTTCAAAATCCGAACATTTCGAAAACTAAATTTCCCTTAACCAGACGACACGAAAAACGAAACAGAACCAAACGACTCGGAAAATGAAACCATCCAAAACCGAACGATTCGAAAACCGAAACGATCTGAAACTGAACGATCCAAAAACCGAAACGACCAAAACCAAATGATCCACAAACTGAATGGCTCTCGACCCGAACTACAGGTAAATATAGGGGTGTTCAAATGGTTCGGTTTATTCTGATACCGAACCGAACCGGTCAAATTCGATTGAATCGGTTCGGTTTTCAGTTTATTTGGTTCAGTTCCGTTCAAAAAAATGGTATTGTTCAGTTTATTCGGTTTATTCGGTTCGATTCGATTTTGATGTGATGAAAATCGGTTAAACCGAACCGACCGAATAACATCTTATTTTTCGTAAAGTTTTATATAATAATGTTAAAATATAAAATAATATAATTATATTTTATAATATGTATTTTTTTTTTATTAGTAAAATATATTTTTTTGATAAATATATTTTTATTTTAAATTTATAATGTTTCTTATTCAATTCAACCGAATAAATCGAATAGAATTCGTTTGTTCGGTTCGGTTCTTAATCGGTTCGAAAGTTAAAACGGTTCGGCTCGAATTAAATTGAATTTAGTCCGATTCAATTTAAATTGGTTTGACATTATTCCATTCGATTTGAACCGAACCGACCAAATAAACATCTTAAATAAATCCGCAAATCAAAATCGATCCAACCTCCTCCACCCAATTAAGATATGGATGAATGTACACGAAATCACTTATACACTTCTACGAATTCATTTAATATACAGAATGCATTTAATATGTTTGGGAAAAGCCACACTATACTGCGTGTCAAGTTCTGATTAGTTGGTTGTTGACAAAAGTTTTTTTGGTCTTACACGGAGGTTCCTGTTTTATATAGGGTATAGATTGATACTTTGATCTCAAATGATACGATCTACTCTTGACATAATAGAGAGAGAGGGAATGTGAAGTCACGACAAAAACAATTTTGCTAACAAATAGCCATACAGAGGCAGACACGAGTATTGAATTCAAATAACACATTATATCCTGTTTAAACATGTTTCATGTCAATCTCCTCAGATACATGGTCCACGGTTCATAATCTATGTGCCTCTTATAGAGTGTGCCTTTGCTTATAGTGTGTCCTCAGATATAAGCTAAATCTCCTGTCCCATCTTCTATATCGTCAATTAACAATTAATTAATAATTAATTAACAAAGTCATTAATAAAATGATATTCAATTAATTATTAATAAATATTGATTAAGATTTGTTAATTCATACGTATTTTAATAATATATTAATTAATTATTAATAGAGTGTACTTTTGTTAATTAATTGGATGATTAATTATTAATTGATCGATATAGAAGATGTTTGGAGGAAATGAGGGGCACTATATATGGCCTCATATCTATATTTCTATTAAAACAGGAAAAATTTCATGCAATTATTTTTTGTCTAGAACTAATCAACTTTCCTCAAATATAGTTGAATAAAATTGGTCATCTAGACCATAAATTCTCCGATATAAGAGAAAGCATAGAAAGCATAGAGATGCCCCTCGGGCGGGTCGGGTCGGGTCGGGCAGGATGGGATCGGATTTGGATCGGGTCATTGCAGTTTCGGATCGTTTCGGCTTGCGAGTCTTCGGGTTATCGGATCGTTCAAATCACATGTTCTTCGCGTTCGGATCGTTTCGGTTTTCGTGCCATTCGGTTCAGGATCGTTTCGATTTTCAGATCATTTCGTTCGGATCATTCGATTCTGGATCGTTCAGGTTCTCGGGTCATTCGGGTGTTGTTAGTTATTTCAATTTTCGGATCATCCAGATTTCACTAAATTTAATTTTGAATCATTTCGTTTTCCGAAAAATTAGTTTTCGAATCATTCGGCATTTATTTTATTGATTTCAAAACATTTTAATAATAATATATTGATTTTAGCAATAATATATTTATTTTAACAACAATACATTAATTTTCGAGTCAATTAGATTGTGAGTTTCGAATCATCATTCGGGGCGTGAGTTTCTGATCATTCATTTCATGAGTTTCGGATAAATTCGGATTTCGGATCGTTCGGGTTTCGGATAGTTCGAGTTTCGAATCATTCAGTTTTGGGTCAATTTAGAATTCGAATCACTCGGTTTCGGGTCGATTTCGGATTTGAGACATTCGGTTTCAGTTCTATTTTGAATTCGGGTCGTGTGATTTTGATTCGGTTTCGATTTTGGATCACTGACTTTTCAACATTGTTCAGTTCGATTCGAATTCGGATCGGATTCGGATTTGAATCGGGTCGGTTGTCTTTTCGGGTCGGGTCATATCCAGTCAGCTCCAAGAAAGCTGCTTCGTTTTCTAAATTCCGTTCAGTCATATGACACGTGTTTGAAGTTTGTAGGACTGCTCCATGCTTCACATAAAAATTTGATTTGATTCATGCACAGACTTTTTTTTTTTTTTTTTTTTTTATCATAGAACAATTATATCATGAAACCGATTATTAATTTGTTTGTTTAATTCAGATAGTCACTTATAGTTATTTATTTTAATGTTTGTTGTACCACAAACAAATAAACTAGGATAACACTCGCGCAACACGGCGAGGATGTTAATTATGTTTTTCATCGTAATAAAGTACTTATAGTTATGTTAATATTGATAACATCACTCCATCATATAATTATTTGAACTAATTACTCTATGATTGTGTATAAGTTTTTCAAATATTTTACATTATGATGACAAATTTTTTTTTATTTTCTTCATCAAATAATAACACTTATATTAACGTGATTGTATAATAATAATATATGACGTATAAAATAATTTTACAAAAAACGTAACAACAAATATTATATCATTGTTGTTCACAATATTTCATACAATATAAAATGTCAAAAATAATAAATCGTACAACATAAGTAGTAACATATCATTAATTATCAAATACTAATAATTTGTTATTGATTCAAAATGCAATGAAAATTATAAATAATATCAAACTTAATAGTGAAAGTAATTTAATAAAAAATATTAAAATTAATTTACCATAACATAAATATAAATTATTTTATGTCATATGATTTTTGTTAATTTTGTATTTTTAAAAAATAATATTACTATTTTGTAAGTGTTTATAAGTTTAAGAATTTTTTTCGATGGATAAGCATTTTTTATTTCTATTATTTTTCAAAGAAAATAATATTAAATTTGTTTGATTAAAAACACAAATAGTATCAACTTAGTTTTATATGATATTAGTATAGTTGTAATTTTTAAAAATAAATATTAATATTTAAAATTCAATTATGTAAATAAAATAATTAAAATTATATTTTGTAAAAATATATTTTTTACATTGTATTTTTCACATAATATGTTTACAAATTCAAAATAAATAGAAAATTAAAACGAATATATTGGATGAATTTTTAGAATTAAAATTCTAAAAATAATACTACTATATGTTGTATGTTTATAATATTAGTTATTAAGTTATTAAGTTATTAGTATTTCATATTTTAACTTTTCATCTTTCGTTGCATTCACATTTGATCATGTTAACTTATGTGAAATGATAAATAATTGAATAAACTTAGTCTAACATGAACATAACCAATAAAAATAGTCCACATCATTAATATATGGTGATGTGGATTTCTAAAAATCCTTAAAACATGGTGTAAAATAAGGGACACTTAAATGGCTACAAAAAAAATGTTTATAAAAAATCAATTTCCCACATATCATTATCATTGGTTACAATGAAAGTGACGATGTTAAAAAGAAAATGATGATGTGGCACAATGAAATTGTACAAACTTGGATCCAAAATAAGGGTGTGGGTAAATTGAATTGTGTTGCATGAGTACCTATGGGAGTAGTGTATCAGAATATAATTTAGACAATTACACCATTTGTACATATAATTTTAGAATACGATACGAACACGGAAATACGAATATGACCGATTTTTTAAAGTATCCACATAACGTAGAAATTTGATATTCTAACAATGTAGGTACGGATTAAGCAAATACGTAGTTGTAATTAAGATTAATATAATCAAAATTATTAGATAAACTAACAGTAACGTAACGTGTGAATAAATTATTAAATTGAATATCATAATTTATTCTAATAGATTGTATATTATACAAAATTATAAATATATGCTTAAGATGAAGTTATAACAACAATATGTGGTTTAATTGCATTCAATTAAAAATATTATTAATTATTTATTTTAAAAAATAAATTTTACAATAACAATAACATTAACACTAATTTAATATGTATAGTCTATTAATAAATAATTTAAACCAATAAAAAATTCATTGAGTGTTTATTAATATTTCAAATGTGAGTGCATATCTACATAAATAAACTTCGAGTAACGGAATTTGGAAGAGTATTCACTGGGAATAATTCAAAATAGTAGTTATAACATTGGAACAAATAAAATTTGAGAATTATTAATTAATACAATTAAAATTTTAATTACTAAAATTTGACACATAAAAAAGTTAACAACAACATTTAAATAATTATAAATTTAATGAATGATTTTCATGGTTAAAGGTTTCACAAATGATCTTATTTATATATGATCAAAGTTTAGTAAACATAGAGTGATATTTTAAATCGAGCAAATAATTTGAAAATTGGGAGTTTAATGACAATATGAGTACTATTTTGAATGACAATATGATTTAATTTGCACATATAAATAGAGTGCCATGGACAAAGTACTTTAGAACTTGAATAACAATATGAGTACAGTTAAGAGTTTAATGACAACACGTGAATCATTAAAACTTGAGCGACTAACTGAATTTGGCAACTTAAAATTGAGTACAGAAAAATTGACATTATGATTTAATTTGCACATATAAATAAAAAATTACGTGACTAATTTAGACAATTAAATACTCAAGAATTAAAATTACATATTGATCTATTCGGACATGCTTTGACCGTATCTAACAATTAAAATTTAAAGAGTGATTAATTTGGAAAAATGAAGTTAAGAAAAAGTAATCTGCATGAGTAATTTAATTTGGACAACCTAAAAATTATTTGTCCGAAATGACCTAAAAAAGGAATTGTGTGAAAAAAAAAAAAGTTTCGTCTAATTGTAAATGTGCGAGTGTGTAAATATGTGGGTCTTAAGCGAAGTGATAATAAGTGTATGAGCAAAAAATGATGGCAAATGTACGAAAGTGTAGATAAGTTATTTCAAAGTAAAATGTGCAAGATTTAAAGGAAAAATAATAATGATAGAGTGAAGAGTGAGTTGGTACGATGTTATCGTTCATGCACTTTCGTATGTACATATTTAATTTAATCATAATTTAAATCAGTGACAATACGAAGACAAATTAAAGCTATCGATGTAATATGTTCAACTAAATATGAAACAACTATTTATATCGTGATCTAATTTATACACACTAATTATTTAGCGACACCATCACTTCATCACAAGAGAACTAAAAATTAAAATTAACTAACTTGGACATTTATAAATTGAGTGCTTAAATTTGAGAATGGTCGAAAATTCAGACATATGGAGTGGTCCGAAATTTTATTGAGTTTTTTTATCTGGATGAAAAATCGAACATTCAATATGAACATGATAATAATTAAATAAATGAGGAATTTAAATAAACAATTCAATATCCAAAGACTAAACTTTTTATATAGTGATATATTGTTTAAATTAAAAAATTAGTGATCACATGAAGCAACTAAACATGAAGTGGATAATTTCAGCAATTATAATTTATATGTTGAGGAACAAATATTAAATATCAAGTAAATTTGAACAAATAAAAAATTTGGTGATAAGATAAGAAAATATAAAAATTTAGGGGAAATTTTGACCATTAAATATTAAGCGACTAAATTTTGACACCATACTCAAATTTAAACAATGCTAAAATATATATTGACAACAGGTGGATGATTATGAGTTGATTCACTGATTTGAAAATTAATCATTGTTTTAGTAAAATCGATCAGCTTATCTAATTTAGAAAAATTAAAAATTAAGTGATAACATGAGAATAATCAATTACTGACTGATTAATTATGACAGTAGTTGCATAACTAAATTTGATAAAATGATATAATTTTAAAAAAAAAATTGTACCAACAAAGATACAACTAAAAGTTTGATCATTAAACTGAACAATTAAATAGTATTTGAATTCAAATAATATTTGATATTTGGATCTTATTTGAAGATCAACAATTTGTTGACAATGTCTTAATGAAAGTTGGAAATTAAATTCAATAATACAAAATATGAACTATAAAATTTTGACATATATATTTTAATATTGATTAGTATAGTCATGTGCGCAACATGTATTGAGGAGTAGTATATCTAAAAAGTTATAAAAATATGAGTTATTCTTCTCTACATCAAAAATTTCAAATTTTCTTTGATAGATTAAATCCTCACCCTTCGTTCATACGAGGGTATTTTGGGAAGGTTAAATACAACAGGTTAATGTTTTAACTTTTTTTCGGAAATAAACTCAATTTTTTTTTTCCGGAAATAATGAATGGTGCGGGTCCATTGGTAAATGAGGTCACACATCTCTTCTCTTGAAGATTGAAATCGTAGAAGTTGCGCAAACATCTCTTTCTTCTCTGATATGGAAGCTCGAAGCCCCGAGACAGAATTTCTTTCTTTTTCTGATTATTTATTCATTTTTCATTAATTTGAATTTGTAACCTTTTTATTTAATGAAAATTTGTAGCAGATATTTTTCTGCTACGTCCCTCAAAAAAAAAACGAGGTCACATATTAAATATGTTTAGCAAGGTCATAACTTTTTGTATTTTGGGGGCTTATATGCATTGCATAATCATGTATGTTAATAAAATTGAACATCACGAACTCGTTCGGCAACATGAAATTAGAATGAAACAATGGAAGATTGTGGAATAAATAATTTTATTTCGCCGAACCAAGTTTGGAGGAAAATAGAATATAGTGATTTAACTCTATTCAGTAAAGGAGGTGGAAGAGTGGAAGAAGATGAAATATAAGAATTTTTTTCTTCGTCTCTCTCATCCTTCCCAATAAAAAATGTTAATTTAATTTTTACTTTCACTCTTCCAATATTTAATCTCCCGAACATTGCTAGAATAAAATAGAATTAGTTTTCTTTCACTCTTCTACTCTTTCGATTTTTCATGTGTTGCCGAACGAGTACCATAATAATATTGTATATTAATATTGAAAATATTATATAAACATGGAGAATTATATAAATTCATTATTATTGATAACGACAATAATATACTGATAACAAATATTATATCAATATTAAAACAATATATTATCATTGAAAATATTATATTAAAGCTGACATTAATATATTAACAGTAAAAATTATTTATTAACAGTAAAATTAGTACATAAATATTAAAAATAATATGTTGACGATATAAATATATTAACTTGACAAATAAACATAAATTAGCATTACTAATGATGTACTTACAACAATTTATCGACACATTTATATTATCAAACCAAATGTATATTTAAAATAGTATATTATTGTTGAAAACAATATATTATCACTAAAAATGATATATTTATGTTTGAGAATAGTTCATTTGCGCTGAAGATTGTTTATTAACACTATATAATTTACATTGTTTATTTATGGCCACAAAAATGATATATTGGTATCTAAAATAATAATTACATTAAAAATAGTGTATTGTCACAGAAAATAATATATTTGTGTTGAAAATAGTTTATTGACAAACAATATTGTTTATTAACACTATACAATTTACATGGTTTATTGATAATGAAAACACAAAAATGACACACTAATATATATAAAATAGTATATTACTGTCGAAACAATGTATTGTCACTGAAAATGATATACTAACGTTAAAACAGTTTATTTGCACTGAGTATTGTTTATTAATATTATAAAGTTTACATGGTTCATTGATCGTGAAACACAATGAAACACAAAAGTGATCTATTAATATCTAAAATAGTATATTATTGTTGAAAACAATGTATTGTAACTAAAAATTATGTAATTGAAAAGTCTTTATTTGCACTGGATATTGTTTATTAACACTAGTACTATAAATTTATATGGTTTATTGATAGTGAAACACAAAAATAATATATCTAAAATAGTCTATTATTGTTGAAAACAGTATACCATCACTACATAATGTATTAATGTTGAAAATAATTTAGTTACGACGAATATTGTTTATTAACACTATATAATTTATTAACACTATATAATTTACATGATTTATTGATGATGAAACACAAAAATGATATATTAATATCTAAAATAATATATTACGTTGAAAATAATAAATAGTTTATTTACTCTTAATATTGTTAATCTATATTAGCATTGAAAACTACATAGTAATTTGTCATTATTGTTAATTATTTTTATATTTGATATTGCATGAAATATTATGAACAATAATAATATAACATTTGTTGTTATTTTGTTTCGTAAAATTGTGTTATATCTTAGATTTATTATATAATGACATTACTATACATATTATTATTTGCCAAAAACACAAGTCGTTTACTATCATAATATAAATAATTACAAAACATATACATAATCATATATAAATAATTTTATTTTAAAATAATGTTAGCATTATTATCAATTTATACAAAAATAACATTACAAAAAACATATCCTAGCGTTTCTTACAGGTTGGGCTCACATGGCCCACACATATTTCTTACAAGTTAAGTACATGCACAAAAAAAATGTGATAACTAAATAAAAAATACGAAATGTGTTTCCAAAGCAAATTAGGTAGCCTATTTAGTTTATGCTAATTTAAATAATTCATAAGATAGTTACAATTATTAGGTCATACGACTACAAACTGTAATGGCTTGTTTGTTATAATGAAAAATGAAAATCAAGAACAAAAATATATTTATTTTTTGTGAGACATTCGAAGAAACCAAATATAAAACAGTTTTGATCCTATAATTTTGTGGTGTGTTTTGATCCGAAGCATGGATATCATGAATAAAAATATAGATTTTGTGGTTTGTTTGGATATAATGGAAAACGAAAATCAAGAATAAAAATATAGATTTTCTTTTTGTAAGACCATCGTAGAAACTAAAAATAAAGCAGTCTTGGTTTTATAATCTTGCGGTGTGTATTGTGATCCTCAGCATTGATCTTATATTAGTTTAGGTAACATTGATCCTTTGATCTCAAATGATATCTTTAAATAGATATATTATAATTCTAAACATTTTCTCTTCAGCTCATTCGGCCACGTCATCAATTTCAATTTGGACCGTCTGATCATAATCTGATGGTTGATGATGGCCCGATTTTGTTTACACCCGGCTCACATGAGTCGAGAGGCGGGTAAGACAAAAATTCTGACTGGACCACGATGTGGTGTGTCCATTCAGAAAAATATGCCTGCAACTCATATACTCTATTCTCTCTCTTTCTTCTCATTCACTCTCTCTGCCGTCAAACCCTAACTTTCGCAAGCCCTAGCCGCAGGGCGATTTTGCGGGCTATTATTGGGTGAAAAAATTGTGCTTCCTCTTTGTTTTGTTTATCTGGTATTTGGTTAGTTCTTCTTTCGTTTTGTTTTGCTTATGAATTCGGAGCTCGGTTGGAGTTGTTGGTGCAGTTAAGAGCATGTTTTCTTTTCGTTTTTGCCATGATTTTCTTCTTGATCTAGCTGTGTTTGTCATTTTCTTACTTTTTTTCGTCTTTTACATGCTTTGCTCCCTGATCTCGCCGTGTTTTCTCATTTCTTTCTTATTTCTTGCAGTCCCTTTCTGTTTCTTCTTGACTGCCACTACTATTTCAGTGTTCTTGCGATTTTTTCCCTTTTTTAGCATGTTTTTCTCACAGATTTTACTGTGTTTTCTCATTTCGTTCTGATTTGATGTTGTCCCGCTATGTTTACTCATGATTGGCAGTGTTATTGCAGTGATTTTTCCAATGGAAATGTTTGGATTTTAGTTTTCAAATCTCCTACCAGTATTTTATATCATGGCAGAAACTGGTATGGTTGGATTGTGGGTTTAGTGTGCTTTTCTTGGTATTGAATGAGATTTGTCGGGCTAGATGTGCTACCAGCATTTGATATCATGGCATGAACTGGAATGGCTGGATTGTGGATTCAGTTGATTTGTGATAGTTTGGATTATGGGATCGAATGATTTGTATTAGTACTGAACATGACTTACTATCATTTTGATAGTTTGGTTTGTGATAGTTTGGTTTGTGTCGATTCAAGTTTGTTGGGTTTGATTGTTTTAAATAAACATTACACTTGCTTTCTGTTCGATTGGGTCGGAAATGATTCATTTCATGATTGGATCCATTCTGGAAGCTCCTTAATTGCCTCTCTTTAGATTGATGTAATTCTTGCTGCTGCCTCTCTTTAGATTGATATGATTTGTTCGATGAGAATTCAATGACTGGATGGTTTATGATTTTGTCTTAAACTGGATCGCATGCAGCGAGAGACGAGTAACACAAGAATCCTGAAATTTCTCTGTTTGTGCTCCGAAAGCTCTGAATTTCTTTGAATGTCAATGAAAATTGTTGTTTCGGGTTGGGTCGAAAATGCTTTATTTCATGATTTAATCGGGTATGTAAAATCCTGGATTGCCTCTAATTACTCTCCAAAACTGCTTTCTTCCCCAGATTTTGCTCGATGTTGCTCTCAATTGATTGTGAAAAAGAGATTCTTAATGGAAGCCAGTTTTAAACCCTTACTTATGTTTTCTCCTATCTTTATCGTTGATGTTTTTACTTCTCTGATCTGATCTGTGATGAAATACCCCACAAGAACAGATAATAAGACAAATAACAAATAACAAATGCTATTTAGGGGTTCTGAGATCAAAAAAATGAGCCAGAAACAAATTCCAGGAAAACGAATCTGACGAAAAAACCTGAGTAAGACAAAAATATACATCAAGGGTATTTTTGTCATTTACGTGAAATATTTGTCCAGCTTTGTAGATATCCAATTGAAAAGTCTGTTTGCTCAATTGAGATGTTGCAACGATGAAATGATGCATAAATATTAGGAGAAAAGCGTCGCGACTGGTAAAGATAGATATGAAATCGATTTGATCGTTCCTGATTCTCTCCCGTAACCTCCTTTATTTTCTCTTTATATTATTTGATTTACAATTTTAATCACGAAGCTTCTAATTATTTTTTAAATTAAACCCTTGCAGATTTGTCAATACAAGTGAATACAAGTGGAGCTCTGACGATGTCAAATGACTTGGAGAGTACAGTTCTGACATTATAATTTGAATTTCACACTTCTCTTGATTTTGAGCATTTTATTTATTACTATTTGTTTCAGTTAGGTTAAGAAGATTGGAAAATTGAAGGAGACGAATAAAACATAGGGTATTTGGCCAGAGGGCTACTAGGAAAGAACTGGATGTTAGCTTTGTTGAGGTTATTTTCTCATTAATTAGACTATTTATATTAAACTCTTAACTAATTTTCAAATTAAACTTAATTAAAATATGAATTATTTCATATAATCAGGAAAAGAGAATGATGGTAATATGGGGTTGAAGAATCTTCGCATGAAATTTAAAGAACAAGAGAGTAAATGAAAAAGGTAAATTTTCATAAGATTTGGGTATATATGCATAATAATCACATTTATATTTTTTCGATTAATTTATTACTAAAAACGGCCTGTTTTGTATATTATTTATTCCTAATTATCGATATTGTAATTTATAATTTTTCTTTAATTTTCTTCCTGTTCATTTTGAAGGCATATGTGCAACAGTTCAAAAAGTAGCGAGCTCAAGCTCCCACAACTCGAACAAGAGCTTCAATGTGCTCGCCAACAAGTATGTATTTAAGTTACTTTTTTTTAGTTATTTTAATTATCTTTACTGAATTATCTTTTTATAGGGTATTTTCGTGGTTCAGGTTGTGATTCGATTCATTGTTTTTCAACTTTCAGGGTTTCGATGTGGTCATTTGCAGCAGCAATGAGGAGGCATATTATGCATTATTTTAATTATCTTTACTGTATTATCTTTTTATAGGGTATTTTCGTGGTTCAGGTTGTGATGCGATTCATTGTTTTCCAACTTTCAGGGTTTCGATGTGGTCATTTGCAGCAGCAATGACGAGGCATATTATGCTGATACGGGCTTGGAGCGGTCGGAAACGGGCCTGCGATGTGTCTGGAGTGGGCCTGGGATGGGTCGGAAGTGAGTCTTTGACGAGTCGGAGGCGAGTTTGGTAATAGTTAAACGTCGGATTAGAGGTCATGTAATAGGCGACGACGTATCTGAGGCAACGACGATGATTTGGCTGTTTTCATTCAGACGATGACAAAGATCTTGCTGCTGCTAAGAAGGTATGTATTTAAAAATCAGGGCTATAATTTATTTTTCAGAAATCTATTATCCATAAAAAAGTCTCAAATATTTCATAATTTTGTTTGTATATTTTTTGTTTTGTTTCGGAAAAATTACGAAAATTCCCTTTGTCTTCTTCAGATAAAAGGAGTCGAAAGGATCAAGTCATTGAATTGCCTCTGCGAATGGAAGGAGAGTGCGATGAAGGAGGAGGATCAAGTCTTAGGAAAATGCCTCTTTCAATGCATCAAATGTTCCAATTCGACCAACATAAAACAATTCATATTATGTTTTTTTAAACATAACTTCGTAGTTTATGTTATGCTTTGTTTTACATAATAATGAACTAAGCGTCAACTGTGTCGAGAACAACCCCGATTAAATATATTTCATGTTTTTCAATTTAAGCAACAACAAAAATTCACACTCGCAAAGAACGTTTATGAACTCACCATAACTTGCAAAACCAATAACTCACAAAACCAAAAACATATCTAAAATATAACTCATCAAATATTAAATCTCAAATAACAAACCCGCGCATTTGCGCGGGTCCAATGCTAGTGACATATCTAAAAAGATATAAAAAAATTGGATGAGTGGTAGCAATTAATCGTTACAATTTATCGTAACAATTTCCTTGTGTGCCGAATCATTTCTTTAGAATTAATCCAGAAAAATGAAACTTTCACCGGGTCGTTATTTTCGTCCGAGCAAGTTAATCTAAATTTATCGTAACAATTTCGATAATCATCTTCAACATTTCTATTATCGTACCAAATATCTCCATTTTAGAACATCAATGCAACTATGAAAGATTTTCCTTTTTTTGGAATTCATGCGATGTTTTCAAAAAATTCACTTTCAAAAATGAGTGATTAAAATAAAAATAATAAACAAGTAAAATTCGAATTATTTCATTTTGAATAACATAATAATTATGTGCACTTTATTATAGCGTATGAAATGGATAACAAAATATAAGTAGTAACTTAATGTACCAATAGCATTTATGTTTCTCCTGATGGGTCACGGAATTAGTTATTTGCTGCCAATTTTAACAAAATATAAATAACTTAATGGTACTTACACGAAAATGGTTGAAATAAACATGTTTGCTTGATATGAAAAAAATAATACTCATCTGTTCTAAATTTTAGCTTCTCATTAAGATTTATAATATGTATGTTTTTTTCAAAAAAATATTCACGTTCCATTTTTTTTAATGAGTTCTTTAAAAGATAGTTTTGACCCGATTCGAAAGACGCAAAGATCAAACACTAGATATATTTTATCACTAGTTATTGCTCTCAAATGCAAATACACAAACAAATCCCCTTATATTAGTAGGGGCATCGACAAAATAAATCACATACGTGTACGTATCACATTACAAACAAACCCTAACAAACCAAACCAAATGTCAATCAACTCCTTTGCAAAAAAAAAAAAAAAAAAATCGAACAAACAAAAACATATCACCACCTCAATCTAAATATGCGCGATATTCTTTCTTTACAAACTATACGGCGCTTCAATGAACATTTACAAACCCGAACATTTCGCAGCCAAGTTAAATCAAATAAAAATTAGTCACCATACAATTTTCTTAAATTTTCATTTATTTTTATTTTTTAAACGGGTTTAGGGAGAGAAAGAGAACGATGTCTAGGGCGGGTTCGCATTATCGTATCGTCGCTATGGCGAATAAGTTCGGATAATTTCCATGGTTTTTGCCACTTCCATTTGAATTGTACTAACCATTGATGGTGACTCCTTTTCCATCTCCACAATTTACCCGATTTAACCATCGCTAGTTTGTTACTCGTTGGATATTGCGTTATCGGTACCATCTACATATAAATAATAAAATAATAAAACTCGTTACATATTATTGAAACGGTACGAAAAAAATAAAAAAAAGGAAAGAAAATCGGTACCTTCAAAATTTGGTTATTAAAAGATGGAGACTTGCTATTCGGGCTGTTAACAATACCAGCCGAATATTTGAGCTGTTTTTGTGCCGGTACCGCAATCGGCGACAATGGCATACCGGTTTCGTCCGCAGAGTGCTTAACCGCACCGTTCACATTTCCCTGAAATTAGGTTTACGCGATTATTGATGAATCGAGGGGTAGTTTTGGAATTTGGATAACTTACAGGAGGAGTATTGGCTAATGCGATAGCGAGAGCTTGGTCTTTCTGTTTCGTTTGTTTTTCTAATTCTCGTCTTTTTCCTTCGCTGTGTCGAAGAATTCCCACCAATTCGTTCATTTGCTCTTGCAATTCCTTCATCTCTATTTCTCTCTCCTTCACTTGGCATCTATTCGAAACAAAAAGCGAAAAAATTAATCAAAAATTCATCTAAATATTCGAAATTAATTACCCACTTTGCATCTGCAGCGACGTTAAATGCGTATTGAAGCAAGCTTTTCGATTCGGCCATGGATCGAAGCTGAGTCCAGCGGCCTCGACCAGAGAAAGTTCTTTCTCTCTCCTCCGCTTCGGAGAGCTGTGAAGCCATTGCAACCAAGGTGTTCGACGAAATGCTCACCATGCTTTCCAGTGAAGCTATTCTTGCTGTTCTTGCATTCGGTGACATGCTCGATGCCCTTCACGAAATTAAAATTACTTTATTATTTTATTTTTAATTATTTGAAAAGTTTAGAGGTTAATTAAATTAATTACCGAGAATTTCCATTTTTGCCCCTGCTAGGACTGTCTTCCTGTTTTAGTATCGCTAGCTCCTCCGCGATTGCGGCGCGTCTTTTAATTTTAATAATAAATTAATTATTTGCAAACTTAATATATTTTTATGAAAATAAATAAATAAATTAATGAGAGATAAAAACGTACAATTGGCTTTGTTTCTCATATTCGTGTCGAACTTCGTGAACGTGAACCATCACTTCGAGTTCTTGATCGAGCCATTTTTGTAACGATTTTTCGCTCATCTATTTATTTATAATAATAATAATTATTATTAATAATGTTAAAATGAAAATAAAATTAAAAAATTAAAAAGAATTATTTTTAATATTTTATAAAGTGGTTTATCTATTACCTGACTCGATGGAGAGTGACCATTCCCAATACCTCCTATTCACACGAAAATAAAAAAATTAAAAAGAATTATTTTTAATATTTTATAAAGAATTTTTTTAAAATACCCGAATTTTCACGAGTAGATAATTTACGAGCTTCTAGAAGCTCCTTCAATTTCTTCGTTGCCATTGCCGCCTCTTCAGTCTTTCTTTGCAAAACCTGAAAATATATACAATAAATTAAAACAAATAATCGTAAATAAAAAAGAGAAATATTATTTACCAATTTTTGTCGTTGATTCAATGCTTGAAGTTTATGTCGTTCGTATTCATTTCTCCTCCCTTCTTTCCTCAACTTTATACCAAATAAAATAAATAAAATATTAAAAATATAATTTTTTAATTTTTTTTTAAATTAAAAATATATACTTGAGAGAGTTCTTTTTCGCGAGAGGCTTTCCACTGACGAAATTGTTCGGACTCTTGTTTGATTTTATTTTGTAATTGCACTTTTTGTTGTTTCATAAATAATATTTCTTCTTGTAATTTCTTCGCCGCCTCATCACTCTTTTGTTTCTCTTTCAATAATTGTACTTGATTTTCTTGCTTCTTTTTCAAATCTTGAATCTACAAAATAATATTTATTATCAAATCAAATAAAAATAAATATTTATTATCAAACTTTTAAAATATTAATTAAATTAAATTAATTAATTACTTGGTTTTCGAGAGATTTGAGTTTTTGTAATTGAACGTCGCGTAATTTGTGAGCTTGACCGTCATTAAGACTCTCTACTTCGGCTAATAAGCGATCTCTTTCTTGCTACAAAAATAAATAAATATAATTTTTCGCTTTATTTATTAAATAAAATAAATTAAAAGAAAGAAAATAAACCTGAACGGCTCGTTTTTCTTCTTCGAGTTCCATAATTTTCTTGCTGAAATGATGTTTAAGTGCGATTGTTTCCACTCCTCCATACATTTTGATCTCGGACTACAAATAATATATCATAATATTTTTTATAAATTTGTTATAAGTTAATTTTGTTTATAAGAATAAAATAAAATTACCTCTTTTTGTTCGAGTTGTCTATTTAATTCATTTAATTCCTTGCCCAATGAATCTTGTAACAAAGTATGCTCCCATTCTTTCGCCACCTCATCGTCTATTATTTCCTTGTTATTAGGCGAACCTTTTAAAAATATGAAAAATATTTTATCAAATTAATACATAATTATACATGCGTGATATTTTTATTGGATAATATATTACCTCTTATCGGATCATCCATTTGAATATCTAACGAATCCGCACTTGGTAAACTCCTTTTAAGCCCTTCAACTTTCTGAAAACATTTCCCATTTTTCTAAACAAAAAAAAAACAATTAATTAATTAAATTCCCAACTAGAAGAATATTAAATATATAAACATTAATAAAAATAAGTTTACTTGAATTTGTATTTCGAAATTATCGCTTTGACCGGTTTGACCGGATCTATTGCGGTGTTCATAAAGCTCTCTACATAATTCTTCATTCGTTGATTCGAGCCATAAAACTTTTTCTTTCAGTACCTATACATTTATTTATCATAAATTATAAAATAAATTTTTATTAAATATTTAATTGTGAAATTATTTTATTTTTACTTGAATTTCATCAGGTCCAGTTCCACCACGAGCCGAAACCAACTCGGCTTGCAAATATTCGAGTTGTTGACGCATCCTTTGCATCTCGTCAGAGATAGGGTTTCTATTCACCTGCAAAAACAAACTCATAATATCAAATATATCCTTTTAGAAAGGTAAATTTGATATATCTTTTTATGAATACTCACAATAGGTTTATTTTGAATATTACGAGCACGGTTCGCATATTTTAACGTGTTAAGCGTTTCTTCTGCATTTATATCTGCTGGGCTGATACAAGCTATATTATAAAAAATAAAAAAATAAAAAATAAGTTAAAATTATATATAATTAAAATATTAGAAATATTAAATTCGAAAGGATCATACCAATCATGACAGTCCTGCTATTTCCACCGAGCGAATCCTATCAAAAAATGAACAAGAATTTAATAAATATTAAATATACCTTTTCGAACCCGAATATTAAAGATACCGTTTTGTATAAAAATAAAATAAAATAAATATATACTTGTAATAAACGCGTTAATTTGCTATCTCGATAAGGAACATGAGCCCCTTCTTTCCTCTTCTTTTCGTCTCCTAGTGCACTTATCACATTTCCAAGTGCCAAAAGTCCCTTATTAATATGAACTCCTACAAAAATAAAAACAAAAATATAATCATTACTTTCTTCTTTTAATAAAAAAATAAATAAAATTACCTTCTTTGAATCTCAACCCATCAGACCCGGTCCGTTTAGCCCGTTCGGATCCAGCCAGATCCACCAAATGTAATTTCGCGCAAAGATAATCATCGTTAAATTCATCATCATTATTTCCTATCGAATCCACCTTTCTCATTTGTTCCAAAGTTATCGTAAATATTGCATGCGAACGACTATATAAATAAAAATAATGGTATATAAATAAATTATAACCTATATCAATTAATTAATTATAAGTTTGTAAACCTAGATTGGTTATTCATGTTGGTGCTTCCAGTTGCGCGATTAACAGAGCCTTGATCGAGACACGACGCCATTTCTTTCTGAGTGCTGACGTGGACTTCTGTGGACCCAGCGAGAGTTATCACTCCATTGGATCCTTCGCGGATCTGCACAGGTGGCTTACCGGGTACGGATGTTACTTTGCTTCCGTGCCCGTTACCATTACCGTTATGGTTCATGTTGTTGGTCTCTGTTTTGCTCATTGATAATGTTGGGTCTAGCAAGTCTCTTACTTCTTCTTTCAAAATCTTCAAATAAATAAAAATAAATAAATGTATATGATTATATATTATATTAATTATATTTTTATGTTTTTGGTACCTCGATGAAAGAGACGCGTAATTGAAAATCGATTTGATTTTTGAATTTATTAATTTTGTCGAATAAAGCGTTCATGGCTTGTGGTATAATACCCGTATAAGACCCTTCTCTAAGTGCGGTACCCATCGTGTACGTTTTTCCAGATCCGGTCTGTACCGATACAACATGTCAAATATATCAAAATAGCTGGTACGAAACGAATACAAGGTATTGGTACGAGTTTTTACGTACCTGACCATAAGCCAAAACAGTAGCGTTGTAGCCTTGGAAGAGACCTTCGACGAGAGGAGCCACGCATTCTTCGAACATAGACGATGAAGCCGTACCGGTACTGCCGTAGACACGATCGAATGTGAATGAATGTGTACCGATTTGGACCTGTTTTACATTTTACAAATATAAAGGACTTGTTAGCAAAATATGTTTTATTTCTTTTGTCCGACCAAAAAATGAGGACAGAGAAGATGTAGGTGGCAAATTAAAGATGTGTAGCTAGAAGATTCCTTACAAGTGGACGATCTACTTGTTTGTTGAACTAAAAATAAAATATGAGAATATAATGAAAAATAATTAAAAAGTAAAAAAATGAAAAGTTTGGATTTCTAAAACTGGAAAAAATATGGTAGGAAAATAATTATCTATCAAGTCAAGGGTGAATGAGTGAAGTAAAAGTTCATCATAGAACTAACTTCAACTTAGAACTAAACTATTTTTGGAATTATAGGGTTGGATTGAAGTATCAAAAGTTATACACCATCCTCCAAAAAAAAAATATTATTTTTATAAAAAATATTGAATAAAAATAAAACATGAGAGTAATAACTTGGAAGTATTTAAATTTGTAAACAAAAATGTATATAAGTTGATAAATAGATACCGAACCTAACTAAATGAAGGTTCAATTTAGAAAATAACTTGGAAGAAATACAAAAGAGATATCGGATAATACAATTCCAAAACAAAAAAAGTATCCAAACTAACTTCAGAGAGATAATCACAAATAAACAAAAAAAATTGAAGTAGTGTTAACAAAATTACTTGAATTAATTTTCAGTTCTTAGCAAAATCAACAAATCAAGTCCAAGATTGAAATTTTTTAAGTTGAACTTACCAAATTCGAGCAACCCAAAAGAAATAAAGAAGCAAAAGAACATTATTTTCTTTTTTTTTACCCTTGAACATGCAAAATTATTATTGAAAATAAGAACAAACCTGAGGTTTTCCTTGCACGACATTAACACAATCTTTACAGCCTTGTAGCTTCTCGTCTCCGATTAATGGCCTAATATGCACGGCCACTTTGACGCAACAATCCTCCCCATTCTCCATGGTCATTTCGTAATGTAATTACTCCCAATTCTGGGGTCAGAACCATAAAATTGCCCCAATGCACACGCAAAGTAAATCCAAGAAGAAAATCCCAATTCCCAAGAAAGAACAGAGAAAGGGAAAAGGAGAAAGAAGAAGAATGCGATGTGATGGTTTCTTGTACAAGGAAGAAAAAAAACAGAGATTAAAAGGGACTGAAATAAATCGATTCTATTATGTTTACTTGGGTTTTACTGCAAG
Organism: Luzula sylvatica; assembly: GCA_946800325.1. Lineage (NCBI taxonomy): Eukaryota > Viridiplantae > Streptophyta > Magnoliopsida > Poales > Juncaceae > Luzula > Luzula sylvatica. The sequence goes on along the minus strand of OX326958.1, from coordinate 3,029,843 downwards.
TCCCAGTACACCAAATGGAGGTTGCAGAGATATCAAGTAGAAATCTTTGAGAGAGAGAGGAAGAGAGAGATAGAGAACAATGGAGCGAGATAGTGTTGTTGGTGGAGATGGAGGTGGTTACTCAGTTCCTTCTTTTGCAAATAAGGCTTTTCTTGTTAATTTTTAACTCGTTGATTGAGAGACAGAGAGAGAAAGGAAGGAAGAAAGAGACAGTGACAATGATAAGCTTGGATTAGAAGAGAAGAGAAGAAATGAGGGACTGAAATAAAATTTTGTTAAAGTGTAGGGGCTATAATGCATAATTGACAAACACTGTCCCAGAGTACAGAGACAGACAGAGCATCTTTCTAGGATGACACGTGTACTATTAACTTTTTTTACTAACAGTTAAAATATTTCCTTTAAATTTTTCTTTCTAATTTAGTGCTAAATTACACAAATTTTCTATTTTTTTTAGAAAATAAATGTTACGAATTTTAAATAAGGAACAGTGAGAAGTTAGGTCTAATATAAACTTGTTAGTCATTCTTGGTCCCCTCAACAAAAAATTAATTAATTGTTTTTGTTACTATTATTCATTGCTTTTCGTGTTTGACCCCACAATAAATAAATTATAGTAATGGTGAAAACAAGATAGATATCCACCAACGGTAACGGGTCTGTTAAACCCGATAATATTTGGCGGGTAAAGAAGAATAACGGTTCTACAATATTCACCGACATAAAAGAAAATTAAATTTTACTTTTTTATTAGGTAGTAATTGTTCTGCATAGGTAACAAGGATAATTGCTACGCAAGCCAAAATGTTACACACAGAAATCTGTACATGCCGTAAGAAAGTAAAAGCAATCGGAATGAAAATATAATTAACACTAAAATAATAAAATATCAATATGATATATAATGTAGATAAATAAAAGTATGATACTCATTAAATAAATATAAAATATTTCATGTGGCGTACAAAAATATTTTTATAGCAAAATAACAACAAATGTTCTTTATGGCAGTAAGGAATTAAATTAAGCATCGAGTATCTCCAACAAATGAATATTAGAAATGTAAAATGTCTATAATATATCTAAAAGATGAAACCAACACCGCAAAGATAATAAATATATATTTGAAAAATGTTTTTTTTGTGCATCAAAATATTTTTTTAGTAATGAAGTTTTAGTATCTTCTATATTGGAAATAAAATGTCTAGCATCTTAATACATCAATACGAAATATAACTTATTATTAAGTACTAATTATTTAAAATTATGATTATATATTATAGTATTTGTATAATAAATATTGCATGAGATTCGAAGGTTTTAAAATTATTGTTGTATCACATTGAATATGATGTTTTTAACTATGTCAGTGTAGCATATATTTTAACTCGAGTATCATTTGAACACGAGAGTTAAAATAAAATGATAAAACATCAAGGTTGGATGGAATTGTAATTTGTTGGGACAAAAGAAATAAATATCTCACATTTCCAAGATCAATTATTATTAATCTCTAATTACTCCCTTAAATGTAATTTGTTTGGAAAAAACATAAAAAAATTATCTATCTCTATAAGAAAAGAGAGCAAGGACAAACATAGAGACAGAGTGCACGACTTCAGAGCTCGATCGATCGATCGATCGAGAGAGAGAGAGAGAGAGAGAGAGAGAGAGAGAGAGAGAGAGAGAGAGAGAGAGAGAGAGAGTGTGTGTGTGTGTGTGTGTGTGTGTTTTGCAGCATACTCGAAAAAAAATACAAAGTGTTATATAATATATCGGATATTAGTAATAGTATAACAATTGTCGGATACATATCAAATATTTAATATAGCATTTTGAGTATTTAATTTCAAAATAACATCAAATATTTTACGAATACAGGTCGGATATTTTTGAAACATGAATAATATACTTGAAGACAAAATCAACATTACGTACATATAAAATATTTATATTTTCTACATACTCCAAGCGAAGAGGTTTTCCACTACACTCGATATGTCGTATATTCACGTAGGAATAAACAAAATCAACACTACACACACATAAACTATTCACATTTCTTTTATAAATAACACTATTGGTATAAACCAATGATTTAAATGACGGCGCAATAACGCCGTTATATTGCCCATAGTGATAAATATTTCTAAAACACAAATACTGCACTAGTTAAATAGCAACGCTATATCACCGTCATATAGCGCAATAGCGATAAGCACGTGTAAATATCAATTCAGGCACTACGATGCCGTGTCACAATTCGAAACATTCGTATAAACAAATTTTAATTATTTTTTATCATAAATCTAAATCAGTATGGCATGTGATATTGTAACTTCCATGTCTTTTTCCATATCCACATTGTACACATTTTAATTATGTATATATTATTTTACTAAAGTATTTTTTTTTAATTAAAACGGAAACTTTCATATTTATCCTTTGCTAAATTTAAAATTACATATTTACCCTTCTTAAAATTAAAATATCATATTTATCCTTTCATAAATCTAAAATATCATATTTGCCCAAATATTAAAAACCATCCAATTTCTCCGTTAAACATAACGATCGACATTTCAAATTACTATTTTAACTTTTGCATATTTACCCTTCTAAAAATCCAAATATCGTATTTACCTCTTTAAAAACAAAAATATCATATTTACCCTCTCCATAATAAAAATAACATACGTATCCTTACCCACTCGACAAAAATAAATCACACCCTACAATTTAATAATATATTTAGTTATGATTATATTTTTGCAATGAAGCTATATTTTTTATATTTTTATTTTTGGCCTTTGAGATGGGTAGAATGATTATTTTTTGGAATTTTTTTGATGTATTTTTTTTGTGTTTATATTGTTATCTATGAGATTACATTATTATATTCTTTGGGTAAATATGATATTTTTATTTTTAAAAAGTTAAATATGATATATTTTTTTTATTTTAGAAGGGTAAATGTGTAAAGGGTAAAATAGTGGACCGTTAATTTTAACGGAGAAATTGGATGGTTTTTAATTTTTGGATAAATATGATATTTTAGATTTTTGAAAGGGTAAATATGATATTTTAATTTTAAGAAGGGTAAATGTGTAATTTTAATTTTAAGAAAGGGTAAATATGTAAATTTCCTATTTTCTACGTACTGCAAGCGAAGAGGTTTTCCACTGCACTCAGTATGTCGTATATTCACGTAGGAATAAACAAAATCAACACTACATACACATAAATTATTCACATTTTTTTTATAAATAACACCATTGATATAAACCGATGATTTAAATGGCGGCGCAATAATGCCGTTATATTGCTCATAGTGGTAAATATTTCTAAAACACAAAAACTGCACCTGCTAAATAGCAACACTATATCACCGGCATATAGGGCAATAGCGATAAGCACGTGTAAATATCAATTCAGGCACTACAATGCCGTGTCGCAATTCGAAACATTCGTATAAACAAATTATATATACTAGGAAAATAGCCCGCGCTTCGCTGCGGGATATATTATTTGATAAGAAATAATATAATAAGCAAAAGTAATAATTTTATATATTATTTGATATATTATTTCGCTGCGGAATATATTATTTGATATATTATTTGATAAGAAAATAGAAATATTTCTCGCGCTTCACTGGGATTTTTCAAAATTTGTTATGATTATAAAATAATAATTTTATCTAAAACGTTATAAGTGCAAAACAAAAATAATCTTCATAAATGTTAATTTAAAAAAAAAATCTGATATTAAATAGTCTCACAAGTATTATGCAATAAATACAAATTTTTTTCCTCCTCAAAACATATCATATGTTCCAAAAGAAAAATTCAAATATTTTATTTAGAATACAAGGCATACGTAAAAAAAAAAAAAAACAGTAAAATATGAACAGTACCCGATAGTGAACAGTACCGGGTGTAAACAGTAACTGACAGTGAACAGTACCCGGCAGTGAACAGTAACCGGCAGTGAACAGTAACAGGCAGTGAACAGTACAGGTGACGTGGCCTCACCATATTCTTAGTATCCAACTTTTAATGGGAGAGGGAGATTTTTTTTCATAAATCAGTATGGCATGTGCTATTGTAACTTCCCTGTCTTTTCCTGTATCCACACTGTACACATTTTCTTAGGTGTCTTAGGGGAGATCTGTTGCACAAACCAAAGAAGTCATTATATGTATATATTATTTTACTAAAGTATTATTTTTTATTATTACAACGGAAACTTTCATATTTCCACTAACATTTAGGTGCAAAGACTACTAGATAGAGTCATTTTGATAAATTTCACTCTCGTACTATGTATGGTATCATGGTATGTGACATAATAAACTTAGGTAGAAACTCAATTTTCATCAAACAGTATAATTAGCAATATTTAAGGAGAAGAAATGGGATAGGTTAGTAGGATTAGTGGACCAGACTTGGACAATTGGTAATTTACTAATTAGGGCCATATTAATTTATATCATCAAGTTCATTAATCAATTAATTAATCTCCCTCAATTACGATTTGTTAATTAATTCCATGTCTTGAGCATTACTTGACAAAACTTTCATTATCAAAAGGACTAGTATTATACTTACAAATTTATAATTTATAGTTGTACCCCTCAATACAAAGATACAAGTAGTTTGGTGAGGTGAGTAGGTGAGGAAAAGACTAAAATGCCCCTCCATACATAGATTTTCTTCATCTCTTTTTTCATTAATTATTAAAATTGATTCCCTTAAGTAAATAATTAGAATTATTATATTTGCATGGGACAGCCTGCAGATAAAAGAAAGTGACAAGCACTGATCCTTTAGTATAGAATAGCTGGACTGAATGTGCTTCTTTCTAATACTTGGGTCAAGCTAAGCAAGCAAGGCATCAAATCTTCAATTTATGGTTGATCATAGATTGAAAAGTTTGCAAAAAGAACCCTTCATTGTATGTAAATTGCAAAGACAACATAACATTATTGACAATTAGTTACAAAAGCAAATCTCTCTATTTTTAAGAAAATTACAACAAGAAATCCTCCTATCCAATCTTCCGCGGAGAGAAGAAGTCTCGCAACCTTATGTCCGTTTCGAACGTTTAATTTCTGAATTATCATTGCGTGAAATCATGTTACTCACGAAATGTTGTTATCTTTTTTCGAAACAATTTCGGTAGTGTTCGAGAAAGGAGAGCAAGGTTGATCATGAAAGTGGAGAGGTGGGGATTAAAAGTGTGCTATGCCATTGATTAAAAGAAGAAATCTCAATGAGATATAAAGATTTCGAGAAATAATTGGACCAGACTCTTGAAATCTGTAACACTGAGATTGTTCCAACTTAAATACATCTAAAAAGATAAAAATATATATTTTTTGGATAATGAAGATTATGAGGGGAGATTAATTATAATTATAATACATTTTAATGAACATTAAATTAAATGGGTACATGGACATATCATAAATTATATTAACTTTCTGCTTATTGATACTATATTTGTTAATTGAGCGAAGTTTGTGACAATAATTTGAATGGTTTATAGACAAATTGTAAAGTTTGCACTCAAGATATTCCATGAAATTTCTAGCAAAAGGAAATTATGATTTATGGGGCTTATTTAATCAATCAAAAGGGCGTGCACTGCACCTAGTTGCCAGTAGGGGGATACAAAAGAAGGAAAAGGCAGGAATCGAAGCACCCTTTTTGCACGAGACTCTCTTCTATGCACATGATTCCAATATCATATTTTTTAAATACCCCAATTTCTTCAGAATATTTAGAAAAACTTTTAATATAAAATGATTAATTATTCATTTGTGAAAGTAGATTACATGTGAACAAAACATAGATCAAAGTATTTTATAAAAATAAGCAAACCCAACACTTCATTAATTTGGATCTTGATTTTTTCTTTTTGAAACACTTTTTTTTTTCTTTTCTTCTTCAACTAGGGCATCACCTTTTTAGCTTATCTATCTCAGTCTCCATGTTATGGCCATGTGAAGTTGGTGCACATGGGTCAACTTTCTTTGAAAAAGAAATTAAGGAGAGTAATATCAATATCAATGTTAGGGTTCCAATGCAATGAAGGAAATGAAATTAGGATTTGTGTGCCATAACATCATGTAGCTAATATTTATATTTTTCTCGAATTTTTCCCGAATGATACATAACATTTCAAGTCCGAGCCCAACTAAGATCGACTTTCTTCTTCTTCGGGAGATAAAATGGGAAATATACGAGTTCCTTGTATAATTAAAAACATTATGTATTCATAATCTTCAGAAATTATTTTTAGGTCAATTAAATGTTATTATGTCAAAAGATATAGAAACTACGATAATACTTATTTGCGAGCATTTTAATTATATTTTTCATTATAATAAGATATTCGCTCTTGTATGATGATAGTAATAATATCATGTAAAAATAAAAAAATATAATTTCTCATATTGTTTATAACTCTAATAAGTATGATCATAACATATTAATTAATCTATATAATATATTTCCATTGCAATAATATAAATTTATATATTATAAATAATATTTATAATAAATTAATATGATCATAACTTTTATAAAAATAATTTTTCTATATAATTTCACATGAAAGTAATTTAATATTTTGGACACAATACTTTAGTATATATATATATATATATATATATATATATATATATATATATATATATATATTCACAAAAATATGAACTTAAGAGATACTAAAGAATAATAATTATATTAGCTGAAATGTTAAAAGTAATCTAACTTTATAAGAAAGAAATTTTGTATCATAAAAAAACATACAATCACATATTATTTCCAATACTATTTATAAGCAACGAAAAAATCGATCTGCATTATTTTTTCACCATCTTTCCATCATACCAAATTCAATACAATCACATATTAAGTAGATTAATCATGATCAAAAATTATATCTCGCATCGGATTTCACAATCAATAAACACTCAATACTTGCAAACATCACGAGAGCAATCCATTAAAAAAATAAAAACATAAACATTTTCATTTTCGACATTCATAAACACGTACGGCCCCGTCAAAACATAAACTAAACGACATAAAATAAATGAAATTTCTTGGAGGCATGGTACAAATCCGTTACACAAATGCATGCACCATGAATGCCACATCGAAGCAAAGGCAGAGGGATGGCCGACAGAGAGTGGAGCCCAAAACTGGCCTTCTCTCACGTGGTTTCGCTGTATTCACTCCCTCCTCCTCCTCCTCTCTCACTTTGCAACCATTGGTCCCCCCTCAATCTAAAATCAAAATTTTGGTAAAGTAAACATGATAAATTTCATAATTTTTATTTGATTTTTCAATTTTTCAATTTGGGTAAATTTGATATTTGTAGCTTTTGAAATACTGTAGATTTTTGAAGAGTAAATTAATTAGTGCTAATTGGGTTATGATGTTAATTTAATTATGTCGGTAAAGAAGTGATAGCTCAACTAAAACTTCATTATGAGTCAAGGTTTAACAATAAAAAAGATTTACATGATGTCATTGAAGGATGCTTTATATATATAATCCTTTTTTTGTTTTGTTTTTACTCGTTTGTTTGGCAAGAGTAGTTATGTTATTTATAGAACTTTTGAGAAATTTATGGTGCATTCTTTTAAATTATTCAATAAAAATATTTGATAAATTAAGAAAATAATTATGGTGTTTCTTAATTTATTGGATGTTATTATTGATGTGAAAACATGTCTTATAGTTATTGTTGTACTGGACAAGTCACATAATATTAATATTTTTTTTTGATTAACCACATAATATTAATATTAATCACATAAAGAATTCAACCTCAATTGCTTTCGACATTGGTAGTAGGTTGGACTATTATTTTTCTTTACCTTAAGATTTACACCATCACCTCTATTTCAGCCTTCAGGACCTATAAAATATATATATTTATATAGGAACAAGAACTTAATTTGCATATAGAGAGGAATTTGTTTGATTTAATGATTATTAATTATTATATTATTTCTTGCTCCTTCTCTCAATAATTATGAATTTTCTTGTATATCGAGGCAAAACCATAATATTTTTAAAGCCCTATTAAAGCCCTATTATAATGAGGCCCATTTATAATTCAAAACATGTAATTAAATTACATGACAAAAATGTCCTTCATAATCAAAAAGTCATGTCCATCCTCAAACCCTTTTCTATTTCTTTCGTTTTTATGACTGTGACTTTTCATCTTCTACCCTTCAAGAGCTCACCTTCCATTTTCATCTGCTATTTCTTCTTCTTAAATTAGTCGATAGAAAAGTTTTGCAAGGATTAGAAAATAGCTCATCCTCCATTTTCATCAATTCTTTTCTCTTTATGCTTTGATCCTTAACAAAGTTTAGCATGGACTTTGATTATGTTTGAAGAAATGTTGAAAAAATACAAAAATCTTTAAAGAAGTTACGAAAATTAGACCTCATTTTTCAAAAAAAATTATAAACTCAATTTCGATACAGTTATAATACAAACTCAACAAGATTATAACAATTCCGCACTATATTTGATACTTGTTTACAATTCGAAGGGGTCGAAAAATAAATTGAATATCCTTCTTTACCAAATTTCAAGCAAAATAAAAAACAATATGCAATCTCCGTGGCTCCCTTGCATCTAAATTTTGAATTTTTTTAATCGGCATACAAATGGAGTAACAGTTTTTAGCTACAAAATCTCGAAGTTGTACTTTCTGATATGAGTAAGTAGATGCGAAAATTAGGACTGTAATTGACCGGACGAGAGATTTTGATTCGGCAATTCTGTCGCATTCCGCGACATAATCAAATATCATAAATATAATTTTTACAATTAAATAGTGCAACAACAAATAATTAACATGCTAGCAAAGATCCTCCATAATTTGGCATTTTTGCCTCCAAATAGTGTATTAACAAATTATTAGATATTGTACCAATATCTTTTGCTCCATTGTACCAGTAGCAAATTTTTGATTGAAATTGTATAATTTGATAGATTAAATTAAGAACTGATAAAACCTGACTAAAAGATTCATTATTGAATCTTCTTTGATTCATATGTTTTATATCACGCCCATGCCTCCATCTATAAACCTGCCATTGTATGTAAATGATTAGAACTCTAGTGATTCAGAAGAGCTTCGCTAGAAACTATTCGCCATGGAAAAAGATGTGATGGAGCTTGCTAGAAGAAGAGGGGCATGGGTCAGTGATGATAAGTAGCTTATCTATTTACTATTTAGGGGTAACTTAGTAATTGTACCTCTTTTCTGTTAAGTTGAACCAATATGTTAATGTTGGATTAATTTGATACAAATTGAGTTTCAGAGAGATAATTTTGTTATTACTAATTTTATAGGGACAAATATGATATTTTTAATTTTCGGAGGGACATACAAGAAATCCCCCCAATATTTTAAAGCCGTATGAGTTATGACTATGAGAGCCTACAAATTTTAAAGAAGCCCATTGATAAATCAAAACATGTAATTAAATTTAGGCTTTGTTTTTTTTGGATAAACTAGCAAGAGCAAAATCTAATTTTGAAAGTTAATACAGAAGGCCTTTTTTTTATAGTGTGTGAAAAGCAATGCTAATTTAATAATTGGATAAAACTAACTAATCAAGCCCAAATTCAAATGAACATAGTTTATGTTTAACATGTCAGAAATTTACTTTTGGTAACATGTCTGCACCCGATTTCTCATTTTTTCGATATTGTTAATTATAAGGAACTCATTTATATATTAGTTTATTGGAGCATTAATAATGTTTATTGCAAAATTCATGAATATATTTAGTAAGCATTTTTAATCAAAGCAGTTTCAGTGTAAGAAATATATTATTATAGAACTGGAGATCTTACACATACAAAATAAGTATTTAAGGAACATAAACTATCATATCAATGTAACCCTCTTGCTTATAATAATATCAGTATATTTGTGGCATTTCTGTGATTATATCAAAATCAAAGGGCATTTTGATTTTGCTCATGCTATATATATAAGCCATAAGCTTAATTAATCAAAACTTCAGCATTTCAGAAGGAGATAAAAAAGGAAGCAAAACGAGAGAGGAGAAAATGTGGAGTTATGTTGCATATTTTTTGCTAGTATGTGTTGCTTTTGAATTACCACTAGCAATTAGTGATGGTATGTTTTTCTTTCTTCTTTGATGTTTCAATTTACTACTAAAATCTAAATTTTATGGTCCTTAACTTTGTCACGAATTTGTAAGATGCATCGCTATGATATAAGAGATAAAGAATCATCAAATATATCTTATGTTATTTTAATATGTTTTTTGAAATATATATAATCGGGAAATTTATCAAATTATAACTTTTAAATCAGAGTTGAAGGCATATAGTTTTATCCTTTTGCTTTGAGAATTTAAGATTTTGAAATTTCATGATTTAGGGTTTCAGTAATAGTCACTTTAGAGAGTCTTTGATTTATAAGATTATACATAATTTCATGATTTGGTGAGAAAATAAGATATATTTATTTGATGCTAAAGAATGTACTAAGCAAAAAATATAATAAAATTAGTTTCACAATGTGCTAGCTAAAATAATACATACATTATTTATGTGAAAGATTAGTTCTTAGTGATGCCTGAAAAAAAGTTTATTTTTAGCTTTTGTTGCGGTTAAATTTCAAATAAGAAGCATTTTTACAAATTCATTAGGTTACTTTAACATATAATTTTTTTTTTATTTACTCCAAATTTGAGGATGCTGATTACTGAGAAACTAAGTGCATTTAAATCTGAATCACATTAATTGATTGACTTCAATTAAACACATGGTTTCACTCAGTAATTTCTGTCCAAAGATTCTTTATGTTTCTTTTCTGTATCGTTTTCTGCTGAAATAGTCAACTCTGAAAAGCTGAAATCTAATCGAAATTTAATCCTTGTGATATGTGCACTGATATATTCTTATTATTCTATTATTATTTTATCATTTTATGATCACATTAACATGAAGACAACACACTCTTCATGGCAGGACAATAACAGTACATGCTTTGTGTACAACAAATGCACATGATATTCAATATCACTAGTATTATTCGAATACACATTCCCAGTTTCTCTTTTATTAAAAAGAATTAAAAATTAAAAATAGTTTTGATTCTTCTCTTGACAAAAGTGAATGCAGGCATATTAACCAATGGGAACTTTGCGAAGGGCCCGAAGTCGTCAGCATTGAAAGGCACGCAAATTATCGGGAATTTGCCAGGATGGCATATCTCTGGCTTCGTCGAGTACATCAAGGCTGGTCACATGCAAAACGACATGCTTGTCGTAGTTCCCGAAGGTACTAAACAATTATCATGTTATTTATTTCTCCTTTGATACGAAAACGATACGTAGAAATATTTATAGTTCCGAGGAATTTTATGTTTCAAACAATTTTTTACTTTTGCGAATAGGTGAATCAGCGGTTCGTTTGGGCAACGACGCATCGATACAGAAAAAGATAAATTTGACGAGAGGGGACTTTTACGCGATCACGTTTAGTGCGGCTCGCACATGTGCACAAGCTGAGCAGCTAAACATATCGGTCACGCCCGAGGCAGGTCTAATGCCGATCCAGACGGTATATGACAGTTCTGGCTGGGGTTCGTATTCATGGGGATTTCAGGCCAAGCACAACAAGGTCGATTTGGTTATCCATAACCCTGGAGTGGAGGAAGATCCGGCTTGTGGCCCAATTATCGACTCCGTTGCAATTCAGACTCTCGTCCCGCCTCCTCTCACCAAGAGTAAGTAATACTCATCACACTGATAACCCCATCAACAGAATTAGATAATTTAAGATTTATTAAATTTAGTTGAACTTTTTTGCAGGCAATTTAGTAAAAAATGGAGATTTCGAGGAAGGCCTATATCTATTCGAGAACACGTCATGGGGGGTCTTGATACCACCGATGATACAGGACGATCATTCGCCACTTCCAGCATGGGTGGTGCTATCACTCAAAGCGGTCAAGTACATAGATTCGATGCACTACTCGGTTCCCAAGGGTAACCGCGCAATCGAGCTAATCGCAGGCAGAGAGAGCGTACTTGCACAGGTACTTTTTCTTTCTTTTTATTAAAAATTATTGTTGGCATTGAAACAATATTATCATCATAATGCAGACTGTACGAACTGTAATTGGGTATTCCTATTTGCTAACTTTCTCGGTGGGTGATGCGGGAGACCATTGCGTTGGATCGATGATGGTGGAGGCATACGCCCCAAGAGTAATAGTGAGGGTCCCATACGACTCGAAAGGCACAGGCGGGTTCAACAAGGCATCCTTGCGATTCGTGGCCATTGGGAATACGACTCGAATTGTCTTCTCTAGTTCGTATTATCAAATGAAAATTGATGGATCTCTTTGTGGTCCTGTCGTTGACGATGTCGTGCTTTTGGGCGTACGAAATCCCTGATAGAGGCTGCTTCTTCAACCATAATATTTTGTGGTGTAGTCTTATTGTTGGTTCATAATTTTGAATAATTGAGCTCATCATTGTTCGAGTGCTGAATTGGTCCAAACCCTTATTTTGGATCTTACATCTCTTCGTACCACGTCATAATAATTATTTCAGATGTTAGATAATGCGGTAAAATTTAGAACAAAGATTATTTATGAACATACGTTTTTTTAAGATATTTATGTATTCATTATTGTAAAGAAAAAAATATATTATACTCCTCAATCTCAGCCCACCACCTTTTATGAGTTGGACAAATTGAGATTAGTTGAATTGATTAACATCTAAATTAAGATTAATCGACACGTCAATTTATTTTTAATATGTTAATATTAGTACATGTTAATTGACATATCAATTCAATTAACCGATTAATTAACCGATTAATTCATTTAATTAATAATGATGCTAATCAATCTAATTAAACATTTTTGCCACATCATCAATGATGTTTGGATGAGTTATGGGAGCACCAAATATAAATCCTTATTTATAATCAAATTTGAATATTTTTAAAATACCACATCATCTTTTATTATCAACGTAGGCTACTATTATTCTCTAGTTCCACGTCTCGTTGCGCATATCCAATTGTTTATCATTTCAAATTAAGTTACATAAATCTAATGTGAATACAAATAGAAGATGAATTATTAATAAATTAATATAATAATATAGAACATACATCATATTTTGCAGAACTTTAATTTTAAAATTTCGTAGAATATATTAATTGAATTTTCTCTTTATTGTACCATTCATATCAGCATAATTCACATATAATTTTTATTTCTAGTATGAAATGTATGGATATTATGAACAAAATACAATACTAAAATTGCATATTCAAACAATTGAATTTAAAGTGTACTATTTATTTAATTTTTTTATAAGAATAAAATACAATACTAAAAAAGTTTCATTTGTATTTTCGTTCAAACAAATTTAATCAAAATGGCAAAAAAGTTATCTATCAAAATATAAATAATTTTGTAAACTTATAAACATATATCGAATGTGATATTATTTATATTTTTTTTTGATGTATTAAATAATTTATATTTATATTTTTTCTCAATTAAGTTTTGGTACTATATTTTTAATTATTTTCAATATTAAATGTGATATTATTTATTATTTGGATTGTATTTTGTATCGATAAATATTTTGTTAGTATTGTATAATTAATATCGTGTAGCGAGTACAAATTTCGTATGGTTCACAATCTACATATTTGATATTGCATTGATTATTGTGAACACAAATGATATAATTTTTGTTGTTGTACTGTTTTCTCGTGCCACTATTATATGTATTACTATTGGATGAAAAAATGAGTCTAATATAAAATAATTATAAAATATATTCGTAACCAGGATAATACCCGAGTTTTATCCTGGAAAATATAATATGTCCCAACACTTAAACATTTGCAAAGAATAAGATACACACAATAACTTCCAGCATGCTAAAGAAAAAGGATGAAAAAAAGGATTAAACATCACATTTAACATATTTGATATTACATACTATTGGATTAAACATTGCGCAATAATTAACAAGGATGAAAAAAAGAGACGAACAATGAAATCAATCAAATTCATCATGGAAATATGAACTTTTCCCTCTCAATTAAGCACCAAATAAAGAAGAAGTGTTGTCGAGTGAATTCAAATGAGGAAAGGCAGGCTAAAAAAGAACCAAACTCGGTCACTTCTAAATCATTGCAATTGATAAAAAAACAACTCAAACTCATCAGAAACTTTGATTTGTTTGGATGATGAGAAAGTAGATGTGAAAGTTATTCTCATGAGAATATTAGTAGGTATGAATCATATTTTCATATTGTTGATTTCGTGTTTTTATTTACATGAGAATCTTACGTGACCAGAATATTACATTTTGATAATGTGACATACAAGAGCGGTCCAAGTAATTTTGTTGCCCTACCCTTAGAAGACACCGATTCTAATATTCCTCGAGATTTTGCCTCCTAACAAAATGAATAAAAAGAATATCAAAAGTAGTCATATTTTGAGGAAATAAATTCTAAATTCAATGTAGTTCTATTCTTACAAAATTGAAATAATTGAAATTATACTATGTCTTGAAGTTGCATAAAAGGTTATTTCTTCATTGTAAATTATCACCATACAAAATAAGGTAATTTGTTTTTTCAAACAATTTTTTTGTTCACCATATTTAAATTCATCTAGAATTAATTTTCAATTCGAATGATAAAAAAAATATTGACTGAGTTTTTCTTTTGAATGAAAGTTTGAAAGAACTTTTATTTTTTAATTATTTTCAACACTTGATTTTTGTGTGAAAGTAATCATGTAGATTAGATAATATTACAAAGTTTGATAATGAAAACAAAAAATTGACAAAAAATGTTACTTATGAAAATTTAATATTTTGTCAATGGGCCCATAACCCAGTCAGTTGTTTGTGAGAAAAAGAAAACCCGTATGTTGTGAGAGATTATATGTTTAATATTTATTAACATCAATTAATGAATGACATATGAGTCTTTCAAAAGTAAAATAATAATTAGCAGAGACAACTGATATTTCTGCAATCATTTACAAACCGATTAAGGTTGCAATATGTATTCAATGGTTTATGAAATAATGAAGTATACATGTGTTTGTATAAAATAATGAAGTGACTTGTAACAAAAACAAACATTACTCTTGGTCTTTTTGTTAATATTTAATGCAGTTAATTTGTAGTATCGTAGTCAATTGTGGAAAGAGTCAAAAGAATGAACAAAATTTATTACTGCGTCATTTTTGTAGTCAATTGTGTAACGAGTCATAATAACGAGTAAACAAAATGAATGTATTTTTTGATTTTATGTTCTACCATTTTCGTAGTTAATCGGCAACGAGTCATAATAATGGGCAATATTTAATGTTGCATCACTTTTGTAGACAATCGTGAAACAAATCACAATAATGAGTAAATAAAATGAATGTGTAAAAAATCTAAATAAATTCATATTAATACCTATTTTAATATATAAATAAATTCGTAGTATATTTTAATATAATATTAATATATAAGAAATTCATAATAATACTTATTTTAATATATAAATAAATTTATATACGCAATATTAGAAAGATATTTATTCTCTCATGAAATTGGAAATGAAAAAAAACATATATTTATATTTCGTTGCATTTTTTTTAAATAACATTTTTTTATTTTAAAATATTGATAGGACAATTAACAAGTTAGCTTTACTGAATAAATAAATAAATAAATAAATATTCTTATCCTTGAAAGTATAGTGCATATAATATTGTTGAGTAAAATAGAACACTATAGTACATGTATAATATAAATGAATCATATATACCATTATATAATTTAGAACAAAAGATGAGCCGCAAATTCTTTATAACCTCACAAGTCACAACTATCGAAATAAAATGTATTTCCTATAAATTTTAAAATACATTGCACGGCCATTACATAATTTCATAACAAATATAGAAAATAATATTTTTTTTTATATTTTCTAAATAACAAACTATAAAAGAAAAGTAATAATTTCAAATCACAAATTTTCTATTTTATGTTTCCGAAGCGGAGCGAGGGTACCTCCTAATATAATTTATTTTGATTTGTTATACATAAATGCAAACATATCATTATTATTTTGTTTTTTTACATACATTTTAAAAAAAATATAAATTTACATATGTTTGTCTGCACTTATGGAGATTTTTGAGGAAAAAAAAAATGAAAACTGAGTATTTTTTTCTCGTTTTAGACATCAATTTTTTTTTTTACAAAAATAAGATTACCCATTTTTTCGAAGGTGGACTTCAGTTTTACATTTTTGGGAAATTTTCACAAATAATATAAATTTTTATATGTTATTCTTCAATAGCATCGATTTTGAGAAAACATGGAAATTATTATTTATCTCATTTCGAATATCTATTTTTGCATTTATAAAAATATAATATATTTTTTTGAAAGTTAACTGTTTTACTTTTTGCATTTTTGTGAATTTATTAAAAAATCAAAGTTTGCTTGTGTTAGTTTTCAGTTGCGGAGTTTTTTTTGGAAACTATAATTTATTTTTTGATGGTGTTTGGCTTCATTTTTGCATTCTTAGAAAAATATAATATTTAATTTTTTTGGCATTTTTGCGAATTGTTCGAAAACATATAAATTTACTTGTGTTAGTCTTTCTTTATGAATTTCTTTTATACAAAACAAAATTTGCTCGTGTTAGACTTAATTTTTTGTATTTTTGCGAAATTTTAGAAAAATAAGAATTTGCTGGTGCCTCAATTATGGAGTTTATTTAGGACAACATGAAAAATGAGTATTTTGCTTATGTTAGAGTTTAATTTTGGTATTATTTAGAAACTAGGAAAAATGATTAAAGTTGTCAGACACCCCATTTTGCATTTTCTTGATTTTTTTAAAAAAAAAAATTTGGTTGTGTTAGTTTTCTATTACGGAGTTTTTTTTTGACAACATGTAAATTGAATATTTTGATCGTGTTAGACTTCAATTTGGGCATTCCTTAGAAAAACATTATAATTGATTTTTTTTAAGATGATAAACTTTATTTTTTTGAATTTATGCGATATGTTTACAAAAATAAAAATTTGCATGTGTTATACTTGAAATTGAGTATTTTGCTCATTTTGGACATCAATTGTGTCCTTTTTACAAAAACTTGATACACAATTTTTTTATGAGGTGGTAGATTTCAGTTTTTGCATTTTTGCATTTAAAAAAAAAAATTATATAATTCTATTTGTTAGCCTTCAATTATTTTGTTCGTTTTAGACTTCACTTTTTGAATTGGTGCATGGTTGTTTGTTGTGGTGTGTGGTGTGTGTGTGTGTGTGTGGGGGGGGGGGGGGGTCTTCTCTTAGCGGCTGAAAGGGGGCAACATCTTTAGGTCTTGTGAGGATATGAGTTGTGGATGTTGGGAATTCCTGCATTCATGTACCATACAAGATGCATCGGAAATGCGGGATTCCTGTGGAACAAGATCTCGTTTCGATATTATTCGTGTATGAAAGAAAGAATTTAAGTCATACCTTCACCAAATTGATGGTGAACAATGGGGTGAAGCACAAGTCTTCTGTCTAGCACGTTTCCCTCCTAGTTGAACCGCGTGATTGATCACAAACATTCTTACTCGAAGATCTCTGCTTGTAATACTCCTGGTGCAGAATGAGTGGATTACAGAGATAAACACATTTTTGAGATATATACACCTATATTGATAAGATCTAGTGAAAAGACACCTTTTGAAACATAAAAACTGTGTGCACCCTTTTACTATCTATAAAAACGAAATTAAATTGGTAAATCGTTCGAACCGAATACAAATCTTTACGAAAGTTGAAAATAATCTAATTAAATTTCCAACCCAATTTGGTCCAACGTGTTTTAGTTCTTTACTAAATATTACATTCCATGATTGGATTAAAGTTCGGACACAAAAGTTATGACGGTTTTACTATTAACAGTGTGTAAAAATGTCGAACTTTTTCGGTATTCCATTAAAACGAAAATGATAAATCTTTCAAATGAAAAATAAATCTTAACGAAAGTCCTAGATAATATTATTATCTATTGGACCCAGTTTGTACCCTATAAATTGTAGTTAGTATGTGAAAGTCATGACCATTTCGATGAAACGTGCTTCAATTAATAATTTTTTTTGGTAGAATTGAAGTGTATTGTTATCATTTAATGTTAAGACAAAATAGGAAATCATGTATCAATAACCGATAAATAACCAAAATATCCTTTTGAAAAAAAAAGTCTATCATAAGGAAAAAGATTTATCATATAACTCCCCAAATTTTTTGTATTGTGTTTTCTTACATAATATCTTTACAATCCAAATTACCGAAAAATGTTTTGTGTGAAGTATGTTTTTAAAGATTTCAAAATTAAGAGAAAATTGTGTTAAATGTATTTGACGAAAGTTTAAATTAACGTTCTAAAAACACTATATATATATGTTCACATTTTATGATGTGACCTTAAAAGAATAATCAAAGTTGGTTTTAAAAAAAAATGAAAACATAAAATATGTTTATCAAAAATCAATAATTAATCGATAATTTAAATTTTGTCATATCGTAATTTAACGGTTAAAATAATTGCGTATGGTACAAACTAGAAAGAAATTGCAAAAAATTGAACTCAAAATAAGAATTCGAGTAAATTCAACACACCCAACAATGGTATCCCAATTATTCAAAATTATGAACCAACAATAAGACTACCAAAAATATTATCCTAAAGAGTCGTGATAGACATACACCAGTTATTCCCCCCTGAGTTGTTGATGTGCTGTAAATGTGTTGTATGTTAAATCATATGGCACAATTTTCGTCGGCCCTATTAAGGGATTCGGTATTTTTTGGGCTTAAGGTTGAACACCGCATTTTGAACCGTATGGTTTAACACAGACCCAACCCATATATATAAACACAAAATCCTATTTATTTTTTTCTCTCCTCTCATTATCCACAGCCGCCGCCGTCTCCTTCCTCTCTCTCTCTCTCTCTCTCTCTCTCTCTCTCTCTCTCTCTCTCTCTCTCTCTCTCTCTCTCTCTCTCTCTCTCTCTCCACAGATCGCGACTTGAGATCCCGTCGCCGTCTCCTTCATCAGATTCACCCGTCGCCGCCGTCTCATTCATCAGATTCAGCCACGGCGTCAATGGAAAACAACGCCAACGACAAGATGGAAGTGACGTAAGTGGCAATGCGACGATTTCAGCCATGGTGAGTCGTTTTTGTGAGATTTTTACTCACAGATTTGAGTTATTTTGATATTTCAACGAATTTTCAGCCGTCGAAACCCAGATCTGACCTCATTCGATTGGAATCCATTCATGCCAGAACGATTTGTAATTTTCAGGGGCCGTTTTTGTAATTTTTTCAGGGGCTGTTTTGTAATTTTTCAGGGGCTGTTTTGTAATTTCCCAGGTGCTGTTCTGTAATTTTTCAGGGGCTGTTCTGTAATTTTTCAGGGGCTGTTTTGTAATTTTTCATTTTCTGTAAATGTCAGGGACGGTTTTGTAAGATTTAATTAAGGAAAAAATTTGTATTATATTAAGGAAATAATTTGTATTATTAAGGAAAATATTTGTATTATTTGAAAGATTTGATAATTAAGCATGAATTTAATTACTTGTCATTTTTGTTGTTAATTATTGTTGTTAAATGGTATTGTTGTTAATTGCAATGTAATTGTATTTGTTGTTAATTATTGTTAATAAAATCAAATTTGAGTGATATTGTAGTTATTAACTGTTATATACACATTAACTTTTAATTATTGTTAATTACGGATTAACAGTTGAGTGATGTTATAAATGTTAATTAGAGTATTTTTGTAATTGTAATTACCATTTTGTGATTGTTAATTATTGTAATTACAGATTAACAGTTGAGTGATATTATAAACAAAATTGTTTATGGTTAACCACCAAAAGATTATCAAAATTAGCAATTAACGAACAATGAAATCATCAAAATACAATAACATTAAAATTAGCAATTAACGTTTAACAACATAATTTACTAATTAACAAGAACTCAAACATTCAAACTCACACAATTCAAAATTCAAACTCAAAATCATTTTCCCTCCAATTAGGTGTTAAATGGTAACACATCTGACAGCGGAAGGTTTAACAGTGTGTTATGGTTTAACATGCATACCAACACATCAAGAGTGTGAGGGGAAATTTGGGGGTGATACAACATTTTCCTATCCTAAAAGAAACAACTTTTATCAAGGGTGTACGCTCAAAAGCACGACATCATCGACGACAGGACCGCAAAGAGATCCATCGACTTTCATTTGATAAAACGAACTCGAGAAGACGATTCGACTCGTGTTCCCAATCGCCACGAATCGCAACGACGCCTTTTCGAACCCGCCTGTGCCTTTTGAGTCGTACGGGGCCTTCACAGTGACTCGTGGGGCGTACGCCTCCACCATCATCGGTCCAACACAACGGTCTCCCGCATCGCCCACCGAGAAAGTTAGCAAATACGTATATCCAATTATAGTCCGTACAGTCTACATTATGATAATATTAATAATGTTGTAATGCGAACAATAAATTTTAATAAAAAAGGAAAGAAAAATACCTGTGCAAGTACACTTTCTCTGCCTGCGATGAGCTCGATTGCGCGGTTACCCTTGGGAACTGAGTAGTGCATCGAGTCGATATACTTGACCGCTTTGAGTGATAGAACCACCCATGCTGGGAGTGGCGAGTGATCGTCCTGTATCATCGGTGGTATCAAGACCCCCCATGATGTGTTTTCGAATAGATACGGGCCTTCCTCAAAATCTCCATTTTTTACTAAATTGCCTGCAAAAAAGTTTCGCATAGATTTAATTACTCTTAAATTATTGAATTTTATGGATTGGATTATCAGTGTGATAGAAATTACTTACTTTTGGAGAGAGGAGGTGGGAAGAGAGTTTGAATCGCAACAGAATCGATAAGTGGGCCACAAGCCGGATCTTCCTCGACTCCTGGGTTATGAATAATCAAAACGACTTTGTTGTGTTTGGCCTGAAATCCCCATGAATACGAACCCCAACCAGAACTGTCAAATATCGTCTGGACCGACATTAGGCCCGACTCGGGCGTGACCGTTATGTTTATCTGCTCGGCCTGTGCACATGTGCGAACCACACTTAATGTGATCGCGTAATAATTCCCTCTCGTCAATGTCATCTTTTTCTTTATCGACGCCTCATTGCCCAAACGAACTGCTGATTCACCTATTCGCAAAAGTACAAAAATTCTTGTCCCTCATAATAAATATAAACATAAATCAACTATTTGTTTATCGAAGGAGAAATAAATAACGTGATAATTGTTTAGCACCTTCCGGGACTACTACGAGCATGTCGTTTTGCATGTGACCAGCCTTGATGAACTCGACGAAGCCCGAGATCTCCCATCCTGGCAAATTCCCGATAATTTCCGTGCCTTTCAGTGCTGACGATTTCGGGCCCTTCGAAAAGTTGCCATTCGTCAAAATGCCTGCATCATTCACTCTTTTAGTAGCCCGGTGAAAGAAGAATGAAACTATGGAAATGCATATTTGAATATAGTACAAATGATGTGGAATTTTTCTGATCGTTCAATACAAGGATTAATTAGTATACCGATACCAATATAATTAGTTGTTGATAATGTTTTACATTGCATTGAGTTATATGAATCCTATCTTGGTTATGTATGTACCTTTACCAAATATTAATAAGCTATGTTTTTTTGTTGATAAAAATTAAGCTATGTTGTAGTGATGCACAAAGCCCTGTACTGTTATTGTCCTGCCATAAAGAGAGTGTTGTTTTCATGTTAATGTAATCATACAATTAATAACTATAGATTATAGATCAATGGAATTATTACAATTTAATAATCATAGAATATATATCACTGCGCAAATCACAATGATTAGATTAGATTTCATCATTTGAGTTGACTATTCCAGCCAAACGATCCACAAGAAAAACATAAAGAATCTTTGCACCGAAATTACTGAGTTAAACCATGTGCTTAAGTGAAGTCGATCAATTAATGTGATTCAGATTCAAATGCACTTAATTTCTCAGTAAATAGTATGAATGTAGTAAGAACCTACCTCAGTTAACCACAATTTTTTTTTTTAATGTGATCCTGATTCAAATGCACTTGGTTTGTCAGGGAGTAAATATTTTGAGCCATATTTCTGGGTATTGTTTTAATTAATAAGATCTCTTTTATTATGAAAATGATGAGTTATTTTATATATATTCGAGCTATCATTGATATTGAATTTTTTTTTCACATTACTCTTTTTAATTTGAATATAATTTGAGAAAAAAAGGATGTTCCTAATACTTGATTGTTAAAATAGCGTACTGAATTTGTAAAAATACTTCTTACTATAAATTTTAGCCCAATATGGCTATACAAACTTTTTTTCTTCAAACATCATTAAGAAATAATTGTTCTCATAATAATGTATTAGCTTTTTTGTCTTCCACTAGGCTTGTGGTCTACAATTTCGCTCATATTTAAACTATTTTTTCAGATATAGATCAAAACTAGTTTTCTTTACAAATTAACAGAAATGTCATCTAAATACTGATTTTTTCAAATTTGTAGAGGAATTATAGTAACAACAAAATCATATTCGCTAAATTTATTCACTTATCAGCGGGACGACATATACGAAGCAAATGGAAAAGCTCTCTGCCTTGAATTTTAATTTAAAATAAACTCTAGGGAAATTATATGTTCTGAATTTTAATCTAAGACACTGCATGTGCATCTGAATTCTGAAATCAACTTGGTGAATAGTCAAAACAATTTGATGTTCAATAAATCAACATAAATAATTATGATGCTTTAGCTGATTGGAGGTGCGGATCTCTCTATATTTATAATATATATAATATAGGTAAAAAAGTATATTGAAGTAACAAAAAGGTATAATTTGATGAATTTCCCGCTTTATATATAGTTCTTAAAATAACATGACGTATATTTTTGGATGATTATTTCCTCTTTTTTTCCATACAAACTGGATTTAAATATCATTCGCTACAAAATGTCATTATAACTAGTAAATGAAAACTTCAAAGAAATAAGAAAAAACATACCATCACTAATTGCTAGTGGAAATTCAAAAGCAACGCATACTAGCAAAAAATATGCAGCATAAGTAAACATCTTTTCTCTCTTTGCTTCTTTTTTGCCCTTTTTGAAATAGTGAAAGGTTTGATCAATTGGAGACGAAAGGAATAAATTAAGCTTATGACTTATATATATATAGCAGGAGAGAATCAAAATGCCCTTCGATGTTGATATAATAACAAAAATGCCACATATATTGATATTATAAAGCAAGGGAAATTATACTTTGTACCCTCAATTCCCCCACAATTCTCCCACACTAATTAATCCCATAATTAATGTGATGGATTAACGATTAATTCATGATTATTAAAATTTTAATATGTAATTAAGGTTCATATCAATAAATGATTAATTCTAAATATTTAAAAATAAATAATTATGAATTAATCGTTAATCCACCACACCAATTATGTGATTAATTAGTGTGGGAGAATTGAAATGACATGATATATGGCCTCATAAAGCAAAGGGGATCACATGGTAGTTTATGTTCCTTGATATGTATTGAGTTTTTCTTTCTTACACCAAATAATTTGCTTCTCTTTTCGATGGATATTAAATCCTAGCCTTACATTCACATTCATACAAGGGTATTTTTGGAAAAACATTTGTCACTAATATGATTGAAAATGATATTATGTATGTAACGAGATGGTATAAATTCAAGTTTTTCTCTGTGTATTGGGAAAAAAAATTGTAACATTCAAATTGAAATTGAAATGCTATATATAAATACGAAAAAGTAATTTATTATGGTTAATATGATTTAGAATGACAATGACAACAGTGTGTGTTAGTGTTGAAAATAATTTAATATGACCGAACAAATAATATATTAAACTTAAAATAGTATATATTAAAAAATATTTATTAACAATGAAAACAGTACATAAATATTAAAAATAGTATATTGATTTAACAAGTAACATAAATTCTATAAAAGACACGAAAACTAGAATGTCGATACACCAAAGAACATATTATTCAATAAAAAATAGTATATTAGGCCTTGGAAATAATATATTGGTATTTTAAATATTATATTAGTACAAAAATTAAAGATTCCAACGACGGTCTAGAACTAAAAACAATATATTAAAATTGACAACATTATTTAAACAATGAAACTAATATATTGGAGCATAATTTTTCTAAAGTTAACATATTAATGTTGAAAAAAATATGCTAATTTTCTGTGTCAATACATTAATTTTAGTATTAATATATAACATTTACTGCAAACATGCGTTTTTGGTGTTAATATTCAAGTTTATACATATATATTTTTATGTTATTTTATTACTTTTAGAACGGGCAAAATATTTGTATTTAAAATATTGATTTATGTATTGTTATCTCATTCAATACAACGTACTAATTAACACAATTCAAAGTGACGATACCACTTTTCTCAATTATTCCAAATAATTCCAAATCCGACATATATAATAATAACTGAAAAATTAACAAATGTAAATACAAGACAGAAACATAAAATAAAGCAAAAAATATGGCAATACTCCTTGGTACTCGAAATAGATACACAAAAATCGACAGAAAAAATAGAGAGAAGAACAAGCTATTACTTCTCAGTATATAAAATTGGCAAAAATATATAATTACCTAAAATTGGTAAATACAAAGGGGAGTGCTATGATAGACCAATTTTCTTATCATGGACCTATTTTTTTTAAAAAAAAAATTTGAATATTTGTGAAATAATGATATTTTTTGTAAGATTCTAGTGTATATTTATCATTTAATGTTATTCAAAACATAAATTTTGTAGAATTAATTAATAAATAGCTAAAATTCTTAAAATAATATTTTGAAAATGGATCCATGATAAAAAAATGGATCTATCATAGAACTCCCCAAATACAAAATCATATTTGTAAAGACTTTCAATCTAGATAATCTGAAAATTGCTAATTTGTCAGTGATGAGTTCATATTGAGATTAATAAGATGTGATTTAGAGAGAAATTGAACTATTTTTTGGTGAAAACTCGGAATAAAATTGGTTACAATGGCTTTAGCCGCGATTTTCAGAAATAAAAAAACACAAATGCTCAAATTAGGATTCTCAACATACATAATTTGATCTTGCAACCTTGCTCTATTTAATATATTCTCACCACAAAAGCAACAAAAATGATTACATCTTTACTTCCGCTCAAAAATACAGAAAAATCTTCTCTTGTCAGAGCAATGCAATTTTGAATTTGTCTTCGTATCTCTCCATTTTAGCTAATATGGATGACTCCAGTTAGGATGCGAACCCAATATCTCCAACCCTTTAATTAGTAATTAACAGGCCCACCCAGCCCGTTAACCCACATCCACTCCTACTCATAAATCAACAGCTTTGTGCTGTTTCCTCTCAGTTACTGACATAATTAAGACCCTAAAAGCTTAAAATGCCAAAAGATAAATTGAAAAAAACCAACATGAATTCCCAAAATGTACGATGAATATCCATAAAGTACCATAACATTTTTATAATTAAAAAAATCATCCAATTAAACAAAGATAAAAAATGAAAAAAATGAAGGTTTTGTAAATTTTAAGAATTCTTGACCTTGTTCAAAAGTACCAGCGTATTGAGTTTTGGATATCAAAATAAAAAAACTAGTAAAGGGGAATTTAGAGAAATAGATAAATTTGAAGATTTTGTAAAATATAAGATTTTTCAAGGTATCTTTTTGCAAAAACTATAGCTTAACGAGTTGCAGATATTTAGACAAAAATATCACAATTTTGAGATTTTGATAGCAACAACAGAAATCTGAAATGTGGATCTCCGTTACACAAGATT
The DNA here is from genome assembly GCA_946800325.1 of Luzula sylvatica. Classification (NCBI taxonomy): domain Eukaryota; kingdom Viridiplantae; phylum Streptophyta; class Magnoliopsida; order Poales; family Juncaceae; genus Luzula; species Luzula sylvatica. The sequence continues at coordinate 3,003,782 of OX326958.1, read as the reverse complement.
AACACACAATTTTTTTTTTTTCAAAAATTCTTAAAAATACAAAAAGTGAAGTCTAACACACTAAAAACATAAATTATCATATTTCCTATAAAAATATCAAAATTGTTGGGTAACACGAGAAAATACACAATTTTCATGACGTACTCAAAATACTCCGTAAAAGAAGACTAACACACAAAAATTTCTGTTTTTCCAATTTTATAAAAAAAATACAAATAGGGAAGTCTAACACCTTAATTAAATTATCCAATTTTCTAAACAATGTTAAAATTGACGGGTAACATGAGAAAAATACTCAATTCTCATGTTATCCTAAAAAAACTCAGTAATAAAAGACTAACACACATAAATTTTTATTTTTTCATAAAATTGCTAAAAAACACACAAAATAAAGTCTAACACCTTCAAAATAATTAATTATCATATTTTATAAAAAATGTCAAAATTGAAGTGTAACACGAGCAAAATACACATTTTTCACGATGTCCTCAAAATACTTCGTAATTGAAGACTAATACACACGAATTCCTGTTTTAAAAAAAAAAATCATAAAAATACAAAATGGGAAGTCTAACACCTTAAAAAAAAATCAATTATCATATTTCCTCTCAAAATGTTAAAATTGATGGGTAACAAGATCAATATGAAGGAAATACAGTTTCAGGATCAACCGTAAAAGTGTACACAAGGATAAACGAATGTAGTCGTACATTCGTGGCCATAACTTTCAGTGGGAAAATCCAATTAGAATGGTTCAAATTGGGTTAGATAGATAATGAGATTATCTACAACCTTCATATAGAAATATATTTCATATGAACGAAGTATAAGTGTCGTTTCTGTGAAATACCGAAAGGGTGCAACAGTATGACATACAGTTAGTAAAACAGTCATAACTTTTGCATACGAACTCCAATTGGGCTGGGCCAAATTGGGTTGTGTAGATAATAAGATTATCTACAACTTTCGAGTTGGTTGATTTTCTGTCAGAGAAAGTTATCAATTTCGTCTGGACAGAATACTGAACAGGTTCATATAGTTTTCTGTGTGAAAGGATGTATATTGGATATACATGCCTTTTGGCTAATCCTTATCCTATTAGGTATAAATAGGATTTTCTCTCTCATCTTCACTATGGAAATCAGTTGAATCATTCTAAGCAAGTGATTATTCTGCCCAATATACACAAGAAAAAGAGCAAATTCAGATTTGATCTTTAGTGAGTGAAAGGGTGCGAAGAGAGAGAAATCGAGAAAGGAGTTTCTCGAGTAATAGAGAATCGATTAGATCGAGCAAGTTCGCCGGTGCATCGTCTAGGCAGGTGCATCCGCGACCGACGTCTTGCGACTCACGGTGGATACAAGTAGAGGAGCGACAATTGTGGCTCTTGGATTGTGATCGACACAAGGAGTGAGAAGACGGTCAACGAACGGTGAAAGACGCGTGGTATGGGACGCGCGGATTGTCACCAACGTGACAGGAGATAGAAGGCGGCGATCAACCCTTCGTGCGTGATCAATTTCACGCTGGTATAGATCTATCCTTCTATTCGCATCGTACCCTCGAAGTCATGGCGTGATCTCGGGAATCGGGGAATCGGACCGGGCCTTCATTCCGCTGCGCGGGCCCGGGGTCGAGGATATTCCCCAACAGTGGTATCAGAGCGATCGCCATCGATTCGAGGGTCGAATCATAGTCGTATATTAGATATACGCACGGGTTATCAAAGTTCGTACCCGTTTGCATGATGTTACATATAGAGAAAGTCAAATTCCGTTAAAATCACAAGTGCAATTCGCTAGAGATCGATCAAAAGTTGATTGAGAGTATCTAGGAATGATCGTGAAAAAGTTTCATGATTTATCGTTTTGGAAACGAGCGAAAACGGACGAAACGGCAAAATCTGCAGAAAATTAGAATACGAAACAGTGAGTAAAACTAAGATCATTTTCAGTGGTAAACTCCAAAATGATTGGATCAAATTGGCGTAGTTAGATAATGGGATTATCTATGACTTTGATACAGAAAGTTGTTTCATTTGAACGAATTATCAGTGTCGTTTTTATGGAATACTGAAAGGGTGCGACTGTTTGACATACAGAGACTAAAACGTCCGTATATGTCGCATCGAAAATCCAATTGAGTCCAATCCAATTGGGTTAGTTAGATAATACGATTATCTAGAACTTTCGTTCACGTTCAAAGTCGGTTGGAACAATTTAATATTTTTGTTTCAACAGAATACTGAAAAGGTGTCTGTAGTTTTCTGGTTGAAAAGGTGTCTATTGGATAAACTTACCTTTTCATTTGTTCGTATTTTACTAAAACTGGTATAACTTTCAGTAGAAAATTCCGATTTGAATGGTTCAAATTGGGTTAGTTAGATAATGAGATTATCTAGAACTTTCATGTTGTAATATATTTCATTTGAGCGAAGTATTAGTGTCGTTCTAATGAAATACCGAAAGGGTGCAGAAAAACTGTTTTTCTGCCGCCCCGGGGCCAGTTTTTGGCGCCCCGGACGCGTCCCGGGCGAGGTTTTCTCGCGCCCCACGGCCCCTGCGTTACAACGGATGGGGCAGTCCGTTATAACGGACCCTTCTCTGGATGCTGTTTTTGTTTTCGCGATAACTTTGGCTACGAAGCTCGGAATTTTGAGTTCTTTATATCGATTTGATCGGCATCAAACATTCTAGCATATTAGATAATTAATTATTTAGAATAATTAATCTCCCTAAATAAATCATATGCATTTACAAATCTTGTGATAGTGATATAATATGATTATGTCACGAATTTAGAAACATGCAATGGCATGATCCCTCATAATATTTAAGTCATGGAAATGCCTTCCATATTCACAACCACTATGATCGGTACTACGTCTCACATGGGTTAAGGCCAAAGCCGACATGGGTTATTGTAGTCATCGACGGGGTGGCAAGCGTTAAATAGGGACTGATAAGGGTTAAGGCCAAAGCCGACTTATTAGTAGTTTATTTGAACGATACGCTGAGTATGGTTGTGACTTAACCGTTCAAGCCAGTAAGGGTTGAGGCCAAAGCCGACTTGATTGGAAGTTCGGGGCATAGATAGGATGCACACACGGAACTGGGATTGTATTGGATACGATTCATCACCGAAATCCTATAAAGGTTCAAGAGTCGCATTGGATGCGATTGGATATAATCCTACCTAAATAGCGAGATCCCATTCGTCTGCCAAAGCAACTTATGGGAGGATCGTGATATATGGATCTTGAGTGTTATGGACTTGGAGTCCCGTATCGGTATGAGGGTTATCGATTTGATAAAATAACACTATCATATATTCATCATATAAGCATATAGATTAAGTACGCACGGTTAGGAGTTAATCTTCATCATCCGTTTAGAATTACGTTTTCAAGCAACACCAAATATATCGATGAGATCGATATGATAGATAGCTTTTGGGCCGGAATTGCCATGATTAACCTTGATGGTCAAAGAATGGTTCTTAGACTTAAAGGAACGTGTTGGACACGGAAATGGTAGATTCGGGGCTCGAGGCTTTGGCTTTAGAGAAAGCCGGGTTCGATAAACTTTAAGAAGGAATCGAACGATATTACGTGTCTTGTGGTGGCACGTATAGACGCATATTCTCAAAATTGTTTTGAGAATTTGGGTGTATATGAAAGTAAAACACAAAGCTCATGAAATAGTTTCAAGAGCTAGAGCGCGTTGAATGGTTCGATGCGGCTCAAAGAGTAGGTTAATTTTGAGACGTCTTATGGGTCTTGGATTAACACTCGTGTGTTGATGGTACGAGATTTGATCGTCGTGACTGAATATCATATGCATTCGATAGATAAGTCGAAACCGAAATTGCATGAGATGCGATTTAAATTTGAATTGGAGATGCTCGGAGTATCCGAGGAATCCATTGCATATAGATGTGTGGATGTCCTTGTAATTCAAAAATGGGATCGAAAGAAATGTATGTCTAAGGGTATTTTGGGAAAATGTTTTCCAAAATGGAGAGTTCGGACAAAGATTTGTCTAACTAATGACTCAAAGAATGGTGAAATCCTATGAGGATTAAACCAAGAGGTTGATTGCTTCTTTTGGCATTGCAGTCTTGGCCATGTAAACGAGATTCGCGTATCTAGATTCCATATGATGGATTGCTAGAATCATTCGAATTAGATTCGATTGACTAATGCGATACTTATTTATTAGGCAAGACGACAAAGGGCATCATTCTCCAAAGGTTGGAGAAAGATCCAACGAATTATTGGAAATTACATTTAGATGTATTGTTCCGATAAGTTCCGAGGCAAGAGGAGGCTATCGGTATTTTGTTACGTTTATGGACGGTTAAAGTAGATATGAAAATATCTATTTAATGCGTGCCGAAATGGAGACTTTTGAAAGGTTCAAAGAGTTTCAAAAACGAAATACGAAATCAACTAAGCAAGAAAATCAAAGTTTTTCGATAGGATCGAGAAGGCGAGTATTTGAGCTAAACCTTTCGATAGGATCGAAGAGGCGAAATTTGAGTTATGAATATTGATGATCATTTATGATTGTGGAATCGTTTCATGATTGTCTTCATTTGGAACATTGAGATGTGTCCGAAAAGAAGAAATGAACGCATGTTGGACATGGTTCGATAAATGATAAGTCAATAGGATCTCCCAAAAATGTTTTGGGATACGCCCTTGAGACAGCGGCACTAATGAATGGTTGCATATAAGATATGGACCATAAACCTTCTAATCGGTACAAAAGACGCCATATGAGATATGGATCGGAATGGTTCCGAAGTGGTCATTTGTACAAATTTGAGGATGTGGGTATATTTCGAAATTTGTTTCGGTTAAACTCAATCCCAAATCTGAAAATTGTTCGTTTATCCTTAAGGAAACTAAAGGGTATTAGTTCTAATGTCCCGACGAAAATGCGATTTTCGTGGCTCGAAGAGATGCCTTCTTGGAGGAGGACTAGATGCGCACAAGTTTGGAACTTGGTGCCATTTATCTCTATGCGGGCTAGTGGGAGTAGAATAAATCTCGAAAGAGTTCGTGATTTGAAAATGAACATTTTACCGATGAAAGTTGACATGGCTTCATCAAGAGTTGATGAACGCAAGTCAAACACACAAATGAATTTTTCATAGATCAAGTAGGCTATATCATAAGCCGATAAATACGGATTTATCGTGGCTAATGATGATAGATTGAAATCATATGATGATTCGATATCCTACAAGGATGCTATGAAAAGTTGATTCCACATGACATGGTGTCATGAAATCTGAGATTCGATCCATGTAAATTATCAAGTTTAGAACTTGATTTCATTACTTTCTGGGTTAGACCCGTGAAATGTGAGTGGGTTTTTCAAGATGAAGAACCTACATGGATAGGAATACGCATATATGTAAAGCGAGGCTTTTTGCGAAGAGTTTCATGCAATTCATAGTCGGACTATGAAGAAACGTTTTCGCATGTTGCCATGCTTTCACATTCTCGAAATTCTGCTTGTCATGGTCGCGTATTATGATATGTGATGTGGCAAAATGGATGTCAAAACCGAATTTCTTGACAGAAATTTAATAAAAGGATGTGTACTTGACACAACCTTACGGTTTTGTCGATTCATAAGAATCGGGGATAAGATATGCACGCTTTAACGATCCATATGATGGATTAGAGAAAGCTTCTCGGAATTGGAATATTCGTTTTGACGAAGTTATAAAATGTTATAAAATTGTCGAAACGAATGGAAACTTTGTGTACACATGAAGGTTAGTGGGAGCTGCGTTATATTTCTTGTAAAGACAAAGGATTTAGACGAGACCGCTTATGAATTAAGCGTGAAGATCTATAGGATAGATCTAAGAAGTTCCTCGTTCTATGTTATAGCACTTACATCGACATATTGTTGAAAATGGTTTTCAACAAGTAAACTCCTTGGAGGAGTTAAATCGAAATGTCGAATGGCAGAAATTTTCAACGGCTCGATGTGAGACATCGAGCAGCGCGAAAAGTAGTAATATGATGCCTTACATTTGATGTTAGGATCTAGTATATCTGTCATGATATGTATGTGGCTATCTGTCATACAAATAAAGCGTCTAGTTCACCGTCAATACAATTCATGGGAATCACATGAGTTTGAATGTAATTCGATTACATAAGACTAACTCTTGTGAATGTATAATGGTTATACAAATATATACATAATGGTTATGTATATTTAAACCCATCGGGATTTGTATTGATAGAGGTGAAGTTTATCCTTGAATACTTTGCGAAAGAATTCATGATTTATTATCTATAATGGTGTGGAGGACGTGTTGGTTATAAAGAGTTATAACAACAACAGTTTCCAAAGATTAAGCACGTCCAAATATGTAGCACGACTTTCGATCACAAAGTGTGTACATGTTTTGCTTAAATGAAAACACGGTTATGTGGAAAGGTTCCACAAGACCAATAGTTTATGATTCTATTTACGGTGGCGAGTATATTGCGGTTATTAATCGCAAAAGGAAGTGGTATGGATCAAGGATACATGACCAACCTCTAGTAGTCACGAGTTATCGGATTTATGGTTGTTTATTGCGTGAGACGCAATAGTACAAGCCAAAAATGCCGAGGTCACAACCACTTCTAGCCAATACTCAGAAAATTTCATTTGATCCATGAAATTTTGTGACAAGATGTGATCGTCGGTATTGGAAATGTTCCAATCCTGATGATGATTAACACTAGCGGGAACGTGCGGACCCGTTTACAAAACCGCTCTCTCTAGTCGCGCGTGACTGTCATGCGATGACTATGGGTATGGAGATACCTAGAGGAGGAAGAAGAGAGTAGAGTGTAGTTATCTAATACGATAGTCCTCGCAGGTTGTGGGTATGGAGATACCCATAGGTAAACGTTGTATCACCCAAATACTTAGTCCATATGAATGCATTCCTTTTAAAATTTTTGTTTACTTAAATTAAATATGCATTCACCTTATATGAAAACAGTGTGCGGGTTGTGTAATATGATTGTTACATGAACCTTGATTTGAACTTGTGTGGACGTCGACATGGTTGAGGACCATGTGCAGCGAAACCGTCACACTTAAAGTGTCATTTCTAAACATCCCTAGTCGCGGATCAGCTTGCTTAAGAGAGAAGCATTTCTATTATTGGATAGACTGAACGCGTACACTAGTACGTTTGCCGAGGAGATGATTATGTTTTGCTAATCATGGGACAAAGGAGTTTGTCGAATCGGGAACGTAGATATATGTTAGGTTACATGTATTGGATATGACCGAAGCCGCGAGACCATGACATGGTTTAGTCATTATAGATGGACTTGCGACGGATGGGGTTTTAGATTCTTCATACTTGAGGGGATCATTGATTGCGTTACGTGCGTAACACAATGCTTTGATATGATCTTACGCTCACCGTAACAGGGAGTTAAAAGGGTCATCATTGGGTATTGTCCGAAACACGGAATTCAATGTGAGTCTCCAAGATAGGAATTGTTTATTCCGAAAGGAAGAGATATCTCTTAGGCGCCGCTCGATGAGTCGATTAACGAAATCCGTGGCCACGGTCAATGATATTAATGGTTAATATCGATTGAAATTTGTTAACTCAACTCGGAATCGGGGAATAAGTATAGTTAATCAAATTATAAGGATGACTATTACCGTGCCTTTTGATTAACGGATATCGTAAACAAGAGAACTAGTAACCGCTATTCGAGATAGGCACAATGATCACAATCATTATTCGTTTAACATGGGTAGCTATGATGGAGTGACTAGATCCCGCTCATGAGCTTGTAGGCATTGGAAACAACCTACTGCCATCGTTAAGTCGAACCTACATGGTCACACAACGAGTCGTACTAAGTCGGGCTTGATCATAAAATTGTCACATTGGATGTGCATAGCTTGGTATTTGATACGCGAGCTATATTCTCTAAAATCGTGTGTATTGGATATGCATGAGTACCTTTTAGGTAGATCTGAAATTGAGTGGGAGACTGAAGGAAATACAGTTTCAGGATCAACCGTAAAAGTGTACACAAGGATAAACGAATGTAGTCGTACATTCGTGGCCATACCTTTCAGTGGGAAAATCCAATTAGAATGGTTCAAATTGGGTTAGATAGATAATGAGATTATCTACAACCTTCATATAGAAATATATTTCATATGAACGAAGTATAAGTGTCGTTTCTGTGAAATACCGAAAGGGTGCAACAGTATGACATACAGTTAGTAAAACAGTCATAACTTTTGCATACGAACTCCAATTGGGCTGGGCCAAATTGGGTTGTGTAGATAATAAGATTATCTACAACTTTCGAGTTGGTTGATTTTCTGTCAGAGAAATTTATCAATTTCGTCTGGACAGAATACTGAACAGGTTCATATAGTTTTCTGTGTGAAAGGATGTATATTGGATATACATGCCTTTTGGCTAATCCTTATCCTATTAGGTATAAATAGGATTTTCTCTCTCATCTTCACTATGGAAATCAGTTGAATCATTCTAAGCAAGTGATTATTCTGCCCAATATACACAAGAAAAAGAGCAAATTCAGATTTGATCTTTAGTGAGTGAAAGGGTGCGAAGAGAGAGAAATCGAGAAAGGAGTTTCTCGAGTAATAGAGAATCGATTAGATCGAGCAAGTTCGCCGGTGCATCGTCTAGGCAGGTGCATCCGCGACCGACGTCTTGCGACTCACGGTGGATACAAGTAGAGGAGCGACAATTGTGGCTCTTGGATTGTGATCGACACAAGGAGTGAGAAGACGGTCAACGAACGGTGAAAGACGCGTGGTATGGGACGCGCGGATTGTCACCAACGTGACAGGAGATAGAAGGCGGCGATCAACCCTTCGTGCGTGATCAATTTCACGCTGGTATAGATCTATCCTTCTATTCGCATCGTACCCTCGAAGTCATGGCGTGATCTCGGGAATCGGGGAATCGGACCGGGCCTTCATTCCGCTGCGCGGGCCCGGGGTCGAGGATATTCCCCAACACAATATACAGAATTTTCATAACGTCCTCAAAAATACTCCTTAATAGAAGACTAATATACACAATTTCTTTTTTTTCAAAAAATTTCTTAAAATTACAAAAAGTGAATTATAAGACCTCAATTAAATGATTTCATTTTCTAAAAAATGTTAAAATTCATGTGTAACATGAGGAAAATACTCAATTTCCATGTTATCCTAAAAACACTCAGTAATAGAAGACTAACACACACAAATTTCTATTTTTTCTTAAAATTTCTCAAAAACACAAAAAGGGAAGTCTAACACCTTAAAAAAAATCAATTATCATATTTTCTGAAAAAATGTCAAAATTGAAGTGTAACACCAGTAAAATACACAATTTTCATGATGTCCTAAAAATACTCCGTACCGTAATAGAAGACCAACACACACAAATTCCTATTTTTTTCAAAAAAATCTTAAAAACACAAAATTGGAAGTCTAACACCTTCAAAAGATCAATTATCATATTTCTTACAAAAATGTCAAAATTGATGGGCAACAAGAGCAAACTACATAATTTTGATGACATCCTTAAAATACACCGTAATAGAAGACTATCACACACGAATTTCAGTTTTTCGAAAAATTTCTTAAAAATAGAAAAAGTGAAGTCTAACAACTCAATTTAATTATTCTATTTTGTAAAAAATGTTAAAATTGATGTGTAACAAGCGCAAAATACTCAATTTTCATGTTAATCCTAAAAAAACTCAGTAATAGAATACTAAAACACACAAATTTCTATTTTTCCATAAAATTTCTAAAAAACACAAAAAGTGAAGTCACCTTCAAAAAAATAAATTATCATATTCTGTAAAAACAATGTCAAAATTGAAGTGTAACACGAACAAAATACACAACTTTATTGATTTCCTCAAAATACTCCGTAATGGAAGACTAACACACAAAAATTTCTCTTTTTCCAAAAAATCTTTAAATTACAAAATAGGAAGTCTAACACATTCAAAAAAATAAATTATCATATTTCCTATAAAAATGTCAAAATTGATGGGTAACAAGAGAAAAATGCATAATTTTCATGACGCCCCCTAAGTACTTCGTAATAGAACACTAACACACACAATTTTTTGTTTTTCCAAAATCTTTTAAAAATACAAAAATGGAAGTCTAAAACCTTAATTAAATTATCCAGTTTTCTAAGAAATGTCAAAATGAATGTATGACATGAGCAAAATACTCAATTTTGATGTTATCCTAAAAAAAACTCAGTAATAGAAGACTAACACATACAAATTTCTATTTTTTATAAAATTTCTAAATAAACACAAAAGTGAAATCTAACACCTCCAAAACAATCAATTATCATATTTAATAAAAAAAAAGTCAAAAATGAAGTGTAACACGATCAAAATACACAATTTTCATGATGTCCTCAAAATACTCCGTAATAGAAGACTAATACACACAAATTCCTTTTTTTTAAAGACTCATAAAAATACCAAATGGGAAGTCTAACACCTTAAAAAAAAAATCAATGACCATATTTCCTATACAAATATCAAAATTGATGGGTAACAAAAACAAAATACACAATTTCATGACGTCCTCAAAATACTCCATAATAGAAGACTAACGTACACAATTTCTTTTTTTTCCAAATATTTATTAAAAATACAAAAAGTGAAGTCTAATACCTCAATTAAATTATCCTAAATTCTGAAAAATGTCAAAATTGATGAGTAACATGAGGATAATACTTTATTTGCATGTTATCCTAAAAAAACTCAGTAATAGAAGACTAACACACACAAATTTCTATTTTTCATAAAATTTCTAAAAAACACAAAAAATGAAGTCTAACACCTTTCAAAAAATATCAATTATCAAATTTCCAGAAAAATGTCAAAATTGAAGTGTGACACGAGCAAGATACACAATTTTCATAATGTCCGAAATATCCTCCGTAATAGAAGACTAACACACACTAATTCCTGTTTTTTTTTCCGAAAAATCTTAAAAATACAAAATGGGAAGTCTAACACCTTCAAAATTTCAATTATCATATTTCCTATAAAAATGTCAAAATTGATGGATAAAAAGAGAAAATACACAATTTTGACGACGTCCTTAAAATACACCGTAATAGAAGATTTACACACACGAATTTATGTTTTTCCAAAAATTTCTTAAAAATACAAACAGTGAAGCCTAACACCTCAATTAAATTATTCTATTTTCTAAAAAATATTAAAATTGGTGTGTAACATGAGAAAAATACTCAATTTTCATGTTATACTAAAAAAACTCAGTAATAGAAGACTAACACACACAAATTTCTATTTTTTTCATAAAATTCTATAAAACACAAAAAGTGAAGTATAACACATTCGAAAAAATAAATTAGAATATTTTCTAAAAAAATGTCAAAATTGAAGTGTAACACGAAAAAAATACACAATTTTCATGATGTCCTCAAAATACTCCGTAATAGAAGACTCACACATATATTTCTTTTTTACAAAAAAAACATAAAAATACTAAAAGGGAAGTCTAACACACCTTCAAAAAAATCCATTATCATATTTCCTAAAAAAATATCAAAATTGATTGATAACAACACCAAAATACACGAGTTTCATGACGTCCTCAAAATTCTCCGTAATAGAAGACTAACACAAACAAATTCTTAAAAATACAAAAAGTGAAGTCTAAGACCTTAAAATAATTATCCTAATTTTTAAAAAATGTTACAATTAATGTGTAACGTGAAAAAAAAAATACTCAATTTTCATGTTATCCTAAAAAAAATCAGTAATAGAACACTAGCACACACAAATTCTTGTTTGTTCAAAAAAATCTTAAAAATACAAAAAAGGAAGTATAACAGTTTTAAAAAAAATCAATTATCATGTTTTCTCAAAAAAAATGTGAAAATTGATGTGTAACATGACCAAAATACACAATTTTCATTATGTACTCGAAATACTCTCTGATAGAAGACTAGCAAATACAAATTCCTGTTATTTTATAAAATTCAAAAATGAAAGACTAAAATCTTCAAAAAAATCAATTATCATATTTCCTAAGAAAATTTCAAAATTGATGGGTAACAAGATCGAAATACAGTACAATTTTCATGACGTCCTCAAAATACTCCGTAATAGAAGATTAACACACATAAATTTCTGTTTTTCCACGAATATGGCGGGTTTTTCTTATTCCAATCTCTTTGTCACGAAGTGTGTTTTATCAGATTTAGCGATATTTGTTGCAGTTTTTCGTTACTTTATCAGTGACCAGTTTGAGTGGATAAAAAATTGAGGGCTTAATTGTAGTTCAGTTGTTTTTGTACTAGTCGGTTTTGATTTTTATTGTTAATTGCATTTTTTATTTATGTTTAATTTCAGTTTTTGACTGGTTATTTAAGACATGCTACCAGTTTGGTTGTCTAAATGAGAGTTAATTGATGATTAACCTATAATTTAGGCCCTTTAGTTTTGTAATTGAAGTTTAATTTTGCATCTTAATCTATATTCTGATTAGTTTACTATCCAATCATATTCTGATTAATTTGTTAATAAAATTAAGTTTTGCATAGGAATACAAGGAGGAAGAATAGAAAGAATCAGTCTCTGTTCGAAGCTCTCATACGATTTAATCATGTATTCTCTCTTGAATCCATTTCAATTCTCATTCGAAGGAACTAACTTATTCTATCCTGATTTAAGCATTGAGTCTTTGTGTTTAAGATTATTAAGAATCATGTATTCTCTCTTTTATTTTCTTAAGCTGGTTGTGTTTAAGATAGTCGTGTGGTGTAATGTGGAGAGAATTTGTTGCCTTAAAACTATGTACAGTTTGGATGGCAAATACACAAAAATGAATACGTGTTGACCCGTCTCAGAGAAAACTAAAAAAAAACTTCAAAAATATTTGGCATAACATACAATTTTTCTGAAGCCAAGCGAGATATATTCTAGTATTAATTAAACCAGTTTATTCATATCACAACCAAGTACACAGAGCCTACGGACAATTTTGCAAAAATAAAAAAACAATCAAGCACACATAATTTATCAAACAATAGCTCTCTTTTTCACATTCATCATGAGCCCATTTTTCATATGGAGAACCATAGAAAACCTTGGCTCCACTACATGCCCTTCCACCACCTCGAAACAGAAGTTATAAATCATTGCCGCCGCAGTGGCCCTTATTTGCATTAACGAAATGTCCTTTCCCAAGCATGTCCTCGGACCGGTATGGAATGAAAGAAATTTGTACGAAGGCTCGTATCTCAATTTTCCACTATCATAGATCCATCTTTCTGGCTTGAACTCCGTACAATCCTTACCCCATATAGTCTCCATTCTGCCCATGGCATACATACATACAAGGATATTCATGTCCATGGTTACCGGCATGCCACTTGGCAGCTTGTCAGGTTTTTGTGAATTTTTTACATTGAAAGGAACAGGTGGGAATAGCCTAAGCGATTCAAGCATCGCGGCCTCTAAGTAAACAACATTAGCTAGTTGTTCAGGTTCGAAGATTACCATACCATCTGAAGTTAAACGTTGAGGAACTGAGCTCAGCTCGCAAAGGATCTTTTCTTCGACATGTGGGTTTTGAGACAAGAGCCAGAACAACCAAGCCATGCCTGAGCTCGTGGTGTCACGACCGGCTATTAGGAGATTAAAAATGGCATCTCGTAATAATTTGTCTGACATTGTAATCTCGCTTTCAGCTATATACGTGGATAAAAAGTCTGAAGATGGGTTCTTTCCGGTCGCCATCTCCCTTCTCCTCATTTCAATTATTTCAGACATGAAAATTTCTATGGTGTGGGATGCTTCTGCCCTAGTTTTTTCTTGTCCAAGGCACAAACACCTCAAAAGCTTCCACCATACGGAAGGTACTGCGAAACGAAAATATACCGAGGTCGTTGCATCATCCATAGCTTTTACAATTGGAAGCATAGGTAAATCTGGAGAAAGGCTGCCTAGGTCAGTACCAAGTACAAAATTAGTTGATATGTCGAAACTTAAACGCAAGAATATATCTTGGAGGTCTACTGTTTGGCCACGCAAAGATACATTAGCAAGGAAAGGGAGAAGGACATTCTCAATTTTATCTCGAGTTATACGAGCATTGAACCTTTTGAAGTTCGGGTTCATTATAAGAGATTGAGCCTTGACACGTTGGAACTTCCATAACTCTCCATCGGCGTTGAAGATGCCCTCACCAGCACTATCAAATATCTCGATGAAGTATTTTCCCTTTGGGTAGTTTTCGAAATTATCCACGAACATGTGTCGAATGTCAACGGGGTTGCTCGTCAACAAATACGCCATGCACGGGCCATGAAATAGGAAACTGCCTCCGGTTGATTGAAGAACGCGAGTCGTATACTCGAGTAAACTGTTGAAGTTTGCTATCAAGCTTGGAATCATACCGACAATTGGCCAGTTTGTAGGAACACATGCGTTTTTTGTGTTCGTTATGCAGTGACGAAAAAATTGATGCACACATAAATATAGGAGGAGGAAAATAAGAGAAGGAATGGAGAAGAAGAGGATCTCTGACAACCCAAGCATATTAAACGTCATTTGGTGAGTGATGATTTGAAAACAATTTTTGTTGTAATTGCTGATAACAAAAACGAGGTTCAAAACTATATATATAGAGCAAGCATGACGTATGACGTATGAGTATGATGAACTCGTATTGCTACATTATTTTCTAATATTTTCGAGGAAAATGTTCAACTTCCCCCACCTTTCCCCTAGCACTCTTGATGTGCTGGCAGTATTATGTGCTGGCACTCAGGGGTGTTAATCCATAACACCATTTTTTTTGGGGTGTTAATCTATAACACCGTCGACTTTGGGGGTGTTAATCCATAACACCGTGACAGATTCTGATTGGTTGGATCATTTACACAACTTTAATGCAACCAATAAGAAGCTGACACGTGGCATTCGTGGGTAAATTGCGGTTCGTATTATTACTCCCGCTGGTTTTGGGGGTGTTAGTCCATAACACCATTGACTTTGGGGGATGTTAATCCATAAAAACAATTTTGGTGTTATGGATTAACACCCCAAAATTGTTTTATGGATTAACATCCCCCAAAGTCAATGGTGTTATGGATTAACACCCCAAAGCCAGCGGAGTAATAATACGAACCGCAATTTACCACGAATGCCACGTGGCAGCTTCCTATTTGTTGCATTAAAGTTGTGTAAATGATCCAACCAATCAGAATCTGCCACGGTATTATGGATTAACACCCCAAAGTCAACGGGGTTATGGATTAACACCCAAAAAAATGGTGTTATGGATTAACACCCCAGAGTGCCAGCACATCAAGCCCTCTGGGGGACAGAAGAGGGGGAAGTACATCATCACTCTATTTTCGAATAGTACATACGTTAAACATTTTTAATAAGACAATAAGACCGACACAAATATTTAACTGAATTAATTATATTTTTTTTATTGAATTAGTTAACTGATTAATTGATCATTTAATTAAATTGACATTAATATATTAAAATACATTGACATGTCAATTAAATGTGCCAATTAATTAATTTTTAATTACAATACTAATCAATGCAACTATTTCTTCTTGTTCACATCATCAAAGGTGTTAGGCGTGAGATTAGGAGCACACCATATTTTACCATATTTGTTCCCTTAAATTAATTTGTATGGACGATCAACATATTGCTTAATAGGCGGTACTTAACATGTTAATTATGATGTGTATGATGTTTGGATGAAATGTAGGAAAGCAAATTGTACTGATTTCCGAAATAATGAAATATTCTCAGAAGTAAATATAGTGACGATAATTCAAGAACTAACATATTTTAAGTAAAGAGCGGTTTTTTTTTTTTTTTTTTTTTTTTTTTACAAAATGACATTATACATCTATTAATGATGATTGGTATTTATTTACTTATCTATTAGTGTTATTATCTTCTAAATTATGCAAAAAAAGTTTCACATATAAAAAATTACAATATTCTTAATTTTTCTCTAACATGAAAAAATCTCTCAAATTGCATATTAGAATTAATTGAAATATGCCAAAATGACATATGTCTCATCATGAAATACCTTGTAATAATAGTAATAATAATAATATGTATTTTCTATAAATTCGAAGATTAAATAGTCATTTTTAAAAAAAAAAATTTAAATCATTGACATCACTAAATAAAAAAGAAAAATAAGAAATGTATGAATAACTTATTGATGTTTTTATATTTGTTATATTTGATTGTTCATAACATTAAAAAATATCTTTTTGCATGATTGGTGAAAAATAATAACATTAATATATAAATGTAATAAATAATGGGTATAACCATCATTTGTACGGATACTTTTCAAATCGCTTCTAAATTAGTCATGCTAGATCTTGCAATAACATCACTCCAAATATATTTTTCATCAAAAAATAGTATACTTTGCTTGAACCACCCGTATTCTCGCTTCTTTTAACCATTTTTTGGTTTTAACGAAAAAAACCTCTAAATCCTTCCACGGTCGACGGTACGTCAATACACACTCAATATTCTATTAGCTAATTCACGAAAACATTTTATTAACTGATGTACCCAAATGTTTATGAGAAATTATATCCCACCACATTCCCTATATCCTAATTAACACGATTAATTAATTGATAACTAACAAAATATTTTCAATTAACAGTTAACTAATATATTATTTAATTGTTAATCGAACTTCTCTTATTAATATTTTTACCACAAAAAGACATGAATCATTCATTATTATTTCATGGTCAAAACTTCTATTTTAATGTAAATTTCTCAATCAATACTCGATAAATCTAGTCATGAGTGTTTCACGTATCTTTTGATAACATCCACATTGTCACCAAAATAGATATGCATTATTGATTGTTATTTCATTGTCTTAAAGTTCTAATTGTTTTAGCTCACTTATTGAATACTAAATTAGTCATTGCTCGTTCTTGATTCCAGTTTCTTCCACAACATTAATCACTTGCATGTGACGTGAAAGCATTGCTTCGGTGAAACTCGGTGGTTCAATATTTATGAGAAAATGACGCATCCCTCCTTCTAAATTTATGAGAAAATGACGCATCCCTCCTTCTAAATTTATCTGCACAAACTTATCGCGGATAATTAGTGAAATTAAAAAAATAAAGCAAAAAACTTATACAAAAATAAAATTTATTATGTATTGAATCATATTTATTTATTTTATTTTTGGTTGAACGAAAAATGTTTTATGCATTAATTAATGTCAATGTGACTTGAACTTACAATTTCTAACAATATAATTTTTTTGTGTTTCATATTCAACCAACCCGAATATAAGTTTGTTGATTTATATCCATTTACTCATTTGATACATAATTAATACATATTCATGTATTCAATCGAATTTATTTATTTATTGATCACTTGCATGTCACTTTTAATAGTAAGGAAATTTCGTATCACCTCATTTTTCCCATCATATATATGTTCAATACGTACAAAACATCTTAGGACTTGTTTGGGTGAATAGGAAAATGATAGATATTTTACAACGAGAGAAATACCGGACTAGAAATTAGTAGAAAAGTTTGTTTACAAAGTGAGACAAAACGAAAACTGATATTTTCTTTTATCTTTTTTTAGCCGTTTGTTAGGATCGTACCGCAAAGAACAACACACACGAACACACAAAAATTTAGGTGGAAACTCCGAAGGAAAAAAATAACGACAGCCAGCGCTCAAATTATTTTATTATATTAGAGAAAGAGATAATGCCATTGATAATATTTGTTGGAATGAATAAAACTCTAGCATAACCCCTGTATTTAGAGCTAAACCCCTACACAATACAATGAAATAATACAATAAAATAATCATTATCTTAATTATTATTTAATAATAACAATAATAATATATGAAAAAATTTCATATTTCCTCAAGGATTTTCTTTTTCCAATTTCTTAATTCATCGGGTTTTAGAAAGTCTCCATACCATAACAATCTCCCACTTGGAGACTTTTGCACCAATCTTTCTCTCCCGTCCCAACTTTCTTGAGTCCAGACGACAGCTCCCACTTGCTCACGGGACCAGCCCCACTGAGACGATGTATAGCCTCAGTTTGTCGGTGGAAACTTCCTTAGTTAACATATCGGCAGAATTCTTGGCACCTTCGATCTTCTCCAACGACATGACCCCGTCATTCACAAGTTCTCGGAGGTAATGATACTCCAGTTGGATGTGTTTGGTCCTCGAATGCAACACCGAATCTTCGTGAGATATAATGCACTTTAACTGTCGGTGTAAAGTGTCATACATTCTTGATTTTTCCCAATCTCTTTCAGAAAAGTTAAGAGTCATACCATTTCCTTTCCAACTTCCGAGATTGTCACATACTTAGCCTCTGTTGTCGATAGTGACACATACTTCTTTAATCACGACATCCAGCTCACTGTCGTACCTCCCATCGTGAAGACATAACCGAAAGTGTTCTTCCGACTATCAACATCTCCTCCCAGATTTGCATCTACAAATCCCTGCAAATTTGTGTCACTTTTCTTGTAGCACAATGTCATATTTGAGGTGCCCTTCAAATATCTCAAAAGCCACTTAATCGATTTCCAGTGCTCGATGTCGAGGTTCACCATGAATGAGAGGCTGTTTGGAGTGCACTACACTGAAGTGCAAAAAAATAAAATTATAATAATAAATTATCTCCAAAAAAATTACCGTGAATTGTTTCCAAAAAAGAATTTTCATTTTCTTCCATCTGAGGTAACTGTATGTATATTTCCAAAAAGGAGTTTTTAAAGTTACATTCAAAAGTTCAATACTCTCTGGTATTTGGTCAGGGCCGGCTCGGGGTTTTGAAATACCCAAAACCAAATTAAAAATTGGACCCGCAAATTCAACTAAAAAATCTCTTAATTTTTGATTAATTTCTTTCCAATTACTAGGATCATCATGATCAATATTTGAGGGTACAATTTGGATCAAATTATTTTCGATATTCTCTTCTTCTTTGTCCATCTCATTCACTTCTCCAATTATTTCATTTTCCTCTTCTTGGTCATTCACTTCTTCGAGTACTTCCTCTTCTTCTAGTTCATCAACCGATTCAATCGGTCTTTTCAACCAAAAATTATCAAAAGCCCCTCGTTGAGAATTAATAAAATCATCCACTTTTTGTTTATTTTTTCTCTTTTGAGAACCGGAGATAGGCATGATATACCTAATTACAAAATAATATCAACATAATTTAACTAATTTCAATACAATCAATTTTAACCATATCAATTCTACAACAATTTACAATTCAACCAATTCAACAGAATTTACAATTCAACAATCAACAGAATTTACAACAATTCAACAATCAACAATCAGTAACCGATTCAACAAAATTTACAACAATCAATTTACAATTTAACCCTAGATTGAAATCGTAACTCGATTTACAGTTTACAATTTAACAGTTTACATAAATTCAACAATTTACAATTTAACAGAAACTCAAATTCAACACCCTAGATCGACGAAACTCACAGAAATTGGAAGAAAGCTGCCGAAAATTGGAAGAAACCCTAGATCGAAGAAACTCAAAACCCTCGAATCATCGCCAGAAGAGAGAGAGAGAGAGTCGTCTCGTCGCCACTGCCAGTCGCCAGAAAATCTCAAAACCCAAGATCGAAATCGTCGCCGGCGAGAGAGAATCGTCCCCACAAAAACCCTCAAAATCCTAACCCTAGATCGAAATCGCCTTCAGCCATGAATCGTCGCCAGAGAGAGAGAGAGAGAGAGAGGGGGGGAGAAAAGAAGGGTCGGGTCGGGTCTGGATGTGGGTATCGGGGTATAGATGAGCGGGTTTGGGTCTGGATGCGGTTTTGGATTTTGGTTTGGATCCGAATGTTATGTATATAACATGTACTAAAAATATAATTTGGACCCCCCAAAAATTTGGACCCGAGCCAATGCTTCTTGGGCTTTACGCATGGGCCGGGCCTTCTGGTATCTGGTCTCTGACTTGATATGTATGATTTAAAAGTTCCTCTAAAATAAAACTAATATTAATATTAATTATATTAACAAGTTAAGAAAATTAAATATTTAAATACAATACTTAATCATTTTTAACATAAAATCACATAATGCAATTTCATAATCCAATATTAAAAATAACAAAATTAGAACAAATATAAATACCAATTTTAAATAACATTCATTAAAATCGAAGGGTCTTCACGTTCGAAAAAATGCTCGAATCTTTTTAAGAAATTCATCCTTATCAATAAATTCCAAGCTAATTAATACTCTTTTTCATTCTCTTCTTCATTCATGTTTTTTGGATCGGTATAATTCATATCGCAAAAAAAAACATGCAAAGAATTTATTCAATTTAACTACGCCAAATTATATTTTGTTAACCAAGCGTAACAAGAAAAAACAAAATAGGCATCACAATAACAAGAAATAAACTTTATCTCGTAGAATATAAAATTTATGTTGTTGCAGTTGATTTTCTCAAGTATATGTAAAGTTTGATAGGAGAAATATTTGCTAAAAGATAAATATTAAATATCAAAAGAGAAAGAGAGAAAGGAAAATAATTGGAAACACTACATAAACTAACATATTTATTTGGATAAATATTTGTATGCATTTAAAGAGTAGGGATAAAATTGTCAAAATCTTATTTTTTTTAGATTGCGTTCAATCCCCAGAATAAGCTCTGAAAGTATCACACCCCTATATTAAGGGGAGTTCTATGATCAGCTTTTTATTGATAGGTCTTTTTTTTTTAAAAAAAAAATTTCAAATATTTGTGAACAAGTGAATTTTTTTGTCAGATTCAAACATACTGTTTTCAACTCAAATTATCCCAATTAGTTGAGAAAATCCCAATTAGTTGGAAAACTCAAATTATCCCAATTAGTTGGAAAACTTAAATTATCCTTTTTAAAAGTAACTATCACAAACTTCCCGTCTAATTATATTTTCAATTTTGTTTGTAGAACTCTTTTTAGAGAAAAAAAAAATAACAAAACTGGCAAGAATTAAGTTTCGATAAGCCGGAGAATATATGAATTCAGAAACCTAACAACGACTAGTTGCAGTATATTCAAAATGATACAAAATTATGTCCCCTTAATAATTAATTTTCATTGTAAATGTCATTATTTTAAGAGGTTAGATATGGAGCCCCACATATTCTTGATGTATATCATGGATGCGTCAATCGATGTTGCTTTAATGAGTTGTTTGGATTGATTAATCCTCAAATCAAGATTTAATTTAATTGATTCAATTAAAAAGAATAATCAATCTAATAAAACATCATCGATTGACGCATCAAAGATGTTTTATTGAGTTTGAGGGGCAAATTATATTTTCCCTTATTTTAACTATGAAATTTCAAGGAAGACAACCGTCGACCAATTCAAAAAGATAAAAATATTTGTTTTTTGTACATATAATATATATACGATTTTATATACTTTGAAATGCAGAATATGGGCAGCACGTATTGAATATACATTAGTTAATTAAAGTTTGACCTGCAAAACTAATGAAATATAGTCTTGATGGGTAGTGTAACAATTAATTTATATTTATATATACTTTGAAATGTAGATCTAGATTGGGGCAGCAGTATAAATTAGTTTGAGCTACATTAATATGTAAATTTATCAATTTTTGTTTGTTTTTATTTTCGGGCATTTGAGAGAGATGTAACCACTGGCCACAGAAAATACGAACTCAATTTGATCATGTCAACGTTTCGTTTTGTTTGCTTCCGAGGAAAATCGTGAAGGCTACTCTTCTTAATTCATAATTCATAATTGATGTGAACTTACATTTTTATTTATTAAAAACATTGTGCCATAGTGCTATATATTTGCCTACAATAACCGATCCAACTGAGAGACTTTCTCTATCTTCCAAATCAATTGCTTCTAGCCGGAAACGAGTGATTCGATATCAGGTTGTAAGATGGCAGAAAAGAATGTCGTGTTTGTGGCATTGACAGGCTACGATGGACAAGGAGTTCTTGAATGGGTATTTGATCATTTTGAGAATGGCGAAACTAAGCTGATGTTTACATACCTTGCTACAGGTATGTATTTCAATAACATTGTTGGTTCTGTTTCGTAACATCTATAAAATGAACGTCTTGATTTAATAAATAGCCTACGGGTTTGTAAAAAAAAACTGTAATATAAACATCTTGATTGTGGTCTGACGACAACAACAAGTACACCTACAAATTACATTACCGGAATAGCCACCAGAAACGAATTATACGGGTCCGAGCAAACTAAGTATTATTCGGGGAGTGCTATGATAGACCAATTTTCTTATCATGGACCCATTTTTTTAAAAAACAAATTCGAATATTTGTGAAATAATGATATTTTTTGTAAGATTCTAGTGTATATTTATCATTTAATGTTATTCAAAACATAAATTTTGTAGAATTAATTAATAAATAGCTAAAATTCTTAAAATAATTTTTTGAAAATGGGTCCATGATAAGAAAATGGGTCTATCATAGCACTCCCCTATTTATTCACATTTTTATTTTTATTTTAAACTAAATTTGGTTCAAATTTTTTTTTTATACCACGATATCTTTTGAGCATTCTTGTAAGACTTATATTCATGTAATATATTACTATTCACTAGGTTCGCGTAAAACAAAATCAATTCAAATACTTATTATTTCATTTTAGATCAATCAAATTTTAATACAATGAACAATGAAGAGTTTACATTTAAAACACCAATAAATTAATATATAATTTTATAAAACCTTAATTTCAATATATTAATTTTAAAAATAGATCAAATATATTTGTTTGAATTTTCTTTTTATTTGGACATATATATTTGCATAATTCAAACATACAGTCTTCCCTAATTTCAATATGCAAATATGTTATGAACAAAAAATAATTCAAATAAAATTGGCATATTGACATAATAGAATTTTAAATATTATTTTTAAAAAAAATTATAATTATAGGAATATCATATACATTGTATGGTTAATGATGTGTTACTATATTTTGTTTCATTATTGGTATTGCATGTAATATTGTAAACAACATTTATATAACATTTACATTGTATTGTAATATTGTAAACAACATTTATATAACATTTGTTGTTTTTCGTATAATTATGCCTGGAATAATAATATAGGTGCTACTAAATTATGGGTCATTATTTGAAGGTGTAAATTTCTCTTTTGGCTCATGAACAGGTTCGTACTTGAGGAGAGAGTTCCCCAACGATGTTCAAAGCAAGTACCTTCCATTATGCAAAAAGAATAAGGTATTTGAATTTAATAATTCTGTGAGCACCAAAGTATTTGAATTTAATTAAGAAAACATTAATAATTCTTCATTTGAAATTTATTCAGTTTGAAGCGGACATTCTGATGACCTCAGAAGAAAGTGAAGAAACAGAAATTATTCTCGAGCTAATCACAGAACATGGAATGACAAAATTAGTTACCTGCGATTCTTTTTTAAGGTACTAATAAAATATATAGATGATTATTTTCGAGAAATCTGGGGGTAAACTAAAATTTCCCAGTTAAAATCGAATTAAGTTATTGTTAAACTTGATTGTAAACAATTATTTCACATTGCAGCCAAGTTTTTAATGCTTTTGCTTCCACTGAAAATATTTCATGCAAGATGTGGTGTATTAGTGACGGAGAACTCATGTGGGTTAGGTAAATGCATAACCAATTTATCTTCCAAATTAGTTATTCTTTTATTAGGTAATAGATAGGTCAACACATTTTATTTCTGCATCTATGAGTACACGAAGTTACCAAATAATGGTTGCAACTAATGTGGTAGTGATGCGTGACTCATGTATGATTTACATATTTACTATTTGTTAAATTTAAAATTAAATATTGACCCGTCTTAAAATTAAAATATTAGATTTACCCTTTCAAAAATCTAAAATATCATATTTATCCGAAAATTAAAAAGCATCCAATTTCTCCGTTAAATTTAACAATCAACATTTAAAATTACTACTTTACCTTTTGCATATTTACACTTTGTAAAATATCATATTTAAAAGACTCCTTATCTTTCGATTCATATTTCTTCATCAAAAAAATGAATCTATCATAAAACTCCCCAAGAATCAAAACATATTTTTCAATACTCGCGTAATTACGTGAAATTTTTAATTTGGACCCCATAATTTTTCGAACCCCTCACCCAGGCCTTTTTGGAATATGTTTGGAGCCGATCATATAAAGAGTAATGATAGATACACATAAACCGACAACAAACTTGACACAAATATATAATTTTTTGCAATGGATTTAATTTAGATTATGTAGATAGGCTTAAAATATTTTTTTATTATGTTTCGAGTTTTTCTTCATGGAAATAAAAAAATTTACGGCCTTGTACGGTTGTGAAAATTTGTTATTTGTGTTGTAAGATAGAAAAATGCAAATGATACAAAATTTATTCTACAACATATCTAAATGATATATATCACATCTATACGGTTGAAATTTAATTTTGATATATATTTTGAGAATTAAGTGTTGTTGGCCAATGTTTGCCAAGTGAGGGTGTTGGTCATTGAGTCTAACTCATATATATATATATATATATATATATATATATATATATATATATATATCAGTGTTTTAAATTGCGGCGCAATTGCGGAAATTGCGGCCCGAAATTTAGAATCGCAATTTCGCAATAACATATAGCGGTATATTGCGTTTTCGGAAAATTGCGGCCATTGCGGCGCAATTGCGGGAAAATTGCGGGAAAATTGCGGTAATTGCGGGTACAAATTGCGGGATAATATTCAAATCGTTGTAATTTTCAAATCCTTCCATCAAATTACACGAAATTTATATTGAAATCGCTCGTCTCGACGAGAGGAACGCAATGATGGGCTTGAATTTGTGAAATTTTGTCTTTTACCCTGAATTAAACACGAAACACACGTTAAATTAATTTCGTCGAGAATTATTTAATATAAACATTATAACATAATTTTTGAGATTATTTAATACTTAGTTTCCATGTTTTATTATCAAAATATTTGATAAAATATACTCATAACATACATAACTTCTAAAATATGTCATTTTCATCTATAAATATATGGCTTTCATAATTTTCATTGTATTTCATTGATGTTTCGATTTAAAATTTGAGTTATAGTGTTTTGATATTTTTGGATGTCGACAAAAAATTCTTCAAGAAAATACAAATCCAAAGATCCCGTATAATTGCCATTTTAATGAAAATTTTATGATCAACTTTTATTTATACTGAAAATGTTCCTGGACAATCAACTTTTTTATCCTTTTTAGAAGAAAATATTGTGAAAAATATATTTAAACAAACTATTATTTTTACATAATTTAATATCGCAACAACTGTCTGCAATAAGTTCATTGCGCCGCAATTGCGCCCGCAAACGCAATCCGCTGCAAAAAAGACCCGACCGCAATGGACCGCAATATCGCAATTTAAAACATTGATATATATATATATGATCAATGACCAACACTCTTGTTTGGCCAACGTCGGCCAACACCACTTATTTCACTAAATCTAAACATGAGAATCGAATTTTAACCGTATATATATGATTTATATTATTTGAGAATGTTGTAGATTCAATTTCATTAAAAATAAAAATTCCTATCATATTTATCATAATACTTAAAATAAATTAACGGTCGAAAATAATTACAACATGAATCATCATTAAATAAATTTTGAAATTCGATTTTTTTGGTTTGGATGTATTTTAAATCATATAGATAGGCTAAGGATGAATTTTTACTAGGTTTCGAATTTCTCTTCATGAAAATCTATAAATTTACCGAAATGGACGGTTGTGAAAATATGTTATCGATTTTGTTAGATACAAAAATCAAAATTGTACAAAATTTATTCTACATCATATCTAAATGATATAAAACATATCTATACGGTTAAAATTCGATTATAATATTTAGATTTATTGAAATAAGTAGTGTTGGCCGATGTTGGCCAAACAAGAATGTTTTAAATTGCGATATTGCGGTCCATTGCGGTCGGGTCTTTTTTGCAGCGGATTACGTTTGCGGACGCAATTGCGGCGCAATGAACTTATTGCGGACAGTCGTTGCGATATTAAATTATGTAAAAATAATAGTTTGTTTAAATATATTTTTCACAATATTTTCTTCTAAAAAGGATAAAAAGTTGATTGTCCAGGAACATTTTCAGTATAAATAAAAGTTGATCATAAAATTTTCATTAAAATGGCAATTATACGGGATCTTTAAATCGAAACATCAATGAAATACAATGAAAATTATGAAAGTCATATATTTATAGATGAAAATGACATATTTTAGAAGTTATGTATGTTATGAGTATATTTTATCAAATATTTTGATAATAAAACATGGAAACTAAGTATTAAATAATCTCAAAAATTATGTTATAATGTTTATATTAAATAATTCTCGACGAAATTAATTTAACGTGTGTTTCGTGTTTAATTCAGGGTAAAAGATAAAATTTCACAAATTCAAGCCCATCATTGCGTTCCTCTCGTCGAGACGAGCGATTTCAATATAAATTTCGTGTAATTTGATGGAAGGATTTGAAAATTACAACGATTTGAATATTATCCCGCAATTTGTACCCGCAATTACCGCAATTTTCCCGCAATTTTCCCGCAATTGCGCCGCAATGGCCGCAATTTTCCGAAAACGCAATATACCGCTATATGTTATTGCGAAATTGCGATTCTAAATTTCGGGCCGCAATTTCCGCAATTGCGCCGCAATTTAAAACACTGATATATATATTATATATATATATATATATATAAAAGATCAATGGTCAACACTCTTGTTTGGCCAACGTCGGCCAACACACTTATTATACTAAATCTAAATATTAAAATAGAATTTCAATCGTATAGATATGTTTTATATCATTTAGAAAAAACACAAATCTCAATGCAAATTCAATGGTGAAAAAACATTAATTACCAAAATGTTGGTACTTAATTAAGTAGTTTAGCCTCCCTCATATATATATATATATATATATATATATATATATATATATATATATATATATATATTCAATTTTCATCGTTACGAAAATAATAATAAATAAGGGACACACATCCAATATTTTTTTAGACATTCAAATTTCTTTACGAACATGTCTTGTCCTGCTCCTTGTAATATGTATCAAAATGGCGTTAATAAAAAAAAATGCATGTATCAGAATGGCAGGTGCATCTAATCGAAAAGTTTTTTTACATTTTCTCCAATAAAAGTAGTGTAGTGACCCTCATTTGGTTTTAAAATGAAAAAAAAAAAATTAATAATTTGAAGCTAATTGTTGTGACTTCCACAGCCCGGGTAAAATTAAGGACAATCTACAAGCGCGTTCTCTCAAAGAAAATATCGGTCTTCTTACGGAGGACAAGGTGTTCATTGCATTGGACCGGAACACCGATGTCGGAATTAACATTATCGACTGGGTATCGGAAAATTATGAAAACGACGAAACTAGGCTTATCATCATTTGCATGAACCCTAGTATGTGTTTTTTTTTTCCATATGTTTTTTTTTCTTTATAAAGTTTGATGGAATTTTTGGTTGGATAATTAAATGCAAATGTGATATCAAACACTAAAATATTTGTGTATGTTGTTCATAGCAAAAGATATATTTTTTTTTAACAAATGGTAAATCTGCAGAGAGTAATTATATTCTTACGAATTACATGAAATTTTATAAAACATTTAAATGATGGTTAAGAGCTATAAGTGATGTCCGAAACTATGGGCATGTTAAGCCCCTCCCAGAAAAAGGCATCCTAATTAAATCGTATTTTTTTGACACATGAATCCAGGTGTTGCGGATCGTTTCGATTATTACCTTGAAAGCTTCTATCTCCCACGATGTAGAAAACTACAGGTAAGATCAATTTGTTTGTACTATGCCCCCTAATTTACCCACACATCATTTCTGATATATATTAATTAACAGAGTATTAGTTAACATGCTGGTTTATACTAATTAACACTAAACACATGTTTACTACTACACATAATAATTGTATGATATATGTTTACTAATATGAAAGTAAATTATCATCAACAATCCAAAATGAACATCGCTTTCTTTTTTTCTTTTGAGGGAGGAGCAAGTTGAACTTGCTGCTCGAATAATTTCATTAAACATAAATGTTTACTTAAGAGGATATGAAAAAAGACTTAATTCCTAATTAGGGTTAGCTAATCATAATTAAGCCACCGTCCATCAACGGAGTACGAAAAGCTGTAGAAAGTATGCGTCAACTGCCAAAGATATTAAAAGAGGAGGAGTCCATCAAGAAAAGAAGAGCCGTCATCGTCATGTCTTCGTGTTGAGACAAGAAGAAAACCGAATCGAAGAGGCAAAAGTCTGGCTTGCCAAGAGAAAGAAAAACCTGGCATGAAGATCGATCACCACCTGTGGTCGCTGTCACCAGAGAGCACGAGAGGAAGAGTAGGCATTGAAGAGAGCCTTGATTCGCCCGTCGTCACCGGCGTTTGAAAAATCCAATCGAGGAGGAGAAGAGAGAAGCCACTGTCTTTGGCATTTGAAAATTCTCATCGAGACAAAGAAGAGCGAAGTTGTCTTCACCAACGTTTGGAAAACCAGTCGATGCAGAGAAGAGAGAAACCGCTGTCACCAATCGGAGTAATGATACTAACCATAATTTTTTCCCCACTTTTTTCCACGAATGGTGACGTGGCACCTTCTGATTGGTTGCATTTTTTATCAAACTTTAATGCAGCCAATCACAAGGTGCCACGTCACCATTCGTGGAAAAAAGTGGGAAAAAAATTATGGTTAGTATCATTACTCCACCAATCGAGGCAGAGAAGAGAAAAGAACCATGACGGATCTCAACAGAGTCCTCAGCTTTCTGTGGCGTAAGGGATTTGAACCGAGTCAGATCTGTACCGGGTTGGAAGGGGAGAGAGAAGGGATACCGGTTACCACTAGAATCTGGCGCCTTTACGGCTGAAGGTGGCTTTGATTGTAGGGAGGTGGGGTGGGGTTGGTTTCGGTTGTAGGGAGGAGGGGCGGAGGTGGAGGTCACAGAAGTAAGGAGGTGAAAGAAAAGGGTGAAGGCAGGGGCCGCCTCCACCCCAGATTCGATTTTCTCTTTTGTTTTTGCTCTTTTTGTTAATCAATGGGTAAAGATCTTTACTTGAACATAGCACATATTGGAAGCAGGTTTTACGAACATATAAATACTTGAGAAATTTATATGCGACATGATCACAGGACAATTTTTGAATTGACATAATATTTTGTATGGATGTGGCGGGCGAAAAAATTAAAAATTATATAATCGTGTACTTATAATAGTTTGTGAGACAATGAACTTACATTTTTCTTTTGTGATTTTATTCAGTTTGAAGCAGAAGTCTTGAAACTAGATGAAGGAACATACACAGACAAAAAACTTTGGGAGCAAATCACCATACATGATATGGAAACATTAATTATCAATTCTTCGTCGATCAGGTATCGAAAAGACCTGCAACCAGTAGACAGTAGTCCAACTCCAACTATTGTTTGTTATTATTTTCTACTAAAATTTTAGGTTTAAAATAAATACAAAGAATATTCGGACATTGTTTCCTAATCATTCTTTCTACTTGCAGTGATGTTATACCATATGCTAAAAATCTGGAAGGTTTGTGCAACATATTTGTTATTCATGGAGAAACAAAAAATCCAATATATTTCAGGTAAGTACAACAATTTAAGTATTTTTTAAATTTTATTAAGAATGATCTGAATTATTGTTATATGTATGTTAACGAATTCATTTGAATCCTCTTTCAAAACAACAAATTCATTTGAATAAGCACTGAGGATAATGTGAAAAGAACTATTGCACCTTACTAATTGTTTCTATTCTTACAGAGATGCAAGACAGATTGAACTTCTACGAAAAGAAAATGATCTCCATGAAGAGAAAATAAAACTACACCTTCTAACAAAGAGAATCGAAAAACTAACTTCAGAGACGCCTCAGTCGACAAACAAATTAGAGAAAATCTTGCAAAAATTACAAGTTGTAAACAAGAGAATACACGATTTACAAGTTGATTCTGAAGGAGTAAAAGACCCGTTTGGTTCAACACAATCGCATAAGACGCTGGTTAGTGATTATCTTTTTAGGGAAACTTTAATCTGAACTCATATTTCAACACAACTGTTGATAAGTTCAAGAAATATCAATGATCAATTTTGTTAAAGGACAGTAATTTGGGGAGTAAATTTAAGGACGAAGTAATTAAATGGAGTAATTTAAGGAAGTAATTTAAGATAATGAGCCTATAAATAGGCAAGAAATATTGAGCAAATTATACATTCGGAATACAAAAGAATACGTTGTAAGAGATTATTAGAATAATAGAGAGAATTGTTATTTGAGTGAAATTTGAAACGTCTATATTCAAATATATATTTGAATCCATAAATCAATAACAATATCCACATATCTTAATCAACACAATTAACACATTCCACATAATTAACATTGTTAATTGAGTAGATCTTATTTGTGTGGTACATGTCAATTAATTATGTGTTCCTCATAAGTCATATCTTATTAAGTTTTTTCTTTCTATTCAATATGTCCTCTTTTTTTTTTCCCAAACAATTCTGTTCACTATAATTTTTTAATTTTTTAAAAAGCTTCGTCACGCAAGATTTTCAAAATGGTCTGATAAATTATTCAATAAACCAAAAATGAATAACTTGATGTTCCCATGCAAGTATGTATTCTCTAAGCAGATAAAAAAAAAATGTTACTTTGGGTTATAGTGCTAAAAATGCTTTGTCATTACAAGAATAACTTGATGTTCCCATGTCACCCGTAATTTATTTTATTATTTATTTATTTATTTATTTTTGGTATTGTTCATTTTATTTGATTTATTGTTCGGATCGGTTTTGCAGGCGAGGGACGACACTGCATCGTATATGCAGAGATACGAGTCGTTTGAGAACCCAACAGGGAGTCGTGGAGGGCGTAGCTCGGGATCGCATGATGCCGAGAACAGGACTTCTTCCAACCCGCAGTTTGGGAAAGCTCTTTACGATTTCACTGCCGGTGGCGACGACGAGGTAATTAATTAATTTTAATATTTAATATGAAATTGGTTGTTGACGTGTAGCTTAAAATTGGGTGACAGTTGAGTTTGGTGGCTGGAGAGGATGTAGAAATTGATTACGAGGTTGATGGTTGGTACTATGTAAGTTCAAATATTTTTTAATTATTATGTAAATTATTTATATAGTAATGTGTAAATTGGTGTTTTGGAAAACAGGTGAAGAAAAAGCGACCTGGAAGGGACGGGAAAATGGCAGGGCTTGTTCCGGTTCTTTATGTCAGCTCGTGATTTAATAGTTTTTTTTTATTGGTTTATTTTGTCTTTTGTGTGGGTGCTTGTTATTTTTTTTTTAGACGATAAATTTACCATGTGAGTTGTTGAGTTATGGCTTCCTTGACTTAACATGTATATAATTTTCTTATGCAGCTGGAAAGAATGAAAAACATGCTTTCAATAGAAGAAGAAAATCGTAGAAAAATAGAGGGTGAGCTCGATGCAATTAAGAGCGCAGCACATAACCAGACGAAACAACATGAGAAAACTAAACTTGAATTATTGGACATGTCCATGCAGGTATGTGTTCTGTCAGGATAAAATGATGTTACTTCAGGTTGTAGTGCTTAACGATTTATGTCTGAACGAGGATATATATAGTGCCCCATTTTCACCAAAACATCCTTATATACTGATTGTGATAAATCATTAACATATTCATTAATATATAATGCAATGTTAATATATAAATTATGTTGATAAATACACATGTTAATTGATTATGTATCGTATATTATTTTAAAAATCCCGTGATATTTGTTATTTTTTCATTACCACAGTTTTCGTACAAATTAACTGACTTGATTTATAAAATCCGATACACCGGATTTTTAAAATCCAGTCCGGGTTAGTTTTTGAATTTTTCTCAAAACCGGATAATCACACCCAAACCGCGTTATAGGAAGAAATGCTCCTTTATTTTTCACAGTATTTATGAATCAATTTTTTTTCTTGGTCAAGTACACCTTACTCTAACGTGTATCTATTATCTCTACTGCAGCTCGAAATAGAAAAGAAAAAGAGTGCAGAGCTAAATGATGAACTTGGGAAACAAAAAAAACTTCTCGAGGAAGAATCACTGCGACATCAACAAAGTGATAGCAATTCACTACATACTTTTAATCAAGTCTCTCTCTCTCTCTCTCTCTCTCTCTCTCTCTCTCTCTCTCTCTCTCTCTCACACACACACACACACACACACATATGCAACATGTCCCCCGAAGCCGAAAGTATGTATTTCTTGAAGATTAAGTTAATTTATTCTAAGATAATTTTTATGTGCAGTTACATGAAGCAAAAAGTTTCCTCGAAACCGAAATAAATTTTTTGAAAAAAGATCTAGAAAAGAAGGGAGCTGAACTAAAAAATAAAGACAAATTGCATTATGAACCTGGTATGGCGAACTTCAGTTATGCGGAATTGAAGGAAGCAACGAATGACTTCGATGACCAATTTATGATTGGAGAAGGTGGATTTGGTAAAGTCTATAGAGGAATTATGCACTGCACAACCGTTGCTATAAAGATTTTGAACAACGAAGGCGGCCAAGGAGAGAAAGAGTTCAATCAAGAGGTAATCATGTTTACCTTAACTGTAAAGTAGTTAAACCGGTCTACATAGCTACCAATTCTTCAACAAATTAAACCATTTACACATGAGTAGTAATTAATTTTGTATAACTTCTCTTTCTCAATTAATTATAGTTTTTCGACATGTATTTTCGTGTTGACTTAAAAAATGAACCTGTGCATGCATGAGACGAAATACAATTAGTTATTTAGTTCAAGAGGATCTGTCTTAAAAAAATTGATAAAATGGTGTTTTCCTCAGGTTAAAACCCTTCAAAAGGTTCGACACCCCAACCTCGTGACACTCATAGGAGCATGTCCTGAAAAGGGAGGACTTGTTTACGAATTCTTGCCTAATGGTAGCCTCCAAGATTGGTTGGGAAATATCGAAGGTCGAAAATCTCTTTCTTGGAAAAGAAGAATTAAAATAGCTTCCGATACGTGCTCGGCTCTCATCTTCCTCCACCATTTTAAACCACATGGAATAGCTCACGGTGATCTTAAACCTGCAAATATCCTCCTTGATTCAAACTTTGAATGCAAACTGAGTGACCTCGGAATTTGTCGTGAATTAAAGCTAACCGATGAGACTGCAACACCCCTCCACCAAACAGAGAGACCGATGGGTACTCGAGGATACATGGACCCAACTTACAATAGTTCCTATGAGATAACTACTCATAATGATGTGTATGCTTTCGGTGTCATATTGCTACAGTTAGTTACTGGGCAAGAAGCGATAAATATAAGAAGGTTGGTTGAGGATGCCGTCGAGAATAAAACTGAGAATGAGGTGTTGGACACCTCGACAGAGTGGCCATTACAAGTGGCTAAGAAAATGATGCAGTTAGGTATGCGTTGCATTCACATGGTGAAAAAGAATCGGCCTGATCTCGCAAATGAAGTATGGGCTGAACTCGAGTCAATGAAGAAATTTGCATCCAGTTCATAACTTGGTAAATCTTTCATGATCAATATTTGTTCTATCTTTTTTCGTAATATAATTCAATCTTTCTATTCGTCAACGAGTTTTGATTTTGCTTCCTTTCTTAAAAGTCGGAAGATTACATAATACACAATAGATTTATTTGGAAAATAATCAGTTTCACATTAATATTTCAAACAAGTTATGTGATTGTGCAATTTAATATCAACAAGCATAATATTTAATTGGTGATTATGCTAAATAATTACTATCATCACAATTACTCATGTTACTGATTTTTGTCTTTTTTTTCAGTATGTGAAGAAGCTGTTCTGTTTTATGCATATGTGATGTGCGTTATCTCGGAACATTTTACCATTGCATTATGATTCGAAAAAAAAGTACATTTTTTATTTCTGTTTTTATTTTTTATGCTTAGAGAATGTAGAAACGATAATTGGAGAATTTTATAGTTCTTTTGCTTTTATGTATGCTATATAGCATGATGTGATTTAAATTGTAACATTATAGTGATTGGAGAAATTGCAATGTTTATGGTTATTTTTCTATATTTGTTTTTACCTGCAGATATTTACTTTTTCAAACAAAGAAAAATCTATTAAATCCTTTTTTGTTAAAAGGAATTTATAAAAAATACTTGGTTTCTAATTCAAAGCTCAAATCAGGAATGAATATTTTCAATTTTTAATATGAATTCGGGAATTTACCTCATAGATAGCGAGATCCGAGTTTGGAAACCCTAATTTGAGAGGAATTGAAGCAGTGTGACAGATTCGCCATTGATCGATCAACCTAGACGAGAGGGAGATAATATGATCGAAATCGTCTTGAAATAGCCATTTTAATGAAAATTGGGAACTGAAACCCGGGATGAATTCAAAAAGGCCTCTGGTGGCGTGGAGGAATGTAAAAAAGGACCGAAATTTAAATAAAAAAGGACCAAAATGTTAATAAAAAGTACCAAAGTGTGAACTAAAACTGAAAAGGACCAAGATATAAATAAAAAGGACTATAATGTAAATTCAAAAATGTAAAAAAGGACCGACATGTAAATAAAAGAGGATCAAGATGTAAATATAAAGGACCAAAATGTAAGTTTTTAAACATAAAAGGACCAAAATGTAAATAAAAAGATCTAAAATGTAATTTTTTCAACAAAAAAGGACCAAAATATAAATTAAATTTTTTTTTTACAAAGAGGCTCTTGGACCAAAATGTAAGTTTTTAAACTTGAAAGGATCAAAATGTAAATAAAAAGGACCAAAATATAATTTTTAAAGGACCAAAATGTAATTTTTATACTAAAAAAGACCAAAATGTAAATAAAAAAAGATCAAAATATAAATTAATTTTTTTTTTTGCATAGAAGCCTCTGGTGACGTGGAAGCACAAATTTCTTCCAATTCTTCTTACTTGAATTGATTAGCTGAATACAGCACAATATAGACATGGACACCACTCTTTTATACATAAGAAGAATAAGTTCTTATACTAAACATGGACACCACTCTTTTATTATTTGAATTGATTAGCTGAATACAGCACAATATAGGTTTTAATTAGTCGTACCCTTCTGTATTGGATTGGCATTCTCTTCCTTAATGAAATATGTTAGTAGACTTTTTACATTGAACAATTATTTTTTTATATTCAACAACTATTATTGACAAGGACATAATTGATTTATCATGCATCCAAAACATTGTTATTTGACAATTTTTAATTTTTAATTATATTTTCAGTTTCTAACTTGAAAAGAAAAATTAATACTTTTAGATTTCTTAGTAGAAACCTTCTTTAAACAAAATTAAAAAAAAAAGGAAAGGGAAGACAATTAAGTTTCAATAAGCCGGAGACTATATAAATTAAGCCATTTAATATTTGAATACAACCTTAGGGACTCTTTGGATAGTGGCATTAGACATTACTTAATTTGTGCGGAAAATTTGCGCATAAATAAAACACTAGTATAAACATTACTTAATATTTGAATACAACGACTTATAATAAAACACTAGTATTTATATATTTTTTCTACAACAAAAAACACAAAATGTATAAATAATAGTAAACAAGGTATAAACATCACTGATCTTCATGCACGCTAAAAAAGATAAATAAGAACAACATTTGCATTTATAGTATAAAAATAGTATAAATATGAAGCTAAAAGATATATGACGGCCTGACGTTCATTAAAAGCGAAGTGCATAATTTTTTCTCTAAAATATTTATTCTTGATTGGAAATATAACAATTATATAGAAATAAAATTAAGCAAACTATTAATTAGACCGAGTAATTTGGATGAGTGCGATTCCCAGTGGCCACATCATTCATATAGCGGATGATCCTAGTGAATAATGTAATTTAGGGCCCGTTTGGCAAGCGGAATTAGTAGGGCGGAATTAGATTATAAGGTGGAGGAGTAGAAGGTTCCGGAATTAGTAATTTCACAGTTTGTTTGGATGTCCGAATTATAAGATGCTGGAAAGTATAATTATTTGTTTGGTTGTTTAAAAAATTCTAGAATTTTGAAAATTTATTATTATTATACTATTAAAAATCATAAAGTACTTATATAATAATAATAAACGATTATATTATATTATTATGTCCATATAATTAATATAACAGTATATAATTATATTTATAATATAATAATATTATAATAATATTAAATGTACTGTTAAAGTATTATAATATTATATTTTATCCATATAATATGATCATATTCTCTATAGTCATAATTATAAATATAATATTATATTAATTATATATAATATAATTACTATTTATAACATTTAATATATATTATTATAATAATATGTAATATTATATTAATTACACGGAAATACAAAATAGTAATATCATTGTATTTTATCCATGTAATATTATTATTTATAATAATATATAGCATATTATATTAATTATATAAATATAATATAATTTTTATGTATAATAGTTATTATACTATTATAATAATATGTAATATTATATTCATTCTATAGATTTCATACATACAACATAATTATTCTTTGATTATAATTTATTGTTCCGCCTTATATATTAATAATATTACAATATAATTACTATTTATTCTTATAATAATATATATAATATTATATTAGTTATACTATTTATTTATTGTTCCGCCTTATATTAATAATATTGCAATATTATACGAATATAATAATTATAATATGATTATTTTAATATTATAATATTATTAAAATATTATTGTTATATTATTATAATTAATATTATTATTATTATATTATTATTTATTATTTATTATTATATTATGATAATTTAATAATAATTATTATACAATATTGTATGATTATTATTATCTTAAATCATTTAATAATTATTATTATATTAATTATGAAAATAATAATAATAATAATAATAATAATTATTATTATTATTATTATTATTATTATTATTATAACTCCATTATGTGTTTTCCTCCACCTTGGCATTCTTCAAATTTTTGGAATTATAATTTGAAGAACTTGTGTGAAGAAGGAAATCCAAGAATAATATAATTCCACTATATTTTCTTTGCCAAACAAAGAATTAGATGGAGTGAAAGTATATAATCGAATTCCTTGTTGCGAAAACTATCTATTCAGTTTAGAAAACTAAAACTATAATATTATTTTAATAGTAGCAAGAGTAATATTTGTTTTATCCAACGTTGTAATTAAACCAACTTTCGTATATATATTTTTTTAACTTTAGTTAATAGTTGTATTAATTATTTATCAAATAAGAGGTACTTTATTTTTTTCTTAATATGGGCATTGAATTAACATGAATAATTGAAGGGAAATTTTAGTTATCTCTTTATATTAAATAACTTGAATAATTGATATTTTGACTAATATGCTGCGCATAACTAGTCTCATCTTCAAAAATTGATCCATTTTTGTTTGGCTTTTTTTCTAAAAAAAAATAAAAAAAAGGCATACACTTGTGTAAAAAATTTCCCAACCTTAGGAGGAATGGTGTGACCACTGGCCACGGAAAATCCGAACTGAATTTGATCAAGTCAACCTTTCATTTCGTTTGCTTCCAAGGAAAAAAAAATAATGAAATTTGAAAATCGTGAGCGATACTCTTCTTAATTCATAATTCATAATCGATGTGGCCTTACTTTCTTATTTATTAAAAAATATTTATTGGTATTACGGAGAGAGACCCATAGTTCTATATATTTTTGCCTTCTATTATCTTGCAATAACTCATCGAATTAAGAAACTCTCTGCATCTTTGATCTGAAGAAAGACTATCTTGGAATTGCTTCTAGCCAGAAACGAGTGATTTGATACCATACCAGGTTGTACGATGGCAGAAAAGAATGTTGTGTTTGTGACAGTGGATTTCAAGAGCGCAGAAGTTCTTGAATGGGTATTTGATCATTTCGAGATTGGTGAAACTAAGCTGATTCTTACAAGTCTTTACCCTGGTATGTATTTAAAATTTTGAATAACATAGTTGGTTCCGATAAAACGCTTAATTTGCGGTGTGGCGGCAACAATCACACGTGCAGATTACATTACATATTACGGTAAGTGTTATTTGTCATTTTTGTCCCTGATTTAGTACACTCAAAGCAGTTCCATATTTAAGCTCTTTAATTAACTGCATATTTTTCTGTATCCAACCTTGAAACCTTCACATAATTTAAAGATTTCTTTCATGATACCTCCTATTTAATGGTGACATATGTCATTCAATTGTTTGCCTATGATTGGAGGTGTAAAATTGAGTTCAGAGTAAAATTTCTCTTTTGTCTCCAGGTAGCAAAGATAGGACTGAATTCATGGGTGTTGTTCAAAACAAGTACCTTCTGTCATGCAAAAAGAATAAGGTGCGGTCAAATTGTTCTTCTGAAAACATGCCAAAGTTTTTGAATTTACTACATAAAATTATTTAAAAAACTTTCATGTTACCTTATCACACGATATAGCAATTTACTAATTATAAAAAAAATGATTCATAAAATTTCTGAAATAAATGCGAGAAGGGGAGGGGAGGAGAGAAGGCTTTTGAAACGAAATCCAGTAACTTATTCGCTTATATTAAAGAACAACTCTAGTATAACCGTGCAATATGATTCTTTATATGACAATTATTGACAAGAGAGTGATCATTTGTAAACTTGTTTGATAATAATCAATGATTTAAATTGCGGCGCAATTGCGCCGCAATAGCGCAAATCGCAATAAATATTCACAAAACGCAATACCGCAACCTGATATATAGCGCCGTAATATCGCCGCAATATGGCGCAATATGACGCAATATCGGTGATCATATGTAAATTATTGTTCGAGCGCAATAGACCGCTATATCGCAATTTAAAACATTGATAATAATGTTTCAGAACTAAAAATCATTTGCAGTTTGTGGGATTATGTTCGGCAGTTAATCTTCTATTCTTCATTTGAAATTTTATTCAGTTTGAAGCTGACGTGCTGATACCTCAAGGAAATGGACAAACAGAAATCATTTTCAAGTTAATCACAGAACACGGAATGACAAAATTAATTACGTCCTATTATTTGTTCAGGTAATAATAAAATTAAATAATTAATTGTAACTATAATGTGTAGTCAATTAGTCATGGCTTCAACTTGTTTGCAATTAATTCATCTTTCTGAAAAATGAGGCCATTTATGGTAACCCTCAGATATTACCAAAACATCGTCATATACTAATTAGCATGATTAATCAACATACTAGTAAAGTAATTAATAAATAATAATACATAATTAACTTATAAATTACTTTTTGATTGACACAAGTGTGATTAGTCCACATATGAATTATCAATATATATATATATATATATATATATATATATATATATATATATATATATATATATAGGGCTAGGCTCAATTGCCAACATTCTTGTATGGCCAACGCCGGCCAACGGAGCTAATTTATCTAAATCTAAATATCAAAATCAAATTTCAACCGTA
The DNA here is from genome assembly GCA_946800325.1 of Luzula sylvatica. Taxonomy (NCBI): domain Eukaryota; kingdom Viridiplantae; phylum Streptophyta; class Magnoliopsida; order Poales; family Juncaceae; genus Luzula; species Luzula sylvatica. The sequence continues at coordinate 2,963,942 of OX326958.1, read as the reverse complement.
TGGATATGTTCTTTATCACTTATAAATGTTGTACATTTAATTTCATAGAAAATAAAAATTTCTATCATATTCATGATAACACGTAAAATAATTGACGGTCGAAATTTTTTATCACATGATTTATCATAAAATAACTTGCAAAATTCAATTTTTTTTTATGGATTCAATTTAATTTATATAGATTGGATTAGGATCAAATTTCATAATATTTCGAGTTTTCCTTCATGGGAATCGAAAAATTGAACAAAATAAACGGTTGTGAAAATATGTTGTTGTTTTTGTTAGATCAAATTATGAAAATCACACGAAATTTATTCTACAAAGTATTTATATGATATTGATCATATCTATATAGGTGGATTTTGATTTTCAATTATCGATTTAGAGAAATTAGCTCCGTTGGCCGGTGTTGGTCATACAAGTATGTTGGCCATTGAGTCTAGCCATATATATATATATATATATATATATATATATATATGGGCTAGACTCAATGGCCAACATCCTTGTATGACCAACACCGGCCAACGGAGCTAATTTCTCTAAATCGATAATTGAAAATCAAAATCCACCCATATAGATATGATCAATATCATATAAATACTTTGTAGAATAAATTTCGTGTGATTTTCATAATTTGATCTAACAAAAACAACAACATATTTTCACAACCGTTTATTTTGTTCAATTTTTCGATTCCCATGAAGGAAAACTCGAAATATTATGAAATTTGATCCTAATCCAATCTATATAAATTAAATTGAATCCATAAAAAAAAATTGAATTTTGCAAGTTATTTTATGATAAATCATGTGATAAAAAATTTCGACCGTCAATTATTTTACGTGTTATCATGAATATGATAGAAATTTTTATTTTCTATGAAATTAAATGTACAACATTTATAAGTGATAAAGAACATATCCATACGGTTGAAATTTGATTTTGATATTTAGATTTAGATAAATTAGCTCCGTTGGCCGGCGTTGGCCATACAAGAATGTTGGCAATTGAGCCTAGCCCATATATATATATATGTGTGTGTGTGTGTGTGTGTGTGAGGATGTTTTGGAGAAATCTGGGCGCACAACAACTTCCCAGTTAAAATCGAATGAAGTTTTTCTTAAACCTGAATTTGTAAAACGATTATTTCAAATTCCAGGGAAGTTGTAAATGCTTTTGCTACGTCGATTCAGAATCATCCGTTAAAGATGTGGGGTGTTAGTGGCCAAGAACTCATCTGCGCTAGGTAAATGCATAGCCGTTTTATCTTCCAAATAAATTAGTTTTTTTTTTCTATTAAATATGTGAATGCGAAAAACTGCTCTGAAGGGGTGCGAAAAACTGCTCCGCCTCCGCCGATCTCCTCTGCCATCTCCTCCGATCGCCCTCTACATCCATCTCTCGTTGATTTCGACAGTGACAGTGACAGTGACAGTATAGACAGTGCACGTTTTTGTGCGATTATCTTGATCTTGTGCGTTTAATCTTGTTTCAGTGCGATTCTCTTCTTCCGATCGTGCAACTCTGATCTTCGTCTAAACTCGTTTCTGATCAAGAACCCCTGTATTTTCGTTTCTGATCTTGTGCGTTTAATTTCGTTTCTAATCAAAAACCCCTCTAATTTCGTTTCTGATCAAGAACCCCTCTAATTTCGTTTCTGATCGTGCAACTCTAATTTCGTTTCTGATCTTGTGCGTTTAATTTCATTTCTGATCAAAGAACCCCTCTAATTTCGTTTCTGATCTTCGTCTAAACTCGAGATAACAAATCCGCTCCATACATAATGTCGGATCTTGTAACGGCAATGTATAATAAACTACTCACTAGGCTTCTATAGACCGATTCGTCGGCATCACCACTACCATCTTCTTTTCATTCACCAAAATCGGTATCATCACTGGATTACAATTCTCCATTTTAAATTTAGCGATAATATTTTGAGCATACTTCATTTGCGAAATAAAAACTCCATCCTCTCTTTGATTAATCTCGATACCCAAAAAATAATGAAGTAATCCCAAATCATTCATCTCATATTTCTTCAACATATCCTCCTTGAATTCCCGCACCATCTTTTCGTCACTACCGGTAATAATTAAATCATTGACATAAAGAAAAACGATAATCATACCGGTTTTGCCTTGCTTGATGTAAATGGTTGGTTCACTCGGACTCCTTTTAAACCCTTTTTCGGTGAAGTACGCATCAATATTACTATACCATACATGAGGTGCTTGTTTCAGCCTATACAAAGCCTTCTTCAATTTGTACACGTTGTTGTCGTCTTCATCAACCACAAATCCTTGCGGTTGCTTCACGTACACCTCCTCTTTCAATACGCCATTTAGAAAAACAGATTTCACATCAAGTTGGTATAATTTCCAACATTTATGCGCGGCTAATGAAATCAACAACCTAATCGTCTCGTGTCTTGCCACCTGCGCAAACGTCTCTTGATAGTCGGTACCGGGTTGTTGAGAGTATTCTTTCGCAACTAGTCTCGTCTTGTATTTTCGAACCGATCCATCCGGATTCGTTTTCTTCTTATAAATTCACTTTAACCCGATTACACCTTTCTCGTTCGGTTTCTCGACTAACTCCCATGTTTATTTTTTCTCGATCATTTTTATTTCTTCTTCCATCGTTTTTCTCCAAACCTCCTCTTGAACCGCTTGCTCAAAACATGTCGGTTCTACGACACAAAAATTGCAATTCATATAAATATCACTTAAGCTTCTCATTCTTATCGGTGTTGGTTTCCGTGTTTAAGAACTCGATGCGATATTTGTCGGAGGAGATCGCAGTATTTCTTCTTCTTCTTCACTTTCATCTTCATCATTATTTTTCTCAACTCGCGGCTCGGATTGCTTTTCTTGTACTACAACAGGGACATCGTCAACTCCTTTTCCTTTGCAATCCCACTTGTCTTTTTCATTAAAAATCACATCGCGGCTCGTTATTAATTTATTTTTTTTCAAATTAAAGAGAATATAACCCTTTGATTGTGAGCTATAACCCACGAAGAAACATTTTTCTCCTTTTTTCTCAAGCTTGTGTCTCATCTCTTTCGGAACATGCGCGTAGCAAATAGATCCAAAAATTCGCAAGTGATTGACCGATGGTTTTCTACCACCAGACCATACTTCAAACAACGTTTTATCTTTCACCGTTTTTGTCGGACATCGATTTAATAAATAAATCGAAGTACTCGCTGTCTCGGCCCAAAAAATAGTCGGAAGACCCTTCTCATTCAACATCGCTCGTGACATCTCAACGATTGTCCGATTCTTCCTTTCGACAACACCATTTTGCTCGGGTGTATACCCAACCGTCAATTGTCTCTCTAATCCGATATCTTCACAAAATTTGTCGAACTCTTTAGAGTTGTATTCGCCACCTCGATCACTCCGTTACTTCTTGATGAAGCATCCGATTTGCCTCTCAACCATCCTTTGAAACTTTTTGAAGATAGAAAACGCATCGGATTTTTGTTTGATGAAATAAATCCAACACATCATTGAGTAATCGTCTATGAAGATAATGAAATATCGGTTACCGCCTTGTGAAGGTGTCTTCACCGGACCACATACATCGGTATGTACTACCACCAATGGTTTTGTCACTCTCCATGCATTTTCTTTCGGAAATGATTCTCGATGTATTTTGCCGAGAGCACACGCCTCACACACAGCATCCTTCTCTTCAATATTCGGTAAACCGTAGACCATATTTTTCTTACTCAAGAACTTCGAACTCCCAAAATTCACATGGCCGAGCCTTTTATGCCACAACCACGACACATCTTCCGCACCGGCTTCCAAAGCAACAAATTTTGATGTTTTTAGAGTAAGAGAAAAATTTCGGTTTTTCTCCATTTTAATATTCGCTATTACTTGACTCCCGTTTTTCGCCTTATCAAAAATTTTGCAACAATCGCCTTCAAAATGGACCGTGTGTCCATTCTCAACCAATTGCCCAACACTCAACAAATTTTGCGCCAACTCCGGAACAAACAACACATCTCGAATGAACATTTGACCTTTCTTCGACTCAATCGCAATCGTTCCTTTTTCCAAGATAATTTGAGTAGTGACCGTCTTGTCGATTTCGCTAAAGACCGATTCGATTCCGGTCATATGGTTGCTACACCCGCTATCGACGCACCACACATCATTTTTCTTCTCAAAGGCCGCTTGACATGCGTAGAAAATATTTTCGTTATCGATTTTCTCTTCGGTATAGTTGGCTTGTCCATTTGTTTTAACTCGGCAATCTTTTTTTATGTGGCCGAACTTCTTGCAATTGTAGCATTGAAGTTTCTCTTTATTCCAACAATCTTTTTCGGCGTGAGTCGAACTTTTGCACACACCGCATCATCTCTCTTGGTTATTTTGGTAATTGCTTCTACCTCCTCCTCTTCCAAATCTTCCTCGACCTTGACCTCTACCGTTTCGACCACCACGAAATGGTTCTTCCTTGAACGTATTTTGGTTTGATGATTCGGTTACGGCAGTTTTTGATTGGAACGCACTCTCCAAAGATTGCTCGGTGTCTCGATTTAATCGTTGTTCGTGCCTCTCTAAAGAACCCATCAAATCGTGCACACTAAGAATCGATAGATCTTTAGTTTCTTCGATAATAAAAGCCATGTTGTTGTATTTTGAAGAAAGGCTAATAAGTATTTTCTTGCAAACCGATTTATCGGTTAATTCTTCGCCAAATCCTTTTATTTGGTTTACCACTTCCAAAATATTGGAGAAAAAATCTTTGAAGGTATCGTTCTCCTTCATCTTCAAATTTTGGAATTCCCTCTTAAGCGTTAAAAGTTTAACAGTTCTCACTTTTTCGTTTTCTTGAAATTCTCGTTGCAAAATCTCTCATGCTTCCTTCGAAGTTTTAGCGTCAATTATCCTCGAAAATAATTTAACCGAAATTACTTGTTGTATCAAGTATAAGGCTTTTGTATCTTTCTTCTTATTTTGTTTCACCGCTTCGGTAGTTTCGGCTTCTTTTGTCGTATTCACTCCCTATTCTACTATTTCCCATAAATCTTGCGTGATCAAAAGAGCCTTCATTTTAATACTCCAATAATCGTAATTTTCGCCATCGAAAATAAGTTGCGAAACTTGTGGGAGTCCGAAAACACCGTCTTGGGCTGTCATGATTTTTTCCTTCTCCAAACTCACTCTCGCAAACAACCGCAAAAACCTTGACTCTAGATACCAATTTGTTGGAATTTAAATAGTGTTGTGGATTTTCTTGGAGACTAATATCAAAAATCAACAAAAAACAACAGTGGAGACAAATAACACGGAGAGGGAGACAGAGAGTCAGCTAAATTCCCTTTTTTTTCTTTTATACACTCAATTCTCGCTACAGTACATGTACAGTAATATTTTATTTATAGAGACTATTATTCATCCCCCATAGACACCCTCCATCTATTCTAGACAATTATATTATGTTTAATAGACACTTATTGATGTTTATAGACACCTCTTAAGTTAATATGCATCTCTCACGTTTTTCACACATAATATTATCCTGCCCCAAAATACAAATAATAATATTATTAAATAAAATATTAAAACATTAATTTTAATACTCTCAACAGACTACTCTCTTACTTTCTATTTATATTTAACTTGTTAGTTTTCTATTAACATAAAATATACAAGAGGCTTAGTTATAACCAAACTAGGCGGTTAACAAAACTATTAAAATAATTATCCAAAACCAATTTGTATTGGTAAACCAACATAAAAAAAAATCAATTCCAAATTGATTTGTGTAGCCTAACCGGCTATCATAATGTTTCTTATCTCAGTGTATTAGTCCACTACTGGGGAAGATTTCTAGATTTTTTTCCAATAAAAGTAGTGGCATGACCCTCATTTGGCCGTAAAAAAAAAAAAAAAATGAACAGAATAATTTGAATCTAATTGTTCTCACTTCCTCAGTTATCCAGGAGAAATGCAGGGCACTTTACAAAATGAAGTTAATCTTAATCAACATTCCATAGGATTAAGTTCTCTGAAAGATACTATCAGTCTTCTTAAGGAGGACAAGGTGTTCATTCCATTGAATGATAACAAAGATGTTGGAATTGGGATTATTGACTGGGTATCGGAAAATTTTGAAAGCTATAAAACTACGATTATCATCATTCACCTGGGTATGTCTTGATTTTTTTTCTTATGTTTTTGTCTTTTTAGAAAGTTCGATTGAATTTTTGGTTGGATAACAACCGTGAGATCAAGCACGTGAACATTTAGCACTTGTTAAAGATGTTTTTTTAAGAAAACACTTGTTAAGCAACATTTAAATGATGGTTAAGAACTACACACACGTTGTCCCGAAACTATGTGCATGTTAAGCTCCTCCCAGAGAATGAATCCTTGATTTGATCCTTACTATATAGAAGAAGGCATACTAATTAAACCTTATCTTTTGCTACATGAATCCAGGAAATGAGGCTAACTTCGATCGTTACGTTGAAACCTACTATCTCCCACAATGTAGAAAACAAAAGGTACCACCAATTTGTTTTTACTATGGTATTGGTCATTGCAACTTACATTTTTCTTGTGTGATATTATTCAGTTTGTAGCAGAGGTCTTGAAACTTCATGAAAACAATTATACAGACAAACTTCGAGAACTAATCACCATACATCATATGAAAACATTAATTATCAATTCTTGGTTGATGAGGTATCGAACAAAACTGTAACCAGTAGTCAAGCTTGAAGCTTCAACTATTGTTTGCTATTATTTTCCCCAAAAATTTTAAGTACAAAATCAATAGGAAGATATTATCCACTCAGACATTGTTTCATAATCATTCTTTCTAATTTCAGAGATGTTGCAGCATATTTTGCTAAAAATATGGATCATTTGTGCAATATATTTGTTATTGATGTAGGCGTTATAAGTAAAAATCTAATCTATTTCAGGTAAGTCAACAATTTAAGTATTTTTTGACTCTTATTAACATTGATCTAACTTATTTTTATATGTATGTTAACTAATTCATTCGAATCATTGGTGCATGTTGTCAGGTGACCTACATGTCCTTTTGTAGACTACAAATGGCAATATTAAACATTGATGATACTTTATGTTACGCGGATATTTCAAAAATACAGAAGTATCCTGAGAATACGTGTATCCGATACGGATACGGGTGCGATACGGCTCGGATACGTCACGTGACGTATTCAAATATTTTAATATTTTTTTCCGGATACAGCAGGATTCGATCGAATATTTTAATATTTATTGAAATATTTATTTTATGATACTTGTATTGTTTGATTGATTTTATTTATCGTCATGATATTTTATTTAAAAATATTATTAATTTATTAATTATTTATTAATTATATATAATATAAATATATTAAAATAATAATTATATAGTCGTATCCTTATCCGTGATTTTTTAAAAATTACCGTATCGTCATACCGTACTGTATCGAATACGATATTCGTATCGGTATCCGTGCAACATAGAGGATACTTGAAGGTAACTATTGCACCACACTAATTATTTCTTTTACAGAGATACAAGAGAGATTGAACTTCTACGGAAAGAAAATGATTTCCACAAAGAGAAAATAAAACTACGCCTTCTTATAGAGGAAACTACGAAACTCATTTCCCAGAGACCGCTGTCAACAAACAAATTAGAGAAGAACTTGCGCGAAATAGAAGTTGTAAATAAGCGAATACACGAGCTCAAGAACAACACGCTGCAAGAGGAGGGGAAGAAAACACCAGAAGAAAGGAATAATACGAAAGAAGAGCATGATAGAATTCAAGAACAGTTGGTTAGTGATTATTCTTTTAAGGAAATTTTAATCTGAACTCATATTTCAGCACAACACCGTCTATATCCTAATTAACGCATTTCACATAATTAACGAACACTTGAATTGTAATTAACATTGTTATTTTTGTGGTACCTGTCAATTAATTATGCATCCCTTGTTAATTACCATACTAATTAACATTGTTATCTTTTCTAGTTTTTTTCACTTACTTGATTTTATATTTCTTGGTTATTAATGAATACTAGTAACAGGGTGATTTGGACTGTAAATTACCCTAATTAGAGGCTGTAATTTTATTTTATATAATATAATAGATGTGGGACTCTCGAGCCCACTCTATTTTTCTCAACAAAAAAAATATAGAGGTGTTGTGTCGAAATCTGACATGTCAATTAATTATGCATCCCTTGTTAATTACCATACTAATTAATGATGAATTTACCATGTGACTTGTTTAGTTATGGCTTTCTTGACTAACATGTATCTAATTCTCTTGTGCAGCTCGAAATAATGAAAAACATGCTTGCAATAGAAGAAGAAAAGCGCAAAAAAGTTGAGCGTGAGCTCGATGCATTAAAGATCGCAGCACATCATGAGTCGGAACGACATGAGAAGGCTAAAATGAACATGTCCATGCAGGTATGTGTTATCTAAGGTCAAAAGTGCTTAACAGATTACCACAACAAAGGAGAAGTATTGCCTCCCAAGTTGCATTTTTTTCACTGAAACATCCTCCATATACTAATTAAGATAATTCATTAACATATTAATTAATCTATGATACAATATATATATATATATATATATATATATATATATATATATATATATATATATATATATATATATATATATATATATATATATATATATATATATATATATATATATATATATATATATATATATATATATATATATTAAGTTGATCAATACATGTTAATTAATTATGTATCATATATTAGTCATGTTAATTGTGAGGTAGATGATGTTACAGTGAATTGTGGTGGAAAAAGTAAAAATGTCATATCTATATTCTCATAATGTTGAATGAATTAGAAATTTGTCCAAAATAAGAGAACATTGTGCAAAATGAGGAACTCACAATGTGATGTGTTGAATGAGGGCTTTCCTTACTAACAAGTATATAATTGTCTTGTTCAGCTCGAAGGAATCACCCGTGATCTTGCTACCGAAAAAGAAAAGACTAAAACATTAGAGGATGAGCTTAACAAAATTAAGAGGGAAGCAAGTGACGAATCAAAACAACACGAGGACACAAAAAATAAATTGTTGGATGTTTCTATGCAAGTAAGAAAATTAACGAATTTCTTTCTTCATATTTCTTCATATGACTCGATTCGGGTGTTATATTCGAGAATAACCCGGTTATGAGACAAACTCAAAAATTAACCAGACCGGATTTTCGGATTTTATAAATCCGGTTAGTTAATTAGTATAAAAATCGTGGTTAAGAAAATTTAACGAACATCCTCGAATTTTTAAAATCCAATAGTTTAACTTTTAACTATTCACCGAATTTTATCAGTTGGTTTAATTTGAGTTTATTATGCCTAATTAATTTAGCTGTCGCTAGAAAAATTCAAAAAAAAAACGGATTTTAAAAATCCGTGCTAAAAGACAAAAGAAAATAGCCGGATTTTATAAATGTACATATTTCATCACTCCCATAACTTTTAGTTTTAAGTGGCCAATGACCGTATAATATGATATATTATAATCTATTTGTAGTATATGATTTGAATTTGAAAATTTGATAAAGCGGACTAAAATATAATATAATTAATATTATATATAACATTAAATAACATCACATAATATATACACACATATCAAAATAAGATTAAAAAAGTACATTATATTAATATTATATAGAAAAAATGTATTATATTACAAAATCATATTAGAAATGTATTATTTAATATTATATTATACAATTTATTTATATTTATATCCATATCTATAGTATTTGTGTTTAATATAATGATCAGATTAAGAAATTAAATTAAATTCATAAATATAAAAGATCAGATTAAATATCTATTATTTTATATTATATTATTTTATATTTATATTTATATTTATACTATAGGATATTATGTTATATTTATATGATATTATTTGTGATATTTAAATATGAAAATTGCATTATATTCATCAATATAAAAAATTAGATTAAATTTGTAGTATTTAATATTATATTCTATAATAATAATAATAATAATAATAATAATAATAATAATAATAATAACTTATATATATATATATATATATATATATATATATATATATATATATATATATATATATATATCAATGATTTAAATTGCGGCGCAATTGCGCCGCAATACCGCAAATCGCAATAAATATTCACAAAACGCAATACCGCAACCTGCTATATATCGCCGCAATATCGCCGCAATATGGCGCAATATGACGCAATATCGGGGATCATGTGTAAATTATTGTTCAAGCGCAATGGACCGCTATATCGCAATTTAAAACATTGATATATATATATATATTGCAAAAATTGAACCATTTATTGATTCGGCCAAAAAAAAAAACAAAAAAAAAAAAGAACCTCCTGATTTTATAAATCCGTGAAGGGCAAAAAAAAACAAATAATTAAAGGGTAGCGCTACCGCAATAACTGACATGACTTAAATAAAAACATTTTTGAATATTTACTATTAAATGACCATTTTACCCCTAGTTATAATTACACGTCTTTCTTAAATCATGCAAAGAATCTTCTATACATGGAAAATACTATTTTCAAAGCATGAAATAGTTTAAAAAATGCAAGACAAAGCCATTAATTGATGATATCAAAACTAGAAAGATCAATCAGCATACAATGTCACGAAAAAGAATGCACCATTTGTATCAAAATATTATTATTACACATCTTCCATTTACATTGTATTAAAATACTTTTATCCATTGTTTCTTTTTGGTAAGTCTCATTAGAAATAATCTTCTCTAATAATTAATAAAACTGTTGTAAAATTAGCAAAAATCTCAAAAGCAACACTCAAGAAATAAGAGAGAAAATATGGGAGAATGGTAAATATTTTGTTTCTCTTTCTTGTTCAATTCATTACAATGGAGGGGACATATATATATAGCCTAAACAATACCATGGGACCCTACACAAAACCATGGATGATACCCACATTATTCAATACCATGGACACAATACCATGGGTGGTGTCATGAAATATATATAATTAGTCTAATACACACAACATCATGTACAATTACACATGTACATATATGTGTTATGATATACAAAATAAATCTAATAATACATTCACATTAATACATACAATATATTTATAACAAAAACAATCTTACACCAAATTTATCCAGATACCCTTGTTCAAATGAATCACTAATAATAAAAAAATAAAAATATTTGTAATCATTCATCCAAATACGAAACATAACATGAATAATAAAAAACGTTGATCCATAACAAAATGAATATTACTAAAAAAACACATAACAAACATATAAAAGTTTTAAAACATATAGATATATTGCATCGTCTTGTATGGATCTCGATCTGAGTATGAAAAAAAACATTAGTAATGTGAGAGATAGAGGAGACCCGGCTGTGGTGCAGAGAAGAGGCGACGAGGATTTTCCGTACTCCTCCCTTTTTCCGGAGAAGAGAAAAGATTTATTTTTTTGAAGGAGATTTGACAATGTGTCGAGACCTCGAATATATTAGATCAAATAAATAAAACGAAACAGAAAATTTGGGAAGAATATATAAGACAATATTCTTATTTTTTTTAAGAGAATCCTAAACCAAGAATCGTGACCATTATAGATTTTTTTTTTATATTGATGCCGACGGGATTCGAACCCACAACTTCTACAACATTAGGGTTTATTGTGCTGAGCATTCAACCATCTAGGCTATGGGAGCATTGGCAAGAGAAATTTTTTAGAAGAGGCGCTATTGCAAAGAGAGAGAGAAGAATGACATGGCAGCTCTTTATTTAGTAAAAAGATAAACTGATCAATATGTAAATTGGGTAATAAATAACAACAGTAATGGATGAAGGGTAAAATGATCATTTAACAAGAAAATTTCAAAACTTTTCTTTCTTAAACTATGTCCGTTTTTGTGATAGTGTCATCCTTATTAAATAACGAGGTGTTTTTGTCTTTAGTAACCAGAGTTATAAAATTTGGGTTTCTTTTTGTCTTTTAGCACCGAATTTTTGAAATCCATTTATTGTAGTTGAATCTCTTTAATGACAGTTAATGTAATTAAACATAATCAACTCAAACTAAATCAACCAATTTGTAAAATCTAGTAATTAGTTAAAAGGTACCATCAGATTTTTAAATCCGGCAATATTTGATAATTTTTCTTAACCACGATTCTTGTACTACTCAACTAATTGGATCTATACCGTATTTACTTTTTTAATATCAAATCCAAATCGGATTATATGAAGAAATGGTCCTTTATTTTTCATAGTATTTATGAAACATTTTTTTCTTGGTTCAGTATAACTTTCTCTAAGTTGTATCTAACATCTCTACTGCAGTTCAAAGGTATCCAAAACTTGCTCGAAATAGAAAAGAAAAAAAGTACAGACCTAGATGATGAACTTGCAAAGTCGGGTATCGAGCTTGGGAAACAAAAAAAACTTCTTGCGGAAGAATCAATCCGACATCAACAAAGTGATAGCAATTCACTACGTACCTTTAATCAAGTCTCTCTCTCTCTCTCTCTCTCTCTCTCTCTCTCTCTCTCGAAGCCGAAAGTAAATACTTCTTGATGAGTAAGTTCATTTATCTAGGATAATTTTATGTGCAGTTATACGAAGCAAGAAATTTTCTCGAAATCGAAATAAAAAATTTGAAAAAAGATCTAGAAAAGAAGGGAACTGAACTCCAAAATAATGGACCTGGTATGGCGAACTTCAGTTATGCGAAATTGAAGGAAGCAACCAACGACTTCGATGACAAACTTGTAATTGGAGAAGGTGGATTTGGTAAAGTTTATCGAGGAATTATTCACTGCACAACCATTGCTATAAAGATTCCGAACAAAGAAGGCAATCAAGGGATGAAAGAATTCAATCAAGAGGTAACCACGTTTACCTTCACTATAAATTAGTTAAACTGGTTAGGATGTGCTCCAATGAGAGAGAATGGGAGGGAAGGAACCAGAATGAAGGGAAAAATTAATTTTTACTATGCTCCAAAAAAAATTTATGATGAGGGAAAAGAAAATGAAAAATAAATTATTTCTCCCATATGTACAAAAAATATCAATTGTTGTTCTCTCCAAATTTGATGGATAATGAAGAATACAAAATATTATAACACTCTAATTTCCAAAAGGGTAATTTTACTCTTCCCCCCAAACCCACTCCCGCACCCACGATATGGGTTGGGGGGAAATTCCCATCCCCAAATTGCACCCAAAAAATTCAATTGATGGTTAATTCAAATTTTAATTAACGACTAATTCAAAGTTAATTAACGGTTAATTCAATTGTACTATTTATTAACAAAAATTAAAAAATTTAATTGATGGTTAATACAATCTTTGGTACACAAATTGGGGAGGCGAATCAAAACCCCCCAGATCGTGGATGCGGAAGTGGATCTGGGGGTTTCCATATATGCTCCCTTTCCAAAATACCCCTCATTTCATTTTATACTTACCTATGATTCAAGAGATAAAATTACATTTTTTCATGATCTTATTTATTTCCCTCTTTTCTCCTTCATTAAACATTTTAAAACTCGGGAGCAAGAGAAAATTCAGTTCTTCTCTTCTCCTTCATTCTCTTCATCTTCATAAAAAACTCGGGAGCACGCCCTTAGGGAACATTTCCTTGTTAGTAATATTACATAGCTACTAATTCTTTAACAAATTAAACCATTTACATACGAGTAGTAATTAATTTTGTATAACTTTTCTTTGTCAATTAATTTTAACTTTTCGGGTATTTTCATGTTGATTTTAATAAATTGAATCATTTACATTAGTCACTTAATGTATGACAATTTGTTGAAACAAAATTAATAAATGGTCTTTTTTCATAGGTTAAAACCCTTCAAAAAGTCAGACACCCAAACCTCATCACACTCATAGGAGCATGTCCTGAGAAAGGGGGCCTTGTTTATGAGTACTTGCCGAATGGAAGCCTGCAAGATTTATTAGGAACTGTCGAAGGTCGAAAATCCCTTTTTTGGAAAAGAAGAATTAAAATAGCTTCTGATACATGTTCAGCTCTCATATTCCTCCACCATTTTAGTCCCCATGGAATAGCTCACGGTGATCTTAAACCTGCAAATATCCTCCTTGATTCAAACTTTGAATGCAAACTAAGTGACCTCGGGATTTGCCGTGAATTAAAGCTAACCGATGCGACTGCAACACCCGTCCACCAAACAGTGAGACCAATGGGTACTCATGGATATATCGATCCAACTTACAATAGTACCTATGAGATAACTACTCACAATGATGTGTATGCCTTCGGTGTCATATTGCTACAGTTAGTTACTGGACAAGAAGCGATAAAAACAAAAAGGTTGGTTGAGAATGCACTCGAGAATAAAACAGAGAATAAGGTGTTGGATGCCTCTGCAGAGTGGCCATCACAAGTGGCTAAGAAAATGATGCAGTTAGGCATGCGTTGCATTCATATATCGAAAAAGGATCGACCAGATCTAGCAAATGAAGTATGGGGTGAAATCGAGTCTATGAAGCAAGTTGCATCCACTTCGTAACTTGGTAAATGTTACATGATCAATGATCATTTCATCTTTTTCGTAATACAATATAATATTTCTATTAGTCAGCGAGTTTTGATTTTGCTTCCTTTCTTAAAATCGGAAGATTTCATAATACACAATAGATTTATTTGGAAAATGATCAGTTTCACATTAATATTTCAAACAAGTTATGTGATTGTGCAATTTATATCAACAAGCATAATATTTAATTGGTGATTATGCTAAATAATTACTATCATCACAATTACTCATGGTACTGATTTTTGTCTTTATTTTCAGTGTGTAAAGAAGCTATTCTGTTTTATGCATATGTGATGTGCGTTATCTCAGAACATTTTACCATTGCATTATGATTCGAAAAAAACTACATTCTGTATTTCTGTTTTTATTTATTATGCTCAGAGAACGTATAAACGATAATTGGAGAATTTTATAGTTCTTTTGCTTTTATGTATGCTATATAGCATGATGTGATTTAAATTGTAACGTTATAGTGATCGGAGAAATTGTAATGTCTATGGTTTATTTCTATATTTGTTTCTACCTGCAGATATAAGTTCTACTATTTCAAACTAAGAAAAATATATTGAATCCATTTTTGTTAAAAGGAATTTATAAAAAACACTTGGTTTCGAATTCGAAGCTCAAATCAGGAATGAATATTTTCAATTTTTAATATGAATTCGGGAATTTACCTCATAGGTAGCGAGATCCGAGTTTGGAAATCCTAATTCGAGAGGAATTGAAGCAGTGAGACGGATTCGCCATTGATCGATCAACCAAGACGAGAGGGAGATAATATGATGGAAATCGTCTTGAATTGAAATAGCCATTTTAACGAAAATTGGGAACTGAAACCCGGGATGAATTTGTGTGGAGCTCTCCAAAATTGGAATCCTAATCTGATAATGATTAATGAACCTCTTATCTGAGTATCTCCACTGTGTTCTCCTGTTTTGGATTTTAGTCCAGGAAAGAGATAACGGTTGTTCTCCCCTGAAATTACACAATTGCACATGGAGCAATTTGCTTGATTGAGTTAAATAGGAAAATTTGGTTGTTAGACACATTTAGTTCAAGAATCACTAAAATAGACATGTAACTATTGAAATGACGAAAATGACACTTTCGCCATTTGAAAGTTTCAAAAATATTTTTCTCTTGATACATGCCCCAATTTTACACCAATATATATATATATATATATATATATATATATATAGAGAGAGAGAGAGAGAGAGAGAGAGGAGGCTAACCTACTTAATTAAGTACCAAAGTTTTGGTACTTAATGTTTTTTAACCATTGGATTTGTATTGAGATTTGTGTTTTTTGATGATGATCATGAAATTTTGTGCACATCATAAAATGCACAAATCTCAATTCAAATTTAATGGTTTAAAAACATTAAGTACCAAAACTTGTGTACTTAATTAAGTATGTTAGCCTCCCTCATATATATATATATATATATATATATATATAGGGATAAGATCAATGGCCAACACTCTTGTTTGGCCAACGTCGGCCAACAACACTTATTTCACTAAATCTAAATATTAAAATCGAATTTTAACCGTATAAATATGATTTATATCATTTGAGAATGTTGTAGATTCAATTTCATGAAAAATAAAAACTTATATCATACTTATCATAATACTTTAAAAAATTGAACGGTAGAAAATAGTTACAACATGAATCATCATTAAATAAATTTTGAAATTCGATTTTTTTGGTTTTGATGTATTTTAAATCATATAGATAGGCTCAAGATGAATTTTTACTAAGTTTCGAGTTTTCCTTCATGAAAATCTATAAATTTACCGAAATAGACGGTTGTGAAAATATGTTATCGGTTTTGTTAGATACAAAAATCGAAATTGTATAAAATTTGTTCTACATCATATCTAAATGACATAAAACATATCTATACGGTTAAGATTTGATTATAATATTTAGATTTAGTGTAATAAGTGTTGTTGGCCGACGTTGGCCAAACAAAAGTGTTGGCCATTGATCCTCTCCCATATATATATATATGTTTTAAATTGCGGTCCATTGCGGTCGGGTCTTTTTTGCAGCGGATTGCGTTTGCGGGCGCAATAACATTATTGCGGACAGTCGTTGCGATATTAAATTATGTAATAATAATAGTTTGTTTAAATATATTTTTCTCAATATTTTTTGTCACCATTAATATCGTAAAATTTCCTTTATAATTTTCTCCGAAAAAGAATAAAAATGTTGATTGTCCAGGGCCATTTTCAGTGTACAAAAAAAAGTTGATAATAAAATTTTCATTAATATGAAAATTATACGGGACTTTGGATTTTGATTTTGTTAATAATTTTTCGTGAACATCCTAAACATATCAAATCAATATAACTGAAATTTTAAATCGAAACATCAATAAAACACAATGAAAATTATGAAATTCATACATTTATAAATGAAAATGACAGATGTAGAAGTTATACACGTTATGAGCATATTTTATCAAATATTTTGATAATAAAACATGAAAACTAAGTAATAAATAATCACAAAATCATGTTATAATTTTTATATTAAATAATTCTCGATGAAATTACTTTAACGTGTGTTTTGTGTTTAATCTTGGGTAAAAGACAAAATTTGACAAACCCAAGCCCATGACTGCGTTCCTCTCGTCGAGACGAACGATTTCGATATAAAATTCATGTCATTTGATGAAAGAATGAGAAAGTTACGATAATTTTAATATATGACCTCAATTATTAGCCGCAATACCGTAATTTTACCGATATTTGGCCGCAATATCGCCGCAATTTCCGCAATTTTCCAAAAACGCAATATTTCGCAATATATGATTGCGACGTTGCGATTCTAAATTGCAGACCGCAATTTCCGCAATTGCGCCGCAATTTAAAACACTGATATATATATATATATATATATATATATATATATATATATATATATATATATATATATATATATATATATATATATATATATATATATATATATATCCAAAAATTATATCATTGAAAAAAAATTATACATTAAAATAAATATTAATTATTTAGTAATTGAAATAAATATTAATTATTTATTAATTAGTTGCTATTTACATGAAATGTGTTAATTATTATGACGACTAGGAGATTACCCACGGTTCGCGGCGGTTTTATTTCATTTGTTTTACCATACACATAATATATACACATAATATATATTTATGATTTTTCGGGATCAAATATAAGTATTTATGAAAATAAATATCATATTGATTATGGAAGTTTGATGATGCCAAAATTATTATACTATTTTTTAATATGACACATTGCAAAATTTTATTTGGTACTTTAATGCAACACATACAAAAAATAATAAATACCACTATAAAACAACATGCGTGGACGTATACAAAAAAATCAAAATCATATGATATTTTAAATTCATCTAAAATTAAGAATAGTAACATTGTAAAAATTTAAAAAAATTATTTGTGTCTGATAAATTTTATGTTTCAGGTTTATTATTAAAAATATTATACAAGTTAAAGAAATTATTTGTGTTTGGTAAATAAATATCTTTCATTATTATTTTTTTAAAGGTTAACATGAAACTGTTTTAAGTAAAAATACAAATATAACATAATTGTTTAAAAAATAATAATAATAATTAGGATGTGCAATTTTTTTCTTTAAAAATAATAATAATTAGGATTACAAGTCATTAATGTTATTATATTTTTTTATATTTTTTTTACATAATTTTTTTCATAAAGTTAGAGAAAAATATTGAATATTTGATAATAACATACTTAGTAGCATGTGCAATTTTTTTTCATTATAGTTTTCAAAGTAATAATAATTAGGCTTACAAGTAATTAATCTAATTATATTTATTTTTATATCTTTTTTTACATAATTGTTTTAATAATTTCAAGTTAGAGAAAAATATTAAATATATGATAATACGGATCTCAAAATAAAGATAAAATTCAAGCGAATATATTTCTTAATTTTTTTAAATTATATTATGAAAATACTAACAATATTTGAGGTATGTTTTATGATATTATATATTAATTTATTAATTTATTAATGTTAGATATTTAAACTCTTCACATTCTATTTGTATTCACAATTGGTCATGTAACATATTGTGAAAATTTTCAAAATCAAATACAACTGGTCCAACATGAACCTAACAAATTATATTTTGACACGTCATCAGTGTAAGGTGATGTGGCCTTCTAAAATTGGTTAGAACTATGTGTAAAATAAGGTCCACATAAATATCTACAAATAAAACATAATTACACAAAATCAAAGGTTGATCCATGGTTCATATGTTGCCACATATCATAATTTAATGGTTGAAGTTATTGTGATGATGTGGCATGAGTTGTGATGATGTAGCATAAGGAGATTGCATAAAGATGAGTCCAAAATAAGAGGGGTTGTTGGTAAATTAAATACGTTAGCTAGTACATGAAAAAATTGATAGTAAAATATAAACACACTTATTTATTTAATGAATTGAATTATTCACATGATTTTAAAAAGCCGGTGATATTGCCTCAATTTTTGTGCTGTCTAAAATCATCGTATTTAAGCTAACTAACCCACCGAATTTTTAAAATCTGATGGTACGGAGATTTAAAAATCAGTTTTGGATTAGTTTTGAAATATTTTTGGAAAACCAGATTATTTTTTGAATTTTTTTCTCACACAAGATTACATGCAGAAATGCTCCGGATATATATATACACTTGTGTCTCTAAGGAGACTATGACATAATTTTGTTTAACTTTTCTCAAAACAAAAATTCTTCCAAAATGATCCAAATTTCCATTAATTTTTTTTGTAAGAAATGTTTTCACAGACTCACTAGAGATAGAATATTGACTATGTGCCGAAATTTCTGGAGAAAAAATGAAAGCAACAAGGAAATAGAAGAATCGAAGTGATTTTTATTTGCGTAATTTTTTGTTTTGGTGAGAGAATATCTCGAAGAAAGTTTTGGAGCCGATGACAACTTAGTAGAAATAATATGTGGATCCAACAAAGGTGTCGAGTTGACTCGAGTCTCAAGCCTGTTTAAGGCGCACAATGATGCTTTTCTAAACATCTTCATCTGGATTGAGTTATCACCTTCTTTGGATCACCAATTAACTCTGGTATATCATAATTTAAACGCATTAAACCCAATTAAGTCAATTATTCCAAATCAAACTCCAATTAACCCTAATTTTGCATAATCGAGCCATAAGTAACCGAAACTCAGCCGAAATTGTCCTTAGTTCAGCATCATTCCTTTCCAAATTAACTCTAATTAGTCCAATTCATCTTAATAAAGCCTCAGTTAACCCTAATTCAGCATAATGAATCAAATTCAGGACGAATGTCGTAACGTTGAGTGCTTTCGTTGACCGATTCTGAAATGGTTCAAGTGTCCTGTACATGGTATTGAGTGCTTTCATTAACAATTTTTAGATGGATATGTTCGATTTTTTTTTAATAAATATACCTGAAAATATCTCTATAATTTTAGTAATATATGTTGAATATAACCAAACTTGAATAAAAAAATATCATGTTTTATTTATTCAGTTTAATAGAGTACTAGTTTGTGCTTCTCTATATTTGATATTTTAATATTTTGATACTGGATAATATCTATATTTGATATTCGATAAACTAGTTTGTGTTTCTTCGAAGCTACAAATGAACATAGTATAAAATAAGTTTATATTAAACATTGACACCACTCTTTCATTATTGAATAGGTTAGCTGGATACAACTCAATATTAAGGTTTTAATTAGTCGTACCATTCTGTATTGGATTATCATTTTCTTTTTTAGTAAAATATGATAGTAGACTTTTTACATTGAACAATTAATTTTTTGACATTCAACAACTATTGACAAAGACATACTAATTCATTTTAAGTTACATTGATTAATCGATGCACCCAAAACGTTGTTATTTAATAATTTTGTGGCTTTTATTTATATTTTCAGTTTCGAACTTCAAAAAAAATACCATTATAATTTCAGTTTTCTTTAAATAAATTTTTAAAAAAAAGTGAAGAGAATTAAGTTTCCCTAAACCGGAGACTATATGAATTAAGTCATTTCTATTTGAATGCAACCTTAATTTATCTCACAATGACTAGTTGCAATATATTCAATTCAAAATAATAGAAAGTTGTGTGACTGTGTCCCCTTAATTATTTGTCTTTTGTACAAATAAAATAAAATACCTACTTTGAAATGTAGATCTAGATCTGGCAATGTATTGAATATACATTAATTAAATATTTGATCTTGATCGGTAATATAACTGTTGTATTTAAATATGTAATTACGCAAACAAACCATTAATTAGACATGGAAATTTGATGAGTGTGATGCCCAGTGGTCACATCATTCATGCAGCGGGCGATGTTAGTGAATAATATGATTTACTGTCTATTTCATTCAGAAAATTAGAACTGTAATATTATTTTACTTGTAGAGTAATATTTCTATTTATCCAACGTTATAAATAAACCAACTTTTTGTATACATTCTTGTAAACTTTAGTTAATGTGTGGGTATTGATACAAAGTGGAAATGAGGTGCGAGGCATGTTGAAGGGAAATTTTTCTCTTTAAATTTCGCTCGAGTCTTTATATATCAAAAATGATGATATTTATCTTCTTTAGAATCCACTAACATAATTGATGTATTGTCACTCATATTAAAACTTAGTGATATGATCATTTAGTTTTTGACATTTTTATATTTAATAAGAAAGGAAAAAATATTCATCGTTTCACACATAATTAATGTATTTAATATTTCTAAGAAAATTGTTATCACCGTCTATAATTAATCAGATTTAAATTTATAAATTTTCAAAATAAGTAATTGAATTGAATAAATATACCGTTTAATATGTGTTAAACGAATACATATGTGTAAAACTATCATAAAAAATAAACGAAAATACTAATAATAATTTCAGAAAAAAATATAAATACAAATGAAATACTTTGTTTTAAAACAAAATTGAAGATAAAAATAATAAAAAAATTCAAATAAATATGACTTGTCATGTATAGAATAAAATATAATAAAAAATTAAATAAACCAAATTATTTATTAATATTTTTGTTTACAACACAATCAATGTGATTTACCACGTAATCAATGTGATTTATCACATAATCAATGTGGTTTATGACCTAATTAATACAGATTGTTGTATATTATGATTTATTATTAAAATAATTTAACATTTAATATATTTATTATATATTGTCAATACAACAATAAGTCGAGGTAATATATTATGGGGGACAAACATATATTTTTATTTATTTAATGGGGAACATGAATAATTAATATATTGACTAATATGTTGCGCGCAACTAAAATCATAATTATAATAGGAAATCATTTACATATATTAATTAAAATAACTAATATATTGTTTATGTATATATACTAGAATCTAGATCAGAATTCATTTGTCAAGATATTATATTAGGAAAGTTCTATCATGCACCCTTTCAAAAGGGTATTTTGGGTATTTAGAATGGTGTATCATAAATTTTATTTTTTATAGATATTTTTTCTTTCATGAACAATTCAAATTTCGTATTTAGCATATCATTTATTAATAAATACACTTGAGAAATTATTTTAAATACTCATCAATTGATAATTACACAAAATACTCTTGAAAATAGATATATCATAAGCAAAAAATAGTGTATGATAGAAATCCCCATTAATTATTTTACAATCTAAAAAAAAATATTATTTTGCAAATTCAAACATATTATTGTATACAAAAATATTATAAGGAACTTTTAAGTTGGATTGTATTTATCCCTATTAATTATTACGTATTAATTGATCTTTTTTGAAATTATAAACATCAATACCATAAATAGTCTCGTCTTTTAAAATTTGTCCATTTTGATTTCTTCAAGAAAATATAAAGAAACAGGCGTACATTTATGTCAACATAAGTTTTCCGAACATTTGAAGGATGTGTGACCACTGGCCACAAAAAATCCCATTGAACTTTATCTAGTCAACACACTTCATTTTGTTTGCTTTCGATGGAAAAAAAAAAATAATATTTGAAAATCGTGAGCGCTCCTATTCTTAATACATAATTCATAATAACTTATTTGGTCTTCTTTCTTATTTATTAAAAACTCATCATATATCCTACTGAACTGAGAGAGACTTATCTTTCAATTGAAGAAACTCTCTCTATCTTTGAATTGCTTATAGACCGGAACGAGTGATTTTGGTACCAGGTTGTACGATGGCAGAAAAGGATGTTGTGTTTGTGGCACTGAAGAAATATCACACAGCTATTCTTGAATGGGTATTTGATCATTTCGAGATGGGTGAAACTAAGCTGATGATTACATGCTTTTTTGCTGGTATGTATTTGATTTTGAATAACATAGTTGGTTCCGTTTGATAACAACCATAAATAAAACGCTTAATTTGCGGTTTGACGGCAACAATCACACTTAAAAATTACATTTTGACTCATGAACAGGTGAAACAGATAGGGCTGGCTTTATCGATCATGTTCAACGCGATTACCTTCCATCATGCAAAAAAAATAAGGTGCGGTCGAATTGTTCTTCTATAAATATGCCAAAGTATTTGAATTTACTAAATAAAACTAATTATAAAACTTTCATGTGATTTTATCACACCATAAAGTAACTAAAAAAAATTGATTCACCAAATTTTGGAAACGAATTCTAGTAACTTGGTCGCTGATATGAAAATTAAAAAACTCAAGTATAATTGTGCAATGTGATTTTTTATATGACAAGAGCAGTTGGAAACTTGTTTGATAATAATGTTTAAAGAATTACGAATCCTGTGCCAATAATAATGTCTGATAAATCATTTGCAGTTTGCGGAATGATCTCGTCATTTAAACTTTCATTATTCATTTGATATTTTGCCGGATAATATGAGATTAGAGAAAGGATAAAAATAGAGAGAAGGAATCCTCCTTCTAAAAAGAGAGAAACTCAAATATTGTTTCTTAATTCAAAATATGATGTCCTTACAACACAAAATGATGACTTATTTATAGTGGTCACATGACATCTAATACGTTATCTCTAACTCACAACTTTCAAGACTAATTAACAGAAATAATAAAAGCTAACACTCTCCTCTAGACAATTCATCCCCTAAAGTCATTCATACATCTAGAGAAAATCACCCTAATATTAAAGCATGAACCTTGAAAGCATGAACCTTGTAAGACCAACTATTAAATTAGTTCACACTATATGTATTTTTCATGACATGACATGAATTAATATGACATGTCACATTTATATGTTGACATATAAATATTGGTGTCATTCTCCCTTGGTTGAAGGAAACTGGTCCTCGAGTTCATTTCATTGTCACCGTAGTATGGAGAGAGATGTTTGACATTAAACGTATCCGATACGCCATACGTTGCTGGTAATTCCACCTTGTAAGCACTATATCCAATTCGTTGTAAAATCTTAAAAGGACCATCAGTTCGTGGTTTTAGTTTCCCGTGTCGTCCCGGAGGAAATCGCTCTTTACTCAAGTGCACCCATACCAAGTCACCTCCTTCAAATATATGTTGCTTGCGATGTTTATTTGCATTATGCTCGTACTTTTTTATTTTGCTTGCAGATATTCTCTTTCACTTGTTCATGCAACTCCTTGATACATTTAGCATGTTCGTCGGCATCCCCACTATAGCGACGAGTTGTAGGAAGGGGACCAAGATCAATTGGGCTGATTGGATTATGACCATAAACCACCTCAAATGGGCTTTTGTCAGTCGTTTGACTAGGAGATCTATTATATGAAAATTCAGCTTGTGGAAGGGACAAATCCCATTGTCGTATCTTGTCGCTCACCAAACATCGTAATAGGTTGCCCAAACTTCTATTTACGGTCTATGTTTTTCCATCGGTTTATGGGTGATAAGCTGAACTGAATTGCAAGTTAGTTCCTGACTTTCTCCATAGAGTTCTCCAAAAGTGACCAACAGATTTAGTCTCATACCCACTGATTTTTTTTCGAAAATAACAGATCTGGTAATTTTTGCTGGTTTCATTTTGGGTTTTTTTCGTTTTTTGCTTATTTTTTCAGATCTAATTTATTGCATATTTCGATTGAACAGGATTTTTTGATGCTCATAGTTTTTTCGATGTGCTGATTTTGGTGCTGGCTTTTTACTGGTTTCGATACATATTTCTCATGGTTCTTTGATTTTTAAGGTTTGTACTGGCTAATAACTTGATTATGTCAAATCTGCTAGTATCTCAAATTTAAAATATTTTTATCTATTGCTATTGATTTGCTGTTTTTTTTATTTCTTGCTATTGATTTGTTGTTTTTTTTTTAATTTTACCGATTTTTTACTGGTTTTGTAATTGATTTAGTTCGTTAATTTGTGCAAATTTAGTTATTGATTTGCTGTTTTTGTTGACTGATTTCTTGTGATTTTACAGGTTTTAACATATTTTTGTTATAAATTTTATGTTTTTATTGGTTGATTTGTGTAAATTTTATAATTGATTTGCTGATTTTTTAGTGGTTTTTTGATTCATACATTTTGAGTTATTGGTTGATTCATAAAACGATTTATTGGTACAACGATTTCGATTCATACAACGATTTTGAATCGATTTTGTTTTTTCCTGTTAATTCAACAGACTTTTTTTTTCATTTTTTGTTGTTGTTAATTCAATTAGATTTGTAATTCAATAGAACAATAGTTGAGTTAATTCAACAAGATATTTTTTGCTTGTTATTAATTTATATTGTTAATTGCATCAAGACTAATTACTTAAAATATTTCGAAATAATTTTTTTGCCCTAAATCGACAGGTTTGAAGATAAAAAAGAAATATTTAGATTTTCTTCCTAAATTGAAGGTGTCTATTAGGAAATGCTCAATTTGACTAATTGTATTTGTATATTAATTGATTATGTAATTATGCTGTCTATTTGACTAATTAAGGTATTTGAATTAATTATGCTGTTAATTAAAGAAATTGTTAGGAGTACAAATTTAATATGAAAATGTGAATTTGAATCAATTTGAATTGATAGATTATGAATAAAAATATTAAAAGAATTAATATAAACAAAAATGATAACTGATTTACACAGTTAACATTTGGATTGTAAATTGAATTACTGAAAATAGTAAATTAATGAATGAAGTTAATTGTTTAATTGAACAATACAGAAATATGTTCATTGATAGATAAGTTATTTGTAAAATGATGCTAATTAGTAGAACTCCCTAATTATTTAGTTCCTAAATAAACTGATAATTCATATATTAATTTCATCAATTAATAATTAAACTAAACTGTAAAAGAAATATAATTAATATATTTAAAAAATCTGCAATTAATTATTTTGAGTAATTGTCACAAATTAAGACTACAATTAACATAATTATTTTGTTTGTGTTAATATAATTATATTAATTGCATTAATTAAATTAATTGACATAATTATTATGATTAATTTGGATAAATCATGCATTATTTTTCTAATTGACACAATTGATTCACATCGAAGTTAATAATTAATTATCATAATAATAATTTATATATTATTTGTCAATTATTTACAATAATTTGATTATCATAATTTAATCAAACAATGGACGTATTGTCAATTGAACATGGTGTACCATGTAATTGCCATACAAAAAAATCTATTGGTACACATCAATTGATGATATGGCATGTCAATTGATGTCATCGTGGATACAAAAGTGGGATTTGGGGACCAACTAGATTTCCCAAGTTTTTCGAAGGTCATATTTGAAATTACCCCAAAAACTTCAATTATAGGGAAAAAGTCTAATTTACATATATAACCCCAATATTTTCTGACATTATATTCTTTTTTTCTCAACTAAAATTGTTACATAAATGTTATTGGTAAAAAGTTGAATAGGTACTGAATCCCCGCCCTTTCAGAAAAGAAGTACCAAATGTAGGTGAGAGTCATTTTTGAGATTTCTGAAGAAACAAACAATAATCTAATTTTAACCTAAAGTTAGACACCGCAGTTTTTTCCATTATAACAAAATAACCTAAATTTAGAATTTCTATTCTCTTTAAAATTGAAAAAAAGCATCTCCAATTTCATTCATCTCAAATTAAGAAAATTTGTTGTCCCACTTCTAATTCAACAATGCGAATTCTAAAAGAAAATGTGGTAAAATGGGTTCTGTACATCGAAACTATCGATTTCTTTGGAGTCTTACCTAGCGATATAGTTCTCGATATCATGATCATGTTGGGCGCATCTGCCCAATCTCATCTCGATTTTCTTAATGCATTACTGACGTGAGATCATTTTACAGTTTTTTTTTTTTTTCCTTTTCTCATCTTTTTGTTTAGCATCGTATTTTTTTGAAAATGATAATATGAATTTGTACATTTAATTCTTAATAGTTGTAAGAGATTATATAAGTTGGGCATGTCTCCGTGCGTTCTGGCAACCATTGGAAAGCCAGTTTTACCAAACTATTATTCGGGATGCCCACATTTTGAGTCCAGAAGCCCGGAGGGGATTGAGACAGGTAAAAGGTTCACCCGACTATGCATCGAAGCGCAAAATAGAGAAGCTGTCGATCTTCTCCATTTGATAAATATGAATGTCCATTTCTATGATGCTCGTAAGTTTCTTATAAACATTTTCATAATATATTATTGTTTTGTATTTAGAGTGTTTAGTTTTAGTCGTATTTATGTCACAATAGAACCCTGCATTCATCACTGAGGAAAAGTAATTTATTTTTGAAAGAAAGAAGCGGAGCTTCTTTTGATTATATAATTGAGTTAAACATACATCTATAAGTTTAATTAATGCATATACTTATGATAGAAAGAAGGGGAGCTTCTTTTTTTGAAAGAAAGAAGTGGTGATCTTACTAATTATAATGCATATATTTATGATAGATATATTTCATGAATTTATGTTATTTATAATGTATTTTTGACATTAATATATTTTCAAACATATCATGATTACATAATTAAGTTAAACGTATCCGCGTAAATTTTATTTACAGAAATTATACAAACACATGTAAAAAAAGTATGGAATCCCGTGTAATTATTGCGCATGCTATTGCCAGTTGTATAAAAAATTAAAAGAATATTAAAAATGTACATTTTGATGGTCATTTTTAGTAAAGTCATTTTTAGTAAAGTAATTGTTAAAATATTTGTTTCAGTTCATCAGATAGCAGATGAGGCAAAAATGGAAAATAATGCACATAAAATAGACAAACGATGGAAACTTCGGTCAAATCCATCTATAAGTTTTGGAAACCCCCATTTTTTTTCTCGTGATGTCTAGCCTTCCAACAAAGATTGCTTAATATAGTTGTGGATAGCCTACGAGAATGGAGTTCACCCAATCAAACCTTCTGCACCAATTGTAGAGGCCACCTAAATTTAAGGTTAATTTTTTCGCTTGCCTAGCCTCCCAACATATTGCACAATGTGGTCATGGGGATAACCTACGAGAATGGAGTTCACCCAATCAAACCTTCTGCACCAATTATAGAGGCTACCTAAATTTAAAGTTAATTTTTTCGCTTGCCTAGCCTTCCAACAGATTGCACAATGTGGTCATGGGGATAACCTACGAGAATGGAGTTCTCCCAATCAAACTTTCTGCACCAATTGTAGAGGCCACCTAAATTTAAAGTTAATTTTTTTCGCTTGCCCAGCCTTCCAACAGATTGCACAATGTGGTCATGGGGATAACCTATGAGAATGGAGTTCACCCAATCATACCTTCTGCACCAATTGAAGAGGCCACCTAAATTTAAAGTTAGTTTTTTCGCTTACCTAGCCTTCCAACAGATTACACAATGTAGTCATGGGGATAACCTATGAGAATGGAGTTCACCCAATCATACCTTCTGCACCAATTGTTGAGGCCACCTAAATTTAAAGTTAAATTTTTCGCTTACCTAGCCTTCCAACAGATTGCACAATGTGGTCATGGGGATAACCTACGAGAATGGAATTCATCCAATCATACCTTCTGCACCAATTGTTGAGGCCACCTAAATTTAAAGTTAATTTTTTCGCTTACCTAGCCTTCCAACAGATTGCACAATGTGGTCATGGGGATAACCTACGAGAATGGAGTTCATCCAATCATACCTTCTGCACCAATTGTTGAGGCCACCTAAATTTAAAGTTAATTTTTTCGCTTGCCTAGCCTTCCAACAGATTGCACAATGTGGTCATGAGGATAACCTGCGAGAAAGGAGTTCATCCAATCATACCTTTTGCACCAATTGTTGAGGCCACCTAAATTTAAAGTTAATTTTTTCGTTTGCCTAGCCTTCCAACAGATTGCACAATGTGGTCATGGGGATAACCTACGAGAATGGAATTCATCCAATCATACCTTCTGCACCAATTGTTGAGGCCACCTAAATTTAAAGTTAATTTTTTCGCTTGCCCAGCCTTCCAACAGATTGCACAATGTGGTCATGGGGATAACCTATGAGAATGGAGTTCACCCAATCATACCTTCTGCACCAATTGAAGAGGCCACCTAAATTTAAAGTTAGCTTTTTCGCTTACCTAGCCTTCCAACAGATTGCACAATGTAGTCATGGGGATAACCTACGAGAATGGAGTTCACCCAATCATACCTTCTACACCAATTGTTGAGGCCACCTAAATTTAAAGTTAAAATTTTCGCTTACCTAGCCTTCCAACAGATTGCACAATGTGGTCATGGGGATAACCTACGAGAATGGAATTCATCCAATCATACCTTCTGCACCAATTGTTGAGGCCACCTAAATTTAAAGTTAATTTTTTCGCTTGCCTAGCCTTTCAACAGATTGCACAATGTGGTCATGAGGATAACCTACGAGAAAGGAGTTCATCCAATCATACCTTTTGCACCAATTGTTGAGGCCACCTAAATTTAAAGTTAATTTTTTCGTTTGCCTAGCCTTCCAACAGATTGCACAATGTGGTCATGGGGATAACCTACGAGAATGGAATTCATCCAATCATACCTTCTGCACCAATTGTTGAGGCCACCTAAATTTAAAGTTAATTTTTTCGCTTGCCTAGCCTTTCCACAGATTGCACAATGTGGTCATGAGGATAACCTACGAGAAAAGAGTTCATCCAATCATACCTTTTGCACCAATTGTTGAGACCACCTAAATTTAAAGTTAATTTTTTCGGTTGCCTAGCCTTCCATCAGATTGCACAATGGTCATGGAGATAACCTAGGAGAATGGAGTTCACCCAATCAAACCTATGCCAGTTGTAGAGGCCACCTAACCGAAGACACACAACATCTTTTCATAAATAGATAATGTTTGAAGCTAGGTTTACCCAAAATATTTCAAGAAAAAATGCTCGTGTTGGCGTAAGCTGCAAGAAACAGTTTAAAGCGAGATAGAGAAAAAGTACTATTATACTTGTTGCATGTAATGCAAGAAACAATTTAAAGCGAGATAGAGGAAAAGTACTATTATACTTGTTGCATGTAAAGAGCTCAACAAAAAGTTTAATATTAGTTTCGTGGATGTACATATCGATAATCATATTAAGAATCATAAAAGATGGCGAATATTATTTGGGGGTGAATTGGAATTTTGAATTTACTTCTGTTGTTGTATTTTTTTTTTTTTTTTGAGTAAATTCGGAGAGGGCTCAAAGTCCCCCTTCCAAACACAATCTCCTTTTTTTTTTTTTTTATTACAAACCCGTAGGCCACATACTCTATTCATTTATTTAACATTTAATTTATAATCCAGTGTCCCCGCCGGGAATCGAACCCCACACCTCTCGCTCCCTAGCCAATAGGTGTGATCAACTAGGCTAACTCTAGGTGGCTCTGTTGTTGTATTAATTTGTGCAAACATTATTATGTTACGTATGCTTAAAATTATGATTTGCGAATTTACATATTATTTATTATTTATTTATATGTATAAAATTACAAGAATTGGAGGCACCACATATCTCCACATCATCAATTAATTTTTGTCCATTAGATGAACATTGATCAAGAAATTTAATTGAGTTGGGTTTACATAAACCAACATATGATTTTATCATATGAATCATTTGAATCATGTCTATATGAGTTAATAATTGAAAAGTTAAATGAACCTTGGTCCATCGTGGACCAAGTTCACTCATATTTTATTTTTTTTGAAAAATAACACAAAATAATAATAAGATGAACAACAATATTAAAATAACATCTTGCAAATATTTAAAAAATAAAAGATCATGGAACGATTAAACAAATAAAATGTGAACGAAAATAAAAAACTTGATGTCTAAATACATATTCTTCTAACAATACAATTTTGATGTGTTTATTTATTATTGTTTTATTTTATTATTATCTGATGTTAGTTTTTCATAAATAATAAATAAAATATTAAAATTATATAAATGCAATATGTAATAATTTCATTTTTTTTAAATTACTACATGTTAAGAAATGTTAGGGGATTAATGTACGGACAATAAGACAAAAAAATATAGTATGCAATTACATATTAAGAAAAAATTAAATTATCACAAACTCGAATACTTCTGCACAATTGCGCGGGGAAAAGACTAGTAATATGTCAAAATTTTGTGAGTTTAGTTTGAAACAAAATATTGTGAATGTTCACTTAATTCACTATAATGTCATTCACCAAAAAGTCATAATAATTTAATATCCACGATTATTAATTCCAAAATATTCAATATTCCAAATAAAAACTATTTGATTCCAAAAATTCATAACCCCACTAATTCCATAATTTCAATAAACCGAACAAAAATTATACTTTCCGACATTTTGTTATTTAGTCATCCAAACAAAATGTGGACTTACTAATTTCATATTTTGTTTTCCTCAAACTTATAATCAAATTCCACTCTGCCAATTCTACTTGCCAAACCGGCACCATTGATGGAGAAATTCGGCTTATTGGGTTCATAAGCCCAACCACGAACTAATAATTATCAAGTTTAATTAGTCCAAATAATTTTAAGAAAAGTGTTATTAAGGAAAATAATTTACGAAATAATTTTAGGGCAAGTTCTTATTCTAATGAAAGTAATTTAGACAATAATTTTAGGAATTTTTTTGGAATACCTTGTAGTACAAGATTAGTAAGCATATAAATAGAACTTAAATGTTGTGCAAAAGATAAAAAAAGAAAAATAGAAAAGAGTTGTAAGAACTTATTTGAATTGCAAGAGAGTTTTGATTATTTGAGTGTTATTGGAATTGTTAGTTGAATAGATACGTCAGAGCGATGACGAGTTATGGGAGTGATTTTGGCCATATACTGCTGTCGCGATTGACAAAGACAAATTATAAAGTATGGAATATCCCAATGTTCTAAATTGCGATATAGCGGTCCATTGCGCTTGGACCGTAATTTACATATGATCACCGTTATTGCGATATATTGCGGCGATATTGCGGCGCTATTTAGTCGGTTGCGGTATTGCGTTTTGTAAATATTTATTGCGATTTGCGCTATTGCGCTGAAATTGTGCCGCAATTTAAATCATTGGAATATCCAGATGCGGGCGTTGCTCGGTGCACAAGATGTTTGGGAGATAGTTGAAGCTGGCTACACGGAATCCGTTGTCGAAACAAATCATACGGTGAACTAGTTGAAAGCATTGAAATAGAAATGAGTGAAGGAAAAAAACCATTTTGTACATGTTGTACCAAGTTGCAGGCGAGTCCGGTTTCTAGAAAATTGGCAGCGCGAAAACTTCGAAGGAAGCATGAGACACTTTGGAGAGAGTGTTCAAGGGTCCCGACCGAGTGAAGCATGTCAGGCTTCAAACTCTGAGAGGAGAATTGGATCAGACCATGAATATGAAGGAATCAGATGAAGTGTCTGATTACATCTCGCGTGTACAGTCAGTGGCAAACAAGTTAAAGGGCAACGAAGAAGCTCTAACCAACACAAGAGTGGTCCAGAAGATTTCTACAGTCATTGACTGAGAAGTTCAAAAACGTGGTGTGCGCTGTTGACGAGTCGAAAGATTTAGATCAAATGACCGTTAATGAACTAGCTGTTGGATAATGGTGCAACTGGAGTCCCGCGCAGCTGAAGTGAGGGTCCCAAGTCCAGATTACCCTAGTCCCCGAGATCACGCCACCTCTTCGAGAGTACGATGCAAGTAGTAGGATAGACTGTTACAGCGCAATATTAATCACGTACGAAGGGTTAATCGCTACTATTTGCTCTCCTTATTTTTTCTCGATGCTTCTCTACGTGTCCCATATCACACGCCTTCATGTCTTCAAGCAATCCGATACGATATAGATACGGCAGTTTTAAAAAAAAATTGGATACGATACGGCTCTTATTTATAATATTTTTTATTTTATGAATTATAGTTTATATATTAAATATTTGTATTTTTATATATATTATGTTTTTGACTCCAATTATATCAAAATTCTGTTATTATAGAAATAACTTCCAATGAAGTAAATGTTGTTAAGGAAATACAGTTTTGGATCAACGCTAAAATGGTACGCAGAAGGACAAACGAACGTATGCATTCGTGGGCATATGAAACAGATTTAGTAAAACTGGCATAACTTTTTGATAACGACTCCAATTTGAATGGTTCAAATTGGGTTAGATAGATAATGAGATTATCGAGAACTTTGATGAAGAAATATATTTCATTTGAGCAAAGTATCAGAGTCGTTTTAATGGATTACCGAAAGGGTGCGACTGAAAGAAATACAGTTTCGGATCAACCGTAAAAGTGTACACAAGGATAAACGAATGTAGTCGTACATTCGTGGCCATAACTTTCAGTGGGAAAATCCAATTAGAATGGTTCAAATTGGGTTAGATAGATAATGAGATTATCTACAACCTTCATATAGAAATATATTTCATATGAACGAAGTATAAGTGTCGTTTCTGTGAAATACCGAAAGGGTGCAACAGTATGACATACAGTTAGTAAAACAGTCATAACTTTTGCATACGAACTCCAATTGGGCTGGGCCAAATTGGGTTGAGTAGATAATAAGATTATCTACAACGTTCGTGTTGGTTGAGGTTCTGTCAGAGAAATTTATCAATTTCGTCTGGACAGAATACTGAACAGGTTCATACAGTTTTCTGTGTGAAAGGGTGTATATTGGATATACATGCCTTTTGGCTAATCCTTATCCTATTAGGTATAAATAGGATTTTCTCTCTCATCTTCACAAAAGGAATTCAGAAGTAATTCAAAGTAATATTCTGCCCAAGACACAAGAAAAAAGAGCAAATTCAGATTTGATCTTTTGTGAGTGAAAAGGCACGAAGAGAGATTAATAGAGAATCGATCGAGATCAAGCAAGTGCACCGATACATCGTCTAGGCAGGTGTATCCGTGTCCGGCGTCTTCCGACTCAAGGTGGATACGTGTGGAGGAGCAACACTTGGGGCTCTCCGTTGTGATCGAACCGAAGGATCGAAGAACGGGAACGAACGGTGAAGGACGCACGGTGTGGGACGCGCGTAAAGTCACCAACGTGACCGGAGGAATAGGAGGCAGCGATCAACCCTTCGTGTTCCATCAATTTGGAACTGGTATGGATCTAACCTTCTATTTGTATCGTACCCTCGAAGTCGTGGCGTGATCTCGGGAATCGGGGAATCGGACCGGGCCTACATATCCGCTGCGCGGGCCCGGGGCCGGGGATATTTCCCTACAGCGACAGTTTGACATATACTTAGTAAAACTATCATAACTTTCGCATCCTAACTCTAATTGGGCTGGGACAAATTGGTATGGAA
The DNA here is from genome assembly GCA_946800325.1 of Luzula sylvatica. Classification (NCBI taxonomy): domain Eukaryota; kingdom Viridiplantae; phylum Streptophyta; class Magnoliopsida; order Poales; family Juncaceae; genus Luzula; species Luzula sylvatica. The sequence continues at coordinate 2,929,424 of OX326958.1, read as the reverse complement.
AGATAATAAGATTATCTACAACTTTCGTGAAGGTTTGAAGTCGGTGGATCGATTTAGCAATGTCGTTTCAACATAATACTGAAAGGGTGTATGCAGTTTTCTGTTTGAAAATGTGTATAGTAGATATACATACCTTTTGGCCCATCCTTATCCTATATAGTATATATAGGATGTTTCTCTCTGATACAAGTAATCAATTGAAATCTAATTCAGTCCAGAAATTAGAGAGACTCTTATCACGTGTTGAAAGAGTGCGAAGAGAAAGAGAGAAAGAGAAAAGGTGTTTTCTCAGTTTAAAGAATCAAACGCAATCATGCAAGTTCGCCGGTGCATTGTCTAGGCAGGTGCATCTACGACCGAGGTGCTACGACTCACGGTGGATACGGGCAGAAGAGCGACACTTGTGGCTCTTCGTTTGTGATCAAACCGGAGAAGCAAAGGAGTGAAAGGCTGTGGAAACGTGTGGACATGGGACGCACGAAGACAATCGGAGGCGTGTCAAGATGGTGGGAGACGTGTGGTATGGGACGCAGGGCTAGTCACCAACGTGACGCCGAAAAAGAGAAGGATGCGAGTGACAACCCGTCGTGCGTGATCACTTTCACACTGGTAATCGTCTATCCTACTTTGCATCGTCCTCTGAATATCGAAGCGTGATCTCGGGATTTGGGAACCGGACCGGGCCTTCATTTCCGCTGCGCGGGCCCGGAGACGGGATAATTCCCATCAGTGGTATCAAAGCAAACGCCATCGATTCGAGGGTCGAATCATAGTCGTATATTCGATATACGCACGGGTTATCAATGTTCGTACCCATTTGCATGATGCTAGATATTGAGAACGTCAATTTCGTTAAAATCACAAGGGGAATTCACTAGATATCAATCAAAAGTTTATTGAGAGTATCTAGGAATGATCGTGAAAAAGTTGCATGATTTATCGTTTTGGAAATGAGCGAAAACGGAAGAAACGGCGAAATCTGCAGAAAACAGCTTTTCTGTGGCCCCGGGGAGGCTTTTCTCACGCCCCGTGGGGTAGTCCGTAACAACGGACCTCCCCAGCGTCATGACGGAGCCGGAGGTGCGGGGGTGTATTGGGGGGCTGTGTGGGGAAGCAATTTCTCGCCCCCAGCGTCACAACGGATGGTCCAGCGTTACAACGGACCACCCTCTGGATGATGTTTTTGTTTTCGCGATAATTTTGGCTCCGAAGCTTGATATTTTGAGTTCTTTACATCGATAGAATCGGCATCACTCATACTTGCATATAAAATGATTATTAACTGTTAATGATTAGTAAAATCTTGTGATATTGATATAATTAGATTATGTCAAAATTAAACATGAAAGTCATGATCCCTCATAATACATAAGTCATGGAAATGCCTTCCATGTCCACAACCATTGAGTTTGGTGTTACGTTTCACGTGGGTTCAAGTTAAAGTCGGGCACGTGATATTGTAACTATCGAAAGACTGGCAAGTGTTAAATAAAGACTTGTGAGGCCCAGGCTAAAGTCGACTCGCTAGATGGAATGCACACACGGAACTGAGATTGTATATGATACGATCCATCACCAAAATTCATCCTACCTAAATCACGGGATCCCACCCGATCGGTTAAAGTCACTTGTGGGAGGAAGGAAAATAAGGGTCTTGAGTGTTATAGACTTGGAGTCCCGTATAAGTATGAGGGTTACCGATTCGATAAAATGACACTTTCATATAATCATCATGGAAGCATATAGGTTAAGTACGCACGGTTAGGAGCTTAATCTTCATCATCCGTTTAGAATTATGTTTTCTAGCAACAACAAATATAACGATGAGATCGATATGATATATGGCTTTTGGGCCAAAATTACCGTAATTAACCTTGATGGTTAAAGAATAGTTCTTAGACTTAAATGGACGTGTTGGACACGTAGATGGTAAATTCGGGGCTCAAGGCTTTGAAAGAAAATATGGCTTAAGAATTAACTTGGAAGAATTTATATAAATAGGCAATTCTGCAGTCAGAATTAGGTTCGTTTGAACGAACTATATGAGTGCGTTCGAACGGACTTATTCGTGACAGTCAGATTTGGGTTAGTTCGAACGAACTACTTAAGTGCGTTCGAACGAACTGGGTTCGTTCGAATGAACCATTTAGGTGCGTTCGAACTGACCTTATTCCTATATATATAGAATTCTGATTTCGTTTTAACCTAAGTTTTTCTAGGGTTTTTGAGCCGCCGTTTCTCTCTTCTCTTCCACAGAAATTCTAGATCAGATCTGGAGTGATTGAGAAGGAGAATTGAGCAAGGATCTAGAGAGAAGTAATCTTGACGTCGACTAGAACGGCGTTGGTAATTTCTGATCGGTCGAAATCAAGGTGGACACGAGTAGAGGGACTGCACGAGCATTCCTTGGAGAAGGTTCACGGATTTGGAGAAGTAATCGACACGTACTAACTTGTACGAGGTAATTTTCTCCGAAACTCTTCCTTTTTCGTTGGTTTTCGGGCGTGATCCCGGTAGAATTAGGTTACGCATGCGAGAATAATTCCGCTGCACACTTTGATAAACGTGTGCGTAACTAGGTTCGTTCGAACGGACTGAACGAAACCTAGGGTTAGTTCGAACGAACTTGGAGTTGCGTTCGAACGAACCTGAGGTGAAAATTTTTTCTGTCATGCGTTCGAACGAACTGAATTCTGTAAAAAAAAAAAAAAAGTGAAATTTTGGACAACCAAATTTTTTTTTTCTGTCGTGCGTTCGAACGAACTTGGAGTTGCGTTCGAACGAACAAAATTCTGGACAACCAAATTTTTTTTCTGTCAAAAATGCCCAATAATTTAAAATTTCCAATTTATAAATTCGATTTGGTATAGCATATAGCCTAAAACGAGGATGATTGTCTGTGAATGTTTGTATGTGTGTTGTGTGGGGGCCGGTGAGCTTTCCAAATTGTATTTTATTTAATTATGTGGGGACCGGTGAGTCTTCCAAAGTTGTAATAAAATAAAATTGGTTTAGTTTTGAAGAGGGGCCTTCAAGGCAAGATGACACGACACGAAGATTGGATCTTCAAGAAAAGCAAGGAGTCATCTTGGGTTTTATGGTTGGGAATTTAGGGTTTTATGATTGCTCATAATACTAAAAAGCCAATATGCTATACCATAATATTTTATTTGTTTTTGTGAATGAATAAAATAAATGATTTTTATTAAAAAAAAATCCTCCCACGTAATTATCAAGTTAATTTGCCTCCCAAAGTGGAACCTTCAAGACTAGTGTTTGTTTATCTGTGTTGCATGGCCATAGTCTGGCACAGATTTACACGTGCGTAGCAAGGAAGGCATGCATTGATTAGGAGTTGACGTGTTGCATGGTCATAGTCTGGCATGTCAATTCGCTGATTGAATGATACTCCATTTGTGGTTTGGACTTGACCAATTCGCTAGCTAGGCTAGGATTTGGGGCAAGGAGTGAGGTACACACACTCTGGTTTTGAGTTGGACTCAATACCGGACCTCACGAATAAAGCAAGAATCGTCTTATAGATGATTGGACACCGTCCTACCCGATGTGACGTATTTTCTGAGTGGTTGGCCATAGTCACCTTAGAAATACGTTAAATAGGGATCTTGTCCATTATGAGATTTAAGGTATCAAATCTCCGTTTCAATAGTGGGGGCTATTCGAAATGATAAAATAATGGGTATTTCAAGTTGTTTAAAATGAATTTTAATATATGAAAGACCACGTTATTAATTACATTATTTTTCAAAAATTGTAGAATTCATGGCTTTACCAACTAGTAACCGCTTTAGTTTGCGTTCCATTTTGGAAAGGGAATGAATGAACGGAAAGAACTTTCTCGACTGGCAGAGGAATCTGGGATTCGTTCTGAAACAGGAAGGAAAGGCACATGTCTTGGAGACGCCTCTCCCTCCTGTGACAGGTGATGACGGAACTGAGGATGATGTATTCGAACATACGACCATTATGGAAAGTTCGAATGATGTCACATGCCTCATGTTGGCTACTATGACTCCTGAATATCAAATCCAGTTTGAGAAACAGGATGCATACGAGATTATGAAACAACTCAGGGAGATGTTTTAGGGTCAAGCAAGGGTGGAGAAGTATCAAGCTCTTGGCAATGTGACGCAATGCAAGATGCAAGAGGGTACGCCCGTTAGCTCGCACCTTCTCAAGATGAAAGGATATTTCGAGGTGGAGTTACAAACTGATTTGATCATGTTGTCACTGCCACCGAGTTTTGATTCGTTCATTTTGCATTTCCACATGTCAGACATGAAAAGGACCATTCCCCAGCTTTTCGGAATGCTCAGAACATTCGAAGGTGACATGAAACCGCGGTACATGAAGTCTAGGACTTCGGAAGTATTGGTGGTTGAAGGGAAGAGTCCAAGCAATGGGAACAAAAACAAGAAGAGGAAGGCAAAGGGCAACAAGGTTGCGCCTAAGCCTGTGGGCAAGAAAGCCAAGGATGACAAGAAGTGTTTCCACTGCCTCAAGGAGGGCCATTGGAAGCGTGATTGCGAGATCTTCCTGAGGGAGAGCAAGCAAAAGACCGCTTCCTTGGACACACCAGCATCAGGTATTTTCGTTATCGAATCTTATTTCTTTACTTCATCATCATGGGTGTTGGACACTGGATGTGGGACTCATATTTGTAATAATATGCAGGGCCTAAGAAGTAGAAGATCGTTGATTCGTGGCGAAGTTGATTTACGCGTCGGGAATGGAGCTCGAGTAGCAGCATTAGCCGAAGGGACGTATGATTTAACTTTGCCAAATGGACTTATTTTAGTTTTGGATAATTGTTCTTATGTACCTACTTTGAGTAGGAGTATTATTTTTGTTTCGAGACTTATTGCGGATGGATATGAATTAGTTATTGGTACTAATGATTGTTTTATTCGCAAGAATGACATTTCTTTAGTAATGTTCTAGTTGAAAATGGTCTATATGTCTTGGATTTAGAAAATAATAACAATAATCAGTCCATTTATAACATAAATACTACTCAAACTAATGAAACATACTCATGGCATTGTCGTCTCGGACACATAAACGAGAAACGCATTGCTAGACTCCAAAAGGATGGAGTGCTAGATTCTTTTGACTTAGAGTCAATAGAAAATTACGAATCTTGTTTGATGGGTAAGATGACAAAGACACCTTTCTCCAAGAAAGGAGAAAGATCGAAAGATATGTTGGCCCTCATACATTCCGATGTATGTGGACCGATGAGGGTCGAGGCTAGAAATGGGTATCGCTATTTTGTGACTTTTACTGACGATTATAGTAGATATGGTTATCTATACTTAATGCGTCACAAAAAGTGAAACTTTTGAGAAATTCAAAGAGTTTCAACACGAAGTAGAACTTCAACTGGGCAAGAAAGTAAAAGCCATTCGATCGGATCGAGGTGGCGAATACTTGAGCTATGAGTTTGAGGACTATCTTCGAGATTGTGGTATAATGGGTAATGAATATTAACTTTGTAAAGTAAATATAGATATTGGGAAACGGCATGTCTACTAAGATGTGGGAGGTCGTGGCGGACCATGCTCGTACTTGTGTTCTCACGGACCTGGTCCACGTGTACCGAATAAACGGACCAATCAGAAGCGGCCTCGTGTTCAATGTTGTTGGTGTTCAATGTTGTTGGAGAAATCAAAGGAGTTATTTCTGAACAAGGAGTTTTTCTCCCTATTGAGAGCCTCGCGGAAAAACAATATGTACATTTTTTTTCGGGGGATTTACATATTTACCCTTTTTAAACTTGAAATTACATATTTACCCTTCTCAAAATTAAATATCATACTTACCGTTTCATAAATCTAAAATATCATTCTTACACAAAAATTAGAACCATCCAATATCTCCGTTAAACCTAACGGTCAACATTTACAATTAGTATTTTACCCTTCTAAAAACCCAAATATCATATTTACCCTTTTAAAAATAAAAATATCATATTTACCCTTTGTAGATTTATGAAAGGTTAAATATGATTTTTAAAAGGGTTAATATGACATTTTGGGTTTTTAGAAGTGTAAATATGATATTTTAGATTTATGGAAAGGTAAATATGATATTTTTATTTTAAGTAGGGTAAAAATGTAATTTCTATTTTATAACCATTTTTTTTCATTTAAAATTTTAAATTCCATCGAATATAAAAATTGAATTTTTATTCAGGCGGAAGCGCATGCGAATGCCGAAATAGCGTATAAAAATTGGGACAAAGTGGAGACGTTTAACAACGTGAATCTAATAGGAAGGGAAAACGATGATCCATTCGTCAATTTGACGAATCAATTTAATAGATTCGGTCCGATTCATTCGCCGGACATTTTTACCCTCAGAGGAGGAATGAGAGAAACTTCTTTGCTCGACGAGTGTACGAGCAACGCATATTACGATGCGAATTGTTTGCCCTTGCCGTACATGGACTCGAATTTTTTGGTGGATACTTCGGATTTAGGGGCGGCTTTGAGGGGTTTTTTGGAGTCTCCTTTGGAAATGAGCCACACGAAAGGTTACAAAGTTGGGTGGCGCACCGTTTCTTTGGTTTGGGGGTGGATTTTTTATATTAAGAAAACCGTGGCGAAAAAGAAAAAAGGGAAAGAACGATTGTATTGAGTTTCGTGGATTTAGTTTGGGTTTTTAAGATTTGGTTTGGAATGTTTAGTTGCAAAAAATTAGAGAAAGTTTGTTTTATGTAAATATGGTGTTTATGTGTTTATTTTTGGTTGTAATATTTGTATGGATAGTTTTTTTTAAGGTAGTATACATAATGGATAAAGGGTGTATTATTCTTGTTGTTACGGTCCAGCTCCCTTATCTACATGGCGCCAAATAATATAGTATCTTTATTATTGAATTATAGTGCTTTAAGAGAATATACTCTATTTTATATCTTGAATTATATGTTCCTATATATATTTGAATTATATATTTTTAATATATATATAATAGAGGGAGGCTAAACTACTTAATTAAGTACCAACATTTTGGTACTTAATGTTTTTTTACTATTGGATTTGTATTGAGATTTGTGCATTTAATGATGTGTACAAATTTTCATGATCATCATGAAAAAACACAAATCTCAATGCAAATTCAATGGTAAAAAAAACATTAAGTACGAAAATGTTGGTACTTAATTAAGTAGTTTAGCCTCCCTTATATATATATATATATATATATATATATATATATATATATATATATATATATATATTATCAATCAAGTAATGTACTTGCAAGGAAATAAAGTTAATAAATAGAGTTATTCGGTTTTTTATTGTTAGGTGAAAGTAAATCACTTATAAAACAAACAATCATTACTTCATTTAAAAAATGATTGAAATAATTATATATATTTAATCAAATATTATTATATTAAAGACATGTATCGATAAAACTATTACAAGTGTGGAAACAATTAAAAAACCCGCAGCGAAGTCGCTGGTATTCCACTAGTAAATATAAATTAGGCACACAATTTATTGAACACACAAAACCCTAGTTATTAGAATTTTCCCTTATGATCAACACACATGCTCTAAATAAAAGTAATAAAAAAAATAGCACAATCATTCAAAAACAAACAAAAAAATACCACAATCAACTCAGTAGTATATCTCCGCAAAGAAAAAATTAAGAAATTCCAAACAAAATACAAATGCAAGGAATATAATTTTAACTAGACATCGTGACTTGATTGCAAGCCTGTTGTGCCTGAGTCGCATAGTACCGCACATCTACGTCTGGGTCCTCGCTCAGCTCCGCTAGACACGGTTTCACCGTCTTCTCCAGCTCCTAATTTTCCAAACAAAAATGTCAATTCAAAAGTAATCCAAGGGTAAAATGGTCTTTTTACTTACAGAGTGGTCGAGGATGGGAATGAAAGCCTGCAAAACCTTGGCCACGCCGAATCTTATATTCGGTACCCTGATGATTAAAAATAAATTAATACCAATTTCAGATATATAAAAAACACAAAATTAAAATGTACCTGTCTTTAGAACAAGTAAGGACGACAGGCAGAAGATATTTACAGGTGATTTCGGCACCCATAACAGGGGCCAGAAGCGAGACCGCATGGAGAATCGTCTTGCGGTACTGATAATTTGGATTGTTTATCTTCTCTAGAACCTACACATAACAATTATTAATATTATTAAAATTTAAACAAATAAATAAATATAATTATTAAATACCTGAGGGACAATATTATGCATTACCCAGGGCCGAGCTCTTCAGCGAGAAGTTTCAAATTGTTTGCAGCCGCTTCTCTTATCGAATACACCTGAAAAATTCATGCACATTAAATATTATTATTTTTATTTTTTATTTTACAAGAAATTTGAAAAATTCACAGACCTTGTCTTCGAGCCCGTACAGACAAAAATCACAAAACTGGTGGTTGAAAAATCCGGCGCCGAGCAGGCTAGCCAAAAGAGGTATATATTCTATTATTTTGAGACGGGCCCTCCAGTTCCTGTCTTCGGGTAGCTCCAGTATTGCTGGTAATAGAGATTGGGACAATACACCTATTCCAGTTACCTTTTTAACAACAACAAAAAATAAAATCATTAAGTAATAGAGAGAAAGAGATAGAGAGAGAAGATAATTTTTTGCAATACGAACCTTATCGACCTGATCGAGTTTGCAGATGATATTTAAACGAACATTCAGGACTTCGTCCTTCAGCAAACAGCAAAAAATTGGAAGAAGCTCCTCGATCGTAGCATCCTACGAAATACAAACAACATATTTATTATACCAACTTAATTTTAAAAAATAATTAAATTAAAATAAATATTCATTTATTTTTATCATCTCATACCTTGCCTAAGACGGGAGCCATGTCCACAATAACCGAAGCCAATGAAGAGCGCACGTGCTGCGAACAATCCGCGGACAATTCCTGTGGGTGGGGGCAACAAAACAATCTGAGAGCTTGAAGGGTATTTTTGATAAATTTGATTTATGAAAATTATATGATACCTTGACACAAGGGAGGATGTGCTCTTTGGTCAGCTGAGGGTCGAGGATACGGCAAAACATTGCAACCTTTCCTGCTGCGGCTATTCGTACCTCCGTTGCGTCGTCGCGGAGAAGCCTAACATATACTGGCAGCAAATCCACCCTGTCAATTATACAACACCACATCAGAGAGAGAAAGAAAGTTAAAGAGGAATAGTAAATAATTACCTAGTAGTCTCGACTCTCGACACCCAATGTCCCACACATATCAAATATTTCATTAGCAACAATATATCGAGTACGCCAAGAATTGTAGCGTACACGCCAAGATTTATCTTGAGAAAAATTAACTATTACGGGAAGAACATGGGCTACGCGGTCTTGTGGCCCGAGCAACCTCCAAAAAGTATCACATTCCGCCACGGCAAGCAAATGCACCCAATCTCGATCTACAAAACCAAAACACAAATTATAAATAAATGCAAATATTATATTGATTTTGTAAATCAATCTAAACATTACCATCAAAAGCGAGATTTTCGAAAATGGACATGATCTCGGTCTTGAGATAAGAAGGCTCGACAGTGGCGGCAAAAATTCTGAGATTAGACGCAGCGGCTTTCCTAACCATTAGAATATTATCCTGACAAAGCTGCCCATAAATAGTCCTCAACTCAGATTTTAAACTCTCGGGTGCACTCGGATACGCGATGTTGAACAAACCGCACGAAGAAACTCGTGCGGTGAACCATTCACCAGCCGCTAATCTCTTGATGACCGGAACAAACCAAGAGACGACATCAATATCTTTCATTTGAGAACAAATAAACTCTAGAGACTTGACCGCCTTATCCCTGATGCAAATATTTTCAACGGTGCAGAGAGCTTCGAGAGGAGGCAACAACACGTGAGCATGATCGATGCCACCCACGTACGGGATGAACATGCCGAGTTCTTCGGCCATGGCGAGGAGGACGTCCTCGTGATTATTGATATTGTTGAGGACGGGCATGAGTTCTCTACGGGTTCTATCTTCGCCGATGGCACCGGCGATGGTGGAGAGACGACGCATCGAGTTTAAACGAACATGGATATCTTCATTCTTAAGCTCGTCTATTAGGACTGTTATTGGGTATCGTACTTCACGTCCCATTGCCATGTAGTATATTGATACTTGTTTTATTGTGTTTAATAAATTTCTGCATATTGGATAAAACATAATATGTTATTTCGGGGAATGAATGATGAAAACTAAGGAAATATCTTAGGAAATCGAAAAAGGGATTTTGAGGACTGTCAAAAAGGTAAAAAAAAATTAAAAATTTCATAATTCAAAGAAAGAAAAAAAAGAAAAAAAAATTCCCAAAAAGATCAGAATAAATCGTCTGCCAAAAAAACAAATAGAATTGGAAAAAAAAAATAACAAATCCCTGAATCTAGAGGTATAATAGGGCTTACGAGTTCAATCGAAGAACTGGATTGCACAAATCTTCAGAATGGAAAGGCCGTAAATGGCGTGATAGAATTCTCTTGGCAATCGAGCAATGAGAAAAGAGGGAAAGAAAATAGAGGTAGGTTTCTTTGGATACATTGCTTGGAACCATCGAGCTTGCATCATCCATTTTCATCTCTCCTATCTTTAGAAAAAAAAAAATTACACGAAAATTTCGTTATGGCCTCAGCTTATGCTGACGATGATTTTTACCGGAGAAGAGTAGTACATATTGAAATGGAGAAGAAGAGTATATCCTACTGGAGAAGATCAAACTCTATAGCCGTTGATTAAGCTGTAAATTTTCGCTGCTCATCGCAGCCGTTCATCTCTGTCTATGCTCGGTGTTTGTGCACCTTAATTATTCCCTTGCATGGCCCATGATAGACCAAGTCCATGAGATTCTGCCATCTATAAAATGCTATTTCTTTCTCTCTCCTCACTTTATTTTGTTCCTCTAGACAAGCTCTCTCCGTGGCGATAGAAGAAGCGATTTCTAGGGTTTTTTCTGCGCGACGAGCAAGCAGATTTCTCTGCCGGCCCAACGAGAACGGGGATTCCTGGGGTTTTCGCGTCCAAAGAGCACGGAGATTTCTAGGGTTCGCGCGGTTTTCGGCTCGGGTGAAGGTAATCGTTTTTTTGCTTCGATTTTTTCTGTAGGTTTGTTGTGTTGTTCGTTTTTGTTTGATTCGTCTTCGATCTGTGCATGATTTAGTGCAGTTTGCAGGTCGTTTTGCAGTTCCTTTGCCAATTTCGTTTCTAGATTTTATTGGGTGATGTTTTTGCTGAAATTGCTGGCTGAATTAGATTTGTTTATTTCTTTTCTGGTTTGTTGTAACTGTAGCTTGATGCGTATCGCGTGAGTGGGCAAAAACCATCGCAACCGGATTAAGACAGAGAGAGAAGGAAGAGAAGAAAACAACTTGCTGACAAAACCCAAGAGGGAAATCTACGCGCGAACGAGAGGAAGGATCAGGCCATTTTTGAGCGAGCGAGGGAGTTTTCTAGGCGAGTAAGGAGCAAATAGTGCTGCTGCACTGTTTCCAGATTCAGAGGAGCGATTAAGGAGTGATTAAGGAGCGATTTCTAGGTGATTTCTGGACGATTTCTAGGCGATTTCTGGGAAAGTAAGGAGTGATTTCTGGGCAAGTGAGGACCAATTTCTACGCGACTAAGGACTGATTTCTCCTGCAAAACAGGAATTGCGAAATAGCCATATAGACAGGTAAATTTCTGAAGAATTTTATTTCTCTAATTTTGTCTGAATTTACTTCTTTCTCTTACAGTTACTATGATTGGTGAAATGTGCTTTCTTCAGCGATTATTTTGGACTAATTTGTTTACAGGTAAATTTGAGCCCAATTTCATGGTTTAGAATATATCAATTGATTGTTTGATTTTGTATGGATGATTGTACGTTCAGCGGCAGTTGTACAACAGCTTGGAAGAGAACTATTCAACTGAAATTGTGTAACTGAAATTAATCAATTTCATGAATAATAACGTTGATTCAACTTTTTGACATTACTTAATTGAAATTTCGCCTTCAGCTCTGACCACCCTTAATTATTGAAGTTTTAATTTAATAATTTGTTGTTTGCTGATTTTCAGTTCTGTTCAAAATTAGAAGAAAAGCATCAACCTTTCGAAGCTCACCAAGTGCATAGCGAAGATAAACCGAAGGTTTCTTCGATTTTAGTTCTAATTGCAGGTAGAATTCTTTCAGTTACATTCTTATGTGCCGTTTGGATCCAAATTTGAATAATTAATTTCTTCGTTCCAGAGAAACACATATTTGTTAGTCATATGCATTTGTTTTTTGTAATTCATATAACAGCCGGCCATTCTGTAATTTGCAGCTTTTTATGGGGACTATTTCGTATACTTCTTATGAAGTGTAAAATATTTCTTTTCCTGATTGCACTAATTCAATCACAAATATTTGGTTTCTTTTAAAATACAACAAGCTTAAGGGTTATTTTGTAATTTTTAGCTTTTTATTGTGGTTTCTGGAAATTTTCTGAGTTTTTTAGTTTTTGCATTTTAAGTAATGCCGAACAAATTTTTATGGTGTCTAAAACATTTTTTCGAATCTAACTGTTTTAAGCTTTTAATCACTACTTTTTTTTCTTTCTAAAATCACGAGAATATGAGGGATTATGTTCCAGTTTCCATCTTTTTATAGGGGTTTATGGTCTCTCTAATTTCATAAATTTTAGTTTTTTTTATAAAGTTTAAACATTTTGTTTTTCTAGAACTATATTAATGTGAATTTATTTTCTCAGATTACAACAATTATGAAGGTTATTTTCGAATTTTCAACTTTTAATAGGGGGGTTTTGGTAATTTTCTGCATTTTTATTTTCTCTATGTTCGGAAGTTGATGTTCCTCATATAAAGTATCATAAAATAAAATTCAAATTTGACTGATTTAATGACCAATATGTTTTTTCCCAATTTCTACAATTTTAATGGTTATTTTGTAATAGTTGGCCTTTTACACATAATTTATGCTTTTTCCAGTTTCATTTTTAATTTTCAATTAAATAGCTCATGTATAATGTTTTATTCTTTATCTTGACATATTGTATTTGTACTTTAGATAATTGGTTGGGAACGCATGTTTGTGTATAAATTGTTATGATCATCATCGTTATCATGAAAATCATCATAGTCATCATCATTGGTGTAATTATGTTGGTCATCATTATTAGTACTAATATTTTGTATAAGCCAAATTTTATAGACATTATAAATTAATGGAGATTTTTTTAGTCATACTTTATTCCGAAGCCAATTGATGTTACAATATTTGACAATTTAGATACATAGAAATAGAAATTCTAAGATTAATAAAGGACTACATATTTTGACAATAAAAGCCTCGACAAATGAATCTTAATTCAGAATACTTAGGGATTTTTTTCTATATTTTGACATTTAATAAATGTACATTGAAAATGTGCCATTTTACGTGATACTACAATCACATTGTCATTAAAAGATACTAGCTACTCGATACGGACATTTCTATTCATACTTTATGTCCATTTCGACACATACATTGACCTTTTATGAATTACCACTGCAAATAACTACAACCACAACCACAAGCAAATCAAGCCCTCGCGCGGGCGAAGCGCTAGTCTTATTTATACTCTTACGAAAATATCCTCTCTCACATTAAGCCACGTAAGCTTTCTAAAAAAAAAAATTCTGAATTTTTTGTGGTTGGCTTCGTACATCTTCTGTGTTGTTCAGGTTAGTTTGGAGCATAATTTGACTGCACATGTTCCATTTGCACCAAAAGACAAATAAAACAACTTAGCTATCTGGACCACGGTGCACCAATTGTTTTGTATCTCCCATACTTATCCCCGGTTCCCTTTCTCTCTTTATTACCCTCGTCGTCGTCGTCGTCGTCGTCATCATCATCATCATTGTTCTCCCGATATTGCTAATATTTTAATAATTGAATTGATTAACACTTCATATTATTGTAATTCATAAATTCTATCTTATGTAATATTATTTACTTTTTGGATTGTGAAATATTCATATTTTTTGTATTATATTCTTATGTGTTATGTTGAATGTTATATTTTTATATGTTATGTGCAATACGTTCATATTTCATTAATATCATGCGCGCATCCAACATACACCGTATATTCATTTAAGTTAAAAAAAAATTATACTGACTAGCGACACCTCCACCAAAAAGGAAAAAAATTAAACACCACTTAAAAAAGATAAAGAATAAAACAAAATAAAGAAATTAACATCTTGCAAAAAGATAATCAAATCGAAAACGCCCGCGCAATCACGCGGGGAAGAATTACAAATATATGATTATTCATATCCTTGACATTTGACACGTGGCAAGCTAATTTCAAACAAAATAATATTGATCCAACAAAGCCCAAATTCATGACATAAATAAATTCATGACATAATTAAGTAAAATTTATATATCTAAAGTTTCAATCACATGAATTAATACTAAGAATATATAATTTAATGACATGATTAAATAAAATATATATACCCAAGTTTTGAAAAATAATATAGCCCTATGAAATAAATATATACCTAAGTCCATGACATAATTAAATAAAAGTTATATGTCTAAGTTTTCATGACATGAATTAATAATATATACATATAATTTAATAACATGATTAAATAAAATAAATATACCCAAGTTTTCAAAAATAATATATGTCTTCAAGTTATCAAGTTACGTGTTATTTCAAAAAATATTACGACCCGGAGTGTTTGGACTGTAATTTACACGTGTTCATTGTTAATATGCGTCATGGATATAGCGCCGTTATTTGATAAATGGTGATATTGTGTTTTAATTTTTTTTCTCCGTTATTTGCGCTACAGAAAAATAATTGAGTCGTATTTAAATCAACGATGAATAGCATAAACCTATACATTTATAATTTAATATATATAAAAATAATGGCTGTTACAATATTGCAGCCAGTCTGGTCATCACCTGTCAAAGTGATGGGCATTTGATAAAAAAAAAAATTAAACGGTGTTATGGATAGATGAAGGAAATACAGTTTCGGATCAACCGTAAAAGTGTACACAAGGATAAACGAACGTACACGTTCGTGAGCATAAATAATGTGTATATTAGATGCACATATGTATATTGGATATACATGGTTAAATTGATAAGAAACGATTTTTATTAAGAAAACCAGAAAATTCAGTTTAAGCCGTTTTAGTAAAACTGGCATAACTTTCAGTAGGAAACTCCTATTTGAATGGTTAAAATTGGGTTAGATAGATAATGAGATTATCAAGAACTTTAATGTTGTAATATTTTTTATTTGAGCGAAGTATCAGTGTCGTTCTAATGGAATACCGAAAGGGTGCGACGGTTTGACATACAGTTAGTAAAACCGTCACAACTTTCCCATCCGAACTCCAATTGGGCCAGGCCAAATTGGGTTGGAAAGATAATAAGATTATCTACAACGTTCGTGTAGGTTTATTTTCTGTCAGAGACATTTACCAATTTCGTACGGACAGATTACTGAACAGGTTCATGCAGTTTTCTGTGTGAAAGGGTGTATATTGGATATACATGCATTTTGGCCCATCCTTATCCTATGAGATATAAATTGGATATTTTTCTCTCTCTCCCATTCAGTCCAACCAATTCATTCAGTTCAAATCATGTGGAATTAATAAGATTAATCCAGAAATTAGAGAGAATCTTTCTCTAGAGTGAAAGATTGCGAAGAGAGAAAAACCGAGAAAAACAGTTTTTCCGGAGAAGAGAATGAATCGATCAAGCAAGTTCGCCGGTGCATCGTCTAGGCAGGTGAATCCGCGACCGACGAACTCCGACTCACGGTGGATACAAGTAGAGGAGCGACACTTGTGGCTCTTCGATTGTGATCAACTCGAGGGAGAGAAAGAACGGTCAAAGACGGTGTAAGCGCTTGGACGTGGGACGCACGAAGACAACCGGAGGCGCGTCAAGACGGTGGAAGACGTGTGGTATGGGACGCACGTGCTAGTCACCAACGAGACCGGAGAAAGAAGGAAGAACGATCAACCCGTCGTGCGTGATCAATTTCACGCTGGTAATCGTCTATCCTACTTTGCATCGTACCCTCGAAGTCATGGCGTGATCTTTGATTTAGGAAACCGGACCGGACCTTCATATCCGCTGCGCGGGCCCGGGGTCGGGCGAATTCCCAATAGTGATATCAGAACGATCGCCATCGATTCGAGGGTCGAATCATAGTCGTATATTCGATATACGCACGGGTTATCAAAGTTCGTACCCGTTTGCATGATGTTACATATTTATAACGTCAATTTCGTTAAAATCACAAGTGGAATTCATTAGAGATCAATCAAAAGTTGATTGAGAGTATCTAGGAATGATCGTGAAAAAGTTTCATGATTTATCGTTTTGGAAACGAGCGAAAACGGAAGAAACGGCGAAATCTGCAGAAAATCAGAGTTTCTGCCGCCCCGGGGGCAGTTTTTGGCGTCCCAGACGCGTCCCGGGCGAGGTTTTCTCGCGCCCCACGGGCCTCGGATGGGGCAGGGACCCCCCTGTCGATGCTGATTTTGTTTTCGCGATAACTTTGGCTACGAAACTAGAAATTTTGAGTTCTTTATATCGATATGATCGGCATCAATCATACTAGCATATAAACAAGTAATTATTTAGAATAATTAGTCTCCCTAAATAAATCATATGCATTTTGAAAATCTTGTGATAGTGATATAATATGATTATGTCACGAATTATTTAAACATGAATGTCATGATCCCTCATAATATTTAAGTCATGGAAATGCCTTCCATGTCCACATCCATCGAGATTGGTATGACATAATGCGTGGTTTCAGGCCATAGTCGGGCACATATTATTGTATGTATTGATGCGGGTGGTAAGCGTTAATTGGGGACTCACGTGGGTTCAGGCCATAGTCGGGCACGCGAGTAGTTCAATTGAACGATACGTTGGATATGGTTATGACTTAACCGTTCAAGCTAATCCGATTAGAGTTCGGGGCATAGATAGAATGCACACACGGAATTGAGATTGTATATGATATGATCCATCACCGAAATTCTATAAAGGTTCAAGAGTCGTATTCAGGCCCGGCCCTGGGCTTTGGCCCAATAGGCCAAAGTCACAGGCCTCCAAAAAAATTAGGCCTCCCTTTTTTTCTACAGCCCATATATCTTAAAATAGTTATAATGTGTAACATTGGGCCAACTTCTCCTTCTTCCCACGCGTTCTTTCTTCTGCCGTTTGATTCAACTTACGGAGTTCAATCGAAGAGCTTGATCGCATAAATCTTCAAAAAGAAATGGTGACTGGTGTGATCGATTTCTTTTGGCAATCGAGCAATGAGAAAAGAGGGAAAGAAAATAGCGGTAGGTTTCGTTGGATGCATTGCTTGCAACCATCGAGCTAGCATCATCCATCTTCATCTCTCCTATCTTTAGCAAAAAAAGTTACGCGAAAATTTCGTTATGTCCTCAGCTTCGGGTAACGATGATTTTTACTGGAGAAGAGCAGTACTTAATGAAATGGAGAAGAAGAGTATATGCTACTGGAGAAGATCAAATTCTATCTTATTATATAATAGGGAAATTTTCAAAAAAACCCCTATCTTTTTTGGATATTCTAAAAAACCCCTATCTTTTTGGAAACTCCAAAAAACCCCCTCTACCAAACTTTTATTTTCAAATACCCCCCTATGGGGTTAAAATTAACTATGGATGATCTTAAATATTTTTTTATGACCAAAATACCCTTCTTTTTACATATTTAGTAATTAAAATAATATTTTTGTTATTTGTATTAATTTTAAAAAAGTCCTAATTTTTTTTAGGTTATAATAATTTTCAAAAAATAATTATCATATGTTATATTTATATAATTTTAATATTTCATACATTATATATATTTGACTTTCATATTTTTTTACTGAAAAAATAACATAAAATAATAATAAGATGAACAATAATATTAAAAGAACACCTTGCAAATATTTAAAAATTAAAATATCATGAATCTATTAAAAACATACATAAAAGAAGAACGAAAATAAAAATAAAATAGATGTTTAAAGAAATATTTTTTTATCAATATATTTTCAAGGTGTTTATTTTATTATTATCTGATGTTAGTTTTTCATGAATAATAAATGAATATTAAAATTATACAAACACAACATTTAATAATTTTATTTTTGTGAAATCATTATATGTTAAAAATTATTTATGAATTTTCTTAAAACTAATAAAATTAATGAAAAAAATATACATATGAAAATAGAAGGGTATTTTGGTCAAAACATTTTTTTTAACACCATCCATGGTTAGATTTAACCCCTATAGGGGGTATTTGAAAATAAAACTTTGGTAGAGGGGTTTTTTTGAAGTTTCCAAAAAGATAGGGGGTTTTTTGAAAATTTCCCTATATAATATGTATAAAATAAAGAAAATTCTTGCTCATATATCAGGCCACATCATCAATTTTTTTGGTTTATTTATATTTTGGTCCTTTTTTTATTTACATTTTGGTTTTTTTTTCATATTTTATGTTTTGATTTATTTACATTTTGGTCCTTTTTAATTTATATTTGGTCTTTTTTTATATTTTGGTCCTTTTTTTCTTATTTTATAATTTGGTCCTTTTTTTGGTTTATTTACATTTTGATATTTTTTTTTCTATTTTATATTTTGGTCATTTTTTACATTTTGATCTTTTTTTTATATTTTGGTTTTTTTTTACATTTTGATCATTTTTTCTTATTTTCCATTTTTTTTTAATTTGCTCATTGGGCAGGGTGATGTATGCAATTTCGTAAGTTCAAATTTTTTTTTTTGTAATTTTCCTTTTTACCCAATTTTTTTTCTTTTTTACATTTTGGTCCTTTTTTTGCTTTTCAATTTTTTTTGTATTTGCTCATTACGCACGGGTATATATGAAATTTTGTAATCTCAAATTTATGCGAGTTTTTTTGTCATTTGTCCATTGTATCCATATGACACATTGTGATCCTTTAATGAACCGTAATTATAATGCATCTATTGATATCAAATATATTTGCAAATTTGTCCTGATTATATTAATCGATTTTAAAATCACCTGAACAAATACTATTTATATAAATTATATCAGAAAATAATATCCGTGATAGATTAATTTCATGAATCTTATGTATCTATTGACATCATGATATTTGCAAATATGTCATGATTATATTAATTTAGTTCAAACGCACGCGCGTTAATTCGCACACGAGTTAATTCTATTTAAATAATTATATAAAAACATGTAAAAAAATAGATACGTAAATATCCTCTCTCACATTAAGCCACGTAAGCTGCTCTTCTCAAAAAAAAAATCTGATTTTTTTGTGGTTGGATTCGTACATCTTCTGTGTTGTTTAGGTTAGTTTGGATTGTTTTAGTATCGATATTGATAAGTGCCACCGAAGAAAATTACACACTTTAGATACCATTGCAGATATTGAAAGATTTCCATCATCAAAAAATGAAGAGATTTCACGCTCCGCAACATAGATATTGAAAGATTTCCATCATCAGCAACGTAATTTTTTTTTTGATTATTCATGCATATTATTTGTCGCAAACCGAATAAACGTTAATAATCCATGTAAACAGAACAATAAAAAGACGAACAACAATAAAATCGAGTAAAACTCAGAGCTCAATTTGAAAAGGCGAGGATATCCGTGCTCATAAGTTTCCAAGCACATGAGAAATCTAATAATCCTCATCTTAACAAACCAAAAGCAAAAAGAAAACAAATCGTACTTCGACAAGAACAACAACAGCAAACCCTAAAAAAAACATACGAATCGAAGCCAAATCGCTACAAATGAGCAAAACGAACACATGTGTTCATATAGGACCAAACACCGTCGGCCAAAGCCGAAAGCGCGAGTGTTCCTCTAAAAACCACACGCAACGCATAAAAACAAACAGATTTGACAAAGAGAATTACGCGATACATGCTAAACTCAAAAACATCGGCATAACACAGAAACAAAAGATGAGAGAATTACCTAGGAGGGATAAATCAGAGCCAATACACTAAGAGCAGCTATAAGAATAAAAATAAGAATAAAAATAAGAGCAGTTTGAATTATCTATGAGAGAATAACTGGCACTGTTCAACTATAAGAATAAAAATAAGAGCAGCTTGAATTATCTATGAGGGATAAATCAGACGAGAGAAGACGAAACAACTATGTTGCACGGATACAGATACGGGTAGCATATCCGATACGATATGTTTACGGCGATACGGCAATTTTCAAAAAATCACGGATACGGATACGGCTATATAATTATTAGTTTAATATATTTATATTATATATAATTAATAAATAAGTAATAAATTAAATAATAAATTAATAATATTTTTAAATTAAATATCATGACAATAAATAATATCAACAAAACAATACAAGTATCATAAAACTATCATAAAATTGTTCTAGAAATATTTTAGAACTAATCTAGAAGTATCCTAGAAATATCCTATATAATTTATTTAAAAATATTATGGACCAAAATATATAATAGACCGAAGTATCCTAAATAAAATATCATAAATGGAGTATCCTAGCCGTATCATGGACGTATCCCCAACCGTATCCTGCCGTATTCTGTCGTATCCCCGCCGTATCCGAAAAAAATAAATATTAAAATATTCGAATACGCCATGTGACGTATCCGATACGTATCCGAACCGTATCGCACGCGTATCCGATACAGAGAAAAGACGGCGGCCAATGAAGTGGGAAGAAGAACACAAAGCAAGGAAGGCATATACATATCTTTTATGTCCACCATACATGATACACCCGTCTATACACCGAACCGACCAAAAGAGTGTAAAAATGTGTATCGTCCCTATCCAACAAAACAAACAGCCCACTCAACTGACAGAATGAAACGATCCAACACAACTCAGATCCGACGAACGACATAAGCCCATCAAGAATGAAGATCAGACGACCAAAATCGAAGCAACACATATCACACAGCGCAGAAACCACAGAACATCTAATTTTTTTTTAAGAAGAAACAACACGTGGCAATAGTGGTGAAAGATATTTCACCTAAAAATATACATAAGTAATAATTAGGAGCTTATCCAGGTAAACTCTCTTTACTCAATCCTATTTACATGTCCTCTTTACTCGGGTGCTCAAAATATTTCATTACACCACTTTTTTCCTTAATTTTCTATATATTTGTATTATTTTATTATGAATATATTATTGTAATCTTTTGCATATACTAAGGTTTATAGGTTTTATGAGGAGTGTTTGCCAAAGTAAGTGTAATCTTCAAAGAGTTACTGAAATTATATATTCAATTTTTCATTCGTGTGTGAATTGATTGAATGCACATTTTCCATTTGTTGGCTTCTTTGACTTTCTTAACCACTGTCCAGGTACCAAATTTCGGTATATCCTTTTATCTATTTTTTTTCTTTGAAAAGTTGAAACTATTAAAAACTCAATTCATTAAGTTGAGGATTAATTGCACAATCGATACCGGATGAGGTTTAATTTACATAATTCGGGCATAATATAGGGTTTCAACATGTCAAGCTTGTATGTGAGATTCGGCTTGTCCATCTTCGTCTTAAGCTCCTGAGCAAGAGCCTCGCTCAGATCTGAGCGTCAAAGAGTAAAGTTTTGTCGCTCCAATCTGCTCTTCGTCGCTTGAATCTGATTTTCATTTTCGTCGCTTTACTGAGGCGTCGCTTTTGTCTTCGTTGCTTCGTCATTTTACTGAGGCGTCGCTCTTGTCTTCGTTGCTTCGTCACTTTACTGAGGCATCGCTTTACTCTTCGCCAGGAACGACGAAGAAGGGAATCGCCGGAGAAAGGAAGCTGAGGCGTCGCTTCACGAGGAAGGAAATGGCTCGGTGTTGTGTGACTGAGAAAGAAGGAAATGACTCGGTGTGTGTGTGAGAGAGAGAGAGCGATGGTTTTTTTTTTTTTTTTTTTTTGAAAGAAAACCCGTAGGTTGATATTCATTAAATGCAAGAAAGCGAAATACAACGTTTTATATTACAATAAGTAATGTAAAAAACTGCAAATAAAAGAACTAATTAATCACTACCAAATTCTATCCGAATGACGGGAATTGGAGTTTGCAGAGAATTTTAGTGGCCAAAAAAAATTTGTATCATTTGAATTTTTCTATATAAAAAAACAAATAACAAATTTTCACAACCATCCATTTCGGTAAAATTTTAAATTTCCATGAAGACAAACTCGAAACATAGTAAAATTTTATCCTAACCCTGTCTATATAACTTAAATGAAATGCAAAAAATTCTAATTTTAAAATTTATTTCATGATGAATCATGTCGTAAATGTTATTGACTGTTAATATTGTTTACGTATCATGATGAATATGATAGATTTTTTTTTATTTTTCATAAAATTGAGTCTCTAACATTCTCAAGTGATATTGATTACATCGATACGGTTCAAATTTAATTTTCATTCGTAGATTGTGAGAAATAAGCGTTGTTGGCCGCGTTGGCCAAACAAAGATGTTGGCCATTGAGCATATATATATATATATATATATATATATATATATATATATATATATATTGTTGAAAATATATTATTTGAATCTTAATTTTAGCCATGTTAATATGTTGGATTCAACAGTATATTTTTTTTCATTTAAATAGTATATTTTGTTAATTTCATTAGTATATTTTGGTTGTGTGAATTTTTTTTGGATTCTCCTTAACAAACATGTATATATAATAATCATTGTCACACCCCAAAATTAAAAGGAAAAAGGGTGCGACAACCCGCCAGTATACAACTCGTATACCACAGGCTCTCATATGAAAACATCGCAAAACAAAATACTAAACTGATTCGAAAACAACAACAATACATACATATACATACATTACGAAATTAAAATAATAATACAAAACTATTGCTGAAGCATAAAATATATTAATACGAAACTCAATATCATTGGCGTTCTCACTCTCGAGGTACCCGTAACTCCCGATATTTGACCTTCGATACCTGAACTAAAAATATGTAAATCGAAAAGGATTAGTCACGGAAGTGACTAAGTGGGTGAAATCTCGTTAAAAATAGTTATAATAAAAATAACTACTTTTCAAATAAGTTCATAAAAAAAATCTCGTATATCTTCAAGTCATAAGTTTCTAAATATATCTCAAAATACTTGCCCCGGTTTTTCAAACTCGAAATCGAAATCAAATCTACCTTCATATATAATCATATACGTACTAATACTTTTACCCGGGGTGCGAGCGCTAATAACTCTCGACTGAAGTGCCAACCCGAACTAATAGCGAATCACACTTGGACTGGAACAAAACATAAGGGGAACACATCCACCCGACGACTGAATATCCTTTCGCCACAGCCAGACCCCTCATGGGTCGGGACTTTGCACTACATCAAGTTAGCTATGTTTTTCCCTCAAGAGAGTCTCCCAGAGACCCTTTCTAAAATCCCAAGTCCCAGCTTACGTTTTAGACTAATTCAAATCATACATATAGAGAGTCCCATGGAGACCCTCACTAAATCGTAAGCCCGGTTTACGTTTTATCCAAATAAAATTCTATATATATATAGAGTCTCTTTAAAATCCTTCTCATAATATAATATTATAACTATATTATTTACTAAGTATCTTTATTAAAACAAAAAAACGCTTTTTAACACAAATCATTTCTGAAAACAAATTCGAAATATATTTTCTATATTTGAATGAATATCCAAATTCAAAATCATAATTTCGCAACTCATTTAAAATCATAAATCCTCGTACCTATTATTCAAAATCAGTTCTAAATATATAACGATATCATAAACTAAATAATATAGGTTTTCGTAATTAAACACGCTTTTTGAAAAAAAAACTCGTTTTATCAAAAATAATCAAAATAAGTAGAATTTATAATTTTAATAAAGGATAAGTGAAAATAGCACTCACAGATTGATCGAACTCGATCGACGGCAAACCGGAATCGAAAACCTAGCTTCGAAATCGAGGATCAATATCGATCGATAAAGAACGAAAACTCAAAACTCGAATGAATTGAATACCACTCACTTTCTATTCATCACTCTATTAGACCTTGTCTTCTTTCATGCATCTAATTTGATCAATCGCCACCAAGGTGTATTTTTCTCTCCTTACATATTGCTCTGGCGAAATGACTTGGAAGGAAAATAATGTCACTCTTGACCTACATATCCCTTATCCCTTGTACAGGACCGCTTAAGAAAGAAAGGGCTGCGGCCCAATGGAAAGTGATGGTTTATTTCCCTTGTTCAAATATAACCCCAAAACATTACATATTTGCAAAGCTACCAAATATCTAGTAAATTTAATTATAATATAATATAATTTTTTTAGTGACACTAAAAATTATATTACGATAATACCCTTGTGAAAATTCTGAAATAATAAAATCCAAATTTTGAACTTCGAAAAAATTAAAATATTGAACATAAAATTTCTATTCAAATTTTTTCGTAAAGAATCACGACAAATGTCAAAACCCTATTTTTGATATTTATTACAATAATAATAATAATAATAATAATAATATATTTTTCAATTTTTCTTGTAATATCTGAAATAAAAAAAATATTTAACAATTAATTAACTAAAAATGACCATATTGATGAAAGAGATGGCGTGTCTTCGGTTAGGTGGCCTCCGCAATCGGCGCATGTGATTTTATTGGGTGAACTCCATTCTCGTAGGTTATGCACATCAAGTAATCTTTGTCGGAAGACTAGCCAAGCGAAAAAATTAACTCTAAGAAAACATTTTATCTTCAACGGTAGTTTGTTCCATTTGATTACAATGCCGGATTTTCTCCAAAACTTATCCATTTGAAGTTTCCATCGTTTGTCAATTGTATATGCATTATTTCAATTATATATACATTATTTTCTCAGTTTTCCTCTAATATCCGATGTATTGTCAACAATTACTTTACTAAAAATGACAATCAAGATGTCTATTTTTCATATTCTTTTATCGTTTATATAGTATTATCACATACTCAATATAATACACCCCTCATATGATATATAATATCGACTGCTCACGCCAAAATATTTCATTTCATATTAACAAGCACTTGATTAATGTTGCAAAATTAGTTATCTTCAAATTTTTGTGTGATACCTCCATACACATGGCAATATGGCATGAATACGCCATACTTCTTTTTTCGAAAATCAAATTTTATGTGTCTCGAGTGCTTACAGATTTATGTACAAATCAATTTATAGAAAATTTTAGGCCTGACCTACTTGGTTGGTCCATTAATAACCTACAAAATCAGTTTAGATTATAATTTAATCTCAACTAGGGCCTCACTCCGCTTCGGTTATATACTTCAAATTTATTATTATGAATTAATGAATAATGAATATTTTTATTCTTTGATAGATTGTTTTATCAATATTTATGCATGTAAAAAAATTAATTATATATATTTTTGTGAATGACTTTATGCTAACTGACATAATTCTTTTGTACATTATAAATATTTTTGAAGTACATATGATGAGACTTGCATTTTACAGTGTCAGTTATGTTTGTATTTTGTAAGTTAATACATGATAGTAACCGAAATTATTAATTCAATTTTTGTAAAAACAATAATAAAATTACTATCTTAAATCAAATTGTATATGATACCTGCAATATTTTATCTTTTACTAAAATTATGATTATGTTTATTAATGGTTCGACATTATCATTAATAATACCAATTCAATCAATTTATTTGAAAATAATATTATGAACGCAATTTAATATTAATGACATAAGTAACATTAACTAATATGCACAAAAATTATATTGTTATTTAATTATGTTTTTTTTATGTAGCTTTGTGTATGTTTCGTTTTGCATCCAACATATGAAAAATAATTGATATAATAATAAAAAACCTTTCTAAATTGAGTTAGTCTTTTGTAACACAATACAATATATACATAATCATTATCTTTATCAATTAAATAATCAACGTAAATGGTATTTCTTCTTATTACCGCATAAATATTTTAGCATGTATATAATATATTTTGCCGACAACAAATTACAAAAATCCAACGTAGCACGATATATTTCCCGGTCATTATTAACTTTGGAATAATGTAATGTATAATTATTTTAGCATGTATATACTTTATCAACAAGAAATTAAAGAAGAAACCAATGTTATGTTCTACTAACAAATCAAAAGAAAAAACCACAACCTTATGTTATGTTGTACTAATTAAATTATAATCATGTGTTATAATTCATATATTACCTTAAAAAAATTGTTAGGATTACAGATTTTTTTATAAAAAAGGGAGCCAATCTTACAATTTCATGATTGTTGATTGTTTCTCTTTATAAAGGTTGTTAGCAAAAAAAATGTCCCTGAGGATTGAATCCTGGTTGGCTCAATAACAGTCTATTGGATCAACCACCAATTAGATAATAAGATTGTTGATTGTTTCTCTTTATAAAGGTGAAGAAGAGCTTTATTAATAAAATGGAACTTCCATGATTGGATTTTTATTTTGAGAATAAAATGCATGATTCCAACCTAGGAGCTTTAGTTGTGATGCCACCACTTTTTAGTTTTTACCAATGGGCCATCTCATTTTATATTCCGTACTTGTTAATAACATATATATTATAATCCGACACGTGTCAAAAAGAGTGATTTCATTAAATTTTGAATTTTAAAGAAAAGTGTTTGAAAACTCGAGCTGCAGACATGTTTCTCAAGTTTCAAACATGCTTTCATTATAATTTCGTTCTATCCGAAATTTTAAAAAAAAGTGTCAGATGTCTAATTATTACACTGTAACGACTAGTTTGACTTACGTTCTATCCGAACGAAAATTTTATTCCGTGCGAACGGAATGTACATCAAGTTGTATATTCGAAAGGGTCATGTGTTCTATAAATGATCATTTCTAGTTGTTTCTCTCTATAACCTTTACACAAAATATTTACTCAATATCAAAGAGAAAAATACAAATCTGGTCATCTTGAGCTTAATTTTTTTGTTGAAGAAATTGAAGAGGGTTTATACACCCCTCATTCAATAAATTTTCGTTTAATCAATTGTATATTTACAGCCTAATTTCTAATTACTTTATATGTACCTACTTGGATTTTATTTTTCAGCCCAGAAAAATTACATTTTTTTTTACTTTAAGCACATGCTTTTCAGCCCATCATAAATAAGATCTTGAGCTTAATTAATCCATATAAAACCCTTAATCGAAATCCGATCTTTCAAATCGTTCCTACAAATGATTCCCAACTCGCATAACTTACATAGAGTTCGATTTGTAAATTGTAATAAACTAATACTCAAATTGTAAACCTCGTCATGGATCGATATAAATGTGTAAATCGATCTAGGAAAAACCTTGTAATCTTTGATTTGGGAAATTCAATAAGGGGTATAAAATATTTTTCTCAAAAAAAGAGTGTATAAAAGGTGCAAGACATTTTCGGATACGTGGTTACTTGTGAACAATCGATTCGGTCGATTGAACAAGTAAACGGTGAATTAAACCTACAAAACAACCGCCTACCAAACTCCGTAATAAAAAATTTCAGTTTGCTGTTGTGGTATTCCTCTTGTTTATTTTAAATTACTTTAAATTTTTGCAAAATTATAAATTGCATACTATTAGTGGGAAAATTAGACCTTGGGATTACCTATTCACCTCCATCCTGATCTAGATTAAACAACAATACGTCTAAA
This sequence comes from Luzula sylvatica, assembly GCA_946800325.1. Taxonomy (NCBI): domain Eukaryota; kingdom Viridiplantae; phylum Streptophyta; class Magnoliopsida; order Poales; family Juncaceae; genus Luzula; species Luzula sylvatica. The sequence continues at coordinate 2,901,558 of OX326958.1, read as the reverse complement.
GATGTCGACGGGTCGGTTCGGGTTCGGGTAAGTCTCCCCCATACCCATAACTGATTTTTCAGGTATTACCCGTACTCGAACCAAAAATACTCGCATGTAAACATTTTCTTCCGTACCCGAATCCGGGAGTAAATTTGTACCAGCGGATATTATCATTTATCCGAAAATACCAAACAAATAAATTAATCACCAACAAAAAATTCAAAACAAAATCATTCTACAAATAAATAAAATCACGAACAATTTTAAATATATAAAACAAACAACATGTTTACATACATTGAAAAATCAAATATTACAAATAATTAACATAAATCATCCAAAATATTAAAAATATCAGATATTTTCGGTCGTTTTTCGGATATGGCCACGAATTCGAGGCGGGTATCTTTTGGATAACAAATAATACCCGCATATACAATTTTATTCTTGTAAACGATCCGAACCCGGATCATGTATTGTTTCGGATATTACTTGACCTACGGATTTTTTTTTTGGCATTATCTACCCCGTTCGGATAGGAGACTTGCAAGTTCGGGTTTTATCCGTTCCATTGACATATCTAGGTAAGCCGTAGTTTTTTTACACTCTCTAGTATCACCATAGTATCTTATACAAAAATATATATACAGAGGAAACATAAACTACCATATCAATGCGATCCCCTTGCTTATAATATAAACTTCAAACATGTGGCATTTATGGTATTATATCAACATCAAAGGGCATTTTGATTTTCTCCTGCTATATATAAGTCATAAGCTCAATTAATTCCTTTCATCTCCAATTGATCAAAGATATCACTATTTCAAAACGGCAAAAAAGAAGCAAAAGGAGAAAAGATGGTCAATTATGTTACATATTTTTTGCTAGTATGTGTTGCTTTTGAATTACCACTAGCAATTAGTGATGGTATGTTTTTCTTACTTCTTTGAAGTTTTCATTTATTAGTTATAATGACATTTTGTAGCAAATGCTATCTAAATCCAAATTTTATGGTCCCTTTGTCTCGTCTTATACGATGTATCTTAATGAAAAAAGAGAGAAAAAAAATCATCAAATACATGTTATTTTATTTTAATATACTTTTTGAATTATATATAAGCGGAAAATTCATCAAATTATACCTTTTTTTTACTCCAATATATTTTTTAACCTATATTATAGATATTATAAATATAAAGAGATCCGCACCTCCAATCAATTAAAACATCATAATTATTTATGTTGATTTACTGAACAACAAATTGTTGACTATCCAAGTTGATTTCAAAATTCAGATGCACATGCAGTGTCTTGGATTAAAATTTTACAACATATAATTGCCCTAGAGTTTATTTTAAATTAAAATTCAAGGCATAGAGCTTTTCCATTTGCTTCGGAAATGTGGTCCCGATAATATGTCAATTAATTTATTGAATATGATTTTGTTGTTGCTATAATTCCTCTACAAATTCAGTATTTTAATGACCTTTCTTTTAATTTGTAATGAGAGCTAGTTTTGATATATCTGTGTATATTTGAAAAAACAGTTTAAATATGAGCGAAATTGTAGAACACAAGCCTAGTAGAAGATAAAAAATCTATATGAGCGAAAAATAGTTTAACTGAGGTGGGTTCTAAAGGCCTACACCTATCTGAAATTCTGAATCACATTAATTGATTGACTTCACTTAAACACATGGTTTCACTCAGTAATTTCTGTCCAAAGATTCTTTATGTTTCTCTTCTGTATCGTTTTTGCTGAAATAGTCAACTCAAAGGCTGAAATCTAATCGAAATCCAATATTTGTGATACATTCTATGATATTAAATTATAATATAATGATTCCATTGTTCTAATATTATTTTATTATTATTTTATGATTACAACTAACATGAAGACAACACGCACTTCATGGCAGGACAATTAACAGTACACTCTGGGAACAACAACAAATACATAGCTTAATGAGAGTTGATAAATCCATTTTTTTTTTTTTTTTTTTAATAGGATACATACAATTATTGATAGCCAAAATGAAATGACAGTAATAATCAAGATAGAATTCATATAATTCAATGCAATTTATAAAAAATTGTCAACAATTAGTTATATTGGTATAGTAATTAATTCCTTGTATTGAACGATCAGAAAAATTCTATTATCATTTGTATTATTCAAATATGCATTTCCATAGTTTCATTCTTCTCTTCACTTGTCTACTAAAAAAGTGAATGATGCAGGCATATTGACGAATGGGAACTTTTCGAAGGGCCCGAAATCGTCAGCACTGAAAGGCACGGAAATTATCGGGAATTTGCCCGGATGGGAGTTCTCGGGCTTTGTCGAGTACATCAAGGCTGGTTACAAGCAAAACGACATGCTCTTAGTAGTCCCTGAAGGTACTTCAACAATTATATTGCTATTTACATTTACTTCTCCTTTAATATGACACATTAAAATATTCATATTTTAAAATAGGCGAATCAGCAGTTCGTTTGGGCAACGAGGCATCGATAAAGAAAAAGATGACATTGACGAGAGGGAGTTATTACGCGGTCACCTTTAGTGTGGTTCGCACATGTGCACAGGCGGAGCAGCTAAACATAACAGTCACGCCCGAGTCGGGTCTAATGTCGGTCCAGACGATATTTGACAGTTCTGGTTGGGGTTCGTATTCATGGGGATTTCAAGCCAAACACAACAAGGTCGTTTTGATTATTCATAACCCAGGAGTCGTCGACGATCCGGCTTGTGGCCCACTTATCGATTCCGTTGCGATTCAAACTCTCTTCCCGCCTCCTCTCACCAAAAGTAAGTAGACCCATCAATAAATTTGATAATTTAGATTTATTGAATTTAGTTACATTTTTTTGCAGGCAATTTAGTAAAAAATGGAGATTTTGAGGAAGGCCCGTATCTATTCGAAAACACGTCGTGGGGGGTCTTGATACCACCGATGATAGTGGACGATCATTCACCACTTCCCGCATGGGTGGTGCTATCACTCAAAGCGGTCAAGTACATAGACTCGATGCACTACTCGGTTCCCAAGGGTAACCGCGCAATCGAGCTCATCGCGGGCAGAGAAAGCGCACTCGCACAAGTATTTTTTCTTTCTTTTTATTAAAATTTATTGTTGGCATTACAACATTATTAATATTATTATTATCGTAATGTAGACTGTACGAACTGTAATTGGGTATACGTATTTGCTAACTTTCTCGGTGGGCGATGCGGGAGATCATTGTGTCGGACCGATGATGGTGGAGGCGTACGCGCCACGAGTTACGGTGAAGGTCCCGTACGACTCGAAAGGCACGGGCGGGTTCGACAAGGCGTCGTTGCGATTCGTGGCGATTGCGAACACGAGTCGAATCGTCTTCTCGAGTTCGTATTATCAAATGAAACCCGATGGATCTCTTTGCGGTCCTGTCGTCGATGATGTCGTGCTTTTGAGCGTACATCCTTGATAGGGGTTGTTTCGTCTTAGAATAAATATTTTTTGGGTGTAGTCTTATTGTTGGTTCAGAATTTTGAATAAATTGGGCTCGCCATTGTTGAGTGCTGAATCTTTCTGATTTTGAATGAAAATTGTAATTCTAATTTATCCCCAATTATATCGAAATTCTAATACTGATACCCAAAGAAAGAATTAGCTTACAATAATCGCATGAAATTATTTCAAGTCCTTATTGGGAAAGAAGGCAACAAGAGAGCAAAAAGCAATGTATATTTATTTATTAATCTCTGTTTTAATAATTTAACTCTTGATTATTGTGAATTGTGAATAATAATAAAATTTAGAATTTTTGAACACTAACATGAGCACTTTGGTTCGAGCTGGATTCAAGCATGGCTTCTAAAACTGCCACGTCACGAGCTCCTTCTATATACAAATATCGCTCCTCAGCTTTATATTCTACCGAACTCTCCTGCACCCAAAAAAATAATTAATTAATTAAAAAATATGAAGAAAATTATTGTGATTTTTGAAAAATAATTAATTAAAAAAGTACCTTGTCAAAATGGGAAATATCATGAATAAATGCCTTTAATTCTTCGTTTACTCCTGAGAACGAGTAGAATGTTTTCGTGCATTCTCCTTTCTCTGAATAAAATAATACCTAAAAAACAAATATCACGTTTTAGTGTGTTTCTAGAGAGAGAAAGAGAGAATAGAGAGAGAGACCGTGTATCCATGTTTGCCATTTTCGATACCACGTTCAACTTGAACCGCTCCTTTTGACCCATCTACACGCCAACAAACCTTAACGAAAAAATAGAAAAATAATGTAAAAACTAAAAGGGCTTAATAGTAAAAAAATAAAAATGAAGGGCTTTAAAGAAAACAGTAAATGTGTATTTTACCTTAGGCGCCCTCGAATTGACCGCAAATACAAAAACACCAGGACACCCATTTTCCAATTGACTGTAATTAATTAAAAAATTCAAAATTTAAGGGGGGTTTCTATAAATATAACAAAAAGATAGTATTTTTTTGACAAATTTTCTTACAAAAGAGAGCATAAATTATCTGGTGGTGGTAAGTTTGCATCCACATGTTTTGCTATAGATGATACGCTCGATATTTCACTTCCAACTAACTATATTTACATATTCCAATAATTATTAAAAAAAAAATGTAAATTTATTAGGGTTTATGGTTTATGGTTTACCATTCTCAATCCAGCAACGAAATGCACACCCATATCTAGCACGAAACCTCCCTGCCATTTTAGAAAATTTAATCATTTAATTGCTATAAAATTTATGAATATAATAATAATATAATAATAATACAATAATATATAAATAATATTAATAATAGCTTACGAAGAAATTACGGCGCCAAGAACTGGAGAAATAAGGATTAGAGCTATTCATCGATCCTTCGACGATTACTTGAATATTCATCATGTCTCCTATTTCTTTCACCATTTTACTCGACTATTTTCAAAAATAAAAAAAATCAAATTTATATTTTTTTCAAAAAAAATAAAAAATAAAAAATAAAATTTACCTCAACAAAAGAAGGTTCGAATCGGTAGTTTTCAGCAAGAGCCCAAATTGGCTTTGGAGAAGAAATTTCGTTATAAATGGATAAAGCTTTTTCTGCCTCGTTACATGCTAATATTCAATTCATTAAATAAAAATAATTTAATTTATAATTTAAGAAATATGATATAAAAACTTCTTTTAATATATAATTAGAAAAATTTACGCACTTCCAGCAGCAGGTTTCTCTGAGCAAAAAGGTTGTATAAATCATGCAAAATAATCAGAGAAAAAATTAGAAATAAATTTATGAATTAAATAATTTAATAATATTTGTACCTTGAATAACGTGTTTTCCTGCCTTGAGCATTTTTAAGGAAATTTCTACCTGTAATTTACAAAAGAGAAATATAGTATGTCTTTCTGATGAGGGTAGGAATGTAATTTTAAGATTTTGCAGGGTTACGCATGGAATTATGAGAAAGAAATTGAAGTACGAACCTGAACTTGACCAGCAAGAACAATGGCAACTCCAAGGATAGAAGGATCATTCATTATTTCCTCGAGTCCTGAATCTCCCCATTTACATTCTATTTCTGGTGCAAAATCTCTCGCAAGTTCAGCTGCAATTTTGGCCGATTCCTACAAAACACGAAATTATGTACAAATTGAGGCCTCGATGGTTCAATTATAAACCAATTATTACCCAATAATTATGAATTTGTTTACCTCAGTACGGCTCCAAATGGTCTTTACTGAAACAAGATGAGAAATTTCTCGCAATCTAGGAATGTACTGTGTCCGCACGAATATTCCTGCCCCAATTACCGCAATTTTCGGAAGTTCAGCCATTTTTTTCGATCTGCAAAACAAAAAATGAAACAAATAAATCAAGGATTATTTAAATTATACATTGCAGTATAGAATCTCAGGATTAATCCATCTAGTATTTGTATTAGTCATCACTAATTGAGAAATTGTTAGTATAATTACTTGCAAAATGCGCAAAGACTGAGAGAGGGGCTTCAAGATCCAATGCAAAAGGCAGAGAGAGAGAGAAAGAGCAGAGACGTACTGATTATGGATCCGTACTTAATTTTGCATTTAAATCAGCATTCGGTAAGGAAGAAACAAGATAAAATATCCGACCCGATAGTTCAGATCCGGATCCACCTTGCCTAACGAGCCGTATCAAAAGTCCATCTTAACCAATGGATCGGGCCTAATATAGATTTCACAAGGACTGAACTACAAATACAAACTTTATCGGGGTTAAAACTCACGTGGGACTGAAAATAAATTTGGGCCCGATACAAGGATCAAACTAAAAATAACTATTTTATCAGGGTTAGAACTGAGAAATGAGCACCCTAAAATAGTGTCCCGTTTCTAGCGCCTCCCATTTCCCTCCATTAATCTCTTCACATCCTTTTCCAGTTTCACTGAAAAATCTCTAACCCTAACTCCACTACCAAACAATGGCGCAAGCTCAGGACGTCAACAATACTCAGACGTCATCACCGGAGGGCATTGGCGTCGTACAGAACTCGACCAATCCGATGGCGTCGCTTTACGTCGGAGATCTGGATGGGAGCGTTACCGAGACGCAGTTGTTCGAGAAGTTTGGTGAGGCTGGAAGCGTCCTCTCTGTGCGTGTTTGCCGTGATGTTAGAACTCGTGCCTCCCTCGGATATGCTTATGTTAACTTCTCCGAACCTGCTCATGGTTAGATTTTCTTTTTTTTTGATCTGCTTCTCTTATTTACTTAAATACAAGATTCAGTGCTTTATGTAGTGAAATGTTAATTTTGATTTGATGCTTAGATTGCTAAATTTTGTTTCTTTTCTTTGGAAAAGGGAAGTCCGAATGGAAAACAAAATAGATTGATCTTGCTTAGACTTGTTTCATCTGTTGCTACGATGTAAAGTTTCAGATTTCCCTCAAAATCAGTAACAATGTTAGATCTGTTCAAGTACAGATACAACTTAGTCAGTCCAATTTGTTCAATGAAGAGTATTGAACTTCAATAATAATAATGATATGCATATGAATATGCTAGTATTGATACATTTTAAGGAAATTGATTTGTTCTTGTAAATGTTAAATATGTGCATTTAGATCCCTCTGAACTCATTAATATAATTAATTAATACATTTTTTGTTCTTGCAGCTGCAAAAGCAATAGAGGACTTGAATTTTTTTCCCTTAAATGGGAAGCCAATTAGAGTCATGCACTCTAATCGTGATGCAAGCACTCGCATCATCAACGAAGCAAATTTATTCGTCAAGGTACACACAATTTGTACACTTTTGCAATTACGCCCCTGATTTTTCTCAAATTTTTCTTTTCTTTTCAGCATCTCGACAAATCAGTATCGAACAATGAACTTTACGAAGCATTCAAACCATTCGGAACCATCCTCTCATGCAAAATAGTGCTAGACTCAAATTCCGAATCAAAAGGATATGGTTTTGTCCAATTTGACTCGATTGAATCGGCTCAAAACGCAATCAAAAACCTCAATGGAACTCTCTTAAACGAAAAAGCCCTTTTTGTGGGCCCCTTTGTCTCGAAACAAGAACGTGGAGGGACCGGTCCCATTACAGACATGACCAAATTCTCGAATTTATTTGTTAAAAATTTATCAGAAAATGCAAACGAGGATAATTTGAACGAAATTTTTGGCCAATTTGGGAAAATAACCAGCTCGGTTGTGATGAAAGACGAAGATGGGAATTCGAAATGTTTCGGATTCGTGAATTTCGAAAACTCTGACGAAGCGGCCAAAGCCGTGGAGGCACTAAATGGGAAGATTTTCGATGGGAAAGAGTGGTTTGTGGGCAAAGCGATGAAAAAATCGGATAGAGAAAGAGAGATGAGAGAGATGAGAGAGAGAGCGAACACGAATTTGAATGTTCAACAAGATGGTACTGAGAATAAAGATAAGAATTTGTATATGAAGAATTTGGATGAGGATGTTGGTGAAGATAAATTGAGAGAGGTTTTCAGCCAATTTGGTACCATCACCTCTTGCAAGGTTCAGTTTATTAATTTATTATTATTTTTTATTTTTTTGGTGAATTAAATTTGAAGTTTTGATTATTTGATAGATAATGAGGGACGAAACTGGTAAAAGCAGGGGAGCTGGATTTGTTTCATTCGAATCACACGAAGAGGCTACTAAAGCAGTATGTTTATTCATTAAAACTATTATTATTCTTTTTCTAATTTCGATTGTTCTATTAATCCATTATAAAATTTTATATTATTGTTTGATAGATTAATGAGATGAGCGGCAAAGTAATTGGGACGAAACCTCTCTACCTTGCATTTGCAGAGAACAAAGAAGAAAGAAGAGCCAGACTTCAGGTCAATTTAATTTTATTATTTTTAATATTTTTACGTTACTTTTCTTAGCACTAAAAGACGAAAATTATCAGGAGCAACTTGCAAAGGCGATTTCTCTTAATGCGTTGAGTCCGCATATGCCTCTATACCCTCCACAATTTTTATATGGCCAACATTCCGGTTTTGTTACTCCCCCGGTATAATTCATAAATCCATTATTATTTTATTTGTTTAGGGTTTAGGGTTTAAGTATATTTTTTTTGACAGGGTGGATATGGTGTACCGCCGATGAGAGCTGGTAACCCTATGACTCCTCCGTATGCCATGCAGATGTCACCGCCTCCAGGTGGTCCGCGGGCCCCACGTCCCAGGCGTCAGAACAATAATAATTTTAATCAGGCTTTTGCCCCTCGCAATCACAACCAGGTTTACCATTTATTATTTATTATTGATTATTTCTTGAATTATTAATTGATTATGAGTTTGATATGTATAGATGTCCAATCCAAGGGGGAATAACAACAATAGGAACTACAACAATAACGGTAGTAGTAATAATAATAATAATAATAATAATAATAATAATAATAACAATAATGATAATAATGGAAATGGGCGTGGCGGTGGTAGTGGAATGAGATTGAGAGAGTTCGGAGCGAGAAACGACAACATGCTCACATCAGCGCTAGCCAAATCCTCACCGAATCAGCAAAGAATGGTAACACCAAAAAAGACCCCCACAATTGTCATAATTTAATTAATAATTTTAATATTTAATTTGTAGATGCTGGGGGAGAACTTATATCCGCTAGTGAACGCATTGGAGCCGGAATTCGCGTCGAAAATAACAGGAATGTTATTGGAGATGGACCAGACGGAGGTGCTGAATTTGATAGAATCGCCGAGGGAACTGAAGATGAAAGTGTCCGAGGCGATGATCGTGTTGGGCATGGAGAATTGTATGATTACCCGCGGGGCCCCCTCTCCGTTCGGTTCTCTCTCTTTGAACTCTTAAATTTTTTTTTAATTTTTTCTTCTTGTCGGTTGGTTAATAATAGAGGTTATAGAGAGAGAGTTTTGCGGTTTTGTTATATATGTGGGTGTTTTGAGAAAAGGCTTTTGCTACTTTTGCTAGTCTTGTTATGGTTTTGTTTTTGAATGGGTTGTTATGAAAATGGTATATTTTGCGTGCAGAATAGTATATTGGGTATTGCTTGCTTGTTTTTCTATCTAAATATCTTTTTTGGGAATTTATTCAAATAAAACAATATTGTCTACTTTTGTCTTGTGAATATTGATATTGTCAAATTTAAGTATATAAGAACGCCATCTGCCTTAATTATATTCAATGGTTCTCGTAATAGATATTATCGAGCGTACGAAAAGATAAAATTATAAAATTTACATAAAGGAAGTATTACCCGCTCATAAAAAATGCATATTTTGAAGGGGCTCGAATGGAATACATATGTGGCTGTTTTTCAGTTTCTCCAATAAGGCAATAATCTGTGTATTCTAGTTTATATGAAAGAAGAGTTTATGCTTGAATAATTTTATGCTATAAAAAAGTACGAATAGATTGTTGTTCTGCGTAACTATTATAAATACAAGAATCACACGATTCGTCTTCTTCGTTAGTTATATCATGATTTTTGCTTTGGCTTAAGATTGCAAATACATAAATTACGGGAGGCCAAAATGCATGGTTCGAAAGTGGACATCGAATCCAAATCTAGTTCGAAAGTGGACATCGAATCCAATTAATTCATGGAAAAATGTACAAATGTAAAATTCCAAAAATTAAATTACTTTTAATATATACAAAAAACCAAAAAATACATAATTTCAAAATAGCATTCAAATATTCAATTACAAAAAATATGACGATTGCTGGATTATTATTCTTCTCGCATTCTTCGAAGCAAAAGTATCAATTATATGTGTATACTTTATTTCTTCTACTAAATTATTTTCAATAGATAACAAGGCCAATTAATTCAGCGTTATCGTTGATCGAAAATAAATTTTGATGAACTTCAGTTTTGGAAACTCTTTTCTCACGATAAACGGTAATCGGTATCGTCAAAAGCACCTTATAAGAATTCCAATCATTTAGAAAAATGTTCCAAATGATTAAGGGTTTTTTCACCTTTGACAATATGTTTCCCAATCATTACAACTCCAAAACGTATCTATCTTCATCCTCATCAAAATTTTCACCTCTTTTGACAATACGTTTTCTAATCATTTCAACTCCAAATATATCTTATATTCATCCTCACCAAAATGGCTCTTTCTATTCTATTTCATTTTTCAAGAATATCATTTCTTAATTCTTAATTCTCATTTCATCTGTCATCTCCTTAAATTCATTTAAGGATTTCTCAAAACCAACACTTTCATATCTTGTAATATTCAATAAATCCTTCGAATTGTTTTGTTACATCATCAATGAAAGTTGGTAACCCTATGACTCCTCCGTATGCCATGCAGATGTCACCACCTCCAGGTGGTCCGCGAGATCCACGTCCCAGGCGTCAGAACAATAATAATTTTAATAATATTTATAATAATTTTAATCAGGCTTTTGCCCATCATAGTCATAATCAGGTCTACCATTTATTATTTATGATTGATTATTGTTGAATTATTAAATGATTATGTTTTTGATATGTATAGATGTTCATTCCAAAGGAGAATAACAATAATAGGAAATAGAATAATAATAATAATAATAATAATAATAATAATGGAATCGGAAATGGGCGTGGTGGTGGTGGAATGAGATTCAGAGAGTTTGGAGACAGAAATGACAACATGTTCACATCGGACATGTTTGATTTGGCGGATTAGGGTGGATTGTATTTGGATATCATGATTTCAAATACAATATATTATTTGATTTGGTGGATTATGATGAAAGCATGGATCAAAAGATGGATACTGTAATACACCAATTTTTTTGATATTTCAAATACATGGATATCTATCCATGTATTCATCATAATATTATTTTTTCAAATTATATTCATGAATGATAATTATATTATATTATATTATATTATATAATAATAATATAATATTATATACTATCCTATAATGTAATATAATATAATTTAATATATTTTTTTAAAACAATATATAATATAAAAAAATAATATAATATGATATAAAAAATATGGTATAATATAATATAGCATACAATAATATAGTATAATATAATATAAAAGATTATAATATAATATAAAACATTAAAATATTATATAATATAAGTTAATATAATACCAACCAATATATTAAAATAATATAAAACAATATATATAGTATAGTATAATTTATTATAATATAAAACAATATGATACAATATAATAAAATGGTATATAATATAACATCATATAATATAATAAAATATAATATATATTATATTATTATATATTAGATTATATTGTATAATATATAATATAACATAAATATAATATCATATAATATAATATAAATAATATCAAATAATATAATCTAATCTAATCTAATCTAATCTAATGAAATTAAAGAAATATAATATAATATAATATTATATAATAAGAATTAAATAACATAATATAATATAAAGCAATATAATGTTATAAAATATTATATAATGTAATATAAAATAATATAACATAATATTCAAATAATATGATATCGCATAATATAATGTGATATAATATAATATTATATAATATCAAGTAATATAATATAATAGAATATAATGTAATAATATAATATAAAATAATATAATATAATATAAAACAATATAGTAGAATATAATATAATAAATGATTAAATGTTAAAATATTAAAATCATGGATTTTGTACCCAAGAATCAAACAAAAAATTTTATATACATGGATTACCAAATATAACAAATCAAACAACACACATAGATTAATTAGATTATATACATGAATAGTAAAATACACGTAGTTCACATCTCCATATATATCTAAATCCCTCAAATCAAACACGGCCATCAGCACTAGCTAGCCAAATCCTCACCGAACCAGCAAAGAATGGTAACACCAAAAAACCCCCACAATTTTCATAACTTATTAATATTTTTAATATTTAATTTGTAGATGCTGGGTGAGAACTTATATCCGCTAGTGAACGCATTGGAGCCGGAATTCGCGTCGAAAATAACAGGAATGTTATTGGAGATGGACCAGACGGAGGTGCTGAATTTGATAGAATCGCCGAGGGAACTGAAGATGAAGGTGTCCGAGGCAATGATTGTGTTGGGCATGGAGAATTGTATAATTACTCGCGGGTCCCCCTCTCCGTTTGGTTCTCTCTCTTTGAACTCTTGATTTTTTTTAATTTGTCTTTTTCTTGTCGGTTAATAATAGAGAGGTTATATATATATATATATATATATATATATATATATATATATATATATATATATATAGAGAGAGAGAGAGAGAGAGAGAGAGAGAGAGAGAGAGAAGAGAGAGAGAGAGAGAGAGAGAGAGAGAGAGAGTTTTCAGGTTTTGTTATATATGGGTGTTTTGAGAAAAGGCTTTTGCTACTTTCTAGTTTTGTTATGGTTTTTTTTATGGGTTGTTGTGAAAAAGGAAAATATATGTAGTTTTCATAACTCAATAAAACATTTCTGATGCGTCAATCGAGGATGCTTAATTAAATTGATTATCTTTTTTAATTGAATCGATTAAACTAATATTAATTTGAGGATTAATCAATTCAATCAATCCATTAAAACAACCTCAATTGGCGCATCAAAAGTATACATCAAGAATATGTGAGGCTCCATATCTAACCTCTTATCAAAATGGTATATTTTGCTTGCATAATAGTATATTTGGTATTGTTTGGTTGTTTTTCTATCTAAAATCTTTTTTGCTTTCAAAAATCATTCTTTTTTGAGAATTTATTCAAATAAAACAGTATTGTCTAGTTTTGTCTTGTGAATATTGAAATTGTCAAATTTAAGTATATAAGAACACCATCTGCCTTAATTGTATTCAATGGTTCTCGTAATAGATATTATCAAACATACAAAAAGATAAAATTATAAAATTTACATAAAGAAAATATTAACGCATAAATAATGATGCAGATTATCGGGTTATGTTGCACGAAGCAGCTTTCGGTACCCGCGTACCCGTGGTTGAGCTGCTTCGGATACCCGTGTAGACGTGCTCACAAAAAACGCCTATTTTGAAGGGGTTCGAATGGACCACATAACAGTACTGTTACCTGATTTAGACAATATCATATCAGTATAATTGTGTGAAATAATCTGTGTGAAATAATCTGTGTGAAATATCTACCTGGACAGCTCGGTTTGAGGATTTCAAAAATATTTTTAGTTTCCTCCAATGCCTCACAAAAGATACATATGTGATTACTTTTCGGTTTTGCTAATGCATCTAGTTTATATGAAACAAGTGTTTATGCTTTTAACAATTTTATGCTATTAGAAAATACGAATAGATTGTGGTTCTGCGTAACTATTATAAATACAAGAATTACACAATTCGTCTTCTTTGTTAGGTATATCATGATTTTTTCCTTTCGATTTTTTTGCATGGTCTTTGTTGTATGATTGTCCTTTTATTTTGATTGCATGGTCTTTGTTAGATATATCATGATTGTCCTTTTATAACAGTGCCCGGGTTGTCGATTGCAAATACATAAATTACGTGAGACCAAAATCAATATTTATTTAGTAAGACTAACTTTATTAATATAAAAGGTCTCACAAATCCTGTCTCGGATTTTCGAGTATCCAGAATCTAGTTTGAAAGTAGATCTCGCATGCAACTAAATTATGAAAAGCATATCAAATTTGGTATTCCAAAAATTAATTTATGACTTTAGCTGGATTATTATTCTTCTCGCATTCTTCGAAGAAAAAGCATCTATATGTGTATACTTTATTTCTTCCACTAAATTATTTTCAATAAATAACAAATCCAATCCATTCAATATTTCTTGCTACATTGTTGAGCGAAGATAAATTTTGATCAACTTTAGCTTTGAAAAACTCATTTTTCCCGATGCAACAGTAATCGATATCATCAAAAACACCTCATAAGAATTCCAATCATTTGAAAAAATGTTCCAAATGAACTCCAAACATAACTATCTTCAATTGGTCTTTTCACCTCATTTGCCAATATGTTTTCTAATTACATGAACTCCAAACATAACTATCTTCATCCTCATCAAAATGCCGCTTTCTTACTCTATTTCATTTTTCAACAATATCATTCTTAATTCTCATTTCACCCGCCATCTCTTTAGCTTCATTTAAGGCCTTCTCAAAACTAACATTTTTATATCTCGTGAATTATTCAATAAGCCATTCGAATTGTTTTGTTGCATCATCAATGTGTATATCTTAACTTTGAAGATGTTTACTAGCGGCAAACAACAAGTTGTGCCAAATTACAATACTCAATAAAAACATAAAAATCCCGAAACTCATGAGATGCAAGCGATTGATCTACGCCTTTTGTCCTTGGGTCGTATTCTTGTTTATTGCTAGGTTAATCAAAACATCCCTTGTTTTTAAAACATGGTACCTTAGTGGTTTAGTACTTTCAATTCCACTCTCCCAACATGTTTGTGATAATTGCTTGAAAGTAAGACCCTCCATGCTCTCTAACAAAATTGAACATCATTGTGTTGAAGAAGAAAACAATACATAAAGACATTGTGCTACTCCAAAAATGATTTTTGCTTTATTTGAAGATGCGAATGGGACATTAGCAATATTATATAAAAAAATACTTTAAACATATAATAATCGTTAAAAAATATATCATATTATTTTTCAGAAATATATTTTGATTTTGATAATTTTGTATACTTTTCATCATGTTTGTACAAGATAACTTTTAAAATAAATATATATTATAATTGTTGTTTACATTAATTTTTATTTTCTCCATTTATACAAAACTTACTACAAATTAAGTTTATGAGATTTTTGCTAATATTTTAAAAAGTTAGGGGATTTTTTGAAAGAAGCAAAAAATATTGGGATATGTTGATGAATTTACAAAATTAAGGGGATTTTCATAGTTTCCGAAAATGTTAGGGTATTTTTGAAAAACTTGCGAAGTTTAATCTTGACGTTACGTGATATATATTTATGTTTTAAAAAAAAAATTACAAAATAACAAGTAAATCATTATTATACATAATAGTAGATAATATCAAATATATACATCATTCAATTATGATCAATCATCCATTTATTTACTCACAACATGTCATTATAATAAAAGAAAAATCCATAGAACTTTCAGTTAATGTGCATCAAGTTACATGTTTGTAATTAATTGAGAAGTTAAAATATATTTTCTATGAATAGTACTATCCATTGTCGTATTAGAAACACAAGTAACATTTTTTACTGAACTAATCCATCTAAATTTATGGCCTTGATCATCATAAACTTTTTGTACTGTTTTCTAATATTTTTTTTTGTAAAATTTATTTTTTAACGAATGATGTTTGTTCTTTTAACCTATGAGAAATGTTGTATGGTGGTTGGTGTATTGGTCTCCAGTGATTACTCATATTTTTAAAAATTTAATCTTGTTTTTAACAATACGTAAAAATTTGAAGAAGGTTCCTATACAAACTTTCCAAAATTGATGTTAAATTAGTGCACGATTCTACTGTAGACCCTTTTAGCAAAAAGATAATTTGGACATAAATTTTTATTGTTTAATTCTTTAACAAAATCCCTCCATTTCAATAATCAATGGACCCTTCATTGATTGCAATTCCCCTGGATTTAGCACGCTCCTCCCTAAATTGAGCTTAATTTCTTAAATGTCCATCACATATAAAAATTATTGATTCACATGAATAAATAATTTCTATTTCTATTAATTATATTTTATTATTATTATATATTTCGAATAATTTTTTTTTATCAATTAATATAAACCATGAAAAATAAACGATATATCCAGGAAGTTATTCAATTTTTTTATGACCAGAATCAAGTGATCTGGAAGTATTGATTAATTAAATCATTAGTAAACAAAAAAAAATTTATGATCAGGAACTTGTTCAATTTTTTTTTCATTTCTCAAAGTTTATTTGGAAAAAAATTTGAATGTTTATTTATGTTATTGAAAATTACTGACATTTGTATAAAATTTACATACCTCTCAAGATGTATTTTTATTACACGATCCGGAAGCACGCTCAAGTGATTTCGTCAGACATCTCCAAAACTCCAACCATGTTTACTAGCGTAAGAATCTTTAAGTTCATTTTTTTTCAACCCAATGTAATATTAAAGGATGTTGGCGCGTGTTGTAGTCAAATTCATTTATTCGCACGTGTTCGCAATACCAAATTTGTATTTTTAATAAAATATAATGCACTAAAAAGTTTATTAGGAAAATATTTCATAAAATAAGATGTATTAATAAAATAAAATAATTAAAATGAGAAATTAAAAATTAATCTAAGATTTGAAAAAATATGAATATGCTAAACAAGAAAAGATGATCTATGTTTGAGAATTAATACCTATATTATATTAAAAGATAAATCTGAGTATAATCCTACATGGGAGTATCACCACAAAAATTAATGATTTTTCAAGCTTAATCAAATATCTATGATTTCACAATTAACCAAAATATCATGTGTGATTCTCCAAATATCATTCTAAAGATAAGAAATGAAAAAAAAGATTAAATCCACATCTCTCAAACAATTTAATATTAATTGATCTAGTATCATAATTCGCCATCCATATTAATTATAACTAAAGATTATAGGGAGATCATAACTAAATATCAATGTGTTTAAATTCCAACGTTTAAAATTGTTTTAAATTGCTATACATAATTCTTATTAACACGCCTGATTAATTCAATCTAAAAAAGTCTAAAAAGGAGAATGAACATGAAACAAACAAACAACTTAACAATGAAGTAACCATGAAAATCTCCTCTACATTTTCTACAAGAACTGAGACTGGAATATAAATTTTTTGAAGTACTCTAATAGCCATTAGGTTTCCAATAAGAATTGTGTGTCTACCAGTCTTCGTACCAGCCATAATATATACATAATCATAATATTTTTGAACTCTCATAATTGTAATATTTTCCATATTATATTTACAAATAATTTGCTCCTCTTTATCATCGATTCTCCCAGTTTGGTTCGCGGCCCAACCGATTAGCGTTTTTCTCAGCCCTTCTCCTTACCATCTATACTCGATTTGGGAGTGATAATCCAAATCAAGCGCGAATGGTAATTCCGTGCTAGGCATTTCATCAAGCATCAAGATGGCGTTTAAAACTTCATTCATTGCACTTTTTTCCTCGAGGAGAGTTTTATCTGCCTACACTACAGTCGTTGTCCGAAATCTTCCGTGCTAGGGATTTCATCGAGCATATAGATGGCGAAGGCGACGACGGTGATGCCGAGACCTGGAGTGGCGAAAGTTGTTGATCAGCATCGGATGCGTCCTCCATACATCCCTTCTCTTCCCTGTCTTCGTGAAGTTCTATCTCCCTTTCTCTGTTCCTCCGTGAGTTAAATCCTTAGTGAAAAAAAATGACCGAGAGAAATCAGTTCACTATGAAAAGGAAAGACCGAGAGTAAAAGACATCTCTTTCTTAGTTGAATTGTCTTTGATTTTTTGCTCTGGAAAAGAAAGACGAAGAGAGATGCGGAGAGAGGAAGAAAGAGAGAGAGAACGATGTTGTGTTACCAAAAAAAATGAGAGAACAAGACTGGAGGGGACGTGTGTGTCTGTGAGAGGGGATATATAATTACCATTTTATCCTTTTCAAGAAAGGATCTTTGGTAAGCTAATTGAATCACAGTCCTCCAATTAATTTGTGTGATTTAATCTCAATTGCTCGATTAATAAAAGGATCTACACTAGAATTACCCCAAATTAGTTGTATAAATTATGACCACAAAAAATATTGATAATTGTATTCTCACTTTGTTGGATTAATGGTTTGCTCATTTTCCTAAATAAGTTGTAAATTTGTATTGCGAGAAGAATAATCAGTTTTGATGTTTTTTTTTTTTTTTTTTTTTTTTTTTTTTTTTGAAAATGGCCCATGGGCTTTTGCATTTAACTCGAAAAACGTATTACAAACTAAGAAATCAAAGAAACTAGGAAACAAAAGCTAGGAACTTAAAGTACGAGAAGCAAAGAAAAACTACTAGAAATAAAAACTAAGTGGGCAATCACAATCCAGATCTACTACAAGGTGCGTCAGGAGAACAGTGAGGGCGGACTAAACGAAGTCCGGTAAACACGTGTCCTCGTAAGAGGATTGAAGAATTCGAGCCATTTTAGCTAGACTATCGGCTTGTTTGTTCGATTCTCTGGGAGAAAAAAGAAAGGTTGGATCTTTAATGCGTCGTTTCCATAGTATGCAGCTTCTGGCCTCTGCGATGGCTTCTTTGCGACTCAGCATGAAAGGACCCTTATTGTCGTCTTTTGCTAGGAAGGATGCCAATTCTTGATTGTCGGTGAGGAGGGTTGTTGGCTGATTTGGCCAATTTTGGGCCATGTGGGTTAGTGCCGTAGCCATTGCTCTGAATTCACCTTGAAGAGGGCATAGGATATCTGAAACCGGTTTAGCGACTGCCAAAATTACCGTACCCGCTGGATTTTTGATGATGAAGGAAATTCCATGCCGATTTAGATGGTCGCCTGAGTAATCGGTCCAACAGAGAAGTTCGTTTTGTTTTGGGAGGTAGTTTGGTAACGAGTTGGTTAATTTTGCGATATAGCCTGGTATATGGATATCTGAAATCGCATTATGAATAGAAGAGGCAATTGGAATTCTTTGTTTATTGAAAACCCAATCATTGCGACGTTTCCATCTGTGCCACATTAGCGAGTACATGGTCGGTATTTGTTGTGTGGGTAGGATATGGGACCATTTAGAGAGCAAGGAGGGGATAGGTTCTGTGAGCAGGAAAGAAGGAGGTTTGATTGGGGAAGCATTCCAGTAAAGGATAGCCTGGGGGCAGAGGAAGAAGAGATGGATAGTGGATTCATGGTTCTGCAGGCAGTCTTCGCAAGTGGGGAGGATAGAAGGGAATCTGTTATGCAGCTTAATTTTGGTAGGGAGCGCGTCTATCATTAATCGCCACATGAATAATCTGATTTTGGGTGGTATTCCTACATCAGACCAAATATGATTCCAAATCCTCTTTTCGTGGGCCGAAATTTGAGAAGCAGGTAGCCTATTGAGATCCATAATAATATGATAAGCTTCCTTGATCGAAACGTTACCGGTTTGAGAACGAGACCAAAGGCATTGATCTTTGAAGTGGGTGTCGAGGGGGGGTTGTAAAGTACCCGACATAATGCGATTAACATCGGTGGGATCGAAGATTTTTTCTAGGAGAGTGATATTCCATTGGTTAGTGATCGGGTGAATTAGATCTTTAACTAAAAGTTTTCGGCTTGCTTGGGTCGCAGGGATTGGTGAGAAAGGGGCATCGTACCAATTATCTCCTATCGCATTGCAAGTGGATCCGTCTCCGATTAACCAGGTGGTGGAGTCCTGAAGATATGGTCTGAGTCGTAGTAGGGATTTCCAGAAATTAGAGAGATTGGTGGATCGGTTGGAAGACCAAATAGTGGATAGAGGTAGATATTTAGCTGTAATTTGTTTCACCCATAAAGCATTGTCGTGCGAGATAACCCTCCAGAGTTGTTTTAGTAGAAATGCTTTATTAAGAGATTTGAGATCTCTAATATTTAAACCACCCTCTTTTTTAGGACGTTGAAGCTTTTGCCAGGAAGCCCATGCCATGTAATTTGATGAAGAGTCGTTAGAACTCCAGAAGAAACGCTTCATGAGTGAGGTAATTTTGTTGATTACGTTGAAGGGAATTAAATTGGTGGCCATGAGATGAGAAGGCAGTGATTGAAGAGTTGATTGGAGGAGGACTAGTCTACCCGCTTGAGAGAGAGATTTTTTTTTCCAACCAGATAATTTTAGTTGGTATTTAAAAATTAATTGGTTGTAATCTGTCGAGAGTGTACGACCGATAATCGCCAGAGATCCCAGGTAGGTTTCATTTCGTAGAGCTTGACTGGCTCCAAAGAAATGAGCTATTTCAATTTTTGTAGAAGAGGGGGTATGTTTACTGAACCAAATGATGGTTTTGTCTGGGTTAATCGATTGGCCAGAGAGGAGACCGTAATCATCAAGGATGTGTTGAATGAATTGTGCCTCCTGGATGGTAGCGTTGCCGTAGATTATTAGGTCATCGGCGTACATCGTGTGGTTGAAGCTGGGCCCGGTGGGGCCTAACTTGATCCCTTGGATCTGGCCTGTCGCAAGGTTATGATTCAGTAGCTGTGATAGTAATTCTGACGCTAGGATAAAAAGGATCGGGGACAAAGGACAGCCTTGTCGAAGGCCCCTTTCCGGTTTGAAGAAGCCGTCGCGTTTAGCTCCTATTTGAAGTGATAGTTTGGCGGATGTGACACATTGCATAATCCATGAGGAAAATTTGGACGGGAAATTCATTAGAAGAAGCATTTCCTCGATGAATTTCCATTCAATTCTGTCAAACGCTTTTCTGAGATCGAGTTTTATGGCGAAGGAGGGATGTTTGTAATGATTAGAATTGAAAGAGTGTAGGACCTCGTTATGTAGGATTATGTTATCATGAATTTGTCTCCCCGAGAGAAAACCTGTTTGGTTTAAAGAGATTAGGTCCGGTAATATCGGTTTTAGTCTATTAATTAGGATTTTAGCGATTACTTTATAGAGAAAGTTGCAAATACCGATGGGCCGGTAATCAGATATTTGGGCCGGGTTTGGTTTTTTTGGAATAAAACATACTTTAGTATGACCGAAAGAATCTGGTAATGACCGGAAGCTGGTGAAGAGATCTATAGAGGAGATAATGAGAGGCTTTGTTTCGATCCAATTTTCCTGGAAGAATTTAGCGTGAATACCTTCTGGACCCGGGGCTTTGTTCGGCCCGATTTGATGAACCGCTAATTGAATCTCCGTATTTGTTAGGTTTTTGAGGAGGTTAATTTTCTGTAGATTGGATATAGAGGGAATGAGGACCGTTATGCTCGGTGGAATTATATCTCTGATGTGTGGTGGATTTGATGATTTGTAGATTTCTTTGTATGTGGAGATGAATGATTGGCGAATTTTGTTTGGACATGAAATCCAATTGCCTTGGTCATTCAAGATGGCTGTTATCGAATTATTTCTTTTTCTGATCGCAGAGGCTGCGTGGAAGAAATGGGTGTTCAGGTCGCCTTGTTGGGCCCAGTTTAATCTAGATCTTTGGGCCCAGTAATCATTTTGGATATGGAGACATTCATTGTGGGCTTTCTGTAAAGAGATTAGATTATCAAAAATTCATTAATAGAAGACTAACACAAGCAAATTTCTCTTTTTTCAAAACTTCTGAAAAAATTAAATAAGTAAAGTCTATAACTCTTCACAAAAATCAATTATCCTATATTTTAATAAAATGCTAAAATAGATGTCTAGAATGAGCAAAATACTTAAATTTCATGTTATTCTCAAAAGACTCGATGTATTGAAGGCTAACCGATGGAAATTTCTATTTTGTTTCGAAAATTTCGCAAAAATGTAAAAAAGTGAAGCCTAACACCATAAAAAAAAATTGGTTATATTATTATTGTCAAAAATGCCAAAAGTTATGTCTAAACGTGCGAAATACTAAATTTAAATTTTGCCCTAAAAAAACTCAGTAATGGAAGACTAACATAAGCAAATTTCTACTTTTTTTCAAAATTTTCGCATAAATGCAATAACTATATGCTAACACCTTTAAATAAATGAATTATCATATTTTTCAAAAACATACCCAAATCGAATTCTAATTGGAGAAAAATCCTCAATTTTTATGTTATCATAAAAAATCTCCATAATGGAAGTCTAACACAATCAAATTTTTTTTTTTTTTTTAAATTCGCAAAAAATCGAGAAGTGCAGTCTAATACCCTTCAAAAAAACGAATTATCCTATTTTTCTAGAAAATGTCAAAATAGATTTCTAAAACGATCAAAATACTTAATTTCCATGTTATTATAAAAAGATCCGTAATTTAAGACTAACACAAGCAATTTCTAAATTGTTTCAAAAATTTCGTAAAAATACTAAAAAGCAAGTCGGACACCTTCAAGAATATTGGTAATAATATTTTCTTGAAAATACCAAAATTGATGTCTAAATAGAGCGAAGTACTAAATTTACAATTTGTCCAAAAACAAATCCCATAGGGGAAGACTAACACAAGCAAATATATATTATTTATTTATTTTTGAAAAAATACAAAATTTGAAACCTAACACCTTCAAAACAATTAATTATCCAGTTTTTTCTAAAAAAAGAAACAAAAATAGAGGTCTCAAACGACAAAAAATCTTAATTTTCATGTTATTCCAAAAACAACACTGTAATTGAGGACTCACGCATGCAAATTTTTAATTTGTTTCGAAAATATCCCAAAAATACAAAAATTGAACCCTAACATCTTCAAAAAACATCGGTCATGGTATTTTGCTAAAAATGTCAAAATGAGCGAAATACTCAATTTACATGTCGTCCTAAAAAAAATCGTTAATTGAAGACAATCAAATTTCTATTTATTAAAAAATTTCAAAAATACAAAAAGTTAAGTCTAACGCCTTCGAAAAATCAATTATCCTATTTACCTACAAGAAAAAATTTCTAAAATGAACAAAATACTTATTTTTCTTGTCACCCCAAAAAAAACTCTGTAACCGTACACTAACACAAGCATATTTCTATTATGACAAAAAAAAATTGACGAAATGAAAAAAGTGAAGTTTAACACCTTCAAAAAAGTGAATTATCATATTTTCTAAAAAGGCCAAAATTGATATCTAAAATGACCGAAATACTTAATTATCTTGTTATTCTCAAAAATACATTATATTTGAAGACTAACACATGAAAAATTGGTGAAATGCAAAAAATTGAAATTTAACACCTTAAAAAATCATTTATCCTATTTTTTCTAAAAAAATGCCGAAATAGATGTCTACCATGGACAATATACTTAAGTATCATTTTATTCAAGAACCTTATTTCGAGACTAAAACATGCAAATTTTTAATTTGTTTCGAAAATTTCACAAAAATGCAAAAAGTTAAGACTAACACTTTCAAAAACATTAGTCATAAATATTTTTTCTGAAAAATGCCAAAATTGTTGGCTAAAACAAGCGAAATACTCAATTTACATGTAGTTCTAAAAAACTCCATAATTAGAGACTAATACATGCTAACTTCTATTTTCTTTTTGTTCAAAAAAATTGAAAAAAAATGCAATTATTGTATTTTTCAAATAAATGCCAAAATTGATTTTTGAAATGAAAAAAATACTTAATTTGCATGTTTTACTAAAAAAAACTCCAAAGTCAAAGACTAACACATGTGAATTTCTATTATTTTTGTTATAAAAATTTGAATAAAATGCAAAAAGTGAAGTCTAACACACCTTCAAAAATAGCAATTATCGTGTTTTTCTAATAAATGTCAATATTGATGTTTAAAACGAACAAAATACTAAATTTTCATGTTTTCCTCAAATGATCTCCAAAATTGAATACTAAACACATGCGAATTTCTATTTTTTGTTTATTTAAAAAAGTTGAAAAAGTGCAAAAAGTGAAGTCTAACACCTTCAAAAAATCAATTTTCATTTTTTTTAATAAATGCCAAACTTTATGTCACAAACGAAGAAAATACTTAATTTTCATGTTTTCCTCAAAAAAACCGAAAAATTGAAGACTAACACATGCAAATTTCTATTTTGTTTTGTTCAAAAAAGTTGAAAAAATGCAAAAAAATTCCAAACTATCTATTATCATATTTTTGTAATAAATGCCACAATTGATTTTTAAAATGAACAAAATACTTAATTGTCATGTTTTTCTCAAAAGAACTCCAAAATTGAAGACTAACACATGTGAATTTCTATTTTTTTGTTTAAAAAAGTTGAAAAAAGTGCAAAAACTGATGTCTAACACATTCAAAAATATCAATTATCATATTTTTGTAATAAATGCCAAAATTTATGTCCAAAAAGAACAAAATATTTAATTTTCCTGTTTACCTCAAAAAAACTACAAAAATGGAAGACTGGCACATGCAAATTTTTATTTTGTTTTGTTCAAAAAAGTTGAAAAAAATTCAAGAACTGAAGTATAACACCTTCAAAAATATCAATTATCTTATTTTTCAAATAAATGTCAAAACTTATGTCTAAACGAACAAAATATTCAATTTTCATGTTTTCCTCAAAGAGCTCCAAAATTGAAGACTAACACATGCGAATTTCTATTTTTTTTGTTTAAAAAAATTGACAAAAATGCAAAAAGTGAAGTCAATATCAATTATCAATTTTTTTAATAATTGCTAAAATTTATGTCTAATACAAACAAAATACTTAATTTTATTGTTTTGCAAAAAAAAGCTAAAAATAGAAAACTAAAACATGCATATTTCTATTTTTTTTGTTCAAAAAAGTTGAAAAAAAATCCAAAAAGTAAAGTCTAACATCTTCAAAAATTCAGTTATCATATTTTTGTAATAAATACTAAAATTGATGTCTAAAACGAACAAAATACTTAATTTCCATGTTTTCCTAAAAAGAACTAGAAAATTTAAGAATAACACATGCAAATTTTTATTTTGTTTTGTTAACAAAAAGTTGAATAAAAATTTCAAAAAGTGAGGTCTGACACCTTCAAATCAATAAATTATCTTATTTATGTAGAAAGAACAAAAAAATTAGGTCTAATACCACCAAAATTCTTAATTTTCATGTTATTCTAATAAAAATCATAATTGAAGTCTAACACCATCAAAAACATCGGTCATGATATATTTCTAAAGATGCCAAAATTGATTTCTAGAACGAGCGAAATACTCAATTTACATGTTAGCCTAAATAACTCTGTAGTTGAAGAATAACACAAGCAAATTTTTATTTATTCAAAAATTTCGAAAAATGCAAAAAGTAAAGTCTAACGCCTTAAAAAAAAGATTGTCCTATTTACCCAAAAAAGTCAAAATAAATGTCTTAAATGAGAAAAATACTTATTTTTCGTGTTACTCACAAAAATCTCCCTACTGGAAGAGTAGCACAAACAAATGTCTAATATTTCAAACTTTTCGAAAATAATGCAAAAAGTGAAGTGCGACACCTTCAAAACAATCGACTATCTTATTTTTCTAAAAATGCCAAAATGTTTGTCTAAAACAAGAAAAATACTTATTTTTCTTGTCACTCAAATAAAAAACTCTGTAACGGAAAACTAACACAAGGAAATTTCTATTATTTCAAAATTTTGAAAAAATGCAAAACACCTTCAAATTATTATATTATTCTTTTTCTGTACAAAAACAAAAGGTTAGGTCTAAAACGACAAAAATACTTAATTTTCATGTTTTTCCAATAAAAATCCTAATTGATGACTAACGCATGCAAATTTGTATTTTTTTCTAAAATTTCGCAAAAATACAAAAACAAATGAAGCCTTAACACCTTCAAAAACTTGGGTCATAATATTTTTCTAAAAAATGTCAAAATTGATGGTTAGAACGAGCAAAATACTCAATTTACATATTGTCCTCAAAAAATTCCGGAATTGAAGATTACCACGACAAATTTCTATTTACTCAAAAAAATTGAAAAAGCAAAAATGAAGTCTGACACATTCAAAAAAATCAATTATCCTATTTTACCTAAAAATGCCAAAATAGATGTCTAAAATGAGAGAAATACTTATTTTTCGTGTTATTCACAAAAAACTGAGTGATGGAAGACTAACACGAGCAAATTTCTATTATTTCGAAATTTTCGAAATTTTTTGGAAAAAGTGAAGTCTAACACTTTTAGAAAATCGACCATCATATTTTTCTAAAAATATAAAAAATACATGTATAAAATGAGCAAAATACTTATTTTTCATGTCACTCCAAAAAAAATCTATAACCGTAGACTAACACAAGCAAATTTCTATTATTGTAAAACTTTTGAAAAAATGCAAAAACTGAAGTCTAACATCTTCAAAAAAATTAAATTATCCTATTTTCTAAAAATTGCCAAAATTTATATCTAAAATGACCGAAATACTTACTTATCTTGTTATTCTCGAAAAAACTTTATATTTGAAGACTAACACTTGCAATTTTCTAATTAACTCAAAAAAATGACAAAATTGTAAAAATGTGAAGTCTAACACCTTCAAAAAATCATTTTCTAATTGGAGAACAATTTTTTTAATTTGATTCAAAAAATTCACAAAGATGCAAAAAGTAAAGTCTGACAGCTTAAAAAAATAGGTTATAATATTTTTCAAAAAATGCTAAAATTGATGTCTAAAACAAACGAATTCAATTTTCCTGTTGCCCTCAACAAAACTTCTTAAATGAAGACTAACACAAGAAAATTTCAATTTTTCAAAAATTGCACAAAACATGAAAAACTAAAGTCTATATCACCTATTGTTGCACGGATACGGGTATCGTATCCGATACGATACGGATACGGTGATACGGTGATAAGGTAATTCTCAAAAAATCACGAATACGGTTATATAATTATTATTTTAATGTATTTATATTATATGTAATTATTAAATTAATCATAAATAATATTTTTAAATTAAATAGCATGAAAATAAATAAAATCAACCAAACAATACAAGTATCATAAAAGTATCGTAAACTTATTCTAGAAGTATCCTAGAGAACTAATCTAGAAGTATATCCTACATAATTTATTTCAAAATATTATGGGACAAAATAAATAATGGGCTGAAATATCATAAATGAAGTATCTCAGTTGTATCTTGAAAGTATCCCAAGTCGTATCCTACAGTATCCGACCGTATCTGAAAATAATAATTATTAAAATATTCGGATACGCCACGTGGCGTATCCGACACGCATCCGAGTCGTATCGCACTCGTATCCAGATCGGATACCCATATCCTCGGGATACTTCTGTATTTTGTAAGTATCCGCGTAACATAGTATATAACCTCAACAACAACAAAAATCATATTTTTCAAAAAAAATGCCAAAATTGAAGCCTAATACGAGCAAAAAACTCAATTTCATGTTGTCCTAAAAAACTCCGTAATGGAATACAACCACAAGAAAATATCTATTTTTTCAAAAAAAAATCGCAACAAATGCAGAAAAGTGAAGTCTAAAACGACTAAAATATTTAATTTTCATGTTATTCTCAATAAACTCCGTAATTGAAGACTAGCATGTGCAAAAAATATTCTGTAATTTTTTGGTTATGGTTACTAAAACTGCTTTTAGTTCCAGGTTTTAATCGTGGCAAGACTATATATAGGTATTTTTTTTTAAAACAAACTAGATTTAAATTCATTCATATTGAAATAATATATATCATACTGAAAATTGGAAAACATCCTTGTATATGCGAGAATTTGAATGGTGAAGTGGATAGCAAATCCGATCCAGACTATACATTTTACCAGAAGGAATGGGCGAAAATTCCTGAACTACATCATCCTGCAGTATTCTTGGCTATTTGTTTTGTGAAATTTGAGAGTTTTCTGTAAACAACGGGTTTTGGGAACAATGTTTGCCTTTGGCGAATTCGTGTTATTTATTTGTTGTCATGTTGGAAAGATTAGCAAGGGAAATGCAATGAAGAATTAGAATTTTTATTTTAAATGATACCCAACAAGCGATCGTTTGTCGTTACCAATACGAATATTTTTTTATTTATGATGTCGATGGGACTCGATTCTATAATTTCTTCATCATATGGTTTTATTGTGTCAAACAATCAAACATATATTTTTATTTTTTTTTACAATGCTGATTTGGAATTTGATACATTAGTTTTAAAAAAAATTTAATGAAAGCTTAGAATAGAGGATTGTTTTGTTGGATTTGGGGGGAAGTTGATTTATTGTGTCTCTGAAATTAATTGATCGGTTAATGAAATTTTTGAGTGAGAAAATTCCGTAACTACATGTTCGTTTCACGGGATATAATCTTCAGGCTCACTTGTGGTATTGAGAGAGAAACTATTTCAGAAATTTATTTATTTGTAGGGAACATTGAA
Source organism: Luzula sylvatica (assembly GCA_946800325.1). Taxonomy (NCBI): domain Eukaryota; kingdom Viridiplantae; phylum Streptophyta; class Magnoliopsida; order Poales; family Juncaceae; genus Luzula; species Luzula sylvatica. The sequence goes on along the minus strand of OX326958.1, from coordinate 2,873,063 downwards.
TGATAAATTAATTTAGTCAATCGGAATAATTCAATTGTTCAATACCTTGTAATTAATTTAGTAGAAATAGTTTAGAAGGAGAGATAGAGAGGCAGCGGAGACGGGTGGCCGGAGAGAAAGGCCGGCCATCTGGAGAATTAATGGAGAAATTTTTAATTAAGAGAAATAAAGAGCTAAATCAAATAATGCATGTTAATATTTTTATGTCTAAACTACTCTTTTACCAAAAAAAGGTGTATAATAGAAGTTCCCTAATATGTTTATAGGAAAGAATCCGAAATTATGTCCCAAATGAAATACTTCGCTTACAAAAACAAACAAATATGTCGAAATTAAGTTTACAACACAAATGGTCCAAAAGTACAAACCATACAATACCAATTACTTAAAACTACAAACATAACCACAAACGGTAACACATAAATATTTATTATTATTCACTTCGACGAGCCTGAGAAGCTCATACTCGCAGCACGATTTTCAACTGCGTGATGTTCATTTGCAGGAATTTGTAATGGTGGCGCACTTCCCCATTGCCCTTGTGATTCCAAGGGCTCCAATACGTGGACCGCACCGTCGGTCATACCCACCGCAAATTGATTCGGCTCACTACGATGCGCAGCAATGGATAGTCCATATGTCTCCATGCTGGTGAAACAAAAAAAACATCAATTTAATTCTTAATTTTAATTGAAAAGTAAATTAAATATTTCTTGATTGAATGAAAAAGTTTACCTTTGAAGGCTCAAGTAAGATTTAGGATTAATTTGACACCTCAATTGAAGAGTTTTGGTGAAGATTTTTATGGTTCCATTAGTCAAACACGCGAATATCCTTTCCCCAGTGCAAGAATACGTCGCGTTCGAGATCCAGCTATCTGTAGGCACCCACTGCAAAAACATTGCGATCCTCAAATTGGTTTAATAATTTCTACTTCAAATTACAATTATTAACAAGGAAAATGGCAAGGTTAAATCTATGTTCTAGAATCCAAATTGAAATCCATATATGTAGAGATTTTTATAAGAATAGACTTGATTCACAAGTTGAAATAGTAACTTGTCCACATCAGAATAAACATTTATCAAAAATATGTTGGAGTCCTAAGTTGAATAATCAGTTATCTACATCAGAATAAACACTTGCCACTGTTGGATTCTGTATGTCTGAACTTTTTGCGGATTCAACATAGGAGATCTATAAAAATTATTACCTGATTTATGATTTCCAGTTTTGATGCATCATAAATAACCAACAATGTGGGATGGATAACGAGCAATTCCACCTCATCACAATGAAATTCGACTCTTGTTTTCGTCGATAACCCAACTTCTCGAGGTAGCTCCAAATATCGATATCCCAACTTCTCCCATGTATCAATCCTCCAAACACACAACTGAATAACAAAAACAAAGATAAAACCCTCCTTGTAAAACATGAAAAATATCATATATGCCCATCTTTTCGTGATTTTTTGTTTTCGATAAAAGTATGGTAATATAAACCTGGTTATCTTCTCCTGATGAAACAAGAATGTTCAGTTTAGCAGAGAAGGCGAGACCAGTTATTGTCTTCTCATGACCTATAAGAGTACTTTCAACCTAGAAATTAGGAGAAATAAAACGTGTTTTGTGTAAGATACAAATGTAATAATTCTTTGGTTAATTAAAAATTATAAAAAGGAAACAACCTCAATATTTCGAGGTTCGTAAACGATAATTGTAGAGTCATCCATTCCTATAACAATCTTGTTACTATCTTTTGGATGAAATGCAAACGCTGTGGCCACTGGTGGCGGTGGCAAAAAAGTAACCATCCTCTGCAAAAAACAAAAAATAAATCATAAATTTGAATTTATAATTAGAGAAATATAACTAATAAACTAAGATGCGAGAAAAAAAATACCTTTGAATTAACAACACTGAAAAGAGAAATATCCCCACCAGACGAAGACACGATGTACGAATCATTCTTGGTTAATGCAAACAAATGCGATTCTGACTCGACGCGGCCAATTTCGTTAACCATTAATGTGCCATGTGAAGGCATCCAGAGAATTGGAACGGCACGTGTATTTACCTTCAATTATATAATAAATATATTTATAATAATTCTTTAAGTATCAAAAAATGAATTAGTTTGTTATATATCACCTTGCCGGATGGATTCGATTCGCATTTTTTCCATTTCCATACTTTATGAACAGCATTTGATGATAATGCCAATATTGTATCTCCTGAACTTGTATAAACCAACTTGTGAACCTATATATTGCAAAAGAAGAAAAAAAATTGATTATTTATAATAATTTGTATAAGTGAAATTATAAATTCAAACCATTTTATAAGAATCAAAATTGAATATGATTGTGATAATTAGTGCATATTCTGCTATACACGGGTAGTTATTCAACAAATTCAAATTATTAGAATATGCACAATGTCTTATAACATAACATGCACTTATCAATGTTTTTCAGATTATTATTATGGGAATTCTCCTCGCAAGGATCACGGCAGAAGGTGAACACTGGTGGAAAAATTGCTGAAGAAAGGGCACCGACGGGCTTCGATGATTTTCAGGATTCTGCCATAATATCTCATCTTAGGAATTTAGGAATTACATATTTCATGTATAACAAAACAATGTATTTAACCTTGCTTAAATATAATTGAAAGAAGCATAGTCTTCTATTTTTCAAAAAAAAACATGCACTTATCAAAGCTGGATTTGGTTTAGATTCTAGAAAATGGATTCAATCAGATAAGTTCAAATAAATGTATATTACCTGAGCCTTGGGTAATTTATCGGGGAGCCTAAAAGACTGACATTGTGAGGGCTCGTTAATTTCACTTGGATATGTATCTTTGACCTCATTCTCATTATCACTTGAATCTTCGTTCTATTAACATTTGTAAAAATAGTGGGTAAGGAAAATTAAGAACATGAAGTTTGAATTGTTTTAAATTTAAATAACCAAAATAATGATTGGAGTCGAAGCAGGGTCAGATCCAGCAGCGCGAGGCTTCTGAAGCGAAAGCAAATTGTCGCCTTCTTTGTTTGCCAAGATTTTGAAGTTGTTGCCTTGTGCTGTCACGGCGAGAAGGGAACCGCTCTTGTTAAACTTCACTCTAGGCAAAGGCTACACAAAAAGTAATAATAATAGAATCACCCATAATAATAATAATACTAAATAATTTATAAAAAAAATCAAATATGCCCCACTAAAATATGAAATATCATAAACAACCTACAAAATAAATATTCACTTACATTTAATCCACCATCAGCAGTGACAGAACTTAGAGGCTCGATATGATTCATGTCCCAAAACTTGACCATCGAATCGTCTCCCGCTGCCAGAATCTTATTATTCGCCAAATCAAACTGAATTATCCCAAACGATTGCTTCGTCAATCCATTATAACATCTTATCACGCCTCCATTTGTTTCGTTCCACTCCAATAGATATGAATCTCCCTCCCTACTCGTCCCGCATGAAAATAACCTAAGCACATGTTTGAAATTAAATAGGCGTATGTTTGATATTTTAATGTTTTGTAGCAGCACGAACCTTGTACCGTCACTTGTGTAAGCCAATGAAGTAGCGGAAGAACCGGGGGTAGCGAATTCTACTGGTGGGTCCACTTTATCGTAGGTCCATATTTTTACCCTCCCATCAATAGATGATGAAATTACAAACTAAATTGCACAAAAATTAAATATTCGAAAAATTAAATTCTCGCGAAAAATTGAATTGTGAAATTTTTATTAACAGGGCTGCTAAGTTGATTCCATTTTCTAGAATCCAAACTGTGACCAGTGCATATTTTACTATAGCAGAATATGTACTTATTACATTAGATTCAGTTTGGATTCTTATAAAATGAATTCAACTTAAAATTTCTCTTTTATTAATATTAATATGATGTTTACGTGAAAATTTCCTTTGCATTGAGGCCAGATTGAAAAGATCGGTGCAGCGTGACCTTTGAAAACATGAAGGAGTAAGCCCGTCAAAGCGCTCCAAACCTAATAATAATAATAATAATAATAATAATAATAATAATAATAAAAAAAAAAAAAATCATTTAATTTGCAATTTAGAAGAAATAAATCAATAGTATATGTGTATTAGTTGATAAATAATTACTTTTATAGCCATGTCGTCTCCACATGTAAGAATATGAACTTGTTTTCCTGGTTGAGAGAATGCCAAATCGTTCACTCCCCCAACATGTGCATCAATCTGAAATCAATCAAATAATTAAGATCCAAGTAAATATCCCCAAATTATATAAAATAATTAATGATTAATAATTTAATAACTAATTAATTAATATTACCTCCAAATGGTTTAATAGTTCATTACTCTTGTTATATCTGTACAGGTGGACAAGGTGATTGCTGTGCGCAACAGCTACAAGAGCAAGCAATACAATTTTTTTTGGTAATTACTTGACAAACTAATAAAGGAATAAATAAGTAAAAAATAATTAAATATTTACCAAATAAACCTCCCTCAGAATGCCATACAACACGTCTCACCGAAAAACCAGAGTCTCTTCCAAGCGCCTCCTGTATCACAAAACAAGTAAAATTTATACAAAAATTAAAAAATTACATTATTAAAAAATAAAAATAAAAATATATATACCTTAAGAGCAGGAGACAAAGAGCGGTCATTCCAAAGCATGAATTCCCTATGATGTATTTTCTCTTTAGAAGATAAATTCCAGATTGAAATTTCGCCCGAACTCGTTCCAACTAAAAAAAAAGTATTCGAATTTTTTATAACTCAAAAAGATTAGATCAGAAAAATAATAATCAGAAATTAGGTCACAAGTACCTAGAAGAACACTTTGACGAACAGGATTGAAATCCATCGATACAACTGGAGAGCCTTGATGAAGCGTCATCACAACGTTTTTTGGCAACGCCTCGTAAACTTCCATTCTTTGCAGCAATTCTGGATTCATCTGACCCGCTGAACGAAGCCTTTTTGGCCTTTGCGATGTCTCTGTAATATTTAATTTGGAAAAGAAAAGTTCCTAAATTGGTACTGAACTGAAAGAATTGTAGATTAAAAAAAAAATACAAACCTGCAGTGTGTGTAGGTCTGTTTGGTACTGGGGGGCGAATATATATATTACGAGGCGGCGAGGGCAAATAGTTTTGCTGGGTAGAAAAATTAAATAAATATTAAGAAAGAAAAAATTAATCTAAGATTTAATTTATTGGCAATTAATAATAATTAAAACTAACATTGAACGTCTGAGCAGGTCTGAGCATCTGGGTTGCATTCCTCGCATGAATTAAATCCGTGCAATTATGGTCGAAGAATATTGTGTTGAAAGTTGGGTTTTGTAACGGTTGGTTGCAAAGGTAGTGTTGCCACGTCAAGCTAAAATTCAAATTAAAGAAAAAAGTGTATTTTTTTATAAATAGTATATAAAATAAGGGTAGTTTTGTCATACACCCTTTTAAAAGGGTATTTTGGGGTGTACCATAAGAAAAATTATCTTAAATATTCATTAATTAATAATTATTCAAAATATCCTTGAAAAATATGTATCATAAGAAAACAATAGTGTAAGATAGAACTCCCCATAAAATAAATGAAACGAAATGATGAATATAGAGGATTGAGATTATTTGTTACCTATGATTGATAAGGGTTTTGAGCCTTGAGACTTGAATGGTTGGAAATTGCAATTTATCTTTAAGATCGGGACAATTCATGATTGTTCTTCTCATTTCACCGCACAAAACCTTTCTTGCTTTTTCAGTATCGCCCCATTTCACCAATTCTTGGTTCTCCCTTCAAATTCAAATTTCAAGTTTAAATATTTCTTTTAAATAGAGGGTGAGTTAAGCAAACTAGGATTTAATTGAGGAAAAAATGAGTTAATTTGGGGATTAAAGTGTATGTTAAGACTTATTATAGTTACAATTTAATTAATTGGGAGAATATGATTTAGGCATAATTTGGTTTGATTAAATATTTGAGTTGAGAATGATTAAGAGAGAGAGAACCTGAAGTTCTCTAGTGAGAGAAGATGAGCCATATCTTTGTACAGTTTATCTTGAGGAGAAACCATCCCTTTAATTTCGTTGTGTAAAATACCCACTGCCGTCTGAACATCATGCCTAAAACCACAAACAAACAAAAAAATAATTAACCGTTTTATAACGATTTTGAATTTTGAATTATACCTGTCGAGAGCTTCGAGATATTTTTGTTTGCGAATTTCGAAGATCAATTTGAGAGCGTATCTGTTCCCGTCTAGTGCATTGGTAAAATAGCCCTTTAAATACCACTCCGCTTCGTCCCATTTTCCTTCGAGTAATATCTCTTCGAAAAAGCGCATATCGAAATATAGTTTCGAATCCCTCTCCAGCCTGGACAATGAAACATAAAAAGAGAGAAAATCAGTGAAAAATGTAGTGATGTTACTTAATTTTATTGCTTCGTTCATGTTTCAGAATGATTCAAAAATCATCAATAAAACATGATGCCAGAGCGAAACCCCAATTTATCAATACATTTCAATATTTTGTAATTTTTGTTAGAAAACAAACCAAATTACCATTTCGAACTTTTAAATTTCTTATAAACCAATGAAATTATATTATTCATGAGTGAGTTTATTGGAGAAAGCACCTTTGTGGGGACGAACAGCTAAAACAAAACCGAAATCAATTTTTGCCATTTCAAAATGTTTTCTTCTCTCTCTCTCTCTTCTCTCTCTCTCTCTCTCTCTCTCCAATACTCGCCACGTAGATAGCTCGGTACATGGACATGCAGCCATGGAGCCATGGTGCCGTGACAGGGCATCCCGTCCCTTCTCTCTCTCTCTCTCTCTCTCTCAGACTCGATGCTCAAATGAAAACTTCGATATTGGTGCTATCCATAAAGCCCCAATATTTATTTTTATTATGTTAAATACTATATTATATTATATTGATGTTCACGGAAGTCGGAATCACCTTGGAAAAAAAATAATTTGACTCCCAAATTAGTAATTAGTTGATACTGAAATAAAATACCAACTCTCAAACAATAAAGCGACATGAACAAACGAAATTTTGACTTTTGAGGCCAAAACAATATTAAATTGGATATTGTAAATATTATATTAATATTAAAATGATATATTTATATTGAAAATAAAAATAATATTTCATTTAAAAAAATATATAATGGCCTGGTGAGGAAATATTGTACTGGATGATAATGATACAATTAAGATGATAATGATACAATAGCTTCAGTGACACGAAAAATATATCAATAGTGACGGTATGTCACTGATAATTATTATACCGTCATTAAAAACCAGATTTCTAGTAGTCCTAATATATTAAATAAAAAATGATATATGAGCATTAAAAACAGTATAGGCAACACAAATAATATATTGACTTGTCAGTGAAAATATATATTGACACTAAAATTATTGTACATTAGAATAGTGATACAAAAATAATGTATTGATAATGCAAATCGTTTGAGGCTAAAGATACTGCTATTGTTGTGCACATTAAATTAGTATAAATTTGTGAATGCATAGCGAGTGTTTATTAACTATAAACTTATTATTATTATTATTATTATTATTATTATTATTATTATTATTATTTTATTTTTTTATTAAAATTATTATTGTTGATGATGTTTATTGTTATTGATATCACTCGAATTTATTTTGTACAAAATACGGGATAAAATCTAGTATGACTTTACCTATAACAGTGACATGACGCAACACAGTGATTCGAACTATTTATGTGAAACGTGTACTCTTCCTCGCTTGATATCGTTGTTATTATTTTATGTTTTTGAAAAGAAAAAAAAAAAAAAATATATATATATATATATATATATATATATATATATATATATATATATCCAATGGTAACATATCTCAAATGATTGAATGCATAGCATAATAAACCAAAAATCATAGATTCAATTTTCATTGGCGTCAATAATGAAGGGGGGCTAAGAGATTTTTCCGTTTAATCAAAAAAACGAAACATAATTGGATAGCCAGCTAAGTTTTCATTCGTTTTTTCTTTTCTTTTTTTTCTAAAAGTATCAAATAAAAATAAGATTTTACACTAATACTAAAGAATCATAAGATAAAAAAAAATTACAATAAAAATGCTATAATGAGCACAAAATTATTGTGTTGGCAATGAAATAAAACATCAACACTTAAAATAGTTATAAATCAGTACTGAATGCATGAAACAATTTGAAAACTGGTTCTGAAAATCGAAAATTGAAAATTGAAAATATTATAAAGCACTAAAATGGTTTGTCCACACTGAAAAAAAAGACAACATAATGCATTAATATCTAAAACAATACTATATTGCCACTAATAATAATTAAAACACAACAATATATTGACAATAAAATGTGTACATTAACTAATTAACAATATTAAACATAAATTAACACTAAAACTCAAATCTTGACACGAAATCATAGTTCACAAACTCGACGAGTTAAGTTCGAACCTAAGTTAACTCAACTCGTTGACATTTCGAGTTGACCCGGCCTATGACTCGGACTGTGTAATGTCCGGGCTTCGACTCGGCGAGTTAGGTTGGAAACCTAGGATGCCTCGGTTGACTCGTGATTATATGCTTGTTAACTGTTAGTACATACAAACATATACAATATAATATATGGCACGTAACATTTAACTCAAATATGTTTGAATATAATTATGCTTAAATTACCCCAAAAATAAATAATTATTTCAGTACATATTAACTGACTTTAATAAATATTGAAATGTATATTATACATTACTTAAAAAATTATTTCTTCCAAAATTAAATAACATAAAATGTATGATTAAAAATTCTGACATAAAAAGATTGCCTAAAATATGAGTTACATGAAATATCTAACTTTTTCTCAAAATTATAGATTACATCTGATATAAATATGTATTTTCTAAAACTAAATTTAGCAAAAATAATATTATAGATAAACGAGTTATTATGCTACAAACTCAACGAGTTATTAAGCGAGTTCCAAAATAACTCAACTCCATTTGTTGTCTAGTCGAGTCGATTTTTCGGGTTTTCGAACTATGCACCACAATAATGTATTGGCATCGCAAATGATGTATTATCACTAAAATAATATATAAAAGTTTAAAACGATATATTGCTAACTAAAAATATAATGTCATCGAAAATGATATAGTAATATTATAATTTTAATGTATATATCAATATTGAAAAAGGTTTGTTGTCATTGAAATTTTATATTTATTGACATTGAAAAAACAACATATCGATGTCAAAATAATATTTGCACATTAAAATAATATTTTTGCATACATTTTATTGCGCTGAAAATAGTATATTGGGAACTATTAACATCAATTTTATTTTTTGACTTGAAAAAAGGTACATTTTCATATTTTCACTGTATGAAATGAATAATGTATCTCGGAAATGAACATAGAAATGTAATTTAGCTTTGATATTTGCATACTTCTCCCATATTTTTTCTCTCACCAGAAAGTCAGTAAATTCGAATTGTGTGAAATCGGCATGAGCATTTTTCTAATATTTTTCTTATCGATAAAAAAAAAATTCATTTTTCTTTGAATCATACAGAAATAGTATTGAACGGATTTTATTTTTCTCATAATGCGTGTATCTATATTATTTGTCCTTCATGATAATACAATAATTCTTTTATCTATCTACTATGTCTTTTTTGCCCCCTAAATAAACCATGTCTATTTTGATCTAGCCAAATAATCAAAGATTTATGTTTTATACAGCGACCAATATGTTAAAAGTATTTTTGGTGAATCAAAGATTATTTTCAAGTAATTAATTCCTTCATTCACTACTACATAGATCAATAGACACAATGTATCACCATTTTTTCTCTTAATTTTCTGAATATTTGCGCCTAAGGAAGTTTACAGTACAGGAATCATAGATCAGAACGATGCTTACTCATTGAAGTACTTGCTCAAAGAAATCAAAATTTAAAAAAAAAATCAATTCAGAAAAACCAAATTCGAACTGATGTAGAAAGAATTCAGGGGTTCGAAATCAGATCTTAGCTCATCACAAATATGAATTTATCATAAAAGAGGCCAAATTGAGGCAGAAAAATTAAAGAAAAGGGAATAATTTGAAGTAGACGAAGATCAAACCTATGAGCTGTCTCGCTGAGCTTCTCTTCGTGCAAGAACTGGAGCAGGATGAAGATGAACGATTCGTTTGTGGCAGCCTGATCAGCAGTTCTCATCTCCAGATTCTTATCGCTCGCCATTAGATCGTCTTGAAACAAATTTGAAGCTTTTGAGAAAGAAAGAAAGAAGAAAGAGAGAGAATGTTGGTCAGTGTAAGAAAGGGTTTGGGCTTATATAGGATGGGCTGATAAGCAGGTCATAATACGTTCGTTCGGCTATAATTGATAAGATAAGCTACTTATCATGGAGTATTGACTTTTGTTGACTCGAATCTCTTCAGCTAAAATAATAAATGGAGATATCCATTTATATAACATTTATATAAATAGGAGGTAAATATCTTGATTTATGGAGAGATTAATTTATTGATTGAACTTGCAAACAATTATTTCCAAGAATTCAGCAGGATATTTAATGAATTTGATATGTGCATTTGAAAGAAAAAAAATTTATTTATGGAACAATGGAAAAAAAAATTAAATATGGACCAATGAGAAGTGAAATGTACGGATTAGTGTTCTTGATACGGAAAGACGAGACTGACGTTACAAAAATTAAATATTAAATATATATTTAAAAAAAATTGTCCGAATATACAGATATTTTCGTTAATACTAAATTGCAATTATTAAATTGTTGATATAACATATTTGACTTTTTATTCCGTGTACTTCAAATAGTCAAAAAGTATGACACGCGTCTTAAACATATAAATTATCTATAATAACTTTTTTATTAAATTTTAATTTATTTTACAGTTTTCGAAAACAATAAATATTAAAACCAGTGACAAAAGACTGGAGAAAATCTTGTGTCATGCTCCTCTTCGGTCTATATAAATTTTAACTTCTTCTATAGTATATTGTAGCATACTACAATTTTGAAAAAGAAAAAAAATTAGAGTCAGGATTTCCTTCGATCCATTTATGTTTCATGTCTCTGATTAACTCATTATATAATATATGTCATGTAAATTAATATGGTAAAACAGTATTGTGGAAATATAAAAAAGTTATGTAATCTGAAAATAAAATCAAATTTGAAAAAATCTACATTGCGTCGAATACCTGATAGCTGACAAAAAAAAAAATTTGATAGATATTACTTAATTTTAATATAAAAATATCGTCAAATTTATTGTTTCCTTTTGTATAAATTTGGAATTATTCTAAACTCTTTACTAATTTTTTTGTTAGGAAAATATATTGAAATTTGGGTGCAAATTACAAATAAATGCAATTAATTGCGAAGTAAATAAAAAGAAGACTGGAGAAGCCTGTTGGATAGATAGACTTGAGATGAATGTTACGAAGTGCAGGCGAGCACTTCATGTGAACTCTGTCGGCGTGGCCGGCGTTACTTTATAACGCCATTGTCTGTTTGTGAGACTGGTTAACCCCCGTGCACTTTAGAAACGGTATTATTCCTTTCTTCTTTTTCTATCCTTTAATATTTCTAATATAATTAAATTAAATTCTATTAAAAATGCATTTAACACAATTATTTAATTAATTTAATTCAACTATGGAAAAAGTGACTATTCAACTCACAAGTCACCACACAATAACAAACTTGTAAAGATCAATTTAATACGTCCGTTGAAATGAAAAGTGCACGACAAAACTAAATATGCATTACAGAAAGTACATGACCATTCAACTTATGACATGAATTTATTCTCATAAAATATGAACATGATTCAACTCAATATTTCCCATAAATATTTCATTAATTTTAAGCCATTTTTTATATTTTTTATTAATTTTAAAAAAAATCATAAATATTTTGGAACTTATAAATTTTTTAATAATAACAATTATTATATGTTGTATTTATATAATTTTAATATTTCATTTATTATATATATTTTTATAAAAAACTAACATCAAATGATAAAATAAACAACAATATTTGTATATTCTTTTCTTCCCCTTTTTTTCTCAAAAAAGATCTCATATAATTTACATATAATTAAATTAATAAAAAAAATTACAAATTTTCATATATAGTTTCTCATATAATTTCTCACGTATTATTTATTTGCTAGCCTTAAAACATAAAACTGGAAAACCATACGGCCGTGAATTTGAACCCCAAAAAAGCCTTAATTACAATAGGCAGATCAACATCTAAAATTAACATGCCTACGGGCTCGTAAAAAAAAATCTAAAATTAACAAAATGGCAGCCTCATTTGAAAAGCTAATATTTCTCTAAAAAAATTGTATAGAACATTTATCTATATTTTACAAAGATCTCGCAAATATTCTTTTTAATTATAGTATACATTTTAAACAATTAATTTTGTTCATTTGCAAATCAAATATTTCATAAATCAACATAACAAAAATAAAGTGAATATTAAATGAAGTTGAGTCTGAATGTATGAATAAATATTATTGTTGGTTTATATAATTATCGCAATGCATAATCGTTGAATATTTGCTTCTTTTGAATTAATGATCTTTTTTATTTTTTTTGTAATGTTAATTTGAAAAATATATGTTTCACCAATTAATGAATTATTTGTTTGTAATACATATCATAATTAAGGAAGGGTATTTCGGGAATTTTTATAAAAAATATGAATAACCCTTCTAGAAGAAGAAATATCAATTCTAGAAATAGGGTAACAAAAATATAAATATTTAACTCTTAAATAAATTAAATAAATGAATGAAATAAAACTATATCATATCTTTATATAAACATTACATTGATATTTCTCTTAGTAACAACTGGACGATAATATTTAGATTTTTTATATAAAAATATTTGATAATTCAAGATTTAAAGTGAAAATAATTTAGAATATAAATCATACAAACTCAGAGGGCATATATGGTGCCCTAAGTTAGTCAATTCGCGAATAGTTTGCGAATAATACACGAATTATACGAATTTTGAAAAATACACTAACTTCGCGTATCCAATTCAGTGATTCGGAAATATTCGCAAATTTTAAGGCCAAAAAATATTCGGCCGATTTTTTGCCGAATTCAGTGATTTTTTGCCGAATTTTTCATATTGAAAATTTTTAATTGTTTCTATGTATTGCAATTTCTAAGTTACATGAGTCATAGCATGATCTAAGTTAGTCAATTCGCGAATAGTTCGCGAAAAATACACGAATTATACGAATTTTGAAAAATACGCGAACTTCCGAATTATTGCCGTATTGAAAAACGCACTATCCGAATTATACACGAACGTATCCCGTATCGTATTATTGCCGAATGACTAACTATGATGGTACCTCCAGATTTCAATAAAAATCTCTCAATTAATTAATATATGATTTAGAATATCCAGCCGAATTAATAATTTTGAATTGACATTAAAAATATTAATTATACATTTTTTTTGTCAATTATCATGTTAATTAAATGGATTAATTATATCATAAATTTTGAACATATATATATTCAATAAAAAATTGATTATTTCTTGGTCTGGAATCAAAAACATAAAACCGCAAGGCCATGAATTTGGGCCAAAAAAGAGCCTTGATCACACTAGACAATTAATCATCTAAAATTAACGAAAATATAAAGACGAACTCTTAAATAAATGAACGAAATAAAACCACATCATATCATTCTATAAACATCACATTCGAATTTCCCCTATTTAGCAACAAATAAGTCACCACATAATATAAAATTATAGATATATTCCATCCATAAGATACACAAGGATCGAAACGAACCTAAAACAAATAAATTAAAAGTATCCAAAAATACTTTTATTCTTCCACAAACTTAGAAGATATCAGGATGGAAATGACCTGGCATCGAATTATTCTGCTGTGCTTGTTGCAGATGCACACTCAACGAATAATTCGTAACCTGCGTACACAAACAACAAGGGCATATTTGTAAATAAAGTTTTCACAGGGGTATATTCGTAAAAAAACAAAGATAACAAACCTCGAGGACGCGAACTTTTTCCTGGTACTGAGACACGAGCTCTTTGAGTGGGTTCAATTCTTGAATTTTACCCTCTTGTTCTTTCTGACGCTCGTGTTGAATCGCCACCGCTCTTTTCAATATACTATTTTCTCTAGCGAGAATTTCTATTTGTCCTTTCAGCACCAAATTCTCCTACAAAAATACAAAAAAATAATTAAATACCACATATGTATGGAAATCGGAAAAAATGGAAAAGGTACGTACCTCTTGAGCTTTAGCGCCGGAATTAGAAACAATGGATTTCTCTAAGGCCTCGAGAGCTCTAGAAGCACGAGCCCTTGCATCGTCCATGTCAGAGGAATTCATCATCTCTCTGACAAATAACTCGACCCATTCTGACCCGCTTGACGGAACACCATCATTTACACTAGGGACAGGTTCGGTGACAGAGCCAATACTGCCATTGTTGCCGACTTCTTGTCCTGCCAAAAAGTATGCGGTTATATTAGAGGAGAAAATTTTCAAATAGTTTGAAAAAGATAGAATGAATGATGACTAGGTTGTACCTTCAGGAATTCCATTATCACTAGAGCCTGCAATAGAAGATAAATTGATTTGTTCTGCTTCGAGGCACAATTGGGTTAAGCTCTTTATTGCAGAATCCAAATCGTTTCCTGAACTTTCAAGAGCCCTCTCCAGAAGCTGAAAATTGGAAATGGTGAGATCAATTGCAATCAATAGCTAAGTTATTTTTCTCAAATCAAATTCAAAATTTGATGAGGACATATCAACAAAAAATTATGAATCGAATGAAAATTCAAACGTGCTTACCTCCTGGTTCATTTGAGGGAAGAGGGATCTGAGTTGAGATAAGAGCGGATTGTGTGGTCCAAAGCGAGATCGCTTGGCGGACTGGTAATTCGGCAAAGGCAATTCTTCGAAAATGGAAGAAGATCGTTTTCCGCAGAGCGCCAATGACATCGTGGCCCCGCCAACTCCGACGTTCGTTCTGCTCCCTTCTTTTTCACACTAGATTTATGCTCACGCCTCGCCTCTTCCGCAAATTCCTAAATTAGAAACAAATCTGTAGCCGTGATTTCTCCGCCGCCTCCGATGCGCCGTGGATCGAGGAGAGAGAATAAAGGGAAAAATGGGGGAATGGATGGATGGTAGAGATGAACTGAAGAAGACGTGAAGGGAAATGGTGCCTTGTTTCTGGTAGTGGGTTTCGTGTAGAAAGAGAAAGTTTGGGTCGTCTATGGGGATATTGTATAGTGGGCTTCGGCCTTGTGAGCGTTGCCTTGTCAAAAAAATCCATTTACCAATGTGTTTATTTTCAAATATTCCTATTGGCTCCGTTTGGGAAGAGGATAAGGTGGGTACAAATTATTTGAGGGATAATGAGTTATTCATATTTATCCCTAAATTTTGGAATGGTGTTTGGTAAGGTTGTGTAGATAAATTTTGGGATAGCATTGATATCAAAATATAACATTTCGAAATGACCAAAATACCTTTTTCTTATAAATTTCAAATTAATATGTTACAAAAAGATATTATAATATTATTAGGTTATCTTATATTATATTATATTACATTATATTATATAATATTATATAATATAAAATTATATAAAATTATGATTTTATTATATTATATTATAATGTATTATAATATACTATATTATAATATAATATAAACTTGTTTTATTATATTATATTATTTTATAATATAATGTTTTATATTATATTATATTATATCATATTTAATATAAATATATTATATTATAATATAATATATTATGTTATAATATAATATATTATATTATATTATAATATAATATAATATATTGTATTATATTATATTATAGTACATTATATTATAATGTATTATGTTATATTATATTAGATTATAATATAATGTATTAAATTATATTATATTATGTTATATTAAAATATAATGTATTATCTTATATTATATTATAGTATAGTATATTATATTATATTATATTGTGCATCATATTATATTATATTATATTATAATATTATTAGGTTATCTTATATTATATTATATTACATTACATTATATAATATTATATAATGTTAAATTATATAAAATTATAATTGTATTATATAATATTATATTTTACTATAATGCATTATATTATATTATATTATGATGTACTATATTATATTATATTATGATGTATTATATTATATTATATTATATTATATTATATAATAATATATTGTATTATATTATATTGCGTATGTTATATTGTATTATATTATATTATATTCAATTATATTATATTATAACAATATATATGCATGATAAATGGGGGCATTTTAGTAAAATTTGAGAGGTATAAGAGATTAGCAAAGTTATCACCACAAAAAGTGGTGATAAGCTAATCCTTTCTTTTTATCCCTATTCCCTTTTATCCCTTTTAATCTTGTGCATGTTTGGAAAGAAATAGACTAATAAAGTAATTTATACCCCCTTTATCTTGATGCCAAACACCTAGGGGTGTCAACGGTTCGGATCCGGTTCGGATAGTGGTCATACCAGATCCATATCCATATTGTCGGATACGGATACGGTTCGGATAATAAACGGATACGGATATGGTTCGGATATTGTCGGTTACGGATACGGATATGGTTCTGTTTCGGATATTAAAACGGATATTATATTATCATAACGTAACTTATTTTTTAGCTATAAATATATATAATTTGTGACGTGAACGATAAATATGATTATATTTAAACATAATTTTACGATTGTGAGTTAAATCATTTACAAATCATTAATTTGTATATGATTTTTCAACTAATATCAAATATAATACATAAAAATAATATATAATATGAGTATCCGGATCCGATTTCGGATACTCGAATCTAGTTTCGAGTATCCGGATCCTAAAAATACCCGGATCCGGAACACGGATCCGGTTCCCGCACCAAAACCGAATATCGAATCCGGTTCCGGATCTTAAAATTAGCAACCAGATCCATATCCGGATCCACTCGGATTCGGATATTTTTTTCGAATCCGGATATTTTTTCGGATACGGTTCGGGTCGGTTCGGGCAATATCCACACCATTGACATCCCTACAAACACCACCATTGAGATTAATACTAATCATGAATGATGTTAAAAAAAAAATTGACCAAAGTAACCTTCTATTATCATATGTAATAATTAAAAAAAATTGTTATTTTTATTAATTTAAAAAAAAATTATAAATATTTTCTAATATGTAATGATTTAAAAAAAAATTATGACAAGTTATGTATATATAATTTTAATATTTCATTTATTATCATGAAAAACTAACATCAGATAAAAATAAAATTTCTCTTCTACTTCAACTTATTTAAAAAAAATTAACATAAAATAATAATAAGATGAACAACAATATTTAAAAAACACATTACAAATATTTAAAAAATATAATATCATGAAATTATTAAAAAAATACGTATAAAGGAGAATGAAAATAAAAACTAAATGTTTAGTCAGGTATTTTTCTATCAATATATTTTCAAGGTGTTTATTTATTGTTGTTTATTTTTATTATTATCTTATTTTAATTTTTCATGAATAATAAATGAAATATTATAATTATATAAACACAACATGTAATAATTTGATTTATTTTTAAATCACTACATGTTAAAAAAGTATTTATAAATTTTCTTGAAATTAATAAAAAATAACAAAAATATTTTTTTATTACTACATATGAAAATAGAAGGGTATCTCATTCATGATTAGTTTTAACCCCTATAGAGGTGTATTTGAAAAGAAATGGTAGAGAGGTTTTTTTGGAGTTTTTAAAAAAATAGGAGTTTTTTTTAAATATCCAAAAAATAGGGGATTTTTTTTAAATTTCCCAGCAGTTAAATCATTGTTAAATATATTGTTATTTACAAGTTGTAAATTTTTTTTTTTAAATATGTATGACTGGGATATTAGTCGTAAGCTTCCCATTATTGGTAATAAATGTAAAATAGACTCTCTGGCTTTTTGGTTAGAATGTCTTCGTATTATATGAATTTTATTTTCACGTTTACGTTTGATTTGCATATTAATAATGAATTAAAAGTATATTTCATTTATTAGGACATAGTTGGTGAAAATAATTGTTGAGTTTTCTCTAGTTCCTTTACGAGAGAATAATTTTTTTTTCTTTCCAAAACTTAATAGGTCGAATTTTTTATAAATAAACTTATTTTTTAATTTTTAGACTTTTTCATGAAATAAATAAGTGTGCCGATCAAGTATAATAATAGAGTTATGAAATTATATGTATTAACATAACACAAACTTAATGTCCCCTACCAATTCTCTTCATAGTTTGTACGTCATATATCTTTCATCTTTCTATTTCATCATGGCACATTAATATTTTTTCTCTTATGACATGTATTTCTCCATCGGTTGCAAACTAATTTACTCATGTTTATATTTTACATTCAAATTTATGTAATATTTTTTATAGGACATTTATTATAACTATTAGATTATAATATATGATGAAATTTAGATTATTGATTAATTATTGATTTTGTGTAACCATTTTTTCAAGACATTTAGGTTATTTTACAACATATTTAAAATATTTTTAGAAGACTATACTATCTTCACATTAATGACGTGGACTTTTATAATTATGTAGGTTCATCTTGGACTAATTATATGCAATAATTTATTATTTCGAATTAAATTACATGACCAAATGTCAATACAATGATTTATAAAAAAGAATTATATATAAATTAGTAACAAATTAGTGTATAATATTATAAAATATGGACACAAGAAATAAGGATGACGCTTAAATTGAAGATTGTGAACTGTCATATGTTTGATTTGTAAGACATAGTTTGGGTTTGTTTAGTTGTGGAGTAACTTCCTCGGTTCCTCCTTGACTGTAATTAATCACACAAATAAATTATTCATAGTATCAAAGTTCAAAGTGTAATTAAAATATAAATAAATAGAATATTAGAGCATGTAATGGTATTATGTCATGTTCATAGATGATTTAATATGTTCCCACACTTGTCTTTTTTTGCTCTCGTTAGGATTTGCTCATTGGGGTTAACTTAATACATAGGTCAATTTTATACCAAACTCCAAAAGATTGTCGAAGCAATGTATATGTGCATTATAATTTATAAGATAGTATATAGTAGTCATATGACAATATATGTGATTTATGAAACAAAATAAAATACTAAATAAATAAAAAGAATATTATATAAGAGCAACAAAATAGTATATATGTGTTAATAATCTAGATAACAACATACAACATAACTTCAATTATAGCTTAAAAAAATCCTACTGCTACAAAACTCAAAGAGTTCACATTCACCCAGTTTTTCTTCTCTTTTTCGAATTTTCAAGGTCGAATTCGAAATCAGACGTAAATTGCGAGTTTTCTTCGGAAACATCATAATCAAATTTTCTCTTTGTTTGATCCATAAGATTATTTTCAGTCACATCTTCGTGCGGGGTGAGTACTGGTACCGAACTGGTACCACCTGCTTGAGACTGATCGTTCAGATAAGACTTGCATGCTCTTACCAGAGACTGAAAGTTCTTGCCAGCTGGCGACTGATAGAACAATCTAGGATGCGTGGTGTTCGCAGATCTTATATGCTGAGTCCACCCAACAAATAATAAATGCTTTTTCGCATTTAATCTCAATTGTGAAGTAGAAATATTCTCCCTTTTTCCACTTTTCAATCTGTTTTCGACGAAATTGATATACTCGTCTATTGCCTCTGGTAAATATTTTGGCTCGATTTCCAAATCCTCTCCATTTGGGACAAGCTTGTGCTCTCCATTTGGAACCAGGTCATCCTCTCCAATTGGGCCCAGGTCGTCCTGTCTATTCGGGCCCAACTCATTGTCTCCATTTGGGCTCAATTGATCTGATCCGACCTTGATTCGTACCTGATTCTCTTTGGACCCATGTACCAATTTGGCAGGTATCTTTTTTAACGAGTAATAGGAACCGTTTCCATTGGGAGAGCGGTACCGGTACCGTATCACTTGAACTGTTTTACGTTCAATCTGGTACCGTATCACTTGATCTGTTTTACGCTCAACAACCCAACCAAGGGACAAAAGATGCTTTCTGATTGTATCTTTTTCGACGGGTCCATCCAAACCATGTTGTTCTACCTCGTCTGAATATTCGGGTTTCAGTTTTACCGGTTTCCAAACGGCCTTTTGCGCACCCGACCCGTTAGTCCCCTCATTATCCACTAGATCACTTGTACTCACGTTAGAAATATTGGTTTTGTGAAACTCTGTTGCCCGTAACGGTACGAAACCTTTCAATACATTAGAAACTAGAAAATCCCATTGGGTACGGTTCGCATGATGCCACGCGCCAATATTAATAACAAAGTAAATACTCGTCTTCACCTCGCACCACAAGTTCCGTACCGGTATGGACAGCTCATCGCATCCTTTATTTTCTACAAGAGCTTCTAGAAACTTCCATTTTCCTCGAGGTGTCCACTCACCAGTAACCTCATTCCAGTCTAACGAGTAACTCAAAGTATTAAGCGGTACGGTCTCGACATTGCCTAAATCAGGTAACAGTACCGTTCCGCGGCCCATTATAACCCCTTCAAAATACGCATTTTGTATGAGCACGTCTACACAGGTACCGAAACCCGCTTCGTGCTGTTGTACTGGTTTCCGGCACGGTACCGGACGAATGTTACTTCGTACGGTTCTTTGGGATTGGCAATTGAATAAATATCCGTCTATTGCGTATGAAACTGAGATGGATCGTACCGAATTAGAATCGTGCATAATAACGGTACGATTTGACTCGGCATGATTAACTACAATAGCCTTGTGCCACGATCCTTTTAAAGCACCCTCCGATACAAATACCTGAAATATTCTGATTCGTGTTATATTGGCACTAAACGTTTCCCTTTAAATTTTGCTAATTCCTCAAAATGGTGCAAAAATTAGAGGGATTTGTTGGTTTTTTTTAAAACTCGAAAGAATCGAATCTATAATGAGGGATTCAAAACATTAAAAGATGCAAAATTTCAAAATAAAATCTTTCGAAAATGTAAAATAATAAAAAAGGCAGGGTTTTTTACCTCGACATCGGATCCGGTGAGAAGCTTTCTTCTAGAATGGCTGTCGTGCTGATCACTGTTGGTCACCATTGTCGGAAGATTCGTGATTTCTCGCAAAACTTAGGGTTTGAAGAAGAAGAAAGAGAAAGAGAGAGAAAAAGAGAAGTTTGCTCGAAGAAGAAGACAGAGAAAGAGAGAAGTTTGTTCGAAGAAGAAGACAAAGAAAGAGAGAGAGAAGTTTGTTTGAAGAAGGTGGAGAAAAAGAGAGAAAGAAAAAGCTTTAAAGACACCGAGAATATTTCCCTCTCGCAAAACCAAGGGTAGTAGTTACCAACCGAAGTCAAAATTTCTTTATTTAGGAAAAACCCAACAATAATTTTACGCAGAATAATAAAATTATTAAAAAAAATTGGAGAACAGTAAAGAAAAAATCCAACTATTATGTTACTCGGAATAGTTAAATTAGTAATTTTTTTTTTGGAGAATAGCCAAGAAAAAATACTAACAAAATCTGTTTAAAAAATAATTTTTTTTTCATTCGCACTCACATTGCACCCAAATTGCGCACAAATATATTTATATTATTTAAAAATACATATCAATACAAATATTATATTTTATCATCAAAATTGCATTTCAAAATTTAATATTTTGGAAAATATGATTACGGTACGTGATATAAAGTACATATTCTCCAATAAATATAATTTCACTAAAAAATATTGTACGTCTATAACTATTTTTTAGTGAAATAATATTATTTTTAAAAATGATTTCGGTACATCAAACTAAAATACATCTTCTTCAAAAGATATTATTTCACTAAAAAATATTGTACGTTCATAAATATTTTTACTGAAATCATATTATTTGAGAAAACATGAGTTGTTACTTGTGAAAGCATTATAATAAGTTCTAAGTAGCAACCTTAAGGCATTAGTAAAAGTCACAATATATGTTAATTAATAAAAGAAATAGAAATTCACAATATATGTTAATTAATCAAAGAAATAGAAATCCACAATGTATTTTAATTAATAAAAGAAATAGAAATTGTTCTTGTCAAATATGTAATTCGTACCAAAAAGGGAGAAGAAAGAGAACTAAACTAATCAAAAATAGAAAGTTCAAAAAACCTGAGAATGGATGCTGAGAGGAGGAATGGCAATGGCAATGGCAGCTCCCTTCTTCTCATTTCTTTATTTCTCAATTTGATGCGTTGAAATTGAATTTGAAACGATGCAAATGAAGAACTAGTTCAGATTCATTAATTGTTGGAGAAATATGTGCATTGCCTTCATAGACTGGAGAAGAAGCAGTTTCGTGAACTGGAGATGTCTCGATCAGGGGAATTGAAGCCTCTTTGGGTTTCGAAGTCACCTTCTCGCACACACATCTATTTTCTTTCACTCGATATTACATCACAGTTCTTCACATAACAATTACAACACTTCCATTCGGGTTCGTGTCTTTGTCCAGCATACCTACCTAGTTGATTTGGTACAGTATCCCCTAATTTCATCGTATCGGTACCATACAGATATATGCTGCCCATACCGTCATATTCTCACATAATTTACTACTATTTGGAGTCTCTCGTTCAATGCATTTCTATGCGCAATTATCCCTTGCTCTTTTCCATCATTCCTTAAAAAAATAAAATTACAAAAAGCCATTTAACTATGCTTAATTTCAAAAAGCCCCTGAAATTATAAGAACTTCAATTTACAATTAAGTTTCCTTCTCCTTGGTACCATTTAGGCCTTTGGTACCAATAAGTTTCCTTCAATTATTGATCTTATAACATAGTTACAAAATTATTGTTAAGAAAATAATTTGATAAAGCCATTCAAAACTAAATTAAATAGTATATTACTCACTTTCGAGTGAATCGGAGAGATTGACCTTGCTTGAAAAATGCAGAAATGAACTCCAATTCTTGCAAAATTGTCAGCATGCCCGATTTACTTCGGATAAAATTATTCAAAACTGCAATTATCCAGCATTTCAAGGACAATATTATAAAGAATCTTACTAATTAGACAAAACAAATCAAAACCATACCAAACCGATTAGCCCAAAATTATGAAGAGTGAGCAAAACTAATCAAAACTAAAATCCAATGAATCAAAATCAGATCAAGCTAATTAGCCCTAAATTGAGCATTTTCATACTAGTTATTGAGAATCTAGAAAATAATCTTACTTTTGGGGGAAGTATGCCAGAGTCGTCGGAGAAGAGGAAGCCTTCTCTTGATAGAGAAGAGGAAGCCCTGATTTTTGTTTCTCGGTGAGGAAGCGACTACAGAGAAGAGGGAGATGGTTCAATAGAGAAGAGGGAGATGGTTTATGAGAGGTTCCATTCAGGATTCCGGAGAGGTTCTCTCTCACCACATCGCTAGAAGAGCTTTTCTCTCGCTATGTCGCCAGGAGGTTTCAGCCTTTCAGGGAGCTCGTTCGTACGATAGAGAAGAGGGTTTAGAGATAACGGGTTAATGGGTTTAGGATTTTTTTTTTAAAACATAAAATATGTTCATTGGATTTAAGATCAGTGAATTGAGGGGTAAAATAGTCAATTGCAATCATTTCCTGTTAAATTTAATTAAATTATTTATTTTAAACAAATTTAATATTAATTGTGTTTATTAGGAATAAATATGATAATAATAATTTAAGAGAGATAACTATGTAATTTATGACTTAGTGGAGATATATGAAAAATTATCCCTAAATAATGAAATAAAACTGAAATAATGAAAGATAGTTAAGGAAATCATTTTATTTCGTCAAACAATATTGGAAAAAAATGAAAGGGGATGATTTAACTCTATTTCATGAGAAAGTGGAAGAGTGAAAAAAATGGAATAGAAGAATTTTTATTTTCCTCCCTTTCATCTTTTCCAATAAAAATATTAATATAATTTTACTTTCATTCTTCCATTATTTAATCTCCATAACATCCTGGGAATAAAATAAAATTAGTTTTCTTGCACTTTCCACTTTTTCGTTATTATTACATGTGTTACCGAACGGGTAAGAGTATATTTGATTTCTCATGACAAAAATAGTTGACGAAAATAATTGGTGGATTCTCTCTAGTTCCACGACGAGAGAATAATTTTTTTTTCTTTCCAAAACTTAACAAGTCAAACTTTCTATGCATAAACTTATTTTTAAATTTTTAGAATTTGTCATGAAATAAATAAGTGTACCGACCAAATATAATAATAAAGTATGTCATGAAATTATATGTCTTGACATTAGATTTTTTGACATAACACGAACTAAACAACAACTACCAGTTCTCTTCATAGTTTGTACGTCATATATCTTTCATCTTCCTATTTCATCAGGGCACATTAATATCTTTTCTCTCATGACCTGTATGGCTGTATCTCTCCATCAGTTCTTTTTTTTTTTAGGAGAAAGGCAAGCGCGATACGCGCTCGGTCCAATCAATTTTAATAAAGAAAAAAAAAGAGTATTATAACGACGACCATAATTACATGATAATTTGACAAAGCGATAGGTCTACAACTCCCTATAACAATTTAACCTATAGCAATTTAACAATAAAATCTCCAATTACCCATTAAATCTTCAATATTCTTAATAATGAGCTCGTGCATTCTACCATTGCGGTGAAATATTCTATTATTTCGTTCCCTCCAAATTGCCCACAGGGTAGCAAGCCATTTAACGTCCCAAGATATAGCTTCGAACGCGGTTCTTGATTTTCGGAAGTCCCAACAAAAATTCTTTAACGATGACGCCCATACATTTGCCCTCGGTTCTAATTTGTTCCAAATTTGGATAACAAACGAGCACCGTAAAAAAATGGTGGGTTGATTCCGTTGTTTCGGCACATAATGCACATGTAGGATCATGTGACCATTCGCTCTTGGCTAGGTTATCTCCCGATAAGATGTGATCATTCAAAACCAACCATCCGAACATTTTGACCTTCGTTGGCGCCTTTATCATGAAGAGTTTTGGAGAGAAATTGCAAACAGTGTCCTGGTGAGAGAGATGGGCGTACACTTGGGCCGTTTTGTAGCATGGAGGTGCATCACTCGGATTGATTTGTTGTAAGATGCTTGGGAGTGGGAAGAGCCTCTTGATTGTTTTGCATAGTGATAATAGTTTTTTAAGGTCCTTCGTTAAGTAGGATGTAAGATTGCTATGTTATTGTTTTATATCACGTCATTACATTTATTACAATTATTAGATTATGATAGATGATGAAATTTAGATTATTAATTAATTATTGATTTTGTGTAATCATTTTTTGTAGACATTTATGTTATTCTACAACAAAATTAAAATATATTTAGAAGACCATATTATCTTACAGTAATGACGTGAATTTTTATAATTGTCTAAGTCCACCTTGAACTAATTATATTTAACAATTTATCATTTCACATAAAATTAAATGATCAAGTGTCAATACATATATAAATTAGTAATAAGTTAATATATAATATTACAAAATACGGATACAAAAAATAAGGATGACACTTATATTCAAGATTGTGAACTGTCATATGTTTGATTTGCAAGAAATAGTTTGTCATATGTTTGATTTGTAAGAAATAGTTTGGTTTTAGTTATGGAGTAACTTCCTCCTCGACTGTAATAAATCACACAAATAAATTATCACAAGTATCAAAGTTCAAAGTGTAATTAAAATATAAATAAATAAAAACATTAGAGCATGTAATTCACACAAATAAATTATCAGTAGTATCAAAGTTCAAAGTGTAATTAAAATATAAATAAATAAAATATTAGAGCATGTAATTCAAAGTGTAATTAAAATATAAATAAATAGAATATTAGAGTATGTAATGGTATTATGTCATGTTTATATATGATTTAATGTGCCCCCCACATTTGTGTCTTTTTTTGCTATCAATAGGACTTGCTCACTAGGGTTAATAGTTAATACAGAGGAAAATATTATATAGTAGTTATATGACAATATATGCAATATGCGACTTCCGAAACAAAATAAAATACTAAATAAATAAAAAGAACATTATATAAGAGCACCAAAATAGTATAGTATATATGTGTGTTAATAATCTAGATAACAACAGACAACATAACTTCAATTATAGCTTAAAATAATCCTACTGCTACAAAACTAAGGCATAGTTTCAAAAATATGCGTTAATAATCTAAAATAACTTTACTCACTCAAGAGTTCACTTTCACCCAGTTTTTCTTCTCTTTTTCGAATTTTCAAGGTCGAATTCAAAATCAGACGTAAATTGCGAGTTTTCTTCAGAAACATCATAATCAAATTTTCTTTTTAATTGATCCATAAGATTATTTTCAGTCTCATCTTCGTGCGGGGTGAGTACTGGTACCGAACTGGTACCACCTGCTCGAGACTGATCGTTCAGATAAGCCTTGCATGCTCTTACCAGAGACTGAAAGTTCTTGCCAGCTGGCGACTGATAGAACAATCTAGGATGCGTGGTGTTCGCAGATCTTATGTGCTGGGTCCACCCAACAAATAATAAATGCTTTTTCGCATTTAATCTCAATTGTGAAGTAGAAATATTCTCCCTTTTTCCACTTTTCAATCTGTTTTCGACGAAATTGATATACTCGTCTATTGCCTCTGGTAAATATTTTGGCTCTATTTCCAAATCCTCTCCATTTGGTACAAGCTTATGCTCTCCATTTGGAACCAGGTCATCCTCTCCAATTGGGCCCAGGTCGTCCTGTCTATTCGGGCCCAACTCTTTGTCTCCATTTGGGCTCAATTGATCTGATTCGACCTTGATTCGTACCTGATTCTCTTTGGACCCATGTACCAATTTGGCAGGTATCTTTTTTAACGAGTAATAGGAACCGTTTCCATTGGGAGAGCGGTACCGGTACCGTATCACTTGAACTGTTTTACGTTCAATCTGGTACCGTATCACTTGATCTGTTTTACGCTCAACAACCCAACCAAGGGACAAAAGATGCTTTCTGATTGTATCTTTTTCGACGGGTCCATCCAAACCATGTTGTTCTACCTCGTCTGAATATTCGGGTTTCAGTTTTACCGGTTTCCAAACGGCCTTTTGCGCACCCGACCCGTTAGTCCCCTCATTATCCACTAGATCACTTGTACTCACGTTAGAAATATTGGTTTTGTGAAACTCTGTTGCCCGTAACGGTACGAAACCTTTCAATACATTAGAAACTAGAAAATCCCATTGGGTACGGTTCGCATGATGCCACGAGCCAATATTAATAACAAAGTAAATACTCGTCTTCACCTCGCACCACAAGTTCCGTACCGGTATGGACAGCTCATCGCATCCTTTATTTTCTACAAGAGCTTCCAGAAACTTCCATTTTCCTCGAGGTGTCCACTGACCAGTAACCTCATTCCAGTCTAACGAGTGACTCAAAGTATTAAGCGGTACGGTCTCGATATTGCCTAAATCAGGTAACAGTACCGTTCCGCGGTCCATTATAACCCCTTCAAAATATGCGTTTTGTATGAGCACGTCTACACAGGTACCGAAACCCGCTTCGTGCTGTTGTACCGGTTTCCGGCACGGTACCGGACGAATGTTACTTCGTACGGTTCTTTGGGAGGGACAATTTAGTAAATATCCATCTATTGCGTATGAAACTGAGATGGATCGTACCGAAATAGAATCGTGCATGATAACGGTACGATTTGACTCGGCATGATCAACTACAATAGCCTTGTGCCATGATCCTTTTAAAGCACCCTCCGATACAAATACCTGAAATTTCATTAAATAGCAATTTGTTTAGTTCTGATTCGTGTTATATTGGCACTAAACGTTTCCCTTTAAAAGTTTAAATTTTGCTAATTCCTCAAAATGGTGCAAAAATTAGAGGGAGTTGTCGGTTTATCGAAAATTTCAAAAGAATCGAATCTATAATGAGGGATTCAAAAACAAATATATAATTCAAAACTTTAAAAGATGTAAAATTTCAAAATAAAATCTTTCGAAAATGTAAAATAAAAAAAAACCAGGGTTTTTTTACCTCGACATCGGATCCCGTGAGAAGCTTTCTTCTAGAATGGCTGTCGTGCTGCTCAGCGTTGGTCGTCATTGTCGGAAGATTCGTGATTTCTCGCAAAACTTAGGGTTTGAAGAAGAAGACAGAGAAAGAGAGAAGTTTGTTCGAAGAAGAAGACAGAGAAAGAGAGAAGTTTGTTCGAAGAAGAAGACAGAGAAGAGAGAAGTTTGTTCGAAGAAGAAGACAGAGAAAGAGAGAAGTTTGTTCGAAGAAGAAGACGGAGAAAGAGAGAAGTTTGTTTGAAGAAGGTGGAGAAAAACAGAGAAAAATAAAGCTTTAACGACACGGAGAATATTTCATTCTCCTAAACCAAGGGTAGTAGTTACCAACAGAAGTCAAAATTTCTTTATTTAGGAAAAATCCAACCGTCATTTTACACAGAATAATAAAATTATTAAAAAAAAATTGGAGAATAGTGAAGAAAAAAATCCAACTGTTATTTTACTCGGAATAGTTAAATTAGTAATTTTTTTTTTTGGAGAATAGTCAAGAAAAAATGACTGACTAACAAAATCTGGTTAATTAAAAAATAATTTCTTTTTTATTCGCACTCACATTGCACCCAAATTGCGCACAAATATATTTATATTATTTAATAATACATATCAATACAAATATTATATTTTATCATCAAAATTGCATTTCAAAATTTAATATTTTGGAAAATATGATTACGGTACGTGATATAAAGTACATATTCTCCAATAAATATAATTTCACTAAAAAATATTGTACGTCTATAAATATTTTGTAGTGAAATTATATTATTTGAAAAAATGATTCCGGTAAATCAAAATAAAATACATCTTCTTCAAAAGATATTGTTTCACTATAAAATATTGTATGTTTATAAATATTTTTTACTGAAATCATATTATTTGAGAAAACGTGAAAAAAACCTGAGAACTAAAAGAAATAGAAATCCACAATATATTTTAATTAATAAAAGAAATAGAAATTGTTCTTGTCAAATATGTATAAACATTAGTAATTCGTACCAAAAACAGAGAAGAAAGAGAACTAAATTAAGCAAAAATAGAAAGTTCAAAAAACCTGATAATGGATGCTGAGAGGAGGAATGGCAATGGCAATGGCAGCTCCCTTCTTCGCATTTTCTTCATTTCTTTAGTTCTCAATTTGATGCGTTGAGCAATTCTCTTTTGGGAAGCTTCCAAGTGTGCCTTTCTTGCAACCTCTTTCTTCTCCATTTCTTCCTTCATCAAGGTAACAGTACTTGAAGGTTGTGTCGAAATTGAAACAATACAAATGAAGAACTAGTTCACATTCATTAATTGTTGGAGAAATATGTGCATTACCTTCATAGACTGGAGAAGAAGCAGTATCGTGAACTGGAGAGGACTCGATCAGGGCAATTGAAGCCTCTTTTCTTTCATCAATTTCCTCTTCTTTTCCTTTTCCTCTTTCTTCTCCTCCTTCCTTTTTGCGATCATAGCTTCGGCACTCTCTTTGCGATCCCGCCTTGCCTTTTCTTCTTGCTCCGTTACGACTTTTCTTGCCTTAGCAAGCTCAAGAGCATAAATCTTGCCCTCTTTTTGTCCCTGCAAATACTTGAAAATTACTCATTAATCATTATATCCACAAATCGAAAAGGAGAAATTTGTTCTTGATGCCAGTAATGGATCCAGATAATTCTTTATTCTAGCTTGAGGTTAATACTGGATGGATCAAAGAAAATCTACATGATACAGCTTCCCAATTCAGAAAAAGAGTATTCTTGCTAGTTAAACTGAGGTCTTACATAAATCTTTCAAGCATACGATAATTTTAGAAAAAATCGAAAAACAATAAATGCACGAAATTGCTAAATAAAAATGAACCCGAAATTGCTAAATGAAAATGAACCAGAAAAGAAACTTCTGAATACCTGAAATCGGTTCTTGATTGAAGGTAGGGCCAGCACCATTGGAGGTAGCGCCATATCGATATTGGATTGAAGTGGGCTCGCTTCTAGCTTGACACCTGAATCGTTGATCTGACCTCGTATGGACAGACCTCAGTCCAGCTGCGTGACGGATCGGGAAAGATCCAAACGCCATATCCGCCTCTGAACTCAAAAATGAAGCTGATCGTAGCTTCAATAGCCCAGAGAGAGAGAGAGAGAGAGAGAGGAAATGTCGAGGGTTTGTATACAACGGAGATTACCGCGCGCCAATTCCAGGTATTCAACATCCGGGTTTTGTAGGGTTTTAGATTCGGATTTGTTAGGATTTTGAAATTCTGGTTTTTGAGAGTTTAGAAATCCCGTTTTTTGAGATTTTACAAAGCCCGAGAGCACGTCTGCAGTATTTTCTAATCTTTTCAAAACTCTCTTACCATTTAACTTAATTATAGCTAGTTTTTTCCCGCACAAGCGCGAGAGTCTTCGAATTTGTCATGATTTAATTTTTCCTGATATGTAATTGGATTCTACGTTATTTTGTCTGATTGTTCACATATTTGTGTTTTGGTGTATTTTTAACCTCCTAAATTTTTTGGATATTGTAAAAAAATCTTTATCTTTTTGTAAACTCCAAAAAAATTTCTCTACCAAATTTTTATTTTCAAATACTCCCCTATGAATTTTATTAAATTTTTGTTTGACCCAAATACCCTTCAATTTTCATATGCCATGATTAAAAAAAATATTTTTGTTATTTTTTATTAATTTTAAGAAAATTCATAAACATTTCTTAACATGTAGTGATTTAAAAAAATAAAATTATTACATATTGTGTTTATATAATTTTAATATTTTATTTATTATTCATGAAAAACTAACATAATATAATAATAAATTAAACAATAATAAATAAACACATTGAAAATATATTGATGGAACAATATCTATTTAAACATCAAGTTTTTATTTTTGTTCCCCTTTTATTTTTTAATAGTTTCATGATTTTTTATTACTAAACATTTGCAAGGTGTTCTTTTAATATTGTTGTTCATCTTATTATTATTTTGTGTTAATTTTTCAGAAAAATATAAAATTCAAATATATATAATGTATGAAATATTAAAAATATATAACATATAACATATATTAATTTTTTTAATTATTATATGCTGCAAAAAATTAGTATTTTTTTAAAAATGAATAAAAAATAACAATTTTTTTTTCGATTGGTACATATGTAAATTTAAGGATTGTTTACAATATCCAAAAATTTAAGGAGCTTTTTGAAAAATTTCCATATTTAATAGAGACCCAAAAAAATTGAATGAACTGGTCCATGATGGACAAAGGTTCATGTAACTTTAAAATTGGTTGGTTTATGTAGACCATGTGCAAATGAATAACCAAGTATTTTGAAATTTTTTGACCTTTAATAATTTCTTAACCTTATTTCAATGATGGACAAATGAAGAACCAAGTAACTTTAATAATTTCTTAATTTTTTCGTTCAAAATATTTTTTCCGTTTTAACCTTATTTCAATATAGTAGTTATTTAAAATTTTGAGAATAATATTTATTTCGGCAATGATTTTTAAAAACAAATTATGAGATAGAATTAACAATATTTGATTTTTTTATGGTTTTAAATATTATTTTATAACAAAAATTATTCATTATCATAGATAAATAACTTTGGAAATTAGGTAACTGATATATTATTGGCGAGAAAGACGATGATGGTTTTTAAACTATATAATATGGGTATATGTGATGTTTTAAGAATTTTATAGAGATAATCATGATATTTGAAGGATTCTGAAGGGGTATCCATAATATTTGAAAGTATTTGCAAGAGTATTCCTGAAATTTCACACTATTTAAGGATATATGTGAATATTATGATGTTTTATAAGGGTACACGTGAAATTGGGCCAAATTATAAATACATAACCCTTCCTTATTATTCATTAAATGTTTTACGAAAAAAGTCTGATTTTAGTCTCGAATTTATTGTTATTGTTCATTTTGCCCCCTACCACGTCATCCATTAACTAATGAAGATAGCAAAATGCGTATTTAAAAAAAATATGAATGTGCAAAATGACTCAAAAAATAAATTAGGGTGGAAAGGACTAAAATTAGACTTTTTCCATGTTTTACATATATTACTTCTATAAAAGTTCAATTGTTTGATTTTTTTTTGTTGTTCTAAATTTCATTGAGAAGTGGAATAGTTTACTGGTCCTGAATCGGATTAGAGTAATATGTTCGAAAATTATTTGTTATGTCTATTTGTAAAAAAAAAAATTATTGTTTGTCTTTCATTTTCTATTTGCAAAACTATAAGATATTTTGTCCATAGTAACATGAAATATGAAATATAGCTTGTTAATGTAGATGTTATGAGACTTGAATCTTTAAAATTTTAAAGATGGATTCAACTCCATTTTTGTTTTTGTTGTGTGAAAGGGAGAATTTGCATATTTAACATTGCAATAAAATAAAATAAAATATTGTATTTGTCCTCTGAAAAATAAAATGCCTAAACTACCATTTCAAAATTTACAAAGTTATCATACGAACTATGTTGGGCGGATGTTTCAAAAAAATGACCGTACTCGATCGTATGGTTGTATGCGTATCGTATACTAAATTTTATGTAAAAATATCATATTGTCATATTTGATACGTATCGAATACGCTACTCGCGGCCGTAGGTCGTATAAGTGCAACCCAACATATGAGCCATTCAAAAATCTAAAATAACAAGCATACCACCAGCGTTGTAGCGTCTTGGATGGTACCATCGGCTACGACACATAGGACCCGGGTTCGAACCCGGTTGGGGAAAAAAGGAAAAAATAAACTAGGTAGTCTAGTAGGGGTAGGGGTAGGGGTAGGAGTAGGAGTAGGGGAGTCGGCCTACGAGCTAATAAATTTCAAAAAAAAAAAAAAAAATCTAAAATAACAAGTTACCATTCAAAAATTACAAAGTACAAAATATATATATATCTTTTTGCAAAATATTAAATCCGAATTAATCAATTGTTAATGGGCCGGATTTTATAAACCCGATACTTAATTAAGATTCTATTCATCGGGTTTTATATTTTATAAATCAATTATTTTCTGTTAGTTTTTCTAAGGAAACCTAATTATTCACGAATCGTGAATACGTTTGATTTCATATTTTTGATATTACCAACGGGAATCGAATCCAAGATCAATGGTATTTTTTGTTTAATTATGTTAAACCTACACGTTCTTAAATGCATTATCGAACTTGATTTCTAATATAAAGTCTCACCGAATTTTATAAACGGAAAATCTTCATTATAGACAAGTATGAAACGATAATGATCATAATGATCAAATTAGACACATAACAAACTAAATTTTAGAAACATCACTCTCCACCTATGTGAACAAGTATCACTCCATATTACACCCATATATGTATAAAAATATATATTATTCAAGAAACAAATAATGCTATATTTCATTATTAAATTTAAAAAACATTTCGTATTTTACAAAACGATATAGCTAAAACTATTTTATTTCGCAAATAAAAACCATTTTTCAAAAAAAAAAGGTATACTAAAAATTATTGCATTTGAGTGTTAATTATAATTTCAATTGTTAACTCATATAAAAAACTAATCAATCACATCAATCCAACAAAAACCTAACAATATAATAAATATTATATTTTTATAATATTTTAAAATATTTTCTAATTTATCATTTTATTTTAATATTTATAATTACGAGTAACATTTTAAATATATGCGATTTTCTACTAATTATTAATGAAATTTAACGCGAGACTCATTACTAATTCGTGGAATCACAAATATTTTAAAATATAATTAATACTTACAAATATTATAAAAATTGAAAACAAAATGCATAAATTATTGTCAATATTTGAGTATATTAAAACATGATGTATACAAAATCAATATTTAAATATTGTATTTATTTTGTTTGATTATTATCTTTGATTAATTTCTTAAATTAACGAATGAAGCTATAAATTCGTATTAATATTTGAATGTAATATTTTTGATGTACAAATTATTTTCTTTGAAAAATATGATTTTTGTGTGCGAAATAAAATACTTTAAGTATGATTATTAAGATTTAATAATAAATTGTAATATTTATTTTAGTATTTGTTTACTTAACAATATAAATTTTAGATATATATGAGTACTATATGAGTTAATATATTAAAGAAAAATCATCTTATACATTTCTCCAACATTTCAGTCCTCCAATTTCTCAACATTTCAAACCTCTCGGGTGGTATATTTGAAATTTAATTAGCGAGATGTTTATTTTCATAATTTGTGTTTAATGGTTGTAGATCAACAATTTTTTTTTATAAAATCAATTTCGAATTAATTGGAAATATTTTAAAAATTCGAATTATTTTTCAAATATTGTATTTTGTGTACATACAAAAATATTCCAAATCTACACACCTCTTTTTATAAAACTTATAAAAGGAGAGTGATATTGACAGAAAAAATAAATACTTAAATGTAAAAAAATTTATTTAAATTTGACAAGAATTAAAAATAAAATTACCATTTCATGTTTAAATTTAAAAAATATTTATTTAAATTTGACAAGAATTAAAAATAAAATTACCATTTCATGTTTAAATTTTCTGTTTCCAATAATTTTTTTTTTTATCAATATCCTTACCCGTACAAAGTAACAAGAAAAAAGTTATCCATTTGTCTATTTTGAAAAACAATATTCATAGTATAATTAACTTTTTAAAATTATATTCTAAATTCTAAATTCTAAATACAAAAATACGAACATATAGTTATACTTTCATTAAAATAATTTTACATATAATAAAAACTATTTGTTAAAACATGTATATAATTTGTGATCGTAGCCAAAGTTCTCGTTAATTAAATAAATGTCGAAATTAATACTATTTTTAAATTTTAATACGATATAAATTCAATTAAATCATATAACCTAACAACATATTAGTTTAGCACATCATTGAACTTTCGGGACATGAGCACTAACCGATATTTCAAGTTATAACTAAATGTTCCTTTTTGCACTTTTAAAATCCAAGAGAGTATTAAACCAAACAAAACTAAAGAAAAAAAAACCAAAAACCAAAAACCAAAAACCAAAAACCATATATAATTAATATTTAATAACACCATCTACAAAATAAAAAACTGCATACTCACTTTTTAATCCGAATCTAATCACTCTAACCCTTCTTCTACAAAACTTTCCAACTTAGGCTCTTCATTAAGATCAAAACCCCTCCAAACTCTCCTCTCCTCTCTCATAAAACCAGTTCTCATCCTCTCCTCTTTTTCCCCCGCTCGTACCGCATCGACTCTCGCACCAACCTCCGCGGCCTTCTTTCTTATCAACTCTGCCGTTAGTTCCTCCTGAGTAGTAACTATTGAAAAAATCAATTAAATTATTAATTAGATTAGATTATTATATATATCCATAAATTATGTATCTAGACTCACCCTCGATCTCATCAGGAAAATTGAGACGGCCCGAGCGTCCTCGGAGACACAAAACAGCCGTGTCGTAAGCCTTGGCGGCGGCTTCGGGTGTGCAATAGGATCCGAGCCAGATACGGGTCCGCTTATTCGGCTCTCTAATCTCCGCCACCCATTTCCCCCACTTCCTCATCCTCACCCCTCTATATTGCTTCCCACTTTTCTCTTTCCTCCCCATTTGCATGACTCTGTACTTCTCAGAAGATTATACAATACTTTTGTTTGTTTATAAAGAGAGAGAGAGAGAGAGAGAAGAGAGAGAGAAGATATATCTTTGGAATTCTTCGAACGAAAGGGATTGAGAGAGAAAAGGAGGCTTTGCCGACAAAGAAGCGAATTAGGCAATTTATAGGTAGTTGTTATGCCACTCAGCGGTGATTCTCAAGTCGGTGGATACTGTGACCACGACATGGTCTTTCATACACCGAGCACATGGTGTATGAAAGACCGAGTGTAGTTGAGCGGAGAAGAACACGTAGGCGATAGAGCTCGAAACGTGTAACTTGTAAACAGGTGCAGTGCATACGTTTCAAAGCAATCTACAACAGAATTAATACTTTTTGTCATGACTTGATCTGTGGAGCTGACACGTGACGAGAGGATAATAGGCGACAACGCAACAAACCGTGCATGACTCTTGTGCTCGGGCGGCGCTTTAACATGTAGACGGTCGGATTTGAGTTTGGAGTTAGGTGTGTGGAATTTGGACGGATGAGATGGAGTTTGGTCGGTGGGGGCGTATGAGAGTGCCATCTGTGAGGATTGGATTGTTGGGATGATAGGTGGTGGCCCACGGCGGAAGCAAAGAACCGAATATGTTGGGTGAGGCTGAGGATGACTGAAGTGATGTGTCCGGATAACACGTGATGTGATCTCAGCCGTCCTTATTTTGATCTTTATGATAAAAAACAATGTATTGGACATTCTTACGTCAGATTTAACACTTTAAAAATTAACATTTTAATTATATGTTTAATCATAAATTAAAATAATTAAATCATAAATTAAGATGTTAAATCATATTTGTTTGTGTTTATTTTGAAGGTGTTAAAACATCACTATTCATATATTTATTCTGAATATGAAAAATGATTGTTTGAAAATAAATCTAGTGATTGTAAAATAAAAATTATATAGTTTTGATATTTTAATATTAAAAATTAGAATATACAATACGACATGTTTTTATGATTGTAAGTATTCATATATTATAAATATGATTTCTAACATGTAATAGTTTTATGTTGTCAGAATATAATTTGATTATAATTGGTAGAGTTATAATAATATGAAGGGTAATATAGGCTTTTATTTCGAGACTATAGAACTGTTGTCATTACAAAAATGCATCATGTTTTATTAAAATGACAGACATAAATAAATGAGAATTGATTCCCTTGAATATATCTAAAATTGCCCGAACTAAAATATATCTTTTCAAGAAACAATACATTTTAGGGGCGTCATGTATCTTTTTTAAATACATGATATACATTTTTAAATGCAATAAATATTTGATTCTTATATTCTATTTTTTTTTTCTTAAAATATAGGATATATCTGTTAAATGTATGATTTTTTTTTTAATATGATATATCTTTTTGAATAATAATTTGTATTTTTACATGATCATCTTAACCTTTTCAATTACAGGATACCTTCTATTGATATAAATTTGTCATTTGTTTGAATATTAGTATTAGTATATCTATTGATTTTTCAATGCCACCATATTTCTTTAATCAACTATCATATACCTTACTTAACTACTATTTATTTATTAAACATACTATACATATTTTTAAATATGTTAAGGTAATGTAATCATTTTGGAATATATTGGATGTAAATTGTAATGTAGACAAATGAGAAGACGAAGAAGATTTAAAATATACCTCTTTATTAAATGATTTCATAATGTCCGTCTTGAATTACAAATGACCACAACCTTTCTTTTTATAGTTCAGAAAATATTATTCACAACTAAATAAAATATTCTAGATGATGCATGATAATAATTATTGTACATGCATCATCATTTAACACGTACATATTCCCAAAAGTCTTTCAAGTTTCTAAATAGAAATAATCTAGATGGTGAAATTATACAAGCATTTATAACAAAATATATTTTTCGAGTAACACTATCCATATCCGGTCACGATATTTTGGATGTCCTGTCGAGTTTATACTCGTTATTCATATTATCAAAAAAAGCTACTTTTCATATAGTAATAAAAACATCAACAAACTAATTTATCATGCGTCTACTTTTAGATAAAAAAAATGGATAATATTATTTAGTTTGAAATTGTTTTTCATTCTTTACTTTACTATTTTTTTTTTCTTGGAAACTATCAAACACCTCATGGACAATAATAAAAAGTTTTTTCGATGATAAATATTATTTTTTTATTAATGATTAAGCAATGCCATTTATATTTTTTAAATAAAAATATTTGATAGCTTGAGATTTACAAAGAAATATTTCAAATAAACCATAGAAATATTTGGCCTCACTTTGGAGAAATATAACTCAGAAATATTTTTATTATAAAGTAAGATTGAAAATATAAATAAACTATATAAAATTCTTGAAGCTATACAGAATAAAAAAAAACTATGATTGACTCATATCCAGGAGTGGACAAATGGTTCGGTTTATTTGGGAACCCAACCGAACCGGCCGAATTCGGTTTAATCAGTTCGGTTTTTCGGATTATTCGATTCGATTCGGTTCAAAAATTGTTATTTTCAATTTATTCGGTTGGATTCGGTTTTCGTATTTTCAAAATCGATTAAACCGAACCGACCGAACTAATATTATTTTTGTATTTTTTATTATGTTCATTTTATAAAATTAAAATTTTCATATTGTAAAACTAGAAATAACATAAATATATTTTATATGATTTGTTTTTATATTTTTTTTGCTAAATAAGATTGAATTTTATCATTATAAATCTTCTTATTAGGTTACCGAACAAACCGATTAAGAAATTCGGTTTATTCTGTTCGGTATTAAATCAGTTCAAATTTTGTTCGGTTCGGTTTGAATCTAATTATGTTTGGTTTGAGTCGGATTGGTATTATTCGGTTCGGTTCGGTTCGGTTCGACCGGATGCCCACCCCTACTCATATCTCTGATCTTTGCGACTATGACAAAGGGGCGGCTGTAATATCCGGTGATAAATAGTCGATCTCTAAATGAAATGTTCACAACGTAACATGGAGCGTCACCTTAATTAATCCTGGATTCTAATGGTCTCATAATTTGGACAGTTAAATGCTTGGGTACAAGATACATATGTTGTCATATGTTATGAATTTCAATTTCATTGACGTCATATAAAAATTGAATTAAAAAATAACACAATTCGTGATATAGAATTCTCCTTAGAAAAGAAAAAAAAAATTCTAGTTTCTAACTGATTCACCTGAAACGTGCAAGAGGATTGTAGTTGTTCAAAGCATCATTCGGTGGTTTTCAGTTGTACAATGCAACAGACAAATGTGTAAACTTAAATTAAATGTTAGTCATATCTTTGGTAAATTGGAAGGAAATTGTAAAGCCTCCCGATTACCTATGGCTATACAACATTATGTTGTGTATATTAATTTTGTTACATTTTGCATAGATCAGTGCAATTTATATTGTACAAAGATACTTTTAACTTGTGCATCGAAATACTTTAATAGTTAATGCATGCATTGTTTGGCAACTCTTACCACAAGATGTTATTCAATCGAAGAGCTCGCGATTAATTGTTTTCATTGTTCATGAATGAATCATGAATGCCTCAAGGTTCATAGAACCTATATTTATTTATGCACTGCACTACTGACTTATAAATTCAAAAGGAGTAGATGAAATTTACATAACACCTAAAAATAACATTTAAATATATATCCTTTTTCGCAACAAAAATCTATCGAACATGACGACCAATTCATCTAGGCTTCAACAGTATGAATCGGAGACTGCATCAACATTGTTGACAGAAAAAGTGGCTGGATCCCACAAGTTCAAGGTTACCGATTATTCCTACAATAAGGGGATCGGTATCGGCAAATTTGTTACATCAGCAACTTTTATGGTCGGAGGATATGCTTGGGTTATCAGATTCTATCCGGATGGATATAGCGAGGAGAGCAAAGATCACCTATCTTTCTTCCTTAAGCTTGAAAGTGTGGCAAAAGAGGCGAAAGCTCGATTCAAGTTCACTCTGCTTAATCGAATTGGAGAACCATGTCCATTGAGCTCCCTATTTAGTGATATACGCACCTTTCATGACGATTCTAGGCCGAGTTGGGGTTATAGAACATTCATGAAAAAATGTAAATTTGAGACATCAGATTATCTCAACAACGATAGTTTTACGATCATGTGCACAGTTACGGTTGTCAAAAAATCTTACCTGGAGTTGATGAATTCTGAACCAGTTATAGTGCCAGCTTCAAACTTGGACAAGCATCTTTGTTACCTCTTGGAGACTGGCGAGGGGGCCGATGTAACTTTTGATGTAAGCGGAGAACTGTTCAATGCGCATAAATGGTTGCTTGCAGCTAGATCGAATGTTTTCCGTGCTCAATTTTTTGGTCTGATGAGTGAAAAAGGGCGCAAAAGCATTAAACTCGATGATATTAAACCCGAGGTTTTTAAGGTTTTTCTCCATTTCATATATTCGGATTCATTGCCCCAATTCGAAGAGGAGGATGATACATTAATGTATCAGCATTTACTTGTAGCTTCTGATCGATATGAAGTAGAGAGATTGAAGATAATTTGCGAAAATAAGT
The DNA here is from genome assembly GCA_946800325.1 of Luzula sylvatica. Lineage (NCBI taxonomy): Eukaryota > Viridiplantae > Streptophyta > Magnoliopsida > Poales > Juncaceae > Luzula > Luzula sylvatica. Next base: position 2,832,451 of record OX326958.1, on the reverse strand, counting down.
TATCGCAAAACATTGAAGTGAACAACTTTGCGACAACATTAACCTTGGCCGAGCAGCACAATTGTTCTCATCTTAAAGCTTCATGTTTCGAATTCGTTTCCTCTGCGGATATTCTGGCTTTGGTAATGAAAACTGATGGATTCGAACATATGACTCGAAGTTGCCCTTCTGTTCTCACCGAGCTTATTGAGAATATGAGCAACCGTAAATAGACGATTTTATATATTGCAATCTTGTTTTTATTTTTTCAATGTCTCTGCTTAGTGTTTTGTGTGTGGTTGTTATAAGTTTTAATATTCATTTGTGTTATCTCGAAAAGCTCTATTATAATTGAAAAAAAATCGAAAACATGTGATTCAAAAACATGCAGTTGGTGTGAAGAGCCTGATGATGGTTAACGGAAAATAATCAATTTGTTATAAGAATACCTAAAAGGTACATGTAAAATAAACAAAAGCTATTTGGATAATCCTATAATACATCATTTTTAAAATAACATTTTGGATAAGTTTTTGAGCAGGCAAATAGCCTAGCTCGATTTTACAGCAAATAAATAAATAAATAAAATAATCCATATATTTACATCAAAGATCTAAGTAGGAAAAACTTAACAATTTTTTGTCCATTTGACCACCTTCGACTATCATCGTAGAAAGGAGGGAAGTCGAGACGGTTATGAATGAGAAAATTATTTGGATATAAGTTTTAACTAATTAGTTTTTTTAATATGTGAATAATGATTTGTTTTCTATTTATGAATGACCTTAACAAGGAAATGAAATTTGTTCAATATTTTTTTATTTAAAATCTGTATATCATTTGAGAAAAATAAGGGTAATCTAGAATCATCCTATTTGATTCGGTTATAACTAGCTTTATTTCCCGCGCAATTGCACGGGCCAAAATCGAAAAAGGAGGAAAAAATAAGGTAAAAAGAAAAATTACCAAAAAAGGATCAAAATTGAAAAATAAAAATATAATGGGCTAAAAGAGAAATTTACCCCAAAAAAGATCAAGATTGAAAAATGAAGAAATAAGGGGGCTAAAAAGAAAATTTACCAAAAAAAAATCAAAATTGAAAAATGAAGATATAAGGGACTAAAATGAAAATTACCCTACTCCACCTCTCCTGGAAGAAACAAGAAGAAATATGGATGGATTTCCTATATTTGTCAAATGAATTTTCCTCCAAATGAAAGAAGGGTGATTCTCCGGAATTTAAAAAATGTAAATCATTTGGTTACAAAATCGAACGGAATCTGAGAACGGATTTGCAAATTTTCTATCTCCGGAATTTTTTGTCTCCTTTAAAAAATATTTCTCGCAACGTGGCAAGACAAGGGTACAACAAATCCTTTATCCTCGATTTAAATGTGAGTATCGTCTTTAAAAAATATTAATTTTCTTACCTGTTATTATTTATATATCATTAATTAAAAATAATTATAATAATGACAAAGTTTGTATTATTTTATTAATATTTCCATTTAGGCTCAATTTCACATATACACCTTCAAAATGAGAAATATCCTGGATATCCCATACAAAACATAAATAATATGACATATACCCATTTCAAGTTTCAATAGTTCACCACCAGCTCTTGGGTGAGCTGGATGGTACAAAGGGTGCTTTATGCAACAATGCTGAGGACTATTTATTCTCTGACCCCTATAGATTCACATAATTAAAAATAAATTGAGGTTAATTCGGTAATTGTGAACCTGTGCACGATTATAAGAGGAGAAGGTTTCAAAAGTGACGTTACAATTTAGCTTACCGGTATTGCTATGCATCATTGATTTTTTGTTTGTTTTCTCTTGTTCCAAAACTGAATGTCCAACTAAAACAAGAAATTACAAACAATAAATAAAATTAAGTCATGGTAATTAGTATAATAGTTCAAACATACTAAAATTAGCTTACTCAAATTGATTGAGGCATTATAACAAACACCTTGTGTGTATTCATGGCCTGTCGCCTCCTCACTCCTGCGAAGTTGATTGAGGCATTATAACAAGCACCTTGTGTGTATTTGTCATCGCTTTGTCATCTTGGGCCTTGCCGAACTGAAAATTAGCTTACTGAGGCATTATAACAAACACCTCTAGTTGGGTGCTGGCGATAAACACCTTTATTTGGGTGCTAGTTGGGTGCCCCTCGACGATCTGCTCTCTTTCACTCTCTTGGCAGGATGGTTCTTGAGACAAACCTAGAAGAGGCAATGGGTTGTTACTCTCTCTGTTGAAGGTGCAGGGTGAAGGAATGCATTCTCATTGAGGTATGGCGATGGCATGGTGGAGGAATGGGTGGAAGCATGATGTACGGTGCCCCCACCGAAAAGAAGTATGATTTGATCTCTTTCCGAAGGTAAAAAAATTGGATGTCTCGGATTTGGAGAATAAATCTATAAATCGGATGGTGAATAGATGATATACGTGGCAAAACTTTGGTATTGTCAATTTAAAAGGAGGGTAAAGGGTAAATACCCTTTCTTTCATCGTGCATCAAAATACCTTGATAAATATGAATCGTCAGATTGACTTTTAACTTGCAATCTTGTCCATCCAATTAAGAAATGACCGTGTAGAATCATCCAATCATGAAGAACGTTCACAAAAAAATCAGTCCGTTTTAAGTTCTTTCTTCTGGGAAAAATATTGTATGTCCCTGATTTCACTCCAAATGAAAGAAAATGTGGAAGTTTAGTAGAATAGAAAAAACATTTTCCTTATGATTGGTTTTGCTCCGAGGAATAAAATGTTTAAGCGAACTAGAGGATGTTTGGTGAGTTTTAAATTTTGAATGATTTCCTATATTTTTTTTATGAATTTTATTATAATGTTTGATTGTATAAACATGATTTATATACTAATGCAAGGGGATTTGCTGCCTCCTGGTGCAGCCACGTCACCAGGGGCCTATTCGTAAATTTTTTTTTTTTTTTTATATTTTGGTCCTTTTTGATTTACAAATTGGTCCTTTTTAAAAAAAAAAATTACATTTTGGTCCTTTTGTTTTACATTTTGGTCCTTTATATTTGCATTTTGGTCCTTCGAAGTTTTAATATTCACATTTTGGTCCAGGGGCCTCAAATTGGTCCTGTTTTTTAAAAAAAATTACATTTTGGTCCTTCTTTATCACATTTCGGTCCTTTATATTTGCATTTAGGTCCTTTTTTCGAAAAAAAATTACATTTTGATCCTTTTTTTTACATTTTGGTCCTTTATATTTGCATTTTGGCCCTTCGAAGTTTTGAAATTTACATTTTAGTCCAGGCAGCCACGTCACCAGGGGTCTATTTGTAAAAAAAAATATTTTTTTTACATTTTGGTCCTTTTTGATTTACAAATTGGTCCTTTTTTAACAAAAAAATTACATTTTGGTCCTTCTTTTTTACATTTTGGTCCTCTATATTTGCATTTTGGTCCTTCGAAATTTTAATATTCACATTTTGGTCCAGGGGCCTCAAATTGGTCCTGTTTTTTAAAACAAATTACATTTTGATCATTTTTTATCACATTTCGGTCCTTTATATTTGCATTTTGGTCCTTCATTATTGGTCCTTTATTATTTTCTTGCCTGGTGCAGCCACGTCACCAGGGATCTATTTGTAAAAAAAAATATTTTTTTTACATTTTGGTCCTTTCTGATTTACAAATTGGTCCTTTTTTCGAAAAAAATTTACATTTTGGTCCTTTTTTATTTACAAATTGGTCCTTTTTTTGAAAAAAATTTACATTTTGGTCCTTTTTTTCCTCATTTTGGTCCTTTATATTTGCATTTTGGCCCTTCGAAGTTTTGAAATTTACATTTTAGTCCAGGGGCCTCAAATTGGTCATATTTTTTTAAAAAAATTATATTTTTGTCCTTTTTTCACATTTTGGTCCTTTATATTTGCATTTTTGTCCTCCGAAGTTTTAAAATTTACATTTTGGTCCTTTATTATTTTTCTTGAAAAACTAAAATAAAATTATAACAAGTTGAACAATATTAATAAAAGAACATCTTGCAAATATTTAAAAATAAAATATCACAAAACTATTAAAAAATACATAAAAAGAAAACTAAAATAAAAAATAGATGTTTAAATAGATATTTTCTATGAATATATTTGCAAGGTGTTTATTTATTATCATTTAATGTTAGTTTTTTTATGAATAAAGAATGTAATATTAAAATTATATAAACAAAATATGTAATAATTTAAATTTTTTTAAATCACTACGTGTTAAGAAGTGTTTATGAATTTTCTTAAAATTAATAAAAAATAACAAAAATAAGTTTTAATTATTACATATGAGATTTGGAGGGTATTTTGGAAAAAAAAAAATTAATATCATCCATAAGGAGTATTTTAAAATAAAAGTTTGGTAAAAAGTTTTTTTTTTTGGGAGTTTACGAAAAGATAGAGAATTTTTTATAATATCCAAAAAAAATTAGGGGGTTAAAAATATACCAAATCATGGATGTGCGAATAATCATGACATAATTTAAATTAAAGATTCGAACGAAACGGTTAGCGATGACATCGTCAAACTTTGTTGTTGGCTGACCACACAAAGGACGAAAAATATTTGTACTAAATATGTAGCGAAATTAAAGATTTGTGAAATTAAAAACACTATTTTTTTCAGCAATGTTTTCTGAACTATTATGTTCTTAATAAATTTCATGACGACTCATTCGTTCTTTTTCCTTATTTTACTTATGAAGTATAAAATATAGATAATTTTTTTAGCAATAACCGTTTGAATTATTCAAGAAATCCGGCTCTTAAAATTTTCAAACGATTTTTGCTACAAAATTTCACTCGCACACAACACACTAAATGACACATATAATAATGATTACAAAAAGAAAGTCACATACACAAAACGAACAACAATTTTTTTTCAACTACATTACTTATAAACCCGAACAGCCCCGCGCAATTGCGCGGGGGTAATGCTAGTGTATTATATATAAACATGATTTATGTTAATTATTTGTGCACACAACTTTCAGTCTAATGATAATAGCTTATCTCTCCATATTTTTTAGGAAAATGTTGAATATCTCCTAGTATACTCTCCCACAATTCTTGATGACGTGAATATGAGTTAACACATTAATCTTTAATACATTAATATATGATTTGACAATTAAATAAAATATTAATTAAATCATAAACTAAGATGTCAAATCCTAAATTAATTTGTAAAATCAAATTTTAAAAATCATGTCATGTCATCAAGAATTTGGGGAGAGTACTAGAGACATACATCACTCCTCTATTTTTTTTTTATGTTGTTTTACCTTCCATTTATAATACGTTATCCACACGAAGTTCTAACCAACTGAGATATTAAAGTATGAATCGAAGCATGACACTCTCGAAGGTAAAACTAATTAAGTTACATATTATTGTCTGTGCGTAATTATATTTTCATTTTTTTTCATTATTTTGGTTGGGTTTTGAGTTTAGGAATGATTAAATTTCTTTTAGAGCATTTATTTTGAAATCTTATAAAATATTTTTATGAATAATAAGAATTGTGTTTATTTTAACACCGGACTTACAATTTCAGTGAAATTGTGGCATTGGCCTTGAAACGAATGACAAAGGCTAATGCCTGAACAAAACGAATCGAAATTGATTTTTATTTTGTTCGATACCTTGTGACTTCAAAGCGCTTATTAGTCAAATATCAATTTGCCGACAACTCATATATCCATGCATTTTCTCAGTTTCAATTCAACGGGTGGCCAAAAGACATCTCCCTCTGAAAGGAGAACAAATTCCGTCTTGGTTGCTCACATTACTCGCCGTGCTTCACTTCATGCCCTGCAACATCCTATCAATCTTCTGTCACGATGACATAAAATGTATCAAAACATGAAGCTCTACAGACAGGAATTCATGACAACCTCATGTCGTAGGATTTATCAGACTATCTATTATGGGAATCGCTGATGACAATAAACATGCATATTCCCATGTGGTGGTCAACCAAACTTGATTACCAGTATCCATGGTCAGCACAAACATCCTATGTACTACCAGAGACTTCATTTAGAATGCCATCTATTTCGATTCATAATTTCACTATCTAAAGTCACGTATTTTGATGATATGATCAAGATTGTCATTCAATGTTTCTTTTCAAGCTTAAAATAAAAACCGAAATACACTTAATAATAATACTGATAAGAATTTTCTACTGAATAAATAATGTTGCATTACATAAGCATTCGTAACTATTACATAGGCGTAAGACACTACACCTTCAGCGTCTCGGTTGGTTTCTCCATGAATCGGCTCACAAGATCGACTCCAAAAAAAATATCCGGTCACGTACAAGTTAAGTACCTCAAACTATCAACTACACTTTTGTAGGTACATGGGCTTACAAGATCTTCTTCTTCGTGCTTGGACAAATTTAATCCAGTTTCGACGGGAGTAGCTATCGATTGACAATTTTTCATCTTGAGCTTCTTAAAAATATCTTTAACGAAACTTTCTTGAAAAATGAGTATTCTTTTCTTCTGTTTGCTTGACTTTGATCCCAAGATAGAAAGACATGAGATTAATATTGGTCATCTCAAATTCTCTAGCAATTGATCGTTTGAATTCTTCAAACATACGTGGATTGTTGTCCGTGAATATCAAATCATTCACATAAATACAAACAATCAAAATATCTCCATCCTTATTGTTCTTATATATGTTGTATACTTGGCCAAATCCGTATTTGTGAAAAGCTTGCAAAGAATTTTAAGGTTGTATACTTACATTTTATTAATAAAAAGAGGTCATATATTATGTCTCCCAAACTTTAAAAAGTTTCCTTGATGTGTTGACGATTTAACATTAATAGATGTGGGATCACATGAGTCCACTCTATTGTGATGAACAAAATATTGGACCAAATCCGTATTTGTGAAAAAGCTTGCTACCTGTGTTATGTGGATATTTCAAAAATGCAGAAGTATCATGAGGATACGTGTATACAATATAAATACGTATTGGATACGCCATGTGGCTGAAGGAAATACAGTTTTGGATCAACGGTAAAAGAGTACGTACAAAGACACACGAACGTACGCGTTCGAGAAAACGGATGAATGCACAATATGATTGTGCAGAATTGGCAGAAAATACTCTGTGCGCCAGGACGCACCATATCGTGCGTCGTGACGTACCTAGTGTATGTAGTCTACAACAATTGTGGACTTAGCCAAATCCAAGATTTTACACTCGTGCGTCATGACGCACAATATGATGCGCCATGACTCTGGGGTGTGTAATTTCTCCAGAGGCAAATTGGCACTCGTGCGTCATGACGCACCATATCTTGCGTCATGACGCTAGAGTGATAAAAGCTGTTTTCTGACAGATTTTGATACACACGAGTTGGTGTGTCCAATATGTGTCTTTTGGGTGTCCTTATCCTATGACATATAAATATGATGTTTTCTCTCTCCTGAAGTAATCTAATCTAAGCAATTCATTCTATCAAGGCGTTGAAAGAGTGTGAATAAAGAGAGAAAGAGAAAGAAGGAGAAAAGGAGTTTTCTCCGTCTAGAGAATCGAACAAATTCAAGCAAGTTCGCCGGTGCATCGTCTAGGCTGTTGCACCCGCGACCGAGGTAGAGGAGCGACACTTGTGGCTCTTGTTGTGATCAAACCGGAGACGTGTTTATCGTCAACGAATTGGTAGGAGACGTGTGGGCGTGGGACGCACGACTAGTCACCAACGTGTTGGGAATTCATCCGTCCCCGGGCCCGCGCAGCGGAAATGAAGGCCCGGTCCGGTTCCCTAAATCCAAGATCACGCCATGACTTCGAGGGTACGATACAATAGAAGGATAGACGATTACCAGCGTGAAATTGATCACGCACGAAGGGTTGATCGCTCTTCCTTTTTTCTCCAGTCACGTTGGTGACTAGCACGTGCGTCCGGTATCACACGTCTCCCACCGTCTTGACGTTCCTCCGGTTGTTTCCGTGCGTTCCACGTCCAAGCACTTCCACCGTCTTTGACCGTTCTTTCTCTCCCTCGAGTTGATCACAATCGAAGAGCCACAAGTGTCGCTCCTCTACTTGTATCCACCGTGAGTCGGAGTTCGTCGGTCGCGGATGCACCTGCCTAGACGATGCACCGGCGAACTTGCTTGATCGATTGATTCTCTTCTCCGGAAAAACTGTTTTTCTCGGTTCTCTCTCTTTACACCCTTTCACTCAATAGAAAGATGTCTCTCAATATTTCTGGAATATTCTGAATATTCTGAATGAATTTACATCTGGATTGACCAGAGAGAGAGAGAGAAACATCCTATTTATATCACATAGGATTAGGATTGGCCAAAAGACATGCATATCCAATATACACTATTTCACACAGAAAGTTGCATGAATCTGTCCAGTATTCTGTCCATACGAAATTGATAAATTCCTCTGACAGAAAATCAACCAACAGGAAAGTTGTAGATAATATTATTTTCTACACGACCCAATTTGGCCTGGCCTAATTGGAGTTCGTATGCAAAAGTTATAACTGTTTTACTAACTGTATGTCATACTGTTGTACCCTTTCGGTATTTCATAGAAACGACACTGATACTTCGTTCATATGAAGTATATTTCTATATGAAGGTTGTAGATAATCTTATTATCTATCTAACGCAATATGAACCATTCAAATTGGATTTTCCTACTGAAAGATATGACCACGAATGTACGCATACATTCGTTTATCCTTGTGTACACTTTTACGGTTGATCCTGAAACTGTATTTCCTTCACAACGTGACAGGAGAAAGTAGGAAATGTAATCAACCCTTCGAGTGCAATCAATTTTGCACAGGTAATTGACTATCCTTCTTTGGATCGTACTCTCGGAATCAAAGCGTGATCTCGGGTTTTGGGAACCGGACCGGGCCCTCACTTCCGCTGCGCGGGGCTCGGGGTCGGGTGAATTCCCTTCAATGGCGTATCCAGATATTTTAATATTTATTTTTTTAAGATACAGCTAGAATACGGGATACGGCTGAGGTACTTACATGATATGGTTGTGATGCTGCATTTATGATACTTCAATTCATTATATGCTTTAGATCATAATATTTTCAAATAAATTATATATGATACTTCTATATTAGTTCTAGGATACTTCTAGAATAAGTTTATGATACTTTTATGATATTTGTATTATTTGATTGGTTTTATTTATTGTCGTGATATTTTATATTAAAAAATTATTAATTTAATATTTATATATAATATAAATATATTAAAATAATAATTATATAGCTGTATTCGTATCCATGATTTTTTTTATAATTATTTTATCGCCGTATCCGTATTGTATCGAATATGATATCCGTATCTGTATCCGCGCAACATAACTGGCTACGCATTGGTATATTCAGAGGCAGGCTTGTTGAGGTTGAATCAATTCAGACCATCAACTATCAAATCTCACACTTGCCTAAGCATATGTCAATTGTTGAAGAAGAAGGAATACTTGACAATTGTTGTTTAAGAAGGAATTAATACTTGACATGCTATGTTTTGAGTTGCAGGGCCGGACCAAGAATTTAAGGCACCATAAACCAAATCATAAATCTAACTCAAGTTTTTTTTATAATGGACCTTATTTTTTTTTATTATACTATGTAATTTATTAAAATGGACCCCAAATATTTTATAATGGACACCAAATTTTATGAATTATATTACGTAACTTTTTTTTTGTACCCGGACCCGAAGCGGAGGCTTCAATTTTGGTACAGATGGACCCGACCTGTTGAGTTGTGGAATGATTCATTTTATGTTGGAGCGTTTATTGCGTGTTCATGCAATTAAACACACTGAGATCTTATTATTGTTATGAATAATAAGAATTATGTTTTTTTTTTTGTAAATCCGAACGGACTTACAATTACTGTGAAATTGGAGTGTTGGGTTGAAATGAGTGAACGGAGCCAAATGCTTGAACAAAACATACAAAAATTGTTTTTCATTTTGTTCGAGACCTTGCGACTTCAAAGTTTTTTTTTTTAATAAATGGAAAAAACTAAGTGGTTCTTCATCCATTGATGTCAATGAGACTTGAACTCACGATCTTTCGCAGTATATGATTTTTCGTGTCAATCTCTCAATCAACTAGGCTATGAACCCATTGACGATTTCACAACTCTTATTTGTCAAATATCTAAATAGCAAAGATCAACTTGCCGATGTATTCACGGAGGGACTACTCACCATAGTTCGCAGGATCGCCGACTCAGGCACGGAGTCGCCCGACTCGAGTCGGAGTCGGCGGTGGCCGATCCGATTCCGGGCCGATTCCGCCATTTTTTCACCGCTCCGCCATTTTTTCCATCTTGCGAGCTTTGAAGAGCATGGTTCGAGGAATGGACGGCTCCAGCTTCGTCGTGGCTCCAGTGGCGTAGTCGTGGAGGTCTCCAGTGACGAAAGGCGAGAAGAATCGCCATGGATGAAGAGAGGAGAGAGAGAGAGAGAGAGAGAGAGAGAGAGAGAGAGAGAGAAGAGAGAGAGAGAGAGAGAGAGAGAGAGAGAGAGAGAGAGAGAGAGAGAGAGAGAGCGTGGGGGGGTCGCGTGCTGCTCTCTGCTCTCTGGTGGAAAGTAAAGGCAGAGAGAGAGAGAGGGGAGAGTTTTTTTTTTTTTTTTTTTTTTTTTTTTTTTTTTTTTTTTTTTTTTTTTTTTTTTTTTGCTAACAAACCCGTAGGTTATGAGAGAGGAGAGAGTTGTTCGTATGTGATTCAATTGTTTTTTTTTTTTAAATTGTATGTGATTCAATTGTTATGTGGGAAAAACAAAATACACTAATTTTTCAAAAATACCCTTAACCATTCTAAATATTTAATTTTTGGATACTAGCTCAAATATTGTCGCAAAAGAAAGAACGATTCTGAAGTATTAAAGGGCATCACGAGGGTAGTTCAAAAATTTCAACCAAATGTGGACCTTCAAATAGAGACAAATAAAGAGGTATAAATTTTTTTAATTTTTTTAATTTTTTTTATTAGGTTGAAAATTTATAATGTATTTTTTTTAGTTAATTAAGAAGTATTTTTAAAAATACCCCTAATGTATTTATAAATAGAGACAAATAAAGAAGTATTTTTTTATTAGGTATAAATTTATAATGAAATTTTATAACATAATGTTTATTTTCAACCAAATAATAATGATGAGGTCATGCAACCGGCGCGTCATAGTTTTTGGCACTAGTTTATTTTATGATGTATTTTTTTAGTTAATTAAGTATTACTATATATAATATAATGTAAGTTGCATTTGTGTTATTTTTTTTAATTTTTTTTTAATTAATAAGACAACAGTTTCACAAAATCCGACTCTCCGATCCGACTCGGCCGATTCCGACTCCGACTCCGACTCTAAGAACTATGCTACTCACCCCTCCACGGTTTATCTTGCTGAGAGACAAGTTAATAGCCTATCCTGTGACCGTTAGGCTTGTGGGGTGGGTGGGGGGCTAAAATAGTATAGGCAAATAAGGATGTATGTAGTATATAAATAGGATTATGTACATGAATTGTACAGTTCTGAATTGTAAGGTAAAAAAGATTATGATTTATGAATGTGACTCTGTACTATAAATATAGCCATTGTTTAGGCTAGTTAGTTGAGCAAACAATATTTATCCCTCTCTTTAATTAGAAGTAGTTAAATAATAGCAAATTTTACAACTAGATGTTACTCAATCGAACCTATTTATGCACTGAACTACTGACTTATAAATTTACAGGAAAACTAGATGAAATTATTCATACCACAGTAAAAAAAAACAATTAATGTATCTTTTTTTTCGCTGCAAAAATCGTTTGATCATGACGACCAATTCATCTGGGCTTCAACTGTATGAACCGGAGACTACGTCAAAACTTGTGACAAAAACTGAGGCCGGATCCCACAAGTTTGAAATTACGGGTTATTCCTACAATAAGGGGATCGGTATCGGCAAATTTGTTACATCCGGAACTTTTATGGTCGGAGGATATGCTTGGGTTATCAGATTCTATCCGGATGGACTAAACCAGGAGAGCAAAGATCACCTATCTTTCTTCCTTAAGCTTGAAAGTGTGGCAAAAGAGGTGAAAGCTCAATTCAAGTTCACTCTTCTTAATCGGTTTGGAGGATCATGTCCATCGAGCTCCCAATTTGGTTACATACGCACCTTCGCAAGCAATTCTACCCCTGAGTGGGGTATTGGGAAATTCATAGAAAGATTTAAATTTGAGGCATCAGATTATCTCAAAAATGATAGTTTTACAATCATGTGCACAGTTACGGTTGTAAAAGAATCTTGCCTGGAGTTGATGAATGCTGAACCGGTTATAGTGCCAGCTTCGAACTTGGACAAGCATCTTTGTTACCTCTTGGAGACTGGCGAGGGGGCCGATGTAACTTTTGATGTAAGCGGAGAACTGTTCAATGCACATAAATGGTTGCTTGCAGCTAGATCGAATGTTTTCCGTGCTCAATTTTTTGGTCTGATGAGTGAGAAAGGGCCCCAAAGGATTAAATTCGATGATATCAAACCCGAGGTTTTTAAGGTTTTTCTCCATTTCATATATTCGGATTCATTGCCCCAATTCGAAGAGGAGGATGATACATTAATGTATCAGCATTTACTTGTAGCTGCTGATCAATATGAAATAGAGAGACTGAAGATAATATGCGAAAATAAGTTATCGCAAAACATTGAAGTGAACAACTTGGCGACAACATTAACCTTGGCCGAGCAACATAATTGTTCTCATCTGAAAACTTCGTGTTTTAAATTTGTTTCGTCTACTAAAGTTCTGGCTTTGGTAACGAAAAGTGATGGGTTCGAACATATGACTCGAAGTTGCCCTTCTGTTCTCACCGAGCTTATTGAGAATATGAGTAACGATAAATAGACAATTTGATATATTGCAATCTTGCTTTATTTTTTGAATGTCGCTACTTAGTGTTATTGTGTGTGGTGCATAGAGTCTGTCTAATGTGTGTGGCTCGAGTCGTTAACCTTATTAAATGTTTTAATTTAAAATTGTACTGATTTATGTTACCTTTAAAAGCTCTATTATATTTGGAAAAAAATTCAAAAGCATGTGATTCACAAACATGCAGTTGGTGCGACGAGCTGAACCTGATGGTTACAGAAAATAATAATTTATAATCTTAAATTCCTGAGAAATACACTAAAATAAACATGTTATTTGGACAATTCTAGGATACAATATTTTTAAAAGAATATTTTGGATATAGTTTTTAATTAATTAGATATTTTTTATTATGCAAATGATGATTTATTATCCATTTAATCATTACATTAAAAAATAATTGAATTTTTTTAACAAAAAATTAATATCATGTAAAAAAAGTGAGTTACTATATCATCACAATATTTGTTTATGGTGATGATGAAGCCACGAAGAGGGTTGCTCGTTAGGCTTTATATTAGGAGATACAAACTCGTGTAGTTTGTATTATAATGAGAAACATAAATAAATTTTTCTCCGCGTAGCGCGAATATTCACCTAGTATAATTATAATTATAATTCATTTTAAAATACATGAACTAATTAACTCTCACAACTTTAATTGTTATCATCCCTACTCCAGTTTTCCAAAAACTAAACACCCTCCATCTCATCAGAAAACATACGCACGATAAAAAAAAATAACTACAAAAACGAACCAAGAATAAAGATACTGCACACACTACAATATCAAACAAATCCAAAAATCTCGCAGACTACTACTCGAACATGGAAACGAGTCCCTGAAAAAACACTTCCATGCTCTGTAGGCGGTTGATTCGGCTGCCCCGCATTCTTGCAAACTCCCATTGCACTCCGCCTAAAAACAAAATCATAAAATAACGCAATCGACATCCCTGATGTTTTGCATACGCACGTCTCATCACTAACAAAATTTCAAAAGAACTCTCTACCATTGAAGTACTTAGGGTTATCACTATCTTACAAAAAACCGAGTAAGTTCACATCTAGTTCTAGACTTATTATTGACAAAATCAACAAAAGAATTGGCAATTGGAGGAATAAACTAATTTCACTAGGAGGCTGCACCACCTTAGTCAAAGCGGTACTTGGGACAATTCATAATTACTACATGCAAAACTTCATTTTACCGCAAGGGGTTATAAATGAAATTACTAAACTAGTGAGAGTCTTTTTTTGAAAGGATAGTAATAAGGTTCTTGGTGGCCATTGCCTTGTAAAATGGAGAAGAGTGCGTCTCCCTAAAATTAACGGACAATTGTTGCGCAATGACCTTATTACGGACAATCGTTGTGATATTAAATTATGTAATACTAATAGTTTGTTTAAATATAATTTTCACAATATTTTTTTTCACCATTAATATCGTAAAATTTTCTTTATAATTTTCTTCAAAAAAGAATAAAAAAGTTCATTGTCCACGAGCATTTTCAATGTACAAAAAAAATTGATCATAAAATTTCCATTAATATTGCAATTATACGGGATCTTTGGATTTGGATTTTTTGAAGAATTTTCGTCGACATCCTGAAAATATCAAAACAGTATAACTCAAATTTTAAACCGAAACATCAATGAAATACAATGAAAATTATGAAATTCAAATATTTATAGATGAAAATGACAAATTTTAAAAGTTATATACGTTATGAGCATATTTTATCAAATATTTTGATAATAAAACATGCAAACTAAGTAATAAATAATGGGGAATTCTATCATACACCCTTTTACAAGGGTATTTTGGGTATTTTAGCAATTAATTATATTTGTAAAAGGGTGTATCATAAAATTTATCTTTTATGAACATTTTTGTTTAAATGAACAACAAAAAATTTCAATTTAGTCAAACATTAATTAATAAATATATTTGAGATCTTACTTTAAATATTCATAAATGGATAATTACTCCAAATACCCTTGAAAATGGGTGTATGATAAGGAAAAGGGTGTATGATAGAAGCCCCCATAAATAATAACAAAATCATGTTATAATATTTATATTAAATAATTCTCGATGAAATTACTTTAACGTTTGATTTGTGTTTATATCAGGGTAAAAGACAAAATTTGACAAATCCGAGCCCATGACTGCGTTCCTCTCGCCAAGACGAGCGATTTGGATATAAAATTCATGTCATTTGGTGGAAGTATGACAAAGTTACAATAATTTTAATTATAACATGTCACAAAACCTATTTTAACCAATCCAATAACCGCAATTATTAACCGCAATGTCGCAATTTTACCAATATTTGGCCGCAATATCGCCGTAATTTTCCCAAAATGCAATACTGCGCAATATATGATTGCGATGTTGCGATTCTAAATAACTCCGCAATATCGCCGCAATTTAAAACATTGTTTAACATTAATAGTGTCAGTAATATTGCCACTCTACCCGTCAATAGAGTGTCTTTTTCGTTAAAGAATTACGAAAATTACAACCACTGTATGTATCCCTCCTAGGGGGTAATCATCAAGGCGGTCTGTTTTCAAGTAGCAACGGTACACTTCGATTCGAGTCGGCCAAGGTGTACGCTCGAATAGCTCATCCCGGAGTAGAGTGTTACTGGACCCCCACTTTTCTTACGATCAAAACACCCCAAAAAGTCAAGCTATTCGGTTGGTTGACCCTCAATAACCGAATTCTAACCTCGGACAATTTAGCGAAAAGAGGTTGGCCGCACGAGCCGTTGTGTGTGTTTTGTGGCAACCAAGAAGGAACTACCCATCATCTTTTCGTTTCGTGCCCATTCACCACCATCTTTTGGTCTACGGTAGACATCGAGCATATTTCGCGGCACAATCCTTAAGAGGAATTTTGGTGGCAACACGAAACTCTCATCCGAACCGAGGCTCAAGTTTGGGACACAAAATGGCTGGTGTGGACAATTTGGCGCGAACGAAATGTACGGATCTTCAACCATAAAGGACGAATGTTGTCTTCTACTTAGAACTTCGTCCAACCTTTCATTCCGGGCTATATATTGCTAATCTTAATACAATAAAGCTAGACATCCCGCATTACAAATCCCCCACACAACCCGCATGGTTTGAATTGAAAAAAATTATTAATATAATTTTATGAGTAATTAATGTATTTTGAGGCAAATATGGAAATTGTATAGGTTACGGGTTGATTGCGTGATTTTAATTGCGTGGTGTATAACATCACTGATCTTAATATGAGTTAGGGATTGAAGTTACGCTAGGTAGCGGAGCTATTTAGACTAGGAACTAGAGTGGAGTTTTTACCTTCCATTTTTATATTTTATCTTTTCGTTTCTTAGAGACTTGACCAATAAAACGCTATTGAGCAAGTACAAATTTGTAAATAATCTTTTTTTCTTTATTTATAAAAAACTAGCTTTCTCCCCGCGCAATTGCGCGGAGGTCTTCAGTCTGTTATGATTTTTATTTTTCTCAATACTTAATTAGATTCTACATTTTTTTTATCTGATGGGACACACATAAAAAAAAATCTATCTTTTTGTAAATTTCAAAAAAACTGATCCTCTACCAAACTTTTATTTCCTAATACTCTTATGAATGATCTAAAAAACAAACGGACAAAAATACCCTTCTATTTTCAAATTTAATAATTAAAAATATATTTTTATTAATTTTATTACTTTTAAGAAAATTCATAAACATTTTTAACATGCAGTGATTACAAAAAAATATAATAATTACAAATTGAGTTTATATAATTTTAATATTTCATTTATTATGTTTGAAAAAGTAACATCGGGTAATAATAAAATAAACAATAATAAATAAACATCTTGAAAATATATTGATAGAAAAATATCAGTTTAAACATCTGGTTTTTTTTTATTTTCATTCTCTTTTTATTTATTTCTTTAATAGTTTCATGATATTTTATTTTTCAAATATTTGGAATGTGTTTTTGTAATATTGTTGTTCGTTTTATTATTATTTTATGTTAGTTTTGCAAAGAAAAAATTCAAAGGTCAAAATGTTAAAATTATGTAAATAAAATATATAATAACTTTTTTAAAATTATTATATGGTACCAAAATTTAGGACTTTATTAACATTATTAAAAAATAACATGTACATATGTAAATTATTAAAATTTGATGACATGGAGCAACCAAATGAGAGAAATTTTCTTAACTTTATACATATACAAAATGTAAATTAAAACTAAAAAGGACTAACATATAAATAAAAAAGACCGAAATATAAATTAAAATGTAAAAAAGGACTGAAATGTAAATAAAAAAGGACCAAAATGTTAATAAAAATGACCAAAATATAAACTTAAATTAAAAAGGACAAAAATATAAATAAAAAGGACCAAAATGTAAATTCAAAAATGTAAAAAAGGACCGAAATGTAAATAAAAGAGAATCAAAATATAAATAAAAAGGACCAAAATGTAAAATTTCAAAAGTAAAAAGGACCAAAATATAATTTTTTAAACTAAAAAAGGACCAAAATATAAATTTAAATTTTTTTTTTTTTACAAAAAAACCCCTGATGGCGTGGCCTCATGTATGAGCTCCATTTCTAAAAAAGCCCCTGATGACGTGGCCTCATGTATGAGCTACATTTCTTCCAACTTTATACATAAGTATAATGAATGGACTGAACGTGCATCGCGCTTGCTTTTCTTTCAAAGAAAAAGAAAACTCAATTTGATAATCGGAGTAAAATATACACCAAGTTACCTGACAAGAAGCAACAAATTGCAACCACAAGGAGCAAGTCCATTAATCCAATGTTGAACATCAAATATGCCCCCACCATCACTTCTATGCAAAAATAATAGCAACAAATTAAAATTTCAATAAATCACATTCACGCTATAATTTTTAATTTTAATTTTACCATGTATAAATTGATAGCGATGAAATTGGGCATTCTATTTCCACAACATTATAACACGACTGGACCATTTGAGAAAAAAGTGGCGCCGAATTCTCGTGACAAGTTTCGTTCTGAACCGGAAGTGTGGGAAAATAAGTCTACATCAAAAGAGACGTGAATCCCGAGTTTAAAGGATGTAATTCCTTTCTGTTTGGACTCGAACCCGGCACGACACCTGGATCTCTTGCTATACTATAGGGATATTCACGTTATTTCACATTTTTCAGGGGTATACAACTATATAATATAAATGACATTTGAAATACACACGTTTCGGTCACGGTAGGCCATTCTCTAACAAGTAGTTCCATTGGTACGCAATCCCTTCGCTCGATTCCTTCGAAGAATCTGAAGTAAAAATAATCAATCGATGATTATTCTCGACCATTTTGGTCACGGCAGGCCTGTATTTACAATTCGAGGGAATTTCTGAAATATGATATAAATATTTGACAAAATCCGCATTTGTGAAGAGCTTGCTTAGTCCCATTGGGGCGCACGTAATCTTCAACGAATGTTATTATTATTTCGATTGGGTTTCAGTTAGGATTGCTTCAATTTCTTTTAGAGCGTTTAGTGCGGGTTCCTGTAATTATAGATATCAGAATCTTATAAAATAATGTTACAAATAATAAGAAAATTGTGTTTTTTCTTTAAGTTTGGACTTTCTAAACCGGTGAAATTGTAGCCTCAAAATGATGACAGAGCCAAATGTCATTGTCAATATCGTACATATGGAGTATTAATCCCCTTATCCCGTTCTGCAATTTATACATATTATGTATAATTATGCATAATTATATATGTATTTTACGATTATTATAAGTTACCATAGTAAATGGCTCATTTTTGTACCAATTAATAATATATATATGAATGTTACTATATAAATATGTATAAAATATAACATAATTTTATGAAAAAAACCATAACAACAAATATTATATTATTATTGTTCACTATAATGCACGTAATACCAAACATAGAAACAATAAAGCATGCAATCTATGTACTCGTTGCACACTAATTAAATATTACTAATATTTTTTTTGATAAAAAATGCAATGGAAATAAATATTACTAATATAATATTTAATAGTGAAAACAATTAAAAAATATCCAAATTTAACTAAACAAAACATAATTAAAAGTTATTTAACATCAAATACTATTTTTAAATATATAACTTTACAAATTTTGATAAATGTTTGAGCAGTTATTTATATTTTTGACAGGTAAACTATTATTTTGTAGATGTTTAAAAAAATTATTATTAAAAATGTTTGAACAAAAACACAAATATAAACTTCTTAGTATTATATGAACTATGTTTATATGTATGTCAAAAGAAATAGAAAAAAAATCAAATAAATATATTTAGTGGATTTTAAATTAAAGTACTAAAAATGTTATTAAAATTTGATGCATGTTTTATATTATTTTCTAATTTGTTATTATTTCATATATAAATTATTCACCTCTTATTTATATTATTAGCATTTAATCACGAACTTAAAGTGAAATAAGAAAGTGAAATAAGAATTTTTAATTTTGTCTTACATGGACATAATAAATGATAGTAATACACGTCATTAATGTATAATTTGATTTTCTAAAAATGTTCAAAATATATTTTAAATACACAAATGAATTTATATAATGCAATAAAAAAAGGGTGACGCTATTGCAAGAGCTAACATTGCTAAATTGAGAGCGATTTCAAAAATTTTAATCAAATAACCACTATATCCTTATTTATGATGATTGATATTTATTATACTTATATATTATTATTTATATCTTTCATGAATAATGAAAAAAAAAAATTCCTAATATTGTGAAAAAATCAAATCTAACAAATATATATTAATTTTCATATTTAAATATATATGACATGTTGCAATTTAATTATTTTTTTATGATGAAAAAAATTAAGAATAAAAATATTTTTTATATATGAAATTTTTTATTTACATGATTTTATGGAAAGTAATAAACTAATAGATTAATGTAAGAAATATTAATCATTAATTCATCATTAATAAGGATATAACGGTCATTTGATAAAACTAAATTGGAATCGCTCTCAATTTAGTCATGTTGACTCTTGCAATAGCGCCACCCTAAAAAAACTCTGCACCCATGGAAATAATACCAGAAACATCACCCTAACCGAATATCTTGATATAGCAATAATTTGAGTGGGCCCTACCTATATTAATTACCAAAAGTGTAATTCTGTTTAATTCTGGTGACACTAGAACTTTCCTAATGAAATTATGATTAAAAAAAATTAATAATTGAATAATGATTTAAATATTAGCATATATCATAATTTGAAGGTTGAAATAATTATGATGTATGACAAAAAAAATTACACAAAATTGAGCAAAATATAATGGTATTAGGAACTGAAAATTGGATAAAACCTAGAAACCTAGTACTTTACTTCCTCAATAAAAAATCCCGGAATAGAAAGTCTGGAAAAAATTAGGGTTCTGGTAATTAAGAAAGTTACAACTGTGACCTTCTCTGGGCACTTTAGCCGCCTCAGCCACTTGCTCCTCTCTTTCTGGTGTACTCTTGTCGTCTCGGTTTCTCCATCGCCCTCCTTTTTTCATGGTATGTTCTTGATCTATTCTCGAGAAAGTATAAAGGAAACTACGTCTTTAGTATTCTCATTGTTTTGGCTACTCTTACGACTAGATGTTTGTTCAATCGAAGAGCTGGTGCTTAATGGTATTCATTGTTAATGAATGAATTCCTCAAGGTTCATAGAATCTATTTATTTATGTATTGCACTAGTGACTTGTAAATATAAAGGAAACCTACATGAAATTTACATACAGCACAGTTAAAAAAGAAATCAATATATCCTTTTTCTTGCAGCAACAATCTATCGATCATGGCGACCAATTCATCTAGGCTTGAACAGTTTGAATCGGAGACCGCATCAAGATTTTTGACGAAAACTGTGTCCGGATCCCACAAGTTTGAGATTGCCGGTTATTCCTACAATAAGGGGATCGGTATCGGCAAATTTGTTACATCCGGAACTTTTATGGTCGGAGGATATGCTTGGGTTATCAGATACTATCCAGATGGATATAGCGAGGAGAGCAAAGATTACCTATCTTTCTTCCTTAAGCTTGAAAGTGTGGCAAAAGAGGTGAAAGCTCAATTCAAGTTCACTCTGCTTAATCGGATTGGAGAACCATGTCCATCGAGCTCCAAATTTAGTTATATACGCACCTTCGCAAGCAATTCTACCCCTGAGTGGGGTATTGGGAAATTCATAGAGAGATTTAAATTTGAGACATCAGATTATCTCAACAATGATAGTTTTACGATCATGTGCACGGTTACGGTTGTAAAAGAATCTTGCCTGGAGCTGATGAATGTTGAACCGGTTATAGTGCCAGCTTCGAACTTGGACAAGCATCTTTGTTACCTCTTGGAGACTGGCGAGGGGGCCGATGTAACTTTTGATATAAGCGGAGAACTGTTCAATGCGCATAAATGGTTGCTTGCAGCCAGATCGAATGTTTTCCATGCTCAATTTTTTGATCTGATGAATGAGGATGGTAGAGAAAGCATAAAACTCGATGATATCAAATCCGAGGTTTTTAAGGTTTTTCTCCATTTCATATATTCAGATTCATTGCCTGAATTTGAAGAGGATGATACATTAATGTATCAGCATTTACTTGTAGCTGCTGATCGATATGAAGTAGAGAGATTGAAGATAATGTGCGAAAATAAGTTATCGCAAAACATTGAAGTGAACAACCTGGCGACAGCATTAACCTTGGCCGAGCAACATAATTGTTCTCATCTTAAAACTTCGTGTTTTAAATTTGTTTCGTCTACTAAAGTTCTGGCTTTGGTAACGAAAACTGATGGATTCGAACATATGACTCGAAGTTGCCCTTCTGTTCTCACCGAGCTTATTGAGAATATGAGTAACGATAAATAGACAATTTGATATATTTTAATCTTGCTTTATTTTTTGAATGTCGCTACTTAGTGTTATTGTGTGTCGTGCATAGAGTCTGTCTAATGTGGCTCGAGTCGTTAACCTTATTACATGTTTTAATTTAAAATTGTTAATTATTGATTTATGTTACCTTTAAAAGCTCTATTATATTTGGAAAAAAATTCAAAAGCATGTGATTCACAAACATGAAGTTGGTGCGATGAGCTGAACCAGATGGTTACAGAAAATAATAATTTATAATCTTAAATACCTGAGAAATACACTAAAATAAACATGTTATTTGGACAATTCTAGGATAAAATATTTTTAAAAAAGTACTTTGGATATAGTTTTTAACTAATTAGATATTTTTTATTATGCAAATGATGATTTATTATCTATTTAAGCATTACATTAAGGGGCCGTTTGGTTCGTGATTTGGAGAATGCCTTGGCATGAAGTATGCCAAGGAATCTCATGCCAAGACATATTATTCCATGACATACTCTAATACCTTGTTTGGTTGGTACGTTTATTTATTTCATGTCATACTCTAAAATGTAAAAATGAGTTTATTTATAGAAACTTTGAAATATTTATTTTTGGAAATTAAAATAAAATGTATTTCCGCCTCGTGGGAATGGAGAAAAGCCACCAATTTTGGTGGTAATCATATTCCCATCAAATATTCCCTAGGGAATTGAGTATGCCATTAATTTATTACCGAGCGTGTAAACCAAACGTGGCAATGGAATCCGTAAGAGAGTATTCCAAAGCATTCCAAATCCAAAGCTCCAACCAAACACCCCCTAAAGTAATTGAATTTTTTTAACAAACAATTAATATCATGTAAAAAGGTGAGTTACTATATCATCACAATATTTGTTTATGGTGATGATGAAGGCACGAAGAGGGTTGCTCGTTAGGCTTTATATTAGGAGATACAGACTCGTGTAGGAATGTCAACGGGGCGGGTCGGGTTCGGGTAAGCCTCCCCCATACCCGAACCCGAACCTGAATCCAAAATACCCGCGGGTAAAAAACCATACCCGAACCCGAACCCGTTACCCGAAAATAATCAATACAAAATAAAAAAACAAAAAAATTATAAATTATTATACAAATACGTAAAATCATCAATAATTTTGTATACATAAAATAAACAATTTGTACAAAACACATTATAAATACAAATATTACAAATAATTAATCCATAAAATACCACAAATTTTCATATCATTGAGTATTTTCGGGTATTTTTCGGGTATATTTCGGGTATTTTCGGGGTCGGGTTCGGATTCGGTATACCCGCGGGTAAAATTTTATCCCCGTACCCGAACCCGGAGCGGGTATTTTTTTCGGGTAATACCCGACCCGCAGGTATTTTTTTTCGGGTATTATCCGCCCCGTTCGGGTTTTACCCGACCCATTGACATCCCTTGACTCGTGTAGTTTGTATTATAATGAGAAACATATATAAATTTTTCGCCGTGTAGCGCGAGTATTCACCTAGTATAATTATAATTATAATTCATTTTAAAATACATGAACTAATTAACTCTCACAACTTTAATTGCTATCATCCCTACTCCAGTTCTCCAAAAACTAAACACCCTCCATTTCATCAGAAAACATAAACACGATAAAAAAAAAATAACTACAAAAACGAACCAAGAATAAAGATACTGAACACACTACAATATCAATCAAATCCAAAAATCTCGCAGACTACTACTCGAACATGGAAACGAGTCCCTGAAAAAACACTTCCATGCTCTGTTGGCGGTTGATTCGGCTGCCCCGCATTCTTGCAAACTCCCATTGGCACTCCGCCTGAAAACAAAATCATAAAATAACTCAATTGTTTTGTCCCAATCGCCATCCCTGATGTTTTTGCATATGCACGTCTCAGCACTAACAAAATTTCAAAATAACTCTCTACCATTAAAGTACTTAGGGTTATCACTATCTTACAAAAAACCGAGCAAGTTCACATCTAGACTTATTATTGACAAAATCAACAAAAGAATTGGCAATTCGAGGAATAAACTAATTTCACTAGGAGGTTGCACCACCTTAGTCAAAGCGGTACTTGGGGCAATTCATAATTACTACATGCAAAACTTCATTTTACCGCAAGGGGTTATAAATGAAATTACTAAACTAGTGAGAGTCTTTTTTTGGAAGGGTAGTAATAAGGTTCTTGGTGGCCATTGCCATGTAAAATGGAGAAGAGTGTGTCTACCTAAAATTAACGGAGGAGGGTTGGGGGTTTTAGTCCTCAAATTACAAAACTTTGCACTAGGGGTGCGTTGGCTTTTTAAGCTTGATTTTGATAAAGAGTCGCAATGAGCTATGCCGATGAGGAGTTTATTTAACATTAATGTTTTAAATTGCGATATTGCGGTCCATTGCGATCGGATCTTTTTTGCAGCGGATTGCGTTTGCGGGCACAATTGCGGCGCAATGACCTTATTGCGGACAATCGTTGCCATATTAAATTATGTTATAATATTAATAGCTTGTTTAATCTCGAACTTAAAGTGAAATAATAATTTATTAAATGAATTTGGTCCAATATGAATATAACGAATGATAGTAATAAACGTCATTAATGTATAATTTGATTTTCTAAAAATCTCCAAAATATATTTTAAAACAGTACACAAATGAATTTATATAATGAAATAAAAAAACTCTGCACCTAGGGATGTCAATGGGTCGGGTAAAACCCGAAATCCGCGGGTACCCGACCCGAGCGGGGCCGGTATTACCCGAAACAAATACCCGCGGGTCGGGTATTACCCGAAAACAAAATATCCGATTCGGGTTCGGGTCGGGTTCGGGCGGAGTACTACCCGTCCCGCGGGTAACCCGAACCCGTACCCGAAAATTATCCGAAACCCTAATTACAAAATTAAGCGATGATTAGATCTAAACCCTTCATAAATTACGCTCCCGTTTCTTTCTTTCCTTCGTAAACCCTAACAATGGCGACCTTCCAGCTTCCTCTCAATCCAATACCCAAAACCAAACCGCTCATCATCCTTACACGCTCCAAACTACCCTCACTAGCCACCGTCGTGCCGTATCCGCCGTAAAATTCTCACCTGACGGTCGTTTCCTTGCCTCCTCATCCGCTTACGGCTGTATCCTGACGACGACGACGCTGCTCCTGGCGTGGACGATGACGACGCTGCTCCTGACGTGGACGACGACACTACTCCACTGGACGACGCGATTTCCCTGCTCCTGACGATTTCGCTGTTCCTGACGATTTTGGGTTACGGGCATACCCGCGGGTATACCCGTTACCCGCGAATTCGGGTTCGGGTATCATTTTAAACCCGCGGGTATTTTGGGTTCGGGTTCAGGTAATACTCGAAAATTCGGGTTCGGATATGGAGAAGGCTTACACGAACCCGACCCGCCCCGTTGACATCCCTATCTGCACCCATGGAAATAATACCAGAAACATCACCCTCACTGAATATCTTGATATAGCAATAATTTGAGTGGGCTCTACCTATATTAATTACCAAAAGTGTAATTCTGTTTAATTTTGGTGTGTAGAAGAATCCGGAGTCGAATTAGAGGAATCCAGATTATTAGGGAATTATACACAGCTGTGATTCTCTTTATATTTGAGGTTAATACATGCTTTATTTATAGGATATCTTTGTCATTCAGTTTCCTAGTTTAGAGGCAGAATATTTCCTTTTATTTATAGGATATCTTTGTTATTCAGTTTCCTAGTTTAGATGGCAGAGTATTTACTCTTTTGAAATATGATTTGTACCTATAAAAGGAGAAGAAAACATCTCTTTAATTATCAGAATAATTCACCTTTTCTCTCCAACTTTTCTATATGGTATCAGAGCGAAAATGATCTAAGAACGGTTTTTTATTTATCCTAGTTGGCTCTTCCTCTTATTTTCTTCTTGCTCCCACAGTCCTTTATGGTCCGTTTCAACTGGAGAAAGTACCGGTAGCAACTCTGCTGGTCATGGCCGCACATCCAACTCTCTTGCTCCTTTTTCCGGGAGTGATCTCTCGTCCTTACATATCACGTCTCATAAACTCGATGGGCAAAACTACCTCCAGTGGGCTCATGAAGGAAATACAGTTTCAGGATCAACCGTAAAAGTGTACACAAGGATAAACGAATGTAAGCGTACATTCGTGGTCATATCTTTCAGTAGGAAAATCCAATTTGAATGGTTCAAATTGGGTTAGATAGATAATAAGATTATCTACAACCTTCATATAGAAATATATTTCATATGAACGAAGTATTAGTGTCGTTTATATGAAATACCGAAAGGGTGCAACAGTTTGACATACAGTTAGTAAAACAGTCATAACTTTTGCATACGAACTCCAATTGGGCCGGACCAAATTGGGTCGTGTAGATAATAAGATTATCTACAACTTTCGTGTTGGTTGATTTTCTGTCAGCGGAATATACCAATTTCGTATGGACATAATACTGGACAGATACATGCAACTTTCTGTGTGAAAGAGTGTATATTGGATATACATGTCTTTTGGCCCATCCTAATCCTATGTGATATAAATAGGATAATTCTCTCTCATCTCAATGGTGGATTCAGTTAATTAATTCAGAATATTCCAGAGAATTGTAAGACAACTTTCTAGAGAGAGAAAGGGTGTAAAGAGAGAGAAACCGTGAAAAGGTGTTTTCCGGTATAGAGAATCAAACAATCAAGCAAGTTCGCCGGTGCATCGTCTAGGCAGTTGCACCCGTGACCGACGTCTTACGAGTCAAGGTGGATACACGTAGAGGAGTCACGATTGGGGGCTCTTTCGGTTGTGATCGATTCGAACGAGTAATTTCTGTCGGAGACGAAATCGAGTGAATCGGCGACGTTAACGAACGGTGAAAGACGCGTGGTGTGGGACGCGCGGATTGTCACCAACGTGACACGGAAAAGAAGAATAGCAATCAACCCTTCGTGTGCAATCAATTTTGCACTGATATGAATCTAATCTTCTTATTTGCATCGTACCCGTCGAAGTCATTGCGTGATCTCGGGAATCGGGGAACCGGACCGGGTCTACATATCCGCTGCGCGGGTCCGGGGCCGGGTAGAATCTCCATCAGTGGTATCAGAGCGATCGCTATCGATTCGAGGGTCGAATTATAGTCGTATATTCGATATACGCACGGATTATCAAAGTTCGTACCCGTTTGCATGATGATAGATATAGAGATTCCAATTTCGTTAAAAATCACAAGTAGAATTCACTAGAGATCAATCAAAAGTTGATTGAGAGTATCTAGGAATTATCGTGAAAAAATTTCATGATTTATCGTTTTAGAAACGAGCGAAAACGGAAGAAACGGCAAAATCTGCAGAAAATTAGAATACGAAACAGTGAGTAAAACTAAGATAATTTTCAGTGGGAAACTCCAAATTGATTGGATCAAATTGGAGTAGTTATATAATGAGATTATCTATGACTTTGATACAGAAAGTGTTTTCATTTGAACGAATTATCAGTGTCGTTTGTATGGAATACTGAAAGGGTGCGACTGTTTGACATACAGAGACTAAAACGTCCGTATATGTCGCATAGAAACTCCAATTGAGTCCAATCCAATTGGGTTAGTTAGATAATAAGATTATCTAGAACTTGAGTTCACGTTAAAAGTCGTTTGGAACAATTTAATATTTTCGTTTCAACAGAATACTGAAAAGGCGTCTGTAGTTTTCTGGTTGGAAAGGTGTCTATTGGATATACTTACCTTTTCGTTTGTTCGTATTTTACTAAAACAGGTATAACTTTCAGTAGGAAAGTCCGATTTGAATGGTTCAAATTGGATTAGTTAGATAATAAGATTATCTAGAACTTTCATGTTGTAATATATTTCATTTGAGCGAAGTATCAGTGTCGTTCTAATGCAATACCGAAAGGGTGCGACAGTTTGACATATAGTCAGTAAAACGGCCGTAACTTTCGGGTCCGGACTCCAATTGGGCTGGGCCAAATTGGGTTGGAAAGATAATAAGATTATCTACAACTTTTGTGTTAGTTGATGTTCTGTCAGAGGAATTTACAATTTTCGTTCTGACAGATTACTGAAAGGGTGTATGCAGTTTTCTGTTTGAAAAATGTCTATATGAGATATACATACCTTTATGCCTATCTTTATCTCTAATCAATTAATTAAATCATACTATCATATAGATTAGTATTTATTTAGAATAATTAGTCTCCCTAAATAAATCATATGCATTTAGAAATCTTGTGATAGTGATATAATATGATTATGTCACGAATTATTTAAACATGCATAGGCATGATCCCTCATAATATTTAAGTCGTGGAAATGCCTTCTATGTCCACATCCATCGAGATTGGTATGACATAATGCGTTGTTTCAGGCCATAGTCGGAAACGTATTATTGTATGTATTGATGCGGGTGGTAAGCGTTAATTGGGGACTCACGTGGGTTCAGGCCATAGTCGGGCACGTGAGTAGTTCAATTGAACGATACGTTGGATATGGTTGTGACTTAACCGTCCAAGCTAATCCGATTAGAGTTCGGGGCATAGATAGAATGCACACACGGAATTGGGATTGTATATGATACGATCCATCACCGAAATTCTATAAAGGTTCAAGAGTCGTATATGATACGATTGGATAATAATCCTACCTAAATAAGCGAGATCCTATTTGTCGGCCATAGTCACTTATGGGAGGATTGCGAAATATGGATCTTGGGTGTTATGGACTTGGAGTCCCGTATCGGTATGAGGGTTATCGATTCGATAAAATAACACTATTCATATATTCATCATGTAAGCATATAGATTAAGTACGCACGGTTAGGAGTTTAATCTTCATCATCCATTTAGAATTATGTTTTCTAGCAACACCAAATATATCGATGAGATCGATATGATACATTGTTTTTGGGCCGGAATTAGCATGATTAACCTTGATAGTCAAAGAATAGTTCTTAAACTTAAAGGAACGTGTTGGACACGGAAATGTTAGATTCAGGGCTCGAGGCTTTGGCTTTAGAGAAAGCCGGGTTCGATAAACTTTAAGAAGAAATTGAACGAGATTACGTGTCTTGTGGTGGCATGTATAGATGCAAATTTCTCAAAATTGTTTTGAGAATTCGGGTGCATACGAAAGTAAAACACAACGCTCATGAAATAGTTTCAAGAGCTAGAACGCGTGGAATGGTTCGATGCGGCTCAAAGAGTATATTAATTTTGAGACGCCTTATGGGTCTTTGATTAACACTCGTGTGTTGATGGTACGAGATTTGATCTTCGTGACCAAATATCATATGCATTCGATAGATAAGTCGATCCCGAAATTGCATGTGATGCGATGTAAATTTGAATAGGAGATGCTTGGAGTGTCCGGGGAATCCAAAGCATAGAGATGCGTGGATGTCCTTGTAATTCAAAGGCGGGATCGAAAGAAATAAATGTCTAAGGGTATTTTGGGAAAATGTTTTCCAAACAGAAAGTTCGGACAAAGAGTTGTCCAAACTAATGACTCAAAGAACGGTGAAATCCGAGGAGGATTAAACCTAGAAGTTGATTGCTTCTTTTGGCGTTGCCATCAGGGCCATATAAACGAGATACGCGTATCTAGATTCCATATGATGGATTGCTAGAATCAATCTAATTAGATTCAATTGGTTAAACGCGATACTTATTTATTAGGCAAAGACGACAAAGTGCATCATTCTCCAAAGGTTGGAGAAAGATTCAACGAATTATTGGAAATTACATTAAGATGTAAAAGATCCGATAAATTCCGAGGCAAGAGGAGGCTATCGGTATTTTGTTACGTTTACGGACGATTAAAGTAGATATGATAATATCTGTTTAATGCGTGCCGCAACGGAGATTTTTTGAAAGGTTCAAAGGGTTTCAACAACAAAAATACAAAATCGACTTAGCAAGAAAATCAAAGCCCTTTTGATGGGATCGAGGAGGCAAGTATTTGAGCTACGCAATTCGATAGGATCGAAGAGGCGATATTTGAGTTATAAATATTGATTATCATTCATGATTGTGAAATCGTTTCACGATTATTTTCATTTCGGAACATTGAGATGTGTCCGAAAAGAGGAATTGAACGCATGTTGGACATGGTTCGATAAATGATAAGTCAAACGGATCTCCCAAAAATGTTTTGGGGATACGCCTTTGAGACAGCGGCACTAATGAATGGTTGCATATATGATATGGACCATAAACCTTCTAATCGGTACAAAAGACGCCATATGAGATATGGATCGGAATGGTTCCGAAGTTGTCATTTGTACATATTTCAGGATGTGAGTATATTTCGAAATTTATTTTGAATAAACTCGATTCCAAATCTGAAAATTGTTCGTTTATCATATATTCTTAAGGAAACTAAAGGGTATTAGTTCTAACGTCCCGACGAAAATAAGATTTTCGTGGCTCGAAGAGATCCCTTCTTGGAGGAGGACATAATGCGCACAAGTTTGGAACTTGATGTCATTTACCTCTACGCGGGCTAGTGGGAGTAGAATAAATCTTGAAAGAGTTCGAGATCTGAAAAAATGAACATTGAGCCGATGAAAGTTGACACGACTTCATCAAGAGTTGATGAATACGAGTCGGACACACAAATGACTTTTTTGTAGATCAAGTAGGCTATATCATAAGCCGATAAATACGGATTTGTCGTGGCTAATGATGATAGATCGAAATCATATGATGATTATATATTCTACATAATATGGCACGTCCAAATATGTAGCACGATTTTTGATCACAAAGTGTGTACATGATTTGCTTAAACGAAAACATGGTTATGGGAAAAGGTTCCACATGACCAATAATTAATGATTCTATTTACGGAGGCGAGTATATTGTGGTTAGGAATCACAAAAGGAAGTGGTATTGATCAAGGATACATGACCAAACTCGAGTAGTCACGAGTTATCGGATTTATGGTTGTGGATTGCGTGAGACGCAATAGTACAAGTCAAAAATGCCGAGGTCACAACCACTTCTAGCCAATATTCAAAAAATTTCATTTGATCCGTGAAATTTTGTGAAAAGATGTGATCATAGGTATATGGAAATGTTCCAAACCTTAAGAAGATTAACACTAGCGGCAACGTGCGGAACCGTTTACAAAACCGCTCTCTCTAGTCGCGCGTGAATGTCATGCGATGACTATGGGTATGAGATACCTAGAGGAGGAAGAAGAGAGTAGAGTGTAGTTATCTAATACGATAGTCCTCGCAGGTTGTGGGTATGGAGATACCCATAGGTAAACGTTGCATCGCCCCAATACTTAATCCATATGAGTGCATTTTAAAAATTTTGTTTACTTAAATTTTTATGCATTCACCTTATATGAAAATTGTGTGCGGGTTGTGTAATTTGATTACATGAACCCTGATTTGAACTTGTGTGGACGTCGACATAGTTGAGGACTATGTGCAGCGAAACCGTCACACTTAAAGTTTCATTTCTAAACATCCCTAGTCATGATTCAGTTTGCTTAAGAGTGAAGCATTTACATTATCAGATAATAGACTGAACATGTACACTAGTACGTTAGCCGAGGAGATGATTATGTTTTGCTAATCATAGGACAAAGGTGTTTGTCGAATCGGGAACGTAGATATATGCTAGGTGACATATATTGGATATGACCGAAGCCGCGAGACCATGACATGGTTTAGTCATTATAGATGGACTTGCGACGAGTAGGGTATTAGGTTCTTCATACTTGAGGGGACCATTGATTGCGTTACGTGCATAACACAATGCTTTGATATGATCTTACGCTCATCGTAACAGGGAGCTAAAACGGTCATCATTGGGTATTGTCCGAAACACGAAATTCAATGTGAGTCTCCAAGATAGGAATTGTTTATTCTGAAAGGAAGAGATATCTCTTAGGCCACTCGATGAATTGATTAACGAAAACCAAGGCCTTGGTCAATGATATTAACGGTTAATATCGATTGAATTTGTTAAATCAGTTCGGAAACGAGGAATAAGTATAGTTAATCAAAATATAAGTATGACTACCACCATGTCTTTTGATTAACGGATATCGCTAACAAGAGAACTAATGACCGCTATTCGAGATAGGTACAATGATCACAATCATTCTTCGTGTTAATATGGGTAGCCATGATGGAGTGACTAGATCCCGCTCATGGGCTTGTAGTGCTATGGAAACAGCCTATTGCCATTGTTAACCGAACCTATTTGGTCACACAACGAGTCGTACTAAGTCGGGCTTGATTATAAAGTTGGCACATAAGATGTGCGTAGCTTGGTATATGATACGCGAGCTATATTCTCTAAAATCGTGCATATTGGATATGCATGAGTACCTTTTAGGTAGATCTGAAATTGAGTGGGAGACTGAAGGAAATACAGTTTCAGGATCAACCGTAAAAGTGTACACAAGGATAAACGAATGTAAGCGTACATTCGTGGTCATATCTTTCAGTAGGAAAATCCAATTTGAATGGTTCAAATTGGGTTAGATAGATAATAAGATTATCTACAACCTTCATATAGAAATATATTTCATATGAACGAAGTATTAGTGTCGTTTATATGAAATACCGAAAGGGTGCAACAGTTTGACATACAGTTAGTAAAACAGTCATAACGTTTGCATACGAACTCCAATTGGGCCGGGCCAAATTGGGTCGTGTAGATAATACGATTATCTACAACGTTCGTGTTGGTTGATTTTCTGTCAGAGGAATTTACCAATTTCGTATGGACAGAATACTGGACAGATACATGCAACTTTCTGTGTGAAAGAGTGTATATTGGATATACATGTCTTTTGGCCCATCCTAATCCTATGTGATATAAATAGGATAATTCTCTCTCATCTCAATGGTGGATTCAGTTAATTAATTCAGAATATTCCAGAGAATTGTAAGACAAATTTCAAGAGAGAGAAAGGGTGTAAAGAGAGAGAAACCGTGAAAATGTGTTTTCCGGTATAGAGAATCAAACAATCAAGCAAGTTCGCCGGTGCATCGTCTAGGCAGTTGCACCCGTGACCGACATCTTACGAGTCAAGGTGGATACACGTAGAGGAGTCACGATTGGGGCTCTTTCGGTTGTGATCGATTCGAACGAGTAATTTCTGTCGGAGACGAAATCGAGTGAATCGGCGACGTTAACGAACGGTGAAAGACGCGTGGTGTGGGACGCGCGGATTGTCACCAACGTGACACGGAAAAGAAGAATAGCAATCAACCCTTCGTGTGCAATCAATTTTGCACTAGTATGAATCTAATCTTCTTATTTGCATCGTACCCGTCGAAGTCATTGCGTGATCTCGGGAATCGGGGAACCGGACCGGGTCTACATATCCGCTGCGCGGGTCCGGGGCCGGGTAGAATCCCCATCAGCTCAGTCTATCAAAATCGTCATCTGTGGCAGGGGAAAACTTGGCTACCTTACCGGAGACCTCCCATCGCCGTCTCTCACCGACGCAGCCTACTCCACTTGGCAAGCTGAGAACTCAATTGTTCTTGCGTGGCCAATCAACTCGATGGATCCTAAAATCAGCCGCCGATACCTCTGGTTCCAGACAGCCAAGGAGGTTTGGGACGCTGCCCGTCGTATGTACTCGGATCTTGGTAATGCGTCTCAGATTTTTGAAATTCGTGCAAAACTCAAGGAGCTCAAACAAGGTTCAACCTCTGTCACCCAGTACTTCTCCTCACTACAAGATCTATGGCAGGAACTTGATCTCTTTCTTGATGGTAGTCTCACATGTGCCGAGAATGATGTTAAAATAAGACAACAAATCGAAGGAGAGCCTGTCTTCGATTTTCTCGCCGGTCTTAACAGGAACCTCGATGAAGTCCGTGGCCGGGTTGTTGCTCGAGATTCGTTCCCGTCCACTGAAGATGCATTTGCTGAAGTCCGACGTGAAGAAGTACGACGGAAAGTCATGCTCACCGATGAATATCCTTTGCCCGAGCCTACACCAACCTCTGATGTATCTGCTCTTGCAACTAACCGCTTCAATGGATCCTCTGATCGTCCTCGCAGTAACCAGCCTTGGTGTGATCATTTTAAACGCCCGGGTCATACCCGTGAAAAATGTTGGGTACTTCATGGAAAACCCGCAAACTGGAAGCCCTCTACACCACATGCCAAAGCTCATCAGGTTCAAGCCGAAGGCAATGTTGCATCTTCTCTTCCGTTCAATCAGGCCCAACTGGATCAACTTTGCCAACTCTTAAATCGATGCACCAACTTCTCCGAGTAGTCGCCATCGTGCTCCATTGCTCAGTCCACCATTGCTCAGTCCGGTATAGTTCCCTTAGCATTTTTCTTGTCAAATCAGGCCTTAAATCTCTGGACTATCGATTCAGGAGCATCTCATCACATGACAAGTAATCGTTCCTTATTCCGTGATTATATTCCATGTCATTCCCATGCCACTGTTCGCACGGCCAATGGTTCCCACGTTCCGATTGCTGGTTCTGGAACAATCACATTGTCATCCACTCTCGCTCTCAAATCTGTTCTTTATATTCCATCTTTCAAATGTGGTCTTATTTCTGTTAGTAAATTGACTCGTGATAACAATTGTAATGCTCAATTTTCGTCTGTTTCTTGTGTCTTTCAGGACCGAACATCGGGGAAGACGATTGGTAGTGCTAGACTTCATAACGACCTCTACTATCTCGGGAATGCTTCGCCTTTATTTAATCTACAATCTTCTGTGTCTAATGTCTCTACTTTGTCGAACTCTATTTCTCATCAAATAAAGTTATGTCATCAACGTTTGGGCCATCCAAGTTTCTCTTACTTAAAACGTTTGCTTCCCAAATTATTTTCTAATAAAGAGATTGTTGATTTTGATTGTGAAATATGTCAATTAGCCAAACACACTCATGTACCTTATTCTCCAATTCCACATGTTTCTTCCGCTCCATTCTTTCTTATTCACAGTGATCTTTGGGGGCCATCTAAAATCACTACTTCTCACGGGAAAAGATGGTTCGTAACTTTCATCGACGATCATTCACGAACCACTTGGGTCTACTTGCTTCGAGATAAATCTGAAACTAGTCAAGTTTTTTAATCATTTCACAAGATGGTACGTACTCAATTCCAAACAGATATTCGAATTCTTAGAACCGATAATGGTAAAGAATATTTCAATTCTATTCTTGGCAACTTCCTTCTCACCAATGGTATTATTCATCAAAGTTCATGTGTCAATACACCACAACAAAATGGTGTCTCGGAGCGGAAAAATAGACATCTCCTAGAGGTTGCTCGTGCTCTTATGTTCACTATGCATGTTCCAAAATATTTATGGGGCAATGATATTCTCACTGCGACCTATCTTATTAATCGCTTACCTAGCCGTACTCTAAAATTTTAAACTCCTCTAAATATTCTCCAAAAATCTACGTCGTATTTTTCCCACTCTAACTCGCTTCCACTCAAAACATTTGGTTGCCAAGCCTTTGTCCATATTCATGACCACAACCGCAGCAAATTAGATGCTCGAGCACTCAAAACTGTGTTTGTCGGTTATTCTCCAACACAAAAAGGGTACCGTTGCTTCTGTCCTACCACAAAAAAAATATATGTCTCTTGTGATGTCACATTCTTTGAGTCCAAGCCATTCTTTCCTACAACTTCGCTTCAGGGGGAGACACGAGATGAAGCAAGTTGTTCATGGGATCTCTTTGAGCCGAATACTCTAAATATTGTCCCGGCCATGATCACTCCACTTCCTACTCTAACAAACAAACCATCTGCACCGCATCATTCACCACCTCCAAACCTATCTGAAACACATGTCTCTCCTCCTAGTAAATTGCAGGTTTATTCAAAGCAAAAACAAACTCAACCAAATAGGGAAGTTATGAATCCTTCACACTGTCATGAAGCAGACCCGGTGCCCGATCCATCACCATCAAATGAGTCAGGTGAATCTCATCCTCCACTTGATCTAGATTTACCAATTGATGTACGAAAGGGTATTCGATCGTGCACAAAACATCCTATCTCTAAATTCATCTCTTATTCAAAATTATCACCTTCATATCGAGTTTTTACTTCCAGTTTGTCTAGTATCTCTATTCCCAGGTCCATTGAAGAGGCTATGCTCAGTCCAGAGTGGAAAGAGGTTGTCTTGGAAGAAATGAAAGCACTGAAACACAACCGGACATGGAACATTGTCGACCTACCACCTGACAAAAAACCGGTTGGCTGCAAATGGGTATTTACCGTGAAATACAGAGCAGATGGGAAAATTGAAAGATACAAGGCTCGGTTAGTTGCCAAAGGATTTACTCAAACCTATGGCATAGATTACACCGAGACCTTTGCCCCAGTTGCAAAACTGAATACTGTTCGAATCCTCCTTTCCTTGGCAGCTAATTCGGATTGGTCTATCCATCAGGTCGACATAAAGAATGCATTCCTAAATGGCGAGCTTGAAGAAGAAGTCTACATGAGTCAACCGCCTGGATTTCAAGATCAAACGGGAAATAATCCAGTATGTAAACTCAACAAATCTCTCTACGGCTTAAAGCAATCTCCACGAGCGTGGTTTGAACGGTTCTCGAATGTAATAAAGAAGAACGGTTATTCTCAGGGACAGTCCGATCATACCATGTTCTTCAAACATTCAGAAACCGGTAAAATCACAATTCTCATTGTTTACGTAGATGATATCATAGTGACGGGAAGTGATGATCAAGAAGTAGAAGAAGTCAAGAAGATATATAATGTCAATGGAATTTCAGGTCAAGGATCTTGGTGCACCAAAGTATTTTCTTGGAATGGAATTTGCAAGAACTAGCAGAGGAAATACACGTTGGACCTTTTGGAAGAGACCGGTATGCTCGGTTGTAAACCAAGTAAAACTCCTATCGAACTTGGAAACAAGGAGAGGTTTTCTGAAGGTGGTCTTGTTGACGTAGGGAACTATCAACGCCTAGTGGGTAAACTCATTTATCTTTCACACACAAGACCCGACATTGCGTTCGATGTTAGCCTTGTTAGTCAGTATATGCATTCTCCACGTCAGGAACATCTCAATGCTGTTTACAGAATTCTGAGGTACCTAAAAAATACCCCAGGAAAGGGATTGTTTTTTGCGAAAAAGGAGGATAGAAGAGTAATCGCTTTCACAGATGCCGATTGGGCCGGATCATTCGACGACCGGAAATCTACATCCGGATATTGTACCTTGGTGTGGGGAAATCTAGTAACATGGCGTAGTAAGAAGCAGTCAGTAGTGGCAAGAAGCAGTGCCGAAGCCGAATTTAGGGCAATCGCTCACGGTGTTTGCGAACTTATTTGGATTAAAAGGGTGTTAACTGAGTTGAAGATCACACTTGAGGAACCAATGATACTTTACTGTGATAATAAGTCTACAATAAGCATTGCCCAAAATCCCGTCCATCACGACAGAACAAAACACGTGGAAGTGGATCGTCACTTCATCAAAGAGAAATTAGATAAAAAGATTATCAAGATCGAATATGTCCCGACATCTCATCAACTAGCTGATTTACTTACGAAAGGACTGTCAGAACTCACTCTTGGATTTCTTGTAAACAAGCTTGGTCTCATCAACATCTTCGGTACAAGCTTGAGGGGGAGTGTAGAAGAATCCGTAGTCGAATTAGAGGAATCCAGATTATTAGGAAATTATACACAACTGTGATTCTCTTTATATTTGCGGTTAATACATGCTTTATTTATATAATATCTTTGTTATTCAGTTTCCTAGTTTAGAGGCAGAATATTTCCTTTTATTTATATGATATTTTTGTTATTCAGTTTCCTAGTTTAGAGGGCAGAGTATTTACTTCTTTGAAATATGATTTGTACCTATAAAAGGAGAAGAAAACATCTCTTTAATTATCAGAAATAAAATTCACCTTTTCTCTCCAACTTTTCTATATGGTGAAACTAGAACTTTCCTAATGAAATTATGATTACCAAAAAATAATAATTGAATAATGATTTAAATATTAGAACACACAAGGTTGAAATAATTACGATGGCATGACAAAAAAAATTACATAAAATTGAGCAAAATATAATGGTATTAGGAACTGCAAATTGGATAAAACCTAGAAACCTAGGTTTTATACTTTCTCAATAAAAAATCCCGGAATACAAAGTCTGGAAAAGATTAGGGTTCTGGTAATTAAGAAAGTTATAATTGGGACCTTCTCTCGGCACTTTAGCCGCCTCAGCCACTCGCTCCTCTCTTTCTGGGGTACTCTCGTCTTCTCGGTTTCTCCATCGCCCTACTTTTTTCTTGGCATGCTCTTGATCTATTCTCGAGAAAATTTGAAGGAAAACTACGTCTTTAGATGTTTGTTCAATCGAAGAGGTGGCTCTTAATGGTATTCATTGTTAATGAATGAATTCCTCAAGGTTCATAGAATCTATTTATTTATGTATTGCACTAGTGACTTGTAATTATAAAGGAAACCTACATGAAATTTACATATAGCACAGTCAAAAAAGAAATTAATATATTCTTTTTCATGCAGCAAAAATCTATCGATCATGGCGAGCAATTCATCTAGGCTTGAACAGTATGAATCGGAGACCGCATCAAGATTTTTGACGAAAACCGTGTCCGGATCCCACAAGTTCGAGATTGCCGGTTATTCCTACAATAAGGGGATTGGTATCGGCAAATTTGTTACATCAGCAACTTTTAAGGTCGGAGGATATGATTGGGTTATCAGATACTATCCAGATGGACTAAAACTGGAGAGCAAAGATTACCTATCTTTCTCCCTTAAGCTTGAAAGTGAGACAAAAGAGGTGAAAGCTGAATTCAAGTTCACTCTGCTTAATCGGATTGGAGAACCATGTCCATTGAGCTCCCAATTTAGTGATGTATGCACCTTCGCAAGCAATTCTAACCCTGAGTGGGGTATTGGGAAATTCATAGAAAGATTTAAATTTGAGACATCAGATTATCTCAAAGATGATAGTTTTACGATTATGTGCACAGTTACAGTTGTAAAAGAATCTTGCCTGGAGTCGATGAATGCTGAACCGGTTACAGTGCCAGCTTCCAACTTGGACAAGCATCTTTGTTACCTCTTGGAGACTGGCGAGGGGGCCGATGTAACTTTTGAAGTAAGCGGAGAACTGTTCAGTGCTCATAAATGGTTGCTTGCAGCTAGATCGAATGTTTTCCGTGCTCAATTTTTTGGTCTGATGAATGAGGATGGTAGAGAAAGCATAAAAATCGATGATATCAAATCCGAGGTTTTTAAGGTTTTTCTCCATTTCGTATATTCAGATTCATTGCCCGAATTTGAAGAGGATGATACATTAATGTATCAGCATTTACTGGTAGCTGCTGATCGATATGAAGTAGAGAGATTGAAGATAATGTGCGAAAATAAGTTATCGCAAAACATTGAAGTGAACAACTTGGCGACAACATTAACCTTGGCCGAGCAACACAATTGTTCTCATCTTAAAACTTCATGTTTTAAATTTGTTTCATCTACTAAAATTCTGGCTTTGGTAACGAAAACTGATGGATTCGAACATATGACTCGAAGTTGCCCTTCTGTTCTCACCGAGCTTATTGAGAATATGAGTAACGATAAATAAGACAATTTGATATATTTTGATCTTCTTTTATTTTTTGAATGTTGCTACTAGCAGTTATTGTGTGTGGTACATGGAGTCTGTCTAATGTGGCTGGAGTCTTTGATCTTATTACATGTTTTAATTTTAAAATTGATAATAATAATAATTATTGATTTATGTTATTTTTAAAAATTTTATATTTGCCAATGGATTCATATCCTAATTGGTTGAGTGTGAAACACAAAAAATTATATGTTGTGAGAGGTTGTGGGTTCAATTCCTATTGGCATCAAAAAAATTAGGTATAAGCGATCGTTTGTCGGATACCATTAAAAAAAAAAAAAAACTTACATTTGAAAAAAAAATCGAAAGCATGTAGATGGTGCAACAAGCTTACCTAATACTTGAGAAATACACTAAAATAAACATGTTGTTTGGACAATTCTAGGATACCTTATTTTTAAAAGAATATTTTGGATATAGTTTTTAATTAATTAGATATTTCTTGTTATGCAAATGTTGATTTATTATCTATTTAAGCATTACATTAAAAAATAATTGAAATATTTTTTTAAATTTTTTTTAATATCATATAAAAAAAGTGAGTTACTATATCATCACCATATTATAAAAAATAGTTTGATTTTAAGTTCCTCCTGCTAAAAATTTAGTTTGTCCCTGATTTTTCCTCCGAATGAAAGAAAATTTGTAAGCTTAATAGAATAGAAAAACATTTTCCTAATGATGGTTTTACTCTTTCTAGGAATAAAATGTTTTAAGCAAATAAGAGGATGTTTGGTCGGAGTTTTAAAATTAACGTCTTAGACTCTTAATGTGTTTTCTTATTACAAGATTTGTTAAATAGCAAGTCACCCAAAATATTCTTTTTAAAATAATGTACCATAAAAAGAGAGGGTACCCCGTAACTCTCCTTGTATGATGTATATAAATTTAAAATTCTAATTCTAAATGCTAAATTCTAAGCAAATTAATTACACAATGACAAGGGGAATTTACATATTTATCCCCTTTTAAACTTAAAATTACATATTTACCTTTCTTAAAATTAAAATATTATATTTACCCTTTCATAAATTTAAAATAACATATTTACCCAAAAAATAAAAACCATTTAACTTCTCCATCAGAACTAACGGTCAAAATTTAAAATTACTATTTTACCGTTCTAAAAACCCAAAATATCATTTAACCTTTTAAAAATAAAAACACCATATACCCTTTTAGATTTATGAAAGGGTAAATATAATTTTAAAAAGGGTAAATATGATATTTTGGGATTTAGAAGGGTAAATTAGGAATTTGAATGTTGACGGTTAGTTTTAATGGAAAAATTGGATTGTTTTTTAATTTTTGGGTAAATATGATATTTTAGATTTATGAAAGTTTAAATATGATATTTTAATTTTAAGAAGGGTAAATATGTAATATCAAGTTTAAAAAAGGGTAAAGATGTAATCTCCCAAATTTAAAAAACATGGAACTAATCAAACTCTGACAACCCTAATTGCTATCATCCCTACTCCATTTCTCCAAAAACAAAACACCCTCCATCTCATCAGAAAAACACAAACAAGCGATCAACAAAAAATAACTACAAAAACGAACCAAGAATAAAGATAACTGCACACACTACAATAATATCAAATAAATTAAAAAAATTCCGCAGACTATAACTCGAATTAGGAAATGAGAACTGCAGAGTCCCCGAATAAACACTTCCATTCTCCGTAGGCGGTTGATTCGGCTGCCCCGTATTCTTGCAAACTCCCATCGGCCCTCCCGCCTTAAAATAAAATAATTTTACTTATAATTTGAGTAAAATATAGACCAATTTAATTATTGCGCGAATTA
The DNA here is from genome assembly GCA_946800325.1 of Luzula sylvatica. NCBI lineage: Eukaryota > Viridiplantae > Streptophyta > Magnoliopsida > Poales > Juncaceae > Luzula > Luzula sylvatica. The sequence goes on along the minus strand of OX326958.1, from coordinate 2,791,027 downwards.
ATATGGTACTTGACAAGAAGCAATGGAACCGCAACCACAAAGAGCGAGCCCATTAATCCTATCTTGAACATCAAATACGCCCCCACCATCACTTCTCTGCAAAAATAATAACAATTAAATTAATATTTTAATAAATTACATTCACGCTACAATTATTAATTTTAATTTTACCATGTAGAAATTGATGGCGATGAAATTAGGCATTCTATTTCCCGCGGCGTTATAACACGACTGGACCATTTGCGAAAAAAGCGGCGCGGAATTCTCCTGACAAGCTTCGTTCTGAACCGGAATTGTTGGGAAATAATTTTGCATCAAAAGAGACGCGAATCCCGAATTTAAAGGATGTGATTCCTTTCTGTTTGGACACGAGCCCGGCACGACACCTGGATCTCCAGCTATGTTATAAATCACAAAAATTCACAATAAATAATTTTTTTTTGGAGGGGTATAAATGATAATTGAAATATGTACGTTCATTCTCTAACAAGTAGTTCCACTGGTATGCAATCCCTTCGCTCGATTCCTTCGAAGAATCGGAAGTAAAAACAATTAATCGATGATTCTTAGCGGCCATTTCGGTCACGGTGGGCCACTCTTTACCGTTCGAGGGCATTTCTGAAATTGGATGTAAATATTTGACCAAATCCGCGTTTGTGAAGAGCTTACTTAGACCCATTGGGGCGTGCACGTAATCTTCGATGAATATTGTTATTATTTCGGTGGGGTTTTGAGTTAGGAATGATTCAATTTCTTTTAGAATGTTTATTGCGGGTTCCTGCAATTATACACACTGAAATCTTATAAAGATATCGCTATTAATAATAAGAAAATTGTTTTTTTGTAAGCTTACAAAAGCGGTGAAATTGTAGCATTGGCCTTGAAATGAATGGCAAAGCCAAATATCATTATCGAAATCGTACATGTCGAGCATTAGCCCCCTTATTCCATTCTGCAATTTGAAAATACAAAATGAATTAGCTTCGAATTTCATTACTATATAAATACTCAAATATATGAAATTGAAGTTGGGATGCCTTCAATTGATTGGTGACGGTATCTTCTTGGTTGTAGAAAGTGATTCGTTGAATTCCTGTATTAGATGGCTCGTTCACATTTGAGAACGAGTTATGAGTCACGATCCAAGTATATCTATTAAATGGCAAGCCTTTTACCTGCATCAAATTCAATTAACCAATGAGATAAAAGAGGACGTACATTGGTGAAGCTCAATGATATATTCACGAATGGAATTTCATTACCAAACTAGCTGTTTATTGCGACAAACCGAAAATAAAGAGTAAAATTTGGTCATATCGCAAAATTATAATTATAATTAAAATAAAATTCTAAGTGGTGACCAAACAAGGACGATATAAAAAAAGAACTGCTGAGCAAAAAATCACTCTTGCGAGTCATAATTAAGATAATTCAGTTCAATTTTCAGCTAATTCACCAACCCAATCAGACTAAATAGAGGGAATCGAAAGTGGAATACTTACAATTGAGGCAGGTTCAATGGCTTGTGCACGAATACAAAGCTTCGGGTTTTTCCCCGTGGCTGGGCAATTGCCGCAGTAGAATCCTGGACCGCAATCTTGGTTTGAAGAGCAGGAGGATAAGGAGGAAGGAAGAAGAGAAGATAGAGAAAGGTATAGACATAATTGGAAGAGGGTAATGGAGAAGAAAGCCATTATTAACTGATCTTCGTTCTGTTCTGTGCTGCTTTTACTGCCCTCTGTGAGAGAGAGAGAGAGTGTCAGTGTGTTGGAAATAGCTTTTGCTTTATTAATTTGGTGAAATTCATGCTTTGCCCCCCTCATATTTACATGAATTATTGAAATAACTCCTCAACTTTACTTTTTCCCGAAAATAATTACTCATAACTTTAATTTGAACAAATTTAGATGTAAACATGTGTTAGGTACAGTGTTTTAAATATCAGTATGTATCATCGTTTTGTTGGTTTCATATCGCTAATCGGTCTATGATCGTTACAATATGTCTCATATCGGTCGAGTAAATTAGTTGTTCGATATATGAATTGGTATTGATAGATTTGGACTTGGATAACAATTTTTTTTAATATTCATAATTTGATTCCAGTCCATTGTTTCTCATTTAACTTGAAATTTATTTTGTATCGTTAAATTTTGAATGTTAATCATGTAAAATTTGAAATTAATTTTAATATTTAATATAAATACATGTTATAAAAATTAATTGATATAATATATACTTAATAGTAAAAAATAAAAACCGATATATCATTGATATTGTCCGATCTAATTCCGCAATATCGGTTAAATAGATTATGGATCGCTGGCCGATCTGTAAACGATATGCGATATCAATAACATTGGTTATTCGTACTTCTAAAATACAAAAAATCTCGGGAATATGATTATCCGATACGAATGTGGGCGTAATAAGCTCGGATACATCACGTAAAATATCCGATTATTTTAATATTTATTTTCTGGATACGTCTCGAATATTTTAGAATACGTCAGGATACTCTCGGGATATTCCAATATACGACTCGAATTATCTATTTTAGGTTACTTCGACTCGTTACATATTTCGGCCCAAAATTAATTTTAGTTGAATGGGTACGAGTTGAGATTATTTGTTAGTAAGGTTACCTTTGATTTTATTAGTTGGTACAATACATATTAATCATTATTAATCATTAATCATTCTCTTTAAAGTTTACTGAAGTTACTCAAAATTTGACACGTGTCCTTGGTAATTAACATTCTAAAAGTACAAACATAGACATACAATGTAGAGTAGAAGTGGCAAATCGGGTGGGTCGGGTCATAATCGGGTGGGTATTTTCGGGTTCGGGTCATTTTTATGTTCGGGTTATTTTCGGGTGAAGTTAACTCGGATCGGGTCGGGTTGTGTTCGGGTTTTATTTTGGTCGGGTTCTTTTCGGGTTAAATTATGTGTTCGGGTCAGATTCTTCGGGTTCGGGTTATGTCGGGTTTGAATTAATTCAGTTGCGGACAAAAATAATAACTAAAATTTCAAATTATAAGATTTGATTCAACTAGTAAATTCGGGTTATATTCGGGTCTCGGGTTACTCGGTTTCGGATCGGGTCGAGTTCGGGTAACATATAAAACATCTACTTTCGGGTTCGGGTTATTTAGTCCCGGGTCGGTCCGAGTCGGGTTGTTTGATTTTCGTAAATTTTGTTTAGTCAGGTCGGGTCGGGCTTCAGGTTACTCGGGTCGGTTTTTCGGGTTCGGGTCAACTTTGCCAGCTCTAATGTAGAGCACATGGTTATTATTATTATTATTATTATTTTATTTTTTATTATGCTCTTTAAAGTTTAATGAAGTTACTCAAAATTTGACACGTGTCCTTCATAATTAACATTCTAAAGTACAAACATAGACATACAGTGTAGATAGTGCATATGGTAAGGGCACATGGTGGTTGTGCTGCAGACTCGGGTTCGAAACCAGCCAAAGCATAATTTTATTTTTGAATGTTTCAAAGAGAAATGATTAAGGACTCCAACAAACACACTTCTTGCTCAATATGTTACATTTAGCAAAAAAACTATTGATTGATGATCCCAACATACACACATGCAATTATGCACAATTAATTAATATATAGATGATATATCCTCAAATTATATATGTATACATACAATATTTATTTCTCAAGAAACAATAAATTCATAAGGTCAAAATTACAATTCATGAACATCTAAATTACAAAAAAAAAAAAAAAAATTGTGTTCAAATTTGAAAAATATTTTCTTATTGTTCAAGAAAAAAATAGAAACTAAAATAGTGAAAACTATAATTAAAACCTACAAAATATCAAACAATATTTGTTGACAATATTAATAATTTAAATCATTTTTTCTACAACTTGAGAATAATGTTGTATTTTCCAACAAAATAAATAGAATCTAAAAGAGTCAAAGTTATAATTGAACTATAAAAAATATCGAAATATAATTTTTCACAATCTTATTAATCAAAATCATTTTTTATATAATTTGAAAAATCTTTTTCTATTTGAAATTATAATAAACCCTAAAAATAGCCAGCTATATATTTTTTTGCAAGCTTATCAATAAAATTCATTTTTGCTATAATTTGAAAAATATTTCCTTCCATTGTTGACGACAATAAATAGAAACTTAAAGAACCAAAATTATAATTAAACACTACAAAATATCAAACTATATTTGTACACAATTTTATTCATCAAAATATTTTTTGCTATAATTTGAAAAATATTTTTTTCCTTGCAATCAATTTTATATATATCAGTCTAACTCTCGAACCATGGTGTATATTCTTACAAAATTATAATTGTATAATGTATAATTTGTAGACATTATTTAATTTTTTGAATCCATAATTCGGTCGAAGCGGAGCGAGATCAGCTCTAGTATATCTAAATGACAATAAGAGAAGCCGATATAGGGTTACATTTTAGTTTAAACCTTACAAAATCCTAGATAATTAGTCAATGACCGATTGGTGCCGCTAATTACCGGAACCATAATAAATGATCTATCACGATTACCGCAAAAGTAGATAGTTTTCTTAGAGGTTGTAGAGTTGTCATATAATTCAAAGGGCCGACTTTCAGGATCGGGCACAAGAGCGGTCTTCCCCATTGTTAGGTACAATCTATGTGACGCGGTGGCAGGGCGATTTAAGTGATTTTAGGACAACATCCCTCCAACTTGTATACAATCCTAATTCCAATATGTAGAAAACAACAAATAACAAAACGAAACTCAAAGACCCTAGAACCAATCTCACATATTTTCTTCCCGAATTTTCGTATTTCTTTTTTACTTTTCGAAAAATAATCCTCAATTTATCAGTTCGACTTAACTCTACTTTTTTCCTTTGACTAGTACTCACCATCCTCGTAAAACAAATCCCTAATTACACAATTATTTTACCGTGCGCTTGAGATCTTTTCTCACATATTTTTATATCGAACCCCATATCAACAATAAACTGTAATAAATACCAAACGTAGAATTCTGATATTTGTTATTAATCATTATCAAAATTTGAAATAGAGATATTTTTTATTATCTTATTAAATATTTAATTCTTTCAAAGTCAGAAAATGAAATAAATTATTTTCAAGTTTTCGAAATTACTTAACCGTCAATAACATTTTAGACACATTTTGAATGCATAACTGATAATATTTTATTTTCAGAATTGTCAATATTATTTTTTTTATCTTAAATAAGAGCTCAAACTTCTAAAATGGAGGAGGGTGAGTTTCGAAAACCTGAATATCAATACATAACCTGTGAATATTTTATTTTGGCAATTCTAAAATGGAGGAGGGTGTATTGAACACATTTTCCAAATAGGTCATGTTTTTGTTATATTTATGTTATGTTACTTTATGGAGGAAAAGTGTAGCAAGTTCGACATAGTGAACAATTCACGATTCATTACGGGTTAGGTTCGTGATGCAAGGATATCCAGGTTGTCGAGACACATATGTCAGAAGAAATTCGCAGTTCCAAGAACAATATATTATGTTATAACAGAGTATGATTCGCTATAAGTTTTAGTCGACACTCTAGTCGAAAGTTATTAGCACCCCTGTCCCGGTTTAAGGTTCCGAAGTATTTTGGTTTATGAAAACAATTTGATTATGTATGAACTCGAGTGCTCTTGATTTTGAAAATCGGAGGTAAATATTTTAATAAGTATTTCAATACTTAGTTTCAAATTATAAATTATTTTATCAACTTGTATGAAATGTTATTCTTATTTTTATTATGATTAATGTTTTAGCGATAATTGTGACTAGATTTAAATATGGTCGGTCTTAATAAACTAGACTCAAAACTCACACTCGGTCACTTCCGTGACTAACCATTGTTTTACATGTTTTGAGTGGGAGTTAGGGTATTTAGAGTGTGAGTACGGCCTTATAGCCGCCATCTTAGAGTTTCTATTCATAACAAATTATTATGTTTTCCGTATTTGATCCACGAGTCGTTTTTGTTGTTTCGGCTATATTTCTATTAGATTATTTTAATCCAGTGATATATATATATATATATATATATATATATATATATATATATATATATATGTTGTTGTTTTCGAATTAGTTATTGAATTTTTGTTTTATGATATTTTCATAAGAGAGTATGTGTTATACATGATGTATACAGGTTGCCGCACTTTCATTTTTTGAGTGTGACATAAGCCATCGAGATGTACCAAAAGTGACGTCGGCAAGCTAATAGATTGTTGGGAATAATAAACAACGACGGATCGGCAGCGACAATATTCTACAACAACCTGCACTTTAGCCGACGGTAAATCGTCCTCAAAATCTTTGCACACGGTTTAGGGTCTTTTTGCCGATGCTTATGGCCACCGGCAATGCATATGTTCATTGTAGTGCATATGCAAACGAATGTTGAACATGCACAAACAACATTAATTCTTTTGAAAAAACAAAAAATTCCGATATTTGAATTCTTTTTCTTTCATAATAAAGTTAAGTTACATTCTAACATAATTGAATCCTCGTATAACTACAATATGATAGATTTTTAACTGCAGTGTAAAAAACATTTATCACAATTATATTGTGAAAATACTTACATTCTAACATAGCCAATCAAAACAAGCATTTAACGTGTTATTCGAATGGCATGGTCTCGCTTATGCTGTTGACAAAGAGATGGAAATTGAGAATATTATATGATCCTCGGTGCAATATCACCTATTACCACACATCTCAAAAAAAAAAAAAAAAAAAACTTATCCTATATATATATATATATATATATATATATATATATATATATATAAATAAAAGAAAAGTTAGCACTAAACCAGAAAAAAATGATCAGAAATAAATAAAGTATTTGGAAAAAGAAAAATCAGTTCACGTAGAAATAGCAAGACTTTAAGACTTGAATCATAAGCAAAAATTAGGAAGGGCGAGGATTGGATTTTCATGACAATTGCGGATAAAACAAATCCATGTTACAAGTACGACACAAACTTTTTTAGAAGAAATTTGGAAAGGGCTTTAACGTCCCTCTTCCGAAGGGATGTTAAAGCCCTCTTCAAATTTCTTCAAAAAAATCAACGGCACTAAAGAAAAACTCCCACTACTCCCACTCTCTGTAGCAAGATGAGTCCAACCCAACGGCAAGTCGACGCTGCAAATATCCGGTTCGAACTGAGTATATGGACAACTTTACCCAGATTTAAGTATTTTCATTGTAGAAAATATTTAGAATTAAGTAATGGCAAAATACCCACATACACCTTAGAAGATATGATATAGGTTCATGCACTTTCAATCAAAGTAAATGCAAAACAGAAACAAAAATTAAAATAGAAAAACCATTTAACTATATTCATGTTTAGAAACTCAATTTCTTTGTATTTTGCACCTATTGCACCAATGGTACATGCATTTGAATTTATAAGCGAGGTTGCAAACAATCCAATGCAATGGATTGGTTGCGTGGTTCACGCACCGTCAATTAAAGCGACTGACGGAACGAACCAAAACGCCAAAACCTTTTGATCCAAAATTGTACTTATTACACTTGTCATGAGTGACTTCTCCTTTTTATTCCTCCTTTCCTCATTTGGCCGGTGAATTCCATCTTCATCTCTGTTACCTTGGTCTCTTTCTCACAGGAAAGAAATTAAGAATTACATCTAGAATGCTATTTCAGAAGCGAATCGGTACGTTATACTTAATTCATGCTATTTATGAGCAACATATATTACCAATTTCTTTATTTATCATCTATTTGTTGTTATTGATTTATTGAATTATTTAAATAGATCTTAGAAAAAATATTTATTTTAAAAGCCCTATTTTTTTTAACAAAAAATTGGTAGCAACCACATTGATTCATTAAGGTATCTCCCCTTTCAATTATTCTTTATTTGATTGTAATTTTTTTTAGTGTTTTATAGGGAATCTGTTCAGTCACTAATAGCAAAATAGGAAAATTGCATTAAGATTTTATGTTTTGATTTCGATTTATATATTGTTTTATTATGGATTCTTGTTTATGGTTGTTAATTTAAAACTTTTTAAAGTAATTGTTTTTGCATATCTAATTTTAGGAAAACTTAAAAAAAAGGGTGATTCTATGATACATTCATTTTTCTCAATTCATATGCAAATAACAAAAGATAATTTGGAATTTTCTTTCAATTGCTTATTTAATACTATGTTTAAATAGAAGATAAATCACCATTCAAATAATCAAAGAATATCTAATTAATGTAAAAAATCCAAAATATCATGCACCATAAAACTTGCTGGCACAAAATTTCATCAATTTATTCAATTGTACCTTTTTTATTTAGGGGGATTTACATATTTAACCTTTTCAAAACTTAATATTACATATTTACTCTTTTTAAATTAAAAAAATTATATTTGACCTGTCATAAATCTAAAATATCATATTTACCCAAAAAATAAAAAAATCCAATTTTCCCGTTAAACTAACGGTCAAAATTTGAAATTACCATTTTACCCTTTACATATTTACTCTTTTCAAAAACCAAAAATATCATATTTACTCTTCTAAAAATGAAAATATCATATCTAGCCCCTCAACAATAAAAACGGCATATGTACCCTTTCGAAACAAAATATCATATTTACCATATATTTTAATACATACAAAAGAATGTAACTTAAAACATAGAAACCGATTTAGAAAAAATTGTATAGTAATCTAATGAGGATTTAGTTTCTTGGTTATCCAAATCCGGGTTCCATTATTTATTTACGAATTGGTTTCCCGGCCGTAATTTAAATAATAATTTGTAATGTTGTTTCCGGGTTTTCTCAATTCGGTGTTTAAAATTGGAGGGTAAATATGCTATTTTATTTTGGAAGGGCAAATATGCTATTTTTTATTATTGAGATAGGGTAAATATGTATTTTTATTTCTAGAAGGGTAAATATGATATTTTGGGGTTTTAAAAGGATAAATATGTAAAGGGTAAAATGATAATTTTAAATGTTGACCGTTAATTTTAACAGAGAAATTGGATGATTTTTAATATTTGGGTAAATATGATATTTTGGATTTAAGGGAGGGCAAATATGATATTTTAATTTTAAGAAGGGTAAATACGTAATGTTATGTTGTAAAAATGGTAAATGTGGAAATAACCTTTCATTTAATATATATTTATGATATTTGACATGCATTTATTGGTAATAATAATTTGCAATCACTCTATTGTAATGTTAGATTAAAAAGGAAACCATTATTGTTCATTCAAAGTCATTTAAATAGGAAGTCAATATTATTAACATGCACTTATTGATAATAATAATTTGCAATCAATATCAATTAATGTTAGATTAAATAGGAAGTCATTATTATTTATTAGAAAAAATCTAATTAATTGATAAATATAGATTAAATAGGAAGTCATTATTATTTATTTAAAGAAAAATCTAATTAATTGATATATATTTAAACTATTATTTTAAAAGAATGTATCACATAACTCCTCGTTAATTAATATAGTTCTCTAATATTCATCATGCACACAGTTATGTATGCCCCACACAAAATTTTCTCATAATTGAGAATAAATATTTTGATTATTGTGATATATTTGACAACCCGAGCTATTTTTTTCGAATAGTTTCGTAAACATTATTTGCGACAAAGTACTATTATCAGTATATTAGAAAAGTCTCGAGGTCCATGCAGGTAAATCGTACTATGATTATTTTCAAAAGAAAGAATTACAAGGAATTTTTGGAAATACGTACTTTAGAAAGTTGCATGAATAATTTCGTAACAATAACGAAAAACTCCTTTCATGTATAATTCCGTAAACAATATTTGCGACGAACTACTATTATCAATATAATGTAGTCTCGAGGTCTTAAGTCATCGTGCAATCCCAACAGACCTTCGATAATTTATTAGGAAGAATGATTAAAAGGAAAATTGCTAAATATATATATTTTTTGAATAAATTTGTAAATCAGTTAAGAAAAGTATATGAATCAAATGATATCATGAGCTTATTCACTCTTTTTCTCATGTATATATTTTCTTTTAATTAACACATGGATGTAACCACCTATTCATTTTCTTTTTACACTAGGTACAAACTAAAACAAGAATGGAGAACATCAATGATAGAAGCAAAAGAACACCTCCCACAACAATCAATGATTTTCCCCTCGAAATCCTAAAACGATTTGTATGGTTACTTCCCTTAGTCGATTCTGCACGTGCCTCGATATTATCTAACCAATGGAGGGATATTTGGCTCTCGAATCCAAACTGGGAATTAACACCCGAAACCATTCGATGCGAACCAGCAGAATGGCATAGGTTCGAAAGGGTCGTCAACGATATCATATTTCGCCATAATGGATCGGGTATAGAGAAAATTAAAATCGAACACACAAATACCAGCGGTCCTTTAACTCCGTCAACCACAACATGGTTGGACCATTTAGCAACCTACCATCCTCTAACCGAACTAGAACTCGATATCGGAAATTCAAGTGCCCCTCCACCCTCTCTCTATCATTGCAAAACTTTAGTCTACCTGCGGTTGTCATGTATGCAAATGAACCTACCTGATAATGTCAACTTTCCTAGGGTAAAAAGAATGTCCCTCTTTTCTGTTAATTTTATCAACTCTGGCGAATTTCAAAAATTAATGAACGGGTGCAAAGCATTGGAAATAATAGAGTTGATCAACGTCAATTGCACTCGTCGGTCAGAACTGAATATGCAAATTGATTCGCCAGTATTAAAGGTGGTAAAATTTAGTTGTGAGCATGATTTAACTAATTTACACCTATCTGCCAAAAACATCGAAACTCTCGAATTAAAAGGGAAACATTTCATGTTTCCTAAGCTCTTTGTATTCCCCAAGTTAAATGACGTAACGGGTTTGCAGCCCGAAGAACGGGTCCAACGTTATTTAGAACAAAAGAGAGAAAACAGAATACGACATTATGGCGAAAAGATAAATAGTGCATTGCATGCTTTGATCAAAACAACTACTCTTTTGCTCGGTGAATGGTGCATTGAGGTAAATAAATATATAGTACCGCTTTTACTTATTTTAAGTTTATCTCCTTATTGCACATCTAAAAGATTTTTTGTTGAATTTTCAGTATCTAACAACAATCGCGGACACTCTGGAACTTCCAATATTTCCGAATTTGAAGAGACTGGAAATATCTCTATGGCCAAACAAACATCATGCACATATTATTCTCTATCTCCTCAAGTGCATGCCAAACTTGGAATATCTTAAATTAGTTACATGCAAGGCAAGATTTCTTATTATAATTTTTTTTTTTGTTTTTTGCATAAATAATCAAAATACGTTTTGAAATAACTTTATATCAATTAATGTCTTGTTTTCGTTTTATTTCAGAACACATGTAACGATATTTACCAAGATGCACAAAGAAATGGGTACCCATTACCAACTAATACAAATGAAGAAATTTATCTCAACTTGACACACATTGATATGAGATTATTCCGAGACACAAGTGAGGAGTTCGCACTTGTTCAGACTTTATCACGTTGTTGTCCTAATATGAATATATTTGACATAAAATTCTCTCAGTCAAACGACGTGTGAAGTAAAGGATCAAGAACGAAACTCCAAAACTTCCAAGGCTCTCTTGTGTGTTTATTTTGTGTGTATGATGTGGACATGTAGTTGTGTTTGTAAACTTGAACTAGACTAAACTAGGAGCCAAACTTTTTTATGAATAAATAATTTGAACTTTGTGTTAATTTGGAGTAAAATATGTTTTGAATTTATAACTTGAGTTGTTTGCACGTGTTCTATGAAGCATATCATCAAGCATAGTTAATTAGTCCACTGGGGCATATCATCAAACATGTTGAGGGCATTGCATGCAATTATAAATAGAAGAAATGAAAGGAATACACCTTGAATTGTGGAAATGTAAGAGGCAGAATTCATCGACTTTCTTTAGGTAACATCGAAACAACCTACAATTCAAGGTGTTATTAGACGAAAATGTAGAAATCGAGCAGACATGCCATAGCACAAGGATTAGGATTGTACCTTTGGGTGGTGATTTTGGCGGACACCATCTGGACGAGGAGGCAAAGGTTCGTGCTGAGACGAGAGAGATCCAAGTATAAATTTTTGGGGTGGCGGAAATCGACCGAGGGACGAGAAAACTAGATCTGGAAAAATCAATGCAGACATTTCGGCTTCTATTGTTGTATTTTGATTAGGCCAAATTTGAACAGCCCAAAATGTACTGGATGTATTTGTGAAAATCAAGTTTGTGACCGTATGGTTCGCCAAACAAAATGAACTCAGAAGTAACAAGAATATGAAAAGTAACATAATCGAACGAGGGACGAGAAAACTAGATCTTTTCGTTTTAATTGTAATAAATATAATATTATTAACTATAATAATATTAATAATATTAAATATAATATTATTAACTATAATAATTATTAAATATAATATAATCGTAATTATTTTAAGAAACATAATATATTTAGGCTTGATTTCTTCTTTCTAAATGTATAATTATAATTGATTAAATAGTTATATTGCTTATTTTTGTTAATGGTGTATCATGAAATTATTTATTATTTAATTATTCTATAAGAAAAGACAATATTGTCATTTAATTTAATTTACCAAATAATCATAGTGTCAAAACAAACATGAACATATTATTTTCATTGGAATTCAAAAAATTATTCAAACACAAATGTTGTCGGTCGATAGGATTGTCATTTCCTGGATTCACATTCCAAGAAGTGTGATTCCCATGATAATCACATATTAACGCAATTCAAACGCACCTAAGAAAAAATATAACTTGTTCCTTGCTCTCATTCTAATTTTCTTGATGAGATTGCAAAAACGAATTAAATGAATTGATTAATATTATTAATTGACTTAATTACTTATTAATTGACATGTTTAATTGACACGTCAATTATTTTAATATATTAATATTAATACATATTAATCGACGTATCAATTTAATTAAACGATCAATTAAATCGTTAACTGAATTAATTAATTGTATTAATCAATCCATCTAATTCCATTCTTTTCATTTCTTCAAAGACGACGGAGTGAGTCCTGAGAAAACCATATATAACAACTTAATTTAAGGATGAAAGTCCTACTCCAAGAAGATGCTTTCTCAACGTCATCAGCTGGTGAGAGGTTGGTTTCTGATCTAAATGCAAAGTTGAAAGGAGCAAGGCACAACGTGATAATGGACTGTAAACCTGTAATAGAATAGTTAATTAGGATAGTTTAAACTTACACATCGTGTAATAATGTGGATTGAAACACAAATATTGATAGTTCAACCGGATGGTACCTAGTCTCACTTCTTAGAAGTGGAAGATTCGAGTTTGCATGTAGCTAGACTATGAAGAGATTTTTTATTAGAGCATTATTTAATCTCTAGTGTGTGTTAGAGAATGTGTGTATGCATAAGGACTTGTAACACGAAAAAATAAATGTGGATTGAAAATTAATTCCAAGGGTTCCACTTATCAATTAGTTCTAAATAGATCAAATGTAATAGTCCTTGAGTAATGATTAGTCACAATCTTTTCGTCTCTCTCCTCTTGTTTTAATTGAAAAAATAATGCTTCCGTTTGAAGTGGGAACTTACTGTAGTGGCCTTCCCTAGGGATGTCAATGGGTCGGGTTCGGGTCGGGTATATGCTCATCCATATCCTTACCCATCTTAATCGGGTAATACCCGTACCCGACCCGTCAACTAAACGGGTAATTTTACCCGCCCCGTTTAGTACCCGCGGGTTTTCGGATTACCCACGGGAAATTTTACCCACACCTAAACATATACAAAAACATTAAAATATACAAACGAAAAATATATTTTTTCAAATTAAAATAACATCATAGATTCATATAACATAATAATATCACAAAATCACAAAATAGACAACAAAATATTTTTAAACATAAATTTTGGACCGTGAATTAACAGAAATTGTATAATAAAACTAAAATTGATAGAAACGTAAAATAACAGTAAAAACGAAAATAAATAAACATAAATCTAGGAAATTATTTATTTTATTTATTTACTAAACAAATAAAAAAATAAGTTGTATAATAAATAATCAGTAGAAAACATAGATTAAAACCAATAAAAAATCAACCAAAAATAATAAAAAATATAAAAATATGAATATAATGAGGGTTATTAAGAATCGGGTTCGGGTCGGGTATACCCACGGGTCGGGTACGACCTCACCCATACCCTACCCGACCCGAGCCGGGTATTTTTTAATCGGATAATACCCGACCCGCGGGTAGGCTTAATCGGGTATTACCCGACCCGCCCGGGTCGGGTACCCGTCGGGCACGGGTATTACCCCACCCATTGACATCCCTGGCCCTTCCCCCCACCCTCTCTTCTTTGGCCTCCACCTCCATGTTGTATTATTTTATTATAAACAATACTAAATGTTAAATTTTATGTATTTGATTCAATATTAATTAATAATTATTGATATTGAATATTTTGTCTTTTATGCATGCGACATGCATTATAAAAATAAAAGATTAAATTATTATAACATATAACATTTTCTAATTATTATAGAATATGAATAGGAATACTAATTGGAGGTTACAAAAAATAAAGAATTAATGATCCGATATTAATATATTGAGATATGGCATTTTCGGTTCTTTATAGAAATGAATGCCTCTTTATTTCTCTCTCCTTTTATAAAAAAGACCACGATAAAAAAAATATATAGATAATCTTCCTTCATTTTCTTGCTCAAGAAATAGACAAAGAACCCATTTACTATTCCTCCCAGTTTTTTCCATACTTTTCCGATATGAGTGATTACTGATTAGTGATTAATCACCATCTTAATTAACAAAAAGAATATATCAATTAATAATTAGTTAATATAAAATTAAGGTACATATGTATTAACTGCTAATAATTAATATTTATTAACTGTTAATAAAATTTATTTGTGCTAATTGAGATGGTGATTAGTGGTTAATTAACCATATCAGCAAGGTGTGGGAAAATCTGGAGGGAGAGTAAAATTTTCAATAGACAAATAATATAATTCTTTCTCTTCAAATATTGACACTTACAAGTATTAACTTGGTTGGAAAATTCGATGCATTACTTTATTTCTTTCGAAATAAAGAACATTCGTTCTCGAATGTGTTACGAGAACGAATACAAGATAAGTTCTCGAGATGTAGAATTAAGGAGCATTTCTGCATGTAACCCCTTTTAGGAAAAAAATTCAAAAACTAACACCCTTTTTGAAAATATTCCAAAAATAACCCTTTTTCGCAAATATTCCAAAAATAACCCCTTTCGGGTTTTTAAATCTCGTCGCTACAGTGTTCCGGGATTTTAAATCCCGCCGCTACAGTATGCTACAGTGTTTTTGAGAAATCAAAAGATTTATTCTCCTTCAAAATGTATCCACCGAATTCTCCATTATTTAACTATTATATTTAATTAACGTGATAATTACAACATATCATTAAATATTAACTAATATGTATTCCAATTTATTCTAATTTATGAATTTGAATAAATATTAATTATGTGTTAAGTTAATAACTAACAGCATAATTAATATTTCAATAATAGAGAATTCGATGGGTACATTTGAATTCATAAATATTAATTTTGTTGTGAACTATTAACATAATACGTAATTAATATTTATTTTTATTTCAATTTATGAATTCGAATAAATATTAATTATGTATTACGTTAATAACTAACAGCATAATTAATATTTCAATAATAGAGAATTCGGTGGGTACATTTGAATTCATAAATATTAATTTTATTGTTAGCTATTAACTTAATACATAATTCATATTTATTCGAATTCATAAATTGGAATAAATATTAGTTAATATTTAATGATATGTTGTAATTATCACGTTAATTAAATATAATAGGTAAATAATGGAGAATTCGGTGGGTACATTTTGAAGGAGAATAATTTTTTTTTTCTCAAAACACTGTAGCGGCGGGATTTAAAATCCCGAAACACTGTAGCGGCGAGATTTAAAAACCCGAAAGGGGTTATTTTTGGAATATTTGCGAAAAGGGGTTATTTTTGGAATATTTTTGAAAAGGGGTTAGTTTTTGAATTTTTTTTCTAAAAGGGATTACATGCAGAAATGCTCCTAGAATTAATAACGGATGAGTTTGAAGGGCCAAGTATTTTTTCCCTATTAAAATTATTCTATTTATTTGATATAATAGAATTAATAATTTGAACTCCCACATTTTTTTGTTACTGACAATGCATTTTGAACCCAAATTAGCTCAAATGCTTATCCAAACAAAAAGTAGCCGTAATATTCATCTTTTAATATGATCAATGAAAGAAAGCAACTCAGGTTTAACACTTGCATCCTCCCTTAAAATCTCTCCTAAATCCTTAACCCTCCTTCTAATCTTTTTTCCCTCTTCACTAACCATTATCTTTTTAATTTTCTCCTCTATCAATCCTGCATTCACAATCTCTCCCCTTTTATCCCACTCTTTTACGATCAAACCAACTTTTAGATAGTCGGAGACGAGAACCGCATTCCATGGCTGGTCCGAGTGCATGGGCCATGCTAAAATCGACACCCCCATGCTAATCGATTCCATGCAAGAATTCCACCCACAGTGGCTCATGAAAGAAGCTACTGATATATGCGATAATATATCTAATTGAGGCGCCCAATCTTTGATTATAATGCCTTTACCCTCAATTTGTTCCAAGAATCCCGAAGGCAATTTGTTTGCCACGTCGACTTCATTTTGCTCGGCGAATATATCGGCACGATCTGCTTCTCTTAACACCCAAATAAATCTTTGTTCGCTATTTAACAACCCGATTGCTAATTGTTCGATTTGATCCTTAGAAAGTGATGAACAAGATCCAAACGATACATAAAGCACCGAAGAAGGTGGTTGCTTATCAAGCCACACCAAGCATTCGTGTCTCGTCTCGGTTGTTTCCATAATAACTGTTGGATTCAGTGGACCAATGAAAAACAGCTTCTTTCCTACACAATCTGGTTGTTGTGCGAGCAAGTTGATGAACTCACCTGCCAAAATGATTACGTCAATCCACAATTTGAATAAAATTAGGATTTTTTAGGCCTATTCTAAAATTATGATTACCTTCAAGCAATCGAGATGCATTCATGAGTATGCCCGAATCCTTTAATTTCCCTTCGTCGTGTCGATTAGACAGCTCGATGAATTCTTCTGTGATGCATCCGTCTTTTGATGGCACAGTTAATCGGTGCGACTTGAGGATATCCGATGCAGGGCCATCTTGACCTTTCCACACTAAATCAATTGATGGCGGCACGCATTGAAAAGAGTATGACTCGCAATTTGGAAAGACCGAAACTTCAATTCCGACAAAGGATAATAAACAGTCGTGTATGACCACAACGCGACGATACGAAGCAGAGAGAGATTGCAAGAGAGAGGCTAAATGAGGTCTCACCTATTTATCATGCCCCACAAATTAAATCGAAATTGAAAAGCGGTATCATATTATAATAAATTTGATCTTTGTTTTATACTGTGGATGGAAAATGTTTTGAACTTGTATACTATTTGGAATTCATATAATAGTACCTGTTCGAATGATTCAAAAAGTGGCTGGAGGTGTGTAGGGAAGGAGATCGCTGAGTCGGGGTTTGGTGGCGGAGAGACAAATGGCGGCATGTTGAGGTGGTGAAAATGGACAGAATCGAGCGCGGGGGCAGGCCAGCCTTGTAAGCGAGACTTGACTTGGTTGATTTGGGTTAATGGAGCCGCGTAGTGAATGGAGAAGTCATATTTGGAGAGGATGAGAGAGAGGTGGAGGAGTTGGTTTAGGTGACCTTGGGCTGGGAAAGGTACCATGACTATGGCTACAGTTTGGTCCATTTCTCTTCTTTTCAAGTGTTTAACTTCTTGCAAAAGAGATGATATATATATATATATATATATCTTCCAAGATGAACATAAAGATATTCAACCAATAAATATATTAGACCTTAGATATTGATTAATGGAGGCTATGACTTATGGGTGTCAGTGTCCCTTTTTTTTTTTAATGATATTCGACAAGCGATCGCTTTCGTTACTGATACCTAATTTTTTTGATGTCAACGGGGATCGAACCCACAACCTCTCACGACTTATGGTTTTTGTATTTCACACTCAACCAACTAGGTTATGGACCCATTGACGTCAGTGTCCCTGTTACGTGGAAGAATCGAACTTTGAGGCTAAGTTTCCAGCCATACATTATGCCTTGTGGAGCAAGATGGCGGGTATATCTAGTCAAGAAAATACAAACTGTATTTCTAATATTGGATTGGTTTCGTGCAAGACTGTGATAGTCTCAATTCCAAATATTTGTAGGCGTTTCGGATCAACCTAGTCTACGGGCTACAAGTTTAGTCCGGCTCTTAGCTCGTTTGTACCTTCAATTATAAGTCGATAATAGTTTTGTCGACTCAAATTTGAAATTAACCGATCCGAACCGAACTAGATGGAAAACTTATCAAGTTGAGCTTGAACTTAATCATTTTTTCTAATTATTTTCATTTCAATTAACTTATAAAATATAATATAGTGTCAAAGAATATTTTACTTTGCTTCATTAATTCTTCATTGATTTTCATTGATTTTAATTATCAAAGACTAGTACAGTGACTCATTTATAGATGAGTTTAACAAACAAACAAATAACAAACTCACTTGTCCTATTACCTCAACTAATCATGGCTAGAATCATTGCTCTAACCAACCATTTTTTGTACCATTCAGCAAGGGCGGCTCAAGGACTGTGGAAGGCTCTCGGCAAAAAATATAAATAAGGCTTTTTAGTTAGCTGAGAATCTAACAAAATAATTTTTTTATACTATTTAACAAGCTACACAAAAAATCTTATAAATTGTCAAAATAAAATGTCAATCGAGAATCACACCATATTCTAACAACACGACACCATATTCTAACAACACGACACCATATCCGAGCATAAACTAAACAATAAAAAAAAACATGAGTTAATCATATTAGTTTTGTTCCTTTTTGAGATTCAATTATACTTTCTATTCTTTATTTATTTTAAGTTTATCGTATCCACTTGGATATTTTTTACTCAATATTTCAATAAGCAATAAAAAAGAACAGAAAATCTAAGTTAAATTTTTGGAGCAAAAGCACCTGATGAGGAGAGTCTTTCAAAAATCGGATGTGCATTGATTTGCCGTGTCTTTAATCGAAGTCAGATTTGCTTTGCCGATTTCAATTTTGGGATGCCAAATTGTCAAATTGAAGATACTTGGAGAAAAATACGATATTAACCTACAAGAAAACTGAGATCAAAGTCACAATTGCTTTGTCAAATTGTCAAATTGAGATCAAATTGTCAATTTAAGTCGCAAAAAAGAACCTGAAAGGGTCTCTTGCATAAATTGGCGGAAATCGACCGAGGGACGAGAAAACTAGATCTGGAAAAATCAATGCAGACATTTCGGCTTCTATTGTTGTATTTTAATTACGCCAAATTTGAACAACCCAAAATGTACTGGATGTATTTGTGAAAATCAAGTTTGTGACCGTATGGTTCGCCAAACAAAATGAACTCAGAAGTAACAAGAATATGAAAAGTAACATAATCGAACGAGGGACGAGAAAACTAGATCTTTTCGTTTTAATTGTAATAAATATAATATTATTAACTATAATAATATTAATAATATAGAATATAATATTATTAATGATAATAATTATTAAATATAATATAATAGTAATTATTTTAAGAAACATAATATATTTAGGCTTGATTTCTTCTTTCTAAATGTATAATTATAATTGATTAAATAGTTATATTGCTTATTTTTGTTAATGGTGTATCATGAAATTATTTATTATTTAATTATTCTATAAGAAAAGACAATATTGTCATTTAATTTAATTTATCAAGTAATCATAGTGTCAAAACAAACATGAATATATTATTTTCATTGGAATTCAAAAAATTATTCAAACACAAATATTGTCGGTCAATAGGATTGTCATTTCCGGGATTCACATTCCAAGAAGTGTGATTCCCATGATAATCACATATTAACGCAATTCAAACGCACCTAAGAAAATATATAACTTGTTCCTTGCTCTCATTCTAATTTTCTTGATGAGATTGCAAAAACGGATTAAATGAATTGATTAATATTATTAATTGATTTAATTACTTATTAATTGACATGTTCAACTGACACGTCAATAATTTTAATATATTAATATTAATACATATTAATCGACGTATCAATTTAATTAAACGATCAATTAAATCGTTAACTGAATTAATTAATTGTATTAATCAATCCATCTAATTCCATTCTTTTCATTTCTTCAAAGACGACGGAGTGAGTCCCGAGAACACCATATATAACAACTTAATTTAAGGATGAAAGTCCTACTCCAAGAAGATGCTTTCTCAACATCATCAGCTGGTCAGAGGTTGGTTTCTGATCTAAATGCAAAGTTGAAAGGAGCAAGGCACAACGTGATAATGAACTGTAAACCTATAATAGAATAGTTAATTAGGATAATTTAAACTTACACATCGTGTAATAATGTGGATTGAAACACAAATATTGATAGTTCAACCGGATGGTACCTAGTCTCACTTCTTAGAGGTGCAAGATTCGAGTCTTGCATGTAACTGAATTATGAAGAATTTTTTTATTAGGATATTATTTAGTGTCTAGTGTGTGTGTGTGTTAGAGAATGTGTGTATGTCTACAGACTTGTAACACGAAAAAATAAATGTGAATTGAAAATTAATTCCAAGGGTTCCACTTATCAATTAGTTCTAAATAGATCAAATGTAGTAGTCCTCGAGGAATGATTAGTCACGATCTTTTCGTCTCTCTCCTCTTGTTTTAATTGAAAAAATAATACTTCCGTTTGAAGTGGGAACTAACTGTAGTCAGGCCCGGTCCTGCATTTTCGGAGGCCTATGACGAAGATTATAACAACTTAAAACTAGAAATATATTATCCTTTTAAATTATATATATTAAGAGCTTTTACTGAAATTTGTTATAGCAATTGAAATTTCCAAGAGTAATTTGAAACTTATAACTAAAATTTATTAAAATTTATTTAAACTTAATTCCGTAATGTGAGAGTTTATGTCAAACTTAGTTCCCAACAAGACATAAAACTGAGAAATGACAAAATAAAAAATAATGAACAAATATTGATTAGGACTAGAAAAGAACCTTTCTATTTGATGGACTCCAACACTCTCCTAGCGCCCGTGTCAACAATTAGCAACCTTTAATTAACTACCTTTAATTGAATGAACAATTTGCAACAAATAAATAGAATTGAACATTTTTGAATTAACAACCTTGAATTAATTCCGACAGCGAGTGACAGCAGCAATTTTGGCAGCGACTGGCAGCAGTTCAAAAATGCGATTGGAAGTGATTGAAATCCTGGCAGCAAATTGGCGACTGGCAGCTGTTCTGGCCACCAGCAAAAGAAGCGAATGCAAGAGAACTTCTGGATGTTCACGACGATAGCTCCGGTGATCTCTCACCTCTGGACATCTATCAAGTCTTTCACTCCGGCCAATTCTTCATCAGGCGACTCAAGGCAAACCTTCAAGGAGTTCAAATAGACTCTTAAGAAGCCCACTCCAAGAATTCGTACACAATCTTTAGGCGAATTAACACAATTATTCTTTAACTAATTTTGACTTACTAATTTTTTAGGCGAATTGTACTGTTTCGAGACAAAACCGAAGTGAATTAACCCATTTTCGAAGTGAATTAACCCAATTCTGAACCGAATTAACCCAAATTCGAAATCTGGAAGTGAATTATAAGACTCCGGCCACAAATTGAGTGAATTGAGTGAAGCACTAAGCGAAAATGGGTGAATTCGAATTTCGAAGTCTGCAAGGCGAGTTGTGAGGCGAATTGAGTGAAGCACTAACTCTAAGCGAAATGCAAACTGTGGCGACTGGCGAGACGACTCTTCTGCCATCGTATTCGTCCGGCGACGACGCCTTGTCTCCTGCCGCAGTCACAGTCATGCGTAATTTCACCGTCAAGAATAAGAAATAAGGTGTGCTTATCGGGTTCGGATTCTGGAGCAAGGAGTGGATAGTTTTATTGGTATGGATATATGTATGATGGGTCCTTCATAAAAAAAGGGAGGCTCATAAAAAAATAGAGACCTGTGACCTGGACCAACTCGGCCAAAGTCCAGGTCCGACCCTGACTATAGTGGCCTTCCCCCACCCTCTCTTCTTTGGCCTCCACCTCCATGTTGTATTATTTTATTATAAACAATACTAAATGTTAAAATTTTATGTATTTGATTCAATATTAATTAATAATTATTGATATTGAATATTTTGTCTTTTATGCATGCGACATGCATTATAAAAATAAAAGATTAAATTATAATAACATATAACATTTTTTAATTATTATAGAATATGAATAGGAATACTAATTGGAGGTTACAAAAAATAAAGAATTAATGATCGGATATTAATATATTGAGATATGGTATTTTCGGTTCTTTACATAAATGAATGCCTCTTTATTTCTCTCTCCTTTTATAAAAAAGACCATGATAAAAAAAATATAGATAATCTTCCTTCATTTTCTTGCTCAAGAAATAGACAAAGAACCCATTTACTATTCCTCCCAGTTTTCTCCATACTTTTCCGATATTGGTAATTAGTGGTTAATCACCGTCTTAATTAACAAAAAAAATATCAATTAATAATTAATTAATATAAAATTAATGTACATATGTATTAACTGCTAATAATTAATATTTATTAACTGTTAATAAAATTTATTTGTGCTAATTGAGATGGTGATTAGTGGTTAATTAACCATATCAGTAAGGTGTGAGGAAATATGGAGGGAAGAGTAAAATTTCCAATAGACAAATAATATAATTCTTTCTTTTCAAATATGGACACTTACAAGTATTAACTTAGTTGAAAAATTCGGTGCATTATTTCATTTCTTTCGAAATGAAGAACATTCGTTCTCGAATGTGTTACGAGAACGAATACAAGATAAGTTCTCGAGATGTAGAATTAATAACGGATGAGTTTGAAGGGCCAAGTATTTTTTCCCTATTAAAATTATTCTATTTATTTGATATAATAGAATTAATAATTTGAACTCCCACATTTTTTTGTTACTGACAATGAATTTTGAACCCAAATTATCTCAAATGCTTATCCAAACAAAAAGTAGCCGTAATATTCATCTTTTAATATGATCAATGAAAGAAAGCAACTCAGGTTTAGCACTTGCATCCTCCCTTAAAATCTCTCCTAAATCCTTAGCCCTCCTCCTAATCTTTTTTCCCTCTTCACTAACCATTATCTTTTTAATTTTCTCCTCTATCAATCCTGCATTCACAATCTCTTCCTTTTTATCCCACTCTTTTACGATCAAACCAACTTTTAGATAGTCGGAGACGAGAACCGCATTCCATGGCTGGTCCGAGTGCATGGGCCATGCTAAAATCGACACCCCCATGCTAATCGATTCCATGCAAGAATTCCACCCACAGTGGCTCATGAAAGAAGCTACTGATATATGCGATAATATATCTAATTGAGGCGCCCAATCTTTGATTATAATGCCTTTACCCTCAATTTGTTCCAAGAATCCCGAAGGCAATTTGTTTGCCACGTCGACTTCATTTTGCTCGGCGAATATATCAGCACGATCTGCTTCTCTTAACACCCAAATAAATCTTTGTTCGCTATTTAACAACCCGATTGCTAATTGTTCGATTTGATCCTTAGAAAGTGATGAACAAGATCCAAACGATACATAAAGAACCGAAGAAGGTGGTTGCTTATCAAGCCACACCAAGCATTCGTGTCTCGTCTCGGTTGTTTCCATAATAACTGTTGGATTCAGTGGACCAATGAAAAACAGCTTCTTTCCTACATAATCTGGTTGTTGTGCGAGCAAGTTGATGAACTCACCTGCCAAAATGATTACGTCAATCCACAATTTTTCTCTGCATCCAAGTTTGTAATTATACTAAAGTTCTCTTTATTGAAGAGTAATATCACGTGTCGGCGTACTTTTTACTTTTAGTATGGTTTGAATAAAATTAGGATTTTTTAGGCCTTTTCTAAAATTATGATTACCTTCAAGCAATCGAGATGCATTCATGAGTATACCCGAATCCTTTAATTTCCCTTCGCCGTGTCGATTAGCCAACTCGAGGAATTCTTCCGTGATGCATCCGTCTGTTGATGGCACAGTTAATCGGTACGACTTGAGGATATCCGATGCAGGGCCATCTTGACCTCCCCACACTAAATTAGTTGATGGCGGCACGCATTGAAAAGAGTATGACTCGCAATTTGGAAATACCGAAACTTCAATTCCAACGAAGGATACTATACGGTCATGTATGACCACAACGCGACGATACGAAGCAGAGAGAGATTGCAAGAGAGAGGCTAAATGAGGTCTCACCTATTAATTATCATGCCCCACAAATTAAATCGAAAAATTTGATCTTTGTTTTATACTGTGGATGGTAAATGTTTTGAACTTGTAAACTATTTGGAATTCATATAATAGTACCTGTTCGAATGATTCAAAAAGTGGCTGGAGGTGTGTAGGGAAGGAGATCGCTGAGTCGGGGTTTGGTGGCGGAGAGACAAATGGCGGCATGTTGAGGTGGTGAAAATGGACAGAATCGAGCGCGGGGGCAGGCCAGCCTTGTAAGCGAGACTTGACTTGGTTGATGTGGGTTAATGGAGCCGCGTAGTGAATGGAGAAGTCATATTTGGAGAGGATGAGGGAGAGGTGGAGGAGTTGGTTTAGGTGACCTTGGGCAGGGAAAGGTACCATGACTATGGCTACAGTTTGGTCCATTTCTCTTCTTTTGAACTGTTTTAACTTCTTGCAAGAGAGATGATATATATATATATATATATATATATATATATATATATATATATATATATATATATATCTTCCAAGATGAACATAAAGATATTCAACCAATATATTAGACCTTAGCTTAGACATTGATTAATGGCGGCTATGACTTATGGGTGGCAGTGTCACTGTTACGTGGAAGAATCGAACTTTGAGGCTAAGTTTCCAGCCATACATTATGCCTTGTGGAGTAAGATGGCGGATATATCTAGTCAAGAAAATACAACTGTATTTCTAATAATGGATTGTCGCGCAAGGCTGTAATAGTCTCAATTCCAAATATTTGTAGGCGTTTCGGATCAACCTAGTCTACGGGCTACCAGTTTAGTCCGGTCTTAGCTCGTTTCTAACTTCAATTATAAGTCGATAATAGTTTTTTCGACTCAAATTTGAAATTAACCGATCAGAACCGAACTACATCGAAAACTTATCGAGTTGAGCTTGAACTTAATCATTTTTCTAATTATTTTCATTTCAATTAACTTATAAAATATAATATGGTGTTAAAGAATATTTTACTTTGCTTCATTAATTTTCATTGATTTTAATTATCAAAGACTAGTACAGTGACTCATTTATAGATGAGTTTAACAAACAAACAAATAACAAACTCACTTGTCCTACTACATCAACTAATCATGGCTAGAATCATTGCTCTAACCAACCATTTCTTGTACCATTCAATTTAGTAAAATAAACGGAGATGTTCATTTGTGCATATATTTTAACATTCCCCTTCAAGCGAAACCGGGGATGCGTTCACCGTGAGCTTGGAACGAAGAGCAATGAAACGAGGAGAAGGAAAACCTTTTGGTAAAACATCGGCAATTATTTGATTGGAAACTTCACTTAAAGTTGTTTTGACTCAATGCGATCCGAATGAAGTGAAAATCTATATCGATTATGTTTCGTGGGAGCATGAATCACGGGATTTGAAGCAAGAAACGTAACTTCAAGGTTGTCGCACCAAACAACGGGAGAAGAAGGGAGAGAGGTCGAAAGATCACGTAATAGTTATTGGAGCCACATAAGCTCGGCCGTTGCCATAACGAGGCTTCTATATTCCGATTCCGTGCCCGATCTAGCTACGGTGCGTTGTTTCTTTAAACTCCATGAGATTAAGTTTGACCTCAAATATATACAAAATCCCGTTGTGGATCTTCGATAATCGGGACAACTGACCCAATCGGCATCGGAGTATGCATTGAGAGATATATCATGAGATTTACAAAGTGTTAAGCCATGAAAAATGGTACCTTTCAAATATCGAAGAACTCTTTTGATCGCAATCCAATGTTCTTCAGTAGGACAAAGCATAAATTGCAATAAATGATTTACCACAAATGAGATATCCGGACAAGTTATGATGACATATTGCAACGCACAAACCACACCTTCAAAAATATCCATTATCATACTTTCCTAACAAATTCCAAAATTGTTGTCTAAAACAAACAAAATACTTAATTTTCAAGTTTTCCTCAAAAATGCAAAAAGTTTTTCTCAATTTTCATGTTTTCTTATTTTGTTTTCATGAACAAAATACTTAATTTTCATATTTTTTTAGAAATTCGCATGTGTTTGTCTTCAATTTTGGAGTTTTTTTGAGCAAACCTTTAAAATTAAGTATTTTGTTCGTTTTCGACATCAATTTTGGAATTTATTAGAAAAATATGATAATTGATATTTTCGAAGATGTTTGACTTTACTTTTTGCATTTTTTCAACTTTTTTGAACAAAACAGAATAGAAATTTGCATGTGTTAGCCTTCAATATTTTAGTTTTTTCGAGGAAAACATGTTAATTAAATATTTTATTCATTTTAGACATCAATTTGGGCATTTATTAGACAAATATGATAATTGATATTTTCGAATGTGTTAGACTTCACTTTTTGCATTTTTTCAACTTTTTTGAACAAAAAGAATAGAAATTCGCATGTGTTAGTCTTTGATTTTGGAGTTTTTTGAGGAAAACTTGAAAATCAAGTATTTTGTTCGTTTTAGACATCAATTTTGGAATTTATTATCAAAGTAGGATCATTGATATTTTTGAAGGTGTTAGATTTCACTTTTTGCATTTTTTTTCATTTTTTTTAAATAAACTGAATAGAAATTGGCACGTGTTAGTCTTTGATTTTGGAGATTTTTGAGTAAAACATGAAAATTAAATATTTTTCATTTTAGACCTAAATTTTTGCATTTTTTAAAAAATATGAAAATTGATATTTCCCAAGGTGTTAGACTTCACTTTTTGCATTTTTCAACTTTTTTGAACAAAACAAAATAGAAATTTGCATGTGTTAGTCTTCAATTTTTTGAGGAAAAGATAAACATTAAGTATTTTCTTCGCTTCAGACATAAATTTTGGCATTTAATACAAAAATATGATAGTTAATTTTTTTGAAGGTTTCAGACTTCACTTTTTGTATTTTTTTTTCTTCTTTTTTAAAGAAAAAAACAGAAATTCACATGTGTTAGTCTTCAATTTTGAAGCTCTTTTGAGGAAAACATGAAAATTAAGTATCTTGTTTGTTTTAGACATGAATTTTATCATTTATTGAAAACATGACTATTGATATTTTCGAAGGTGTGTTAGACTTCACTTTTTGCACCTTTTTCAACATTTTAAAGCAAAAAAAAATCGCAATTCGCATGTGTTAGTATTCAATTTTGGATCTCTTTTGAGGAAAACATAAAAATTATGTATTTTGTTCATTTTATACATCAATTTAGGCATTTATTAGAAAAATAAGATAATTTATAATTTTCAAGGTGTTAGACTTCACTTTTTGCATTTTATTCAAATTTTTAAACAAAAATAATATAAATACGCATGTGTTAGTCTTCGATTTTGGAGTTTTTTTTTAGTAAAACATGCAAATTAAGTATTTTTTTCATATTAAAAATTACTTTTTGAATTTATTTGAAAAATATAATAATTAATATTTTTGAAGGTGTTAGACTTTACTTTTAGCAGTTTTTCAACTTTTTTGAACAAGATACAATAGAAATTTGCATGTGTTAGTCATCAATATTTTAGTTTTTTCGAGGAAAACATGAAAATGAAATATTTTGTTCATTTTAGACATCAATTTTGACATTTATTACAAAAATATGATAATTGATATTTTTGAAGGTGTTAGACTTCACTTTTTGCATTTTACAACTTTTTTGAACAAAAAGAATAGAAATTCGCATGTGTTAGTCCTCGATTTTGGAGTTTTTTTAGAGCAAAACTTGAAAATTATGTATTTTGTTCCTTTTAGAGATCAATTTTGGAATTTATTATAAAAATATGATAATTAATATTTTTGAAGATGTTTGACTTTACTTTTTTGTATTTTTTCAACTTTTTTGAACAAAAAATAATAGAAATTTGTATGTGTTAGCCTTCAATATTTTAGTTTTTTTTTCCAAGAAAACATGTTAATTAAATATTTTGTTCGTTTTAGACACCAATTTGGGAATTTATTAGACACATATGACAATTGATATTTTCAAATGTGTTAGACTTCACTTTTTGCATATTTTCAACTTTTTTGAACAAAAAGAATAGGAATTCGCATGTGTTTGTCTTCGATTTTGGAGTTTTTTTGAGCAAAACTTGAAAAGTAAGTATTTTTTGGTTTTAGACAGCAATTTTGGAATTTATTAGAAAAATTGATAATTGATATTTTTGAAGATGTTTGATTTTACTTTTTGCATTTATTCAACTTTTTTGAACAAAACATAATAGAAATTTCCATGTGTCAGCCCTAAATATTTTAGTTTTTTCATGGAAAACATGTTAATTAAATATTTTGTTCGTTTTAGACATCAATGTGGGCATTTATTAGACAAATATGACAATTGATATTTTCGAGTGTGTCAGACTTCACTTTTTACATTTTTCCAACTTTTTGGAACAAAAAAAATAGAAATTCGCATGTGTTAGTCTTTGATTTTGGAGTTTTTTGAGGGAAACTTGAAAATTAAGTATTTTGTTCGTTTTAGACATCAATTTTGGAATTTAGTAGAAAAGTATGATAATTGATATTTTCGAAGGTGTTAGACTTCACTTTTTGATTTTTTTTCAACTTTTTTGAACAAAACAAAATAGAAATTTGCATATGTTAGTCTTCAATTTTTTGGTTTTTTTGAGGAAAACATAAACATTAAGTTGTTTCTTCGCTTGAGACATAAATTTTGGCATTTAATACAAAAACATTATAATTGATTTTTTTGAAGGTGTTAGACTTCACTTTTTGCACTTTTATTCTACCTTTTTAAACAAAAAAGTAGAAATTCGCATGTTTAAGTATTCAATTTTGGAGCTCTTTTGAGGAAAACATGAAAAATGAAGTATCTTGTTTGTTTTAGACATAAATTATGGAATTTATTATAAAAGTTGGATAATTGATATTTTTGAAGGACTTCACTTTTTGCATTTTTTTCATTTTTTTAAATATACAGAATAGAAACTGGCACGTGTTTGTCTTAGATTTTGGAGATTTTTCGAGTAAAACATGAAAATTGAATATTTTTCATTTTATACCTAAATTTTGGCATTTTTTATAAAATTATGAAAATTGATATTTTCGAAGGTGTTAGACTTCACTTTTTTTCATTTTTTCAACTTTTTTAAACAAAACAATATAGAAATTTGCATGTCTTAGTCTTCAATTTTTTGGTTTTTTTGAGGAAAACAAAAACATTAAGTATTTTCTTCGCTCGTGACATAAATGTTGACATTTAATACAAAAATGTGATGACTGATTTATTTTGAAGTTGTTAGACTTCACTTCTTGCACTTTTTTCTTTTTTTTTAACTAAAAAGTAGAAATTCGCATGTGTTAGTCTTCAATTTTGGATCTCTTTTGAGGAAAACATGAGAATCATGTATTTTGTTCAATTTATATATCAATTTAGGCATTTATTAGAAAATAAGATAATTGATATTTTTGAAGGTGTTAGACTTTACTTTTTGCATTTTTTCAACTTTTTTGAACAAGACACAATAGAATTTTGCTTGTGTTAGTCTTCAATATTTTATTTTTCGAGGAAAACATGTTAATTAAATATTTTGTTCGTTTTAAACATAAATTTTGTCATTTATAAGAAAAATATGATAATTGATATTTTTGATTGTGTGGGACTTCACTTTTTGCATTTTTTGAACTTTTTTGACCAAAAAGATTAGAAATTCGCATGTGTTAGTGTTTGATTTTTGAGTTTCTTGAGGAAAACTTGAAAATTAAGTATTTTGTTCATTTTAGACATAAATTTTGGAATTTATTAAAAAACTATGATAATTCATATTTTTGAAGGTGTTAGTCTTCACTTTTTGCATTTGTTTTCAATTTTTTTAAATAAACATAATAGAAATTGGCACGTGTTAGTCTTTGATTTTTGGAGTTTGTTGTGTCAAACATGAAAATTAAATATTTTTCATTTTAGACAATTATTTTGGAATTTGTTAAGAAAAATATAATGATTGATATTTTCGAAGGTGTTAGACTTCTCTTTTTTGCATTTTTCAACTTTTTTGAACAAAACAATATAGAAATTTGCATGTGTTAGTCTTCAATTTTTTGGTTTTTTTGAGAAAAACATAAACATTAAGTATTTTCTTCGCTCGTGACATAAATTTTGGCATTTAATACAAGAATGTGATGACTGATTTTTTTTGAAGGTGTTAGACTTCACTTTTTCCACTTTTTTCTACTTTTTTAACCAAAAAGTAGAAATTCGCATGTGTTAGTCTTCAATTTTGGATCTCTTTTGAGGAAAACATGAAAATTATGTTTTTTGTTCATTCTATATATCAATTTAGGCATTTATTAGAAAATAAGATGATTGATAATTTTCAAGGTGTTAGACTTCACTTTTTGCATTTTATTAAAATTTTTTAAACAAAAATAATATAAATACGCATGTGTTAGTCTTCAATTTTGAAGTTTTTTGAGTAAAACATGCAAATTAAGTATTTTTTTTCATTTTAAACATCAATTTTTGCATTTATTTGAAAAATATAATAATTAATATTTTTGAAGGTGTTAGACTTTACTCTTTGCATTTTTTCAACTTTTTTGAACAAGACAAAATAGAAATTTACATGTGTCAGTCTTCAATATTTTAGTTTTCCGGGGAAAACATGTTAATTAAATATTTTGTTCGTTTTAGACATAAATTTGGACATTTATTAGAAAAATATGATATTTGATATTTTTGAATGTGTGGGACTTCACTTTTTGCATTTTTTCAACTTTTTTGAACATAAAGAATAGAAATTCGCATGTGTTAGTCTTTGATTTTTGAGTTTCTTGTGGAAAACATGAAAATTAAGAATTTTGTTCATTTTAGACATCAACTTTGGAATTTATTAAAAAAGTATGATAATTCATATTTTTGAAGGTGTTAGTCTTCACTTTTTGCATTTGTTTTCAATTTTTTTAAATAAACATAATAGAAATAGGCACGTGTTAGTCTTTGATTTTTGGAGTTTATTGTGTCAAACATGACAATTAAATATTTTTCATTTTGGACACTAATTTTGGCATTTTTTTGAAAAATATGATAATTTAAATTTTCGAAGGTGTTAGACTTCAGTTTTTGTATTTTTCAACTTTTTTGTACAAATCAATATAGAAATTTGCATGTGTTAGTCTTCATTTTTTTGGTTTTTTTGAGGAAAACATAAACATTAAGTATTTTCTTCGCTCGTGACATAAATTTTGGCATTTAATACAAAAATTTGATGACTGATTTTATTTGAAGGTGTTAGACTTCACTTCTTGCACTTTTTTCTACTTTTTTAACAAATAAGTAGAAATTCGCATGTGTTAGTCTTCAATTTTGGATCTCTTTTGAGGAAAACATGAAAATCATGTATTTTGTTCATTTTATATATCAATTTAGGCATTTATTAGAAAATAAGATAATTGATAATTTTCAAGGTGTTAGACTTCACTTTTTTGCATTTTATTCAAATTTATTAAACAAAAATAATATACATACGCATGTGTTAGTCTTCGATTTTGGAGTTTTTTGAGTAAAACTTGAAAATTTAGTATTTTTTTTCATTTTAAACATCAATTTTTGAATTTATTCGAAAAATATAATAATTAATATTTTTGAAGGTGTTAGACTTTACTTTTTGAATTTTTTCAACTTTTTTGAACAAGACACAATAGAAATTTGCATGTGTTAGTCTTCAATATTTTATTTTTCGAGGAAAACATGTTAATTAAATATTTTGTTCGTTTTAAACATAAATTTTGTCATTTATTAGAAAAATATGATAATTGATATTTTTGATTGTGTGGGACTTCACTTTTTGCATTTTTTGAACTTTTTTGACCAAAAAGAATAGAAATTCCCATGTGTTAGTGTTTGATTTTTGAGTTTCTTGAGGAAAAGTTGAAAATTAAGTATTTTGTTCATTTTAGACATAAATTTTGGAATTTATTAAAAAACTATGATAATTCATATTTTTGAAGGTGTTAGTCTTCACTTTTTGCAATTGTTTTCAATTTTATTAAATAAACATAATAGAAATTGGCACGTGTTAGTCTTTGATTTTTAGAGTTTGTTGTGTCAAACATGAAAATTAAATATTTTTCATTTTAGACATTTATTTTGGAATTTTCTTAGAAAAATATGATGATTGATATTTTCGAAGGTGTTAGACTTCTCTTTTTGCATTTTTCAACTTTTTTGAACAAAACAATATAGAAATTTGCATGTGTTAGTCTTCAATTTTTGTGTTTTTTTTGAGGAAAACATAAACATTAAGTATTTTCTTCGCTCGTGACATAAATTTTGGCATTTAATACAAGAATGTGATGACTGATTTTTTTTGAAGGTGTTAGACTTCTCTTTTTGCACTTTTTTCTACTTTTTTAACCAAAAAGTAGAAATTCGCATGTGTTAATCTTCAATTTTGGATCTCTTTTGAGGAAAACATGAAAATTATGTATTTTGTTCATTCTATATATCAATTTAGGCATTTATTAGAAATTAAGATGATTGATATTTTTCAAGGTGTTAGACTTCACTTTTTGCATTTTATTCAAAATTTTTAAACAAAAATAATATAAATACGCATGTGTTAGTCTTCGATTTTGGAGTTTTTTGAGTAAAACATGCAAATTAAGTATTTTTTTTCATTTTCAACATCAATTTTTGCATTTATTTGAAAAATATAATAATTAATATTTTTGAAGGTGTTAGACTTTACTTTTTGCATTTTTTCAACTTTTTTGAACAAGACACAATAGAAATTTGCTTGTGTCAGTCTTCAATATTTTAGTTTTCCGGGGAAAACATGTTAATTAAATATTTTGTTCGTTTTAGACATAAATTTGGACATTTATTAGAAATATATGATAATTGATATTTTTGAATGTGTGGGACTTCACTTTTTGCATTTTTTCAACTTTTTTGAACAAAAAGAATACAAATTCGCATGTGTTAGTCTTTGATTTTTGAGTTTTTTGAGGAAAAATTGTAAATTAAGTATTTTGTTCATTTTAGACATCAATTTTGGAATTTATTAAAAAAGTATGATAATTCATATTTTTGAAGGTGTTAGTCTTCACTTTCTGCAGTTGTTTTCAATTTTTTTAAATAAACATAATAGAAATTGGCGCGTGTTAGTCTTTGATTTTTGGAGTTTATTGTGTCAAACATGAAAATTAAATATTTTTCATTTTAGACAATAATTTTGGCATGTTTTAGAAAAATATGATAATTGATATTTTCGAAGGTGTTAGACTTCACTTTTTGCATTTTTCAACTTTTTTGAACAAAACAATATTGAAATTTGCATGTGTTAGTCTTCAATTTTGTGGTTTTTTTGAGGAAAACATAAACATTAAGTATTTTCTTCGCTCGTGACATAAATTTTGGCATTTAATACAAAAATGAGATGATTGATTTTTTTTGAAGATGTTAGACTTCAATTTGTGCACTTTTTTCAACTTTTTTAACAAAAAAGTAGAAATTAGCATGTGTTAGTCTTCAATTTTGGATCTCTTTTGAGGAAAACATGAAAATTATGTATTTTGTTCATTTTATATATCAATTTAGGCATTTATTACAAAATAAGATAATTGATATTTTTCAAGGTGTTAGACTTCACTTTTTGCATTTTATTCAAATGTTTAAAACAAAAATAATATAAATACGCATGTGTTAGTCTTCGATTTTGGTGTTTTTTGAGTAAAACATGCAAATTATGTATTTTTTTCATTTTAAACATTAATTTTTGCATTTATTTGAAAAATATAATAATTAATATTTTTGAAGGCGTTAGACTTTAGTTTTTGCATTTTTTTCAACTTTTCTGAACAAAAAGAATAGAAATTCTCATGTGTCTTTGATTTTTGAGATTTTTGAGGAAAAATTGAAAATTAAGTAATTTGTTCATTTTAGACATCAATTCTGGAATTTATTAAAAAAGTACAATAATTCATATTTTTTAATGTGTTAGTCTTCACTTTTTGCATTTGTTTTCAATTTTTTTAAATAAACATAATAGAAATTGGCACATGTTAGTCTTTGATTTTTGGAGTTTATTGTGTCAAACATGAAAATTAAATATTTTTCATTTTAGACATCAATTTTGGCATTTTTTAGAAAAATATGATAATTGATATCTTCGAAGGTGTTAGACTTCACTTTTTGCATTTTTCAACATTTTTGAACAAAACAATATTGAAATTTGCATGTGTTAGTCTTCAATTGTTTGGTTTTTTTGAGGAAAACATAATAATTAAGTATTTTCTTCGCTAGTGACATAATTTTGGCAGTTAATACAAAAATGTGATGATTGATTTTTTTTGAAGGTGTTCGACTTCACTTTTTGGACTTTTTTCTATTTTTTTTAACAAAAAAGTACAAATTCGCATGTGTTAGTCTTCAATTTAGGATCTCTGTAGAGAAAAACATGAAAATTATGTATTTTGTTTATTTTATATATCAATTTAGGCATTTATTAGAAAATAAGATAATTGATATTTTTCAAAGTGTTAGACTTCACTTTTTTCATTTCATTCAAATTTTTTAAACAAAAATAATATAAATACGCATGTGTTAGTCTACGATTTTGGTCTTTTTTGAGTAAAACATGCAAATTAAGTATTTTTTTCATTTTAAACATTAATTTTTGCATTTATTTGAAATATATAATAATTAATATTTTTGAAGGTGTTCGACTTCACTTTTTGTATTTTTCAACTTTTTTGAACAAAACAATATAGAAATTTGCATGTCTTAAGTCTTCAATTTTTTGGTTTTTTTGAGGAAAACATAAACATTAAGTATTTTCTTCGCTCGTGACATAAATATTGGCATTTAATACAAAAATATGATAATTGATTTTTTTGAAGGTGTTAGACTTCACTTTTTGCACTTTTTTCTATTTTTTTTAACAAAAAAGTACAAATTCGCATGTGTTAGTCTTCAATTTAGGATCTCTTTTGAGGAAAACATAAAATTATGTATTTTGTTCTTTTTGTATATCAATTTAGAAATTTATTAGAAAATAAGATAATTGATATTTTTCAAGGTGTTAGACTTCACTTTTTGCATTTTATTCAAATTTTTAAAACAAAAATAATATAAATACGCATGTGTTAGTCTTCGATATTGGAGTTTTTTGAGTAAAACATGCAAATTAAGTATTTTTTTTTCCATTTTAAACATCAATTTTTGCATTTATTTGGAGAATATAATAATTAGTATTTTTGGAGGTGTTAGACTTTACTTTTTGCATTTTTTTCAACTTTTTTGAACAAGACACAATAGAAACTTGCATGTGTTAGTCTTCAATATTTTAGTTTTTCGAGGAAAATATGTTAATTAAATATTTTGATCGTTTTAGACATAAATTTGGTCATTTTTTAGAAAAATATGATAATTGATATTTTTGAATGTGTTAGACTTCACTTTTAGCATTTTTTCAACTTTTTTGAACAAAAAGAATAGAAATTCGCATGTGTTAGTCTTTGATTTTTGAGTTTTTTGAGGAAAACTTGAAAATTAAGTATTATGTTTATTTTAGACATCAATTTTGTAATTTATTAAATAAGTATGATAATTCATATTTTTGAAGGAGTTAGTCTTCACTTTTTGCATTTGTTTTCAATTATTTTAAATAAACATAATAGAAATTGGCACGTGTTAGTCTTTGATTTTTGGAGTTTATTGTGTCAAACATGAAAATTAAATATTTTTCATTGTAGACATTAATTTAGGCATTTTTTAGAAAAATATGATCATTGATATTTTCGAAGGTGTTAGACTTCACTTTTTGTATTTTTCAACTTTTTTGAACAAAACAATATAGAAATTTGCATGTGTTAGTCTTCAATTTTTTGGTTTTTTTTGAGGAAAACATAAACATTAAGTATTTTCTTCGCTCGTGACATAAATTTTGGCATTTAATACAAAAATATAATAATTTATTTTTTTGAAGGTGTTAGACTTCACTTTATGCACTTTTTTCTATTTTTTTAACAAAAGAGTACAAATTCGCATGTGTTAGTCTTCAATTTAGGATCTCTTTTGAGGAAAACAAAAATTATGTATTTTGTTCTTTTTGTATATCAATTTAGGCATTTATTAGAAAATAAGATAATTGATATTTTTCAAGGTGTTAGACTTCACTTTTTGCATTTTATTCAAATTTTTAAACAAAAATAATATAAATACGCATGTGTTAGTCTTCGATTTTGGAGTTTTTTGAGTAAAACATGCAAATTAAGTATTTTTATCCATTTTAAACATCAATTTTTACATTTATTTGAAAAATATAATAATTAATATTTTTGGAGGTGTTAGACTTTACTTTTTGCATTTGTTTCGACTTTTTTGAACAAGACACAATAGAAATTTGCATGTTTTAGTCTACAATATTTTTGTTTTTCGAGGAAAACATGTTAATTAAATATTTTGTTCGTTTTAGACATAAATTTGGTCATTTATTAGAAAAATATGATAATTGATATTTTTGAATGTGTTAGACTTCACTTTTTGCATTTTTTCAACTTTTTTGAACAAAAAGAATAGAAATTCGCATGTGTCAGTCTTTGATTTTTGAGTTTTTTGAGGAAAACTTGAAAATTAAGTATTTTATTCATTTTAGACATCAATTTTGTAATTTATTAAAAAAGTATGATAATTCATATTTTTGAAGGTGTTAGTCTTCAATTTTTGCATTGGTTTTCAATTTTTTTAAATAAACATAATAGAAATTGGCACGTGTTAGTCTTTGATTTTTGGAGCTTATTGTATCAATGATGAAAATTAAATATTTTTCATTGTATTCATTGATTTTGGAATTTTTTGGAAAAATATGATAATTGATATATTCGAAGGTGTTCGACTTCACTTTTTGTATTTTTCAACTTTTTTTAACAAAACAATATAGAAATTTGCATGTGTTAGTCTTCAATTTTTTGGTTTTTTTGAGGAAAACATAAACATTAAGTATTTTCTTCGCTCGTGACATAAATTTTGGCATTTAATACAAAAATATGATAATTGATTTTTTTGAAGGTGTTAGACTTCACTTTTTGCACTTTTTTCTATTTTTTTAACAAAAAAGTACAAATTCGCATGTGTTAATCTTCAATTTAGGATCTCTTTTGAGGAAAACATAAAATTATGTATTTTGTTCTTTTTGTATATCAATTTAGGCATTTATTAGAAAAGAAGATAATTGATATTTTTCAAGGTGTTAGACTTCACTTTTTGCATTTTATTCAAATTTTTTAAACAAAAATAATATAAATACGCATGTGTCAGTCTTCGATTTTGGAGTTTTTTTAGTAAAACATGCAAATTAAGTATTTTTTTTTCGTTTTAAACATCAATTTTTGCATTTATTTGAAAAATATAATAATTAATATTTTTGAAGGTGTTAGACTTTACTTTTTGTATTTTTTCGTCTTTTTTGAACAAGACACAATAGAAATTTGCATGTGTTAGTCTTCAATATTTTAGTTTTTCGAGAAAACATGTTAATTAAATATTTTGTTCATTTTAGACATAAATTTGGTCATTTATTAGAAAAATATGATAATTGATATTTTTGAATGTGTTAGACTTCACTTTTTGCATTTTTTCAACTTTTTTGAACAAAAATAATAGAAATTCGCATGTGTCAGTCTTTGATTTTTGAGTTTTTTGAGGAAAACTTGAAATTTAAGTATTTTGTTCATTTTAGACATCAATTTTGGAATTTATTAAAAAAGTATGATAATTCATATTTTTGAAGGTGTTAGTCTTCATTTTTTGCATTTGTTTTCAATTTTTTTAAATAAACATAATAGAAATTGGCACGTGTTAGTCTTTGATTTTTGGAGTTTATTGTATCAAAGATGAAAATTAAATATTTTCCATTGTAATCATTCATTTTGGCAATTTTCGGAAAAATATGATAATTGATATTTTCGAAGGTGTTC
Organism: Luzula sylvatica; assembly: GCA_946800325.1. Classification (NCBI taxonomy): domain Eukaryota; kingdom Viridiplantae; phylum Streptophyta; class Magnoliopsida; order Poales; family Juncaceae; genus Luzula; species Luzula sylvatica. The sequence continues at coordinate 2,752,487 of OX326958.1, read as the reverse complement.
GACTTCACTTTTTGTATTTTTCAACTTTTTTGAACAAAACAATATAGAAATTTGCATGTGTTAGTCTTCAATTTTTTGGTTTTTTTTGAGGAAAACATAAACATTAAGTATTTTCTTCGCTCGTGACATAAATTTTGGCATTTAATACAAAAATATGATAATTGATTTTTTTGAAGGTGTTAGACTTCACTTTTTGCACTTTTTCTTTTTTTTTAACAAAAAAGTACAAATTCGCATGTGTTAGTCTTCAATTTAGGATCTCTTTTGAGGAAAACATAAAATTATGTATTTTGTTCTTTTTGTATATCAATTTAAGCATTTATTAGAAAATAAGACAATTGATTTTTTTCAAGGTGTTAGACTTCACTTTTTGCATTTTATTCAAATTGTTTAAACAAAAATAATATAAATACGCAAGTGTTAGTCTTCGATTTTGGAGTTTTTTGAGAAAAACATGCAAATTAAGTATTTTATTTCCATTTTAAACATCAATTTTTGAATTTATTTGAAAAATATAATAATTAATATTTTTGGAGGTGTTAGACTTTACTTTTTGCATTTTGTTTCAACCTTTTTGAACAAGACACAATAGAAATTTGCATGTGTTAGTCTTGAATATTTAAGTTTTTCGAGGAAATTAAATATTTTGTTCGTTTTAGACATAAATTTTGTCATTTATTAGAAAAATATGATAATTGATATTTTTGAATGTATTAGACTTCACTTTTTGCATTTTTTCAACGTTGTTGAACAAAAAGAATAGAAATTCGCATGTGTTTGTCTTTGATTTTTGAGTTTTTTGATGAAAACTTGAAAATTAAGTATTTTGTTCATTTTAGAAATCAATTTTGTAATTTATTAAAAAAGTATGATAATTCATATTTTTGAAGGTGTTAGTCTTCACTTTTTGCATTTGTTTTCAATTTTTTTAAATAAACATAATAGAAATTGGTACGTGTTAGTCTTTGATTTTTGGAGTTTATTGTGTCAAACATGAAAATTAAATATTTTTCATTGTAGACATTAATTTAGGCATTTTTTAGAAAAATATGATAATTGATATTTTCGAAGGTCTTGGACTTGACTTTTTGTATTTTTCAAATTTTTTGAACAAAACAATATAGAAATTTGCATGTGTTAGTCCTCAATTTTTTATTTTTTTGAGGAAAACATAAACATTAAGTATTTTCTTCGCTCGTGACATAAATTTTGGCATTTAATACAAAAATATGATAATTGATTTTTTTGAAGGTGTTAGACTTCACTTTTTGCACTTTTTTCTACTTTTTTAACAAAAAAGTAGAAATTCGAATGTGTTAGTCTTCAATTTTGGATCTCTTTTGAGGAAAACATGAAATTATGTATTTTGTTCATTTTGTATATAAATTTAGGCATTTATTAGAAAATAAGGTAATTGATATTTTTCAAGGTGTTAGACTTCACTTTTTGCATTTTATTCAAATTGTATAAACAAAAATAATATAAATACGCATGTGTCAGTCTTCGATTTTGGAGTTTTTTTAGTAAAACATGCAAATTAAGTATTTTTTTTCGTATTAAACATCAATTTTTGCATTTATTTGAAAAATATAATAATTAATATTTTTGAAGGTGTTAGACTTTACTTTTTGCATTTTTTTCCTCTTTTTTGAGCAAGACACAATAGAAATTTGCATGTGTTAGTCTTCAATATTTTAGTTTTTCGAGGAAAACATGTTAATTAAATATTTTGTTCGTTTTAGACATAAATTTGGTCATTTATTAGAAAAATATGATAATTGATATTTTTGAATGTGTTAGACTTCACTTTTTGCATTTTTTCAACTTTTTTGAACAAAAACAATAGAAATTCACATGTGTTAGTCTTTGATTTTTGAGTTTTTTGAGGAAAACTTGAAAATTAAGTATTTGGTTCATTTTAGACATCAATTTTGGAATTTATTAAAAAAGTATGATAATTCATATTTTTGAAGGTGTTAGTCTTCACTTTTTGCATTTGTTTTCAATTTTTTTAAATAAACATAATCGAAATTGGCACGTGTTAGTCTTTGATTTTTGGACTTCATTGTGTCAAACATGAAAATTAAATATTTTTCATTTTTGTCGTTAATTTTGGCATTTTTTGGAAAAATATGATAATTGATATTTTCGAAGGTGTTCGACTTCACTTTTTGTATTTTTCAACTTTTTTTAACAAAACAATATAGAAATTTGCATGTGTTAGTCTTCAATTTTTTGGTTTTTTTTGAGGAAAACATAGACATTAAGTATTTTCTTCGCTCGTGACATAAATTTTTGCATTTAATACAAAAATATGATAAGTGATTTTTTTGAAGGTGTTAGACTTCACTTTTTGCACTTTTTCTATTTTTTAACAAAAAAGTAGAAATTTGCATGTGTTAGTCTTCAATTTTGGATCTCTTTTGACGAAAACATAAAATTATGTATTTTGTTCTTTTTGTATATCAATTTAGGCATTTATTAGAAAATAAGATAATTGATATTTTTCAAGGTGTTAGACTTCACTTTTTGCATTTTATTCAAATTTTTTTAAAAAAAATAATATAAATACGCATGTGTTAGTCTTCGATTTTGGAGTTTTTTGAGTAAAACATGCAAATTAAGTTTTTTTTTTCCATTTTAAATATCAATTTTTGCAATTATTTGAGAAATATAATAATTAATATTTTTGGAGGTGTTAGACTTTACTTTTTGCATTTTTTTCGACTTTTTTGAACAAGACACAATAGAAATTTAAATGTGTTAGTGTTTAATATTTTAGTTTTTCGAGGAAAACATGTTAATTAAATATTTTGTTCGTTTTAGACATAAATTTGGTCATTTATTAGAAAAATATGATAATTGATATTTTTGAATGTGTTAGACTTCACTTTTTGCATTTTTTCAACTTTTTAGAACAAAAAGAATAGAAATTCGCATGTGTCAGTCTTTGATTTTAGAGTTTTTTGAGGAAAACTTGAAAATTAAGTATTTTGTTCATTTTAGACATCAATTTTGTAATTTATTAAAAAAGTATGATAATTCATATTTTTGAAGGTGTTAGTCTTCACTTTTTGCATTTGTTTTCAATTTTTTTAAATAAACATAATAGAAATTGGTACGTGTTAGTCTTTGAATTTTGGAGTTTCTTGTGTCAAACATGAAAATTAAATATTTTTCATTGTAGACATTAATTTAGGCATTTTTTAGAAAAATATGATAATTGATATTTTCGAAGGTGTTAGACTTCATTTTTTGTATTTTTCAACTTTTTTGAACAAAACAATATAGAAATTTGCATGTGTTAGTCTTCAATTTTTTGATTTTTTTGAGGAAAACATAAACATTAAGTATTTTCTTCGCTCGTGACATAAATTTTGGCATTTAATACAAAAATATGATAATTGATTTTTTTGAAGGTGTTAGACATCAGTTTTTGCACTTTTTTCTACTTTTTTAACAAAAAAGTAGAAATTCGAATGTGTTAGTCTTCAATTTTGGATCTCTTTTGAGGAAAACATGAAATTATGTATTTTGTTCATTTTGTATATCAATTTAGGCATTTATTATAAAATAAGATAATTGATATTTTTCAAGGTGTTAGACTTCACTTTTTGCATTTTATTCAAATTTTTTAAACAAAAATAATATAAATACGCATGTGTCAGTCATCGATTTTGGAGTTTTTTTAGTGAAACATGCAAATTAAGTATTTGTTTTTCGTTTTAAACATCAATTTTTGCATTTATTTGAAAAATATAATAATTAATATTTTTGAAGGTGTTAGACTTTACTTTTTGCATTTTTTCGTCTTTTTTGAACAAGACACAATAGAAATTTGCATGTGTTAGTCTTCAATATTTTAGTTTTTTGAGAAAACATGTTAATTGAATATTTTGTTCATTTTAGACATAAATTTGGTCATTTATTAGAAAAATATGATAATTGATATTTTTGAATGTGTTAGACTTCACTTTTTGCATTTTTTCAACTTTTTTGAACAAAAATAATAGAAATTCGCATGTGTCAGTCTTTGATTTTTGAGTATTTTGAGGAAAACTTGAAAATTAAGTATTTTGTTCATTTTAGACATCAATTTTGGAATTTATTAAAAAAGTATGATAATTCATATTTTTGAAGGTGTTAGTCTTCATTTTTTGCATTTGTTTTCAATTTTTTTAAATAAACATAATAGAAATTGGCACGTGTTAGTCTTTGATTTTTGGAGTTTAATGTATCAAAGATGAAAATTAAATATTTTACATTGTAATCATTCATTTTGGCAATTTTTGGAAAAATATGATAATTGATATTTTCGAAGGTGTTCGACTTCACTTTTTGTATTTTTCAACTTTTTTGAACAAAACAATATAGAAATTTGCATGTGTTAGTCTTCAATTTTTTGGTTTTTTTTGAGGAAAACATAAACATTAAGTATTTTCTTCGCTCGTGACATAAATTTTGGCATTTAATACAAAAATATGATAATTGATTTTTTTGAAGGTGTTAGACTTCACTTTTTGCACTTTTTCTATTTTTTTAACAAAAAAGTACAAATTCGCATGTGTTAGTCTTCAATTTAGGATCTCTTTTGAGGAAAACATAAAATTATGTATTTTGTTCTTTTTGTATATCAATTTAAGCATTTATTAGAAAATAAGACAATTGATTTTTTTCAAGGTGTTAGACTTCACTTTTTGTATTTTATTCAAATTTTTTAAACAAAAATAATATAAATACGCAAGTGTTAGTCTTTGATTTTGGAGTTTTTTGAGAAAAACATGCAAATTAAGTATTTTATTTCCATTTTAAACATCAATTTTTGAATTTATTTGAAAAATATAATAATTAATATTTTCGGAGGTGTTAGACTTTACTTTTTGCATTTTGTTTCAACCTTTTTGAACAAGACACAATAGAAATTTGCATGTGTTAGTCTTGAATATTTAAGTTTTTCGAGGAAATTAAATATTTTGTTCGTTTTAGACATAAATTTTGTCATTTATTAGAAAAATATGAGAATTGATATTTTTGAATGTGTTAGACTTCACTTTTTGCATTTTTTCAACTTTGTTGAACAAAAAGAATAGAAATTCGCATGTGTTTGTCTTTGATTTTTGAGTTTTTTGATGAAAACTTGAAAATTAAGTATTTTGTTCATTTTAGAAAACAATTTTGTAATTTATTAAAAAAGTATGATAATTCATATTTTTGAAGGTGTTAGTCTTCACTTTTTGCATTTGTTTTCAATTTTTTTAAATAAACATAATAGAAATTGGTACGTGTTAGTCTTTGATTTTTGGAGTTTATTGTGTCAAACTTGAAAATTAAATATTTTTCATTGTAGACATTAATTTAGGCATTTTTTAGGAAAATATGATAATTGATATTTTCGAAGGTGTTGGACTTCACTTTTTGTATTTTTCAAATTTTTTGAACAAAACAATATAGAAATTTGCATGTGTTAGTCCTCAATTTTTTTATTTTTTTGAGGAAAACATAAACATTAAGTATTTTCTTCGCTCGTGACATAAATTTTGGCATTTAATACAAAAATATGATAATTGATTTTTTTGAAGGTGTTAGACTTCACTTTTTGATCTCTTTTGAGGAAAACATGAAATTATGTATTTTGTTCATTTTGTATATCAATTTAGGAATTTATTAGAAAATAAGATAATTGATATTTTTCAAGGTGTTAGACTTCACTTTTTGCATTTTATTCAAATTGTTTAAACAGAAATAATATAAATACGCATGTGTCAGTCTTCGATTTTGGAGTTTTTTTAGTAAAACATGCAAATTAAGTAGTTTTTTTCGTTTTAAACATCAATTTTTGCATTTATTTGAAAAATATAATAATTAATATTTTTGAAGTTGTTAGACTTTACTTTTTGCATTTTTTCTCATCTTTTTTGAACAAGACACAATAGAAATTTGCATGTGTTAGTCTTCAATATTTTAGTTTTTCGAGGAAAACATGTTAATTAAATATTTTGTTCGTTTTAGACATAAATTTGGTCATTTATTAGAAAAATATGATAATTGATATTTTGGAATGTGTTAGACTTCACTTTTTGCATTTTTTCAACTTTTTTGAACAAAAACAATAGAAATTCACATGTGTTAGTCTTTGATTTTTTGAGTTTTTTGAGGAAAACTTGAAAATTAAGTATTTGGTTCATTTTAGACATCAATTTTGGAATTTATTAAAAAAGTATGATAATTCATATTTTTGAAGGTGTTAGTCTTCACTTTTTGCATTTGTTTTCAATTTTTTTAAATAAACATAATCGAAATTGGCACGTGTTAGTCTTTGATTTTTGGACTTTATTGTGTCAAACATGAAAATTAAATATTTTTCATTTTTGTCGTTAATTTTGGCATTTTTTGGAAAAATATGATAATTGATATTTTCGAAGGTGTTCGACTTCACTTTTTGTATTTTTCAACTTTTTTTAACAAAACAATATAGAAATTTGTATGTGTTAGTCTTCAATTTTTTGGTTTTTTTTTGAGGAAAACATAAAAATTAAGTATTTTCTTCGCTCGTGACATAAATTTTTGCATTTAATACAAAAATATGATAATTGATTTTTTTGAAGGTGTTAGACTTCACTTTTTGCACTTTTTCTATTTTTTTAACAAAAAAGTAGAAATTTGCATGTGTTATTCTTCAATTTAGGATCTCTTTTGACGAAAACATAAAATTATGTATTTTGTTCTTTTTGTATATCAATTTAGGCATTTATTTGAAAATAAGATAATTGATATTTTTCAAGGTGTTAGACTTCACTTTTTGTATTTTATTCAAATTTTTTTTAAAAAAATGATATAAATACGCATGTGTTAGTCTTCGATTTTGGAGTTTTTTTAGTAAAACATGCAAATTAAGTATTTTTTTTCCATTTTAAATATCAATTTTTGCAATTATTTGAAAAATATAATAATTAATATTTTTGGAGGTGTTAGACTTTACTTTTTGCATTTTTTTCAACTTTTTTGAACAAGACACAATAGAAATTTAAATTTGTTAGTCTTTAATATTTTAGTTTTTCGAGGAAAACATGTTAATTAAATATTTTGTTCGTTTTAGACATAAATTTGGTCATTTATTAGAAAAATATGATAATTGATATTTTTGAATGTGTTAGACTTCACTTTTAGCATTTTTTCATCTTTTTTGAACAAAAAGAATAGAAATTCGCATGTGTTAGTCTTTGATTTTTGAGTTTTTTGAGGAAAACTTGAAAATTAAGTATTATGTTTATTTTAGACATCAATTTTGTAATTTATTAAAAAAGTACGATAATTCATATTTTTGAAGGTGTTAGTCTTCACTTTTTGCATTTGTTTTCAATTATTTTAAATAAACATAATAGAATTTGGCACGTGTTAGTCATTGATTTTTGGAGTTTATTGTGTCAAACACGAAAATTAAATATTTTTCATTGTAGACATTAATTTAGGCATTTTTTTGAAAAATATGATAATTGATATTTTCGAAGGTGTTAGACTTCACTTTTTGTATTTTTCAACTTTTTTGAACAAAACAATATAGAAATTTGCATGTGTTAGTCTTCAATTTTTTGGTTTTTTTGAGGAAAACATAAACATTAAGTATTTTCTTCGCTCGTGACATAAATTTTGGCATTTAATACAAAAATATGATAATTGATTTTTTTGAAGGTGTTAGACTTCACTTTTTCCACTTTTTTCTATTTGTTTAACAAAAAAGTACAAATTCGCATGTGTTAGTCTTCAATTTAGGATCTCTTTTGAGGAAAACATAAAATTATGTATTTTTTTCTTTTTGTATATCAATTTAGGCATTTATTAGAAAATAAGATAATTGATATTTTTCAAGGTGTTAGACTTCACTTTTTGCATTTTATTCAAATTTTTTAAACAAAAATAATATAAATACGGATGTGTTAGTCTTCGATTTTGGAGTTTTTTGAGTAAAACATGCAAATTAAGTATTTTTTTCCATTTTAAACATCAATTTTTGCATTTATTTGAAAAATATAATAATTAATATTTTTGGAGGTGTTAGACTTTACTTTTTGCATTTTTTTCAACTTTTTTGAACAAGACACAATAGAAATTTGCATGTTTTAGTCTTCAATATTTTTGTTTTTCAAGGAAAACATGTTAATTAAATATTTTGTTCGTTTTAGACATAAATTTGGTCATTTATTAGAAAAATATGATAATTAATATTTTTGAATGTGTTAGACTTCACTTTTTGCATTTTTTCAACTTTTTTGAACAAAAAGAATAGAAATTCGCATGTGTCAGTCTTTGATTTTTGAGTTTTTTGAGGAAAACTTGAAAATTAAGTATTATGTTTATTTTAGACATCAATTTTGTAATTTTTTAAAAAAGTACGATAATTCATATTTTTGAAGGTGTTAGTCTTCACTTTTTGCATTTGTTTTCAATTTTTTTAAATAAACATAATAGAAATTGGTACGTGTTAGTCTTTGATTTTTGGAGTTTATTGTGTCAAACATGAAAATTAAATATTTTTCATTGTAGACATTAATTTAGGCATTTTTTAGAAAAATATGATACTTGATATTTTCGAAGGTGTTGAACTTCACTTTTTGTATTTTTCAAATTTTTTAACAAAACAATATAGAAATTTGCATGTGTTAGTCCTCAATTTTTTTATTTTTTTGAGGAAAACATAAACATTAAGTATTTTCTTCGCTCGTGACATAAATTTTGGCATTTAATACAAAACTATGATAATTAATTTCTTTGAAGGTGTTAGACATCACTTTTTGCACTTTTTCCTACTTTTTTAACAAAAAATTAGAAATTCGAATGTGTTAGTCTTCAATTTTGGATCTCTTTTGAGGAAAACATGAAATTATGTATTTTGTTCATTTTGTATATCAATTTAGGCATTTATTATAAAATAAGATAATTGATATTTTTCAAGGTGTTAGACTTCACTTTTTGCATTTTATTCAAAATTTTTAAACAAAAATAATATAAATACGCATGTGTCAGTCTTCGATTTTGGAGATTTTTTAGTAAAACATGCAAATTAAGTATTTTTTTTCGTTTTAAACATCAATTTTTGCATTTATTTGAAAAATATAATAATTAATATTTTTGAAGGTGTTAGAATTTACTTTTTGCATTTTTTCGTCTTTTTTGAACAAGACACAATAGAAATTTGCATGTGTTAGTCTTCAATATTTTAGTTTTTCGAGAAAACATGTTAATTAAATATTTTGTTCATTTTAGACATAAATTTGGTCATTTATTAGAAAAATATGATAATTGATATTTTTGAATGTGTTAGACTTCACTTTTTGCATTTTTCAACTTTTTTGAACAAAAAGAATAGAAATTCACATGTGTTAGTCTTTGATTTTTGAGTTTTTTGAGGAAAACTTGAAAATTAAGTATTTGGTTCATTTTAGACATCAATTTTGGAATTTATTTAAAAAGTATGATAATTCATATTTTTGAAGGTGTTAGTCTTCACTTTTTGCATTTGTTTTCAATTTTTTTAAATAAACATAATCGAAATTGGCACGTGTTAGTCTTTGATTTTTGGACTTTATTGTGTCAAACATGAAAATTAAATATTTTTCATTTTTGTCATTAATTTTGTCATTTTTTGGAAAAATATGATAATTCATATGTTCGAAAGTGTTCGACTTCACTTTTTGTATTTTTCAACTTTTTTTTAACAAAACAATATAGAAATTTGCATGTGTTAGTCTTCAATTTTTTGGTTTTTTTTTGAGGAAAACATAAACATTAAGTATTTTCTTCGCTCGCGACATAAATTTTGGCATTTAATACAAAAATATGATAATTGATTTTTTTGAAGGTGTTAGACTTCACTTTTTGCACTTTTTTCTATTTTTTTAACAAAAAAGTAGAAATTCCAATGTGTTAGTCATCAATTTAGGATCTCTTTTGACGTAAACATAAAATTATGTATTTTGTTCTTTTTCTATATCAATTTAGGCATTTATTAGAAAATAAGATAATTGATATTTTTCAAGGTGTTAGACTTCACTTTTTGCATTTTATTCTAATTTTTTAAACAAAAATAACATAAATACGAATGTGTTAGTCTTCGATTTTGGAGTTTTTTGAGTAAAACATGCAAATTAAGAATTTTTTTTCCAGTTTAAACATCAATTTTTGCATTTATTTGAAAAATATAATAATTAATATTTTTGGAGGTGTTAGAATTTACTTTTTGCATTTTTTTCGACTTTTTTGAACAAGACACAATAGAAATTTGCATGTTTTAGTCTTCAATATTTTTGTTTTTCGAGGAAAACATGTTAATTAAATATTTTGTTCGTTTAAGACATAAATTTGGTCATTTATTAGAAAAATATGATAATTGATATTTTTTAATGTTTTAGATTTCACTTTTTTCATTTTTTCAACTTTTTTGAACAAAAAGAATAGAAATTCGCATGTGTCAGTCTTTCATTTTTGAGTTTTTTGAGGAAAACTTGAAAATTAAGTATTATGTTCATTTTAGAAATCAATTTTGTAAAAAAGTATCATAATTCATATTTTTGAAGGTGTTAGTCTTCATTTTATGCATTTGTTTTCAATTTTTTTAAATAAACATAATAGAAATTGGCACGTGTTAGTCTTTGATTTTTTGAGTTTATTGTGTCAAACATGAAAATTAAATATTTTTCATTGTAGACATTAATTTAGGCATTTTTTAGAAAAATATGATAATTGATATTTTCGAAGCTGTTAGACTTCACTTTTTGTATTTTTCAAATTTTTTGAACAAAACAATATAGATATTTGCATGTGGTAGTCTTCAATTTTTTGATTTTTTTGAGGAAAACATAAACATTCGGTATTTTCTTCGCTCGTGACATAAATTTTGGCATTTAATACAAAAATATGATAATTGATTTTTTTGAAGGTGTTAGACTTCACTTTTTGCACTTTTTGCTACTTTTTTGACAAAAAAGTAGAAATTCGAATGTGTTGGTCTTCAATTTTGGATCTCTTTTGAGGAAAACATGAAATTATGTATTTTGTTCATTTTGTATATCAATTTAGGCATTTATTAGATAATAAGACAATTGATATTTTTCAAGGTGTTAGACTTCACTTTTTGCATTTTATTCAAATTGTTTAAACAAAAATAATATAAATACGCATGTGTTAGTCTTCGATTTTGGAGTTTTTTTAGTAAAACATGCAAATTAAGTATTTTTTTTCGTTTTAAACATCAATTTTTGCATTTATTTGAAAAATATAACAATTAATATTTTTGAAGGTGTTAGACTTTACTTTTTGCTTTATTTTCAACTTTTTTGACCAAGACACAATAGAAATTTGCATGTGTTAGTCTTCAATATTTTGGTTTTTCGAGGAAAACATGTTAATTAAATATTTTGTTCGTTTTAGACATAAATTTGGTCATTTATTAGAAAAATATGATAATTGATATTTTTTAATGTGTTAGACTTCACTTTTTGCATTTTTTCAACTTTTTTGAACAAAACGAATAGAAATTCACATGTGTCAGTCTTTGATTTTTGAGTTTTTTGAGGAAAACTTGAAAATTATGTATTTGGTTCATTTTAGACATCAATTTTGGAATTTATTAAGAGAGTATGATAATTCATATTTTTGAAGGGTTAGTCTTCACTTTTTGCATTTGTTTTCAATTTTTTTAAATAAACATAATCGAAATTGGCACGTGTTAGTCTTTGATTTTTGGACTTTATTGTGTCAAACATGAAAATTAAATATTTTTCATTTTTGTCATTCATTTTGGCACTTTTGGAAAAATATGATAATTGATATTTTCGAAGGTGTTCGACTTCACTTTTTGTATTTTTCTACTTTTTTTAACAAAACAATTTCGAAATTTGCATGTGTTAGTCTTTAATTTTTTGGTTTTTTTGAGGAAAACATAAACATTAAGTATTTTCTTCGCTCGTGACATAAATTTTGGCATTTAATACAAAAATATGATAATTGATTTTTTTGAAGTTGTTAAACTTCACTTTTTGCACTTTTTTCAATTTTTTTAACAAAAAAGTAGAAATTCGCATGTGTTAGTCTTCAATTTAGGATCTCTTTTGACGAAAACATAAAATTATGTATTTTATTCTTTTTCTATATCAATTTAAGCATTTATGAGAAAATAAGATAATTGATATTTTTCAAGGTGTTAGACTTCACTTTTTGCATTTTATTCAAATTTTTTAAACAAAAATAATATAAATACGCATGTGGTAGTCTTCGATTTTGGAGTTTTTTTGAGTAAAACATGCAAATTAAGTATTTGTTTCCATTTTAAACATCAATTTTTGCATTTATTTGAAAAATATAATAATTAATATTTTTGGAGGTGTTAGACTTTACTTTTTGCATTTTTTTCAACTTTTTTGAACAAGACACAATAGAAATTTAAATTTGTTAGTCTTTAATATTTTAGTTTTTCGAGGAAAACATGTTAATTAAATATTTTGTTCGTTTTAGACATAAATTTGGTCATTTATTAGAAAAATATGATAATTGATATTTTTGAATGTGTTAGACTTCACATTTAGCATTTTTCAACTTTTTTGAACAAAAAGAATAGAAATTCGCATGTGTTAGTCTTTGATTTTTGAGTTTTTTGAGGAAAACTTGAAAATTAAGTATTATGTTTATTTTAGACATCAATTTTGTAATTTATTAAAAAAGTATGATAATTCATATTTTTGAAGGTGTTAGTTTTCACTTTTTGCATTTGTTTTCATTTATTTTAAATAAACATAATAGAAATTGGCACGTGTTAGTCTTTGATTTTTGGAGTTAATTGTGTCAAACATGAAAATTAAATATTTTTCATTGTAGACATTAATTTAGGCAGTTTTTAGAAAAATATGATAATTGATATTTTCGAAGGTGTTCGACTTCACTTTTTGTATTTTTCAACTTTTTTGAACAAAACAATATAGAAATTTGCATGTGTTAGTCTTCAATTTTTTGATTTTTTGAGGAAAACATAAACATTAAGTATTTTCTTCGATCGTGACATAAATTTTGGCATTTAATACAAAAATAAGATAATTGATTTTTTTTAAGGTGTTAGACTTCACTTTTTGCACTTTTTTCTACTTATTTAACAAAAAAGTAGAAATTCGCATGTGTTAGTCTTCAATTTAGGATCTCTTTTGAGGAAAACATAAAATTATGTATTTTGTTCTTTTTGTATATCAATTTAGGCATTTATTAGAAAATAAGATAATTGATATTTTTCAAGGTGTTAGACTTCACTTTTTGCATTTTATTCAAATTTTTAAAACAAAAATAATATAAATACGCATGTGTTAGTCTTCGATTTTGGAGTTTTTTGAGTAAAATATGCAAATTAAGTATTTTTTTTCGTTTTAAACATCAATTTTTGCATTTATTTGAAAAATATAATAATTAATATATTTGGAGGTGTTAGACTTTACTTTTTTCATTTTTTTCAACTTTTTTGAACAAGACACAATAGAAATTTGCCTGTGTTAGTCTTCAATATTTTTGTTTTTCGAGGAAAACATGTTAATTAAATATTTTGTTCATTTTAGACATAAATTTGGTCATTTATTAGAAAAATATGATAATTGATATTTTTGAATGTGTTAGACCTCACTTTTTGCATTTTTTCAACTTTTTTGAACAAAAAGATTAGAAATTCACATGTGTTAGTCTTTGATTTTTGAGTTTTTTGAGGAAAACTTGAAAATTATGTATTTGGTTCATTTTAGACATCAATTTTGTAATTTATTAAAAAAGTATGATAATTCATATTTTTGAAGGTGTTAGTCTTCACTTTTTGCATTTGTTTTCAATTTTTTTAAATAAACATAATCGAAATTGGCACGTGTTAGTCTTTGTTTTTTGGAGTTCATTGTGTCAAACATGAAAATTAAATATTTTTCATTTTTGTAGACATTAAATTACGCATTTTTTGGAAAAAATATGATAATTGATATTTTCGAAGGTGTTAGACTTCACTTTTTGTATTTTTCCAATTTTTTGAACAAAACAATATTGAAATTTGCATGTGTTAGTCTTCAATTTTTTGATTTTTTTGAGGAAAACATAAACATTAAGTATTTTCTTCGCTCATGATATAAATTTTGGGATTTAATACAAAAATATGATAATTGATTTTTTTGAAGGTGTTAGACTTCACTTTTTGCACTTTTTTCTACTTTTTTAACAAAAAAGTAGAAATTCGCATGTGTTAGTCTTCAATTTTGGATCTCTTTTGAGGAAAACATGAAATTATGTATTTTGTTCATTTTGTATATCAATTTAGGCATTTATTAGAAAATAAGATAATTGATATTTTTCAAGGTGTTAGACTTCACTTTTTGCATTTTATTCAAATTGTTTAAACAAAAATAATATAAATACGCATGTGTTAGTCTTCGATTTTGGAGTTTTTTGAGAAAAACATGCAAATTAAGTATTTTGTTTCCGTTTTAAACATCAAGTTTTGCATTTATTTGAAAAATATAATAATTAATATTTTTGGAGGTGTTAGACTTTACTTTTTGCATTTTTTTTCAACTTTTTTGAACAAGACACAATGGAAATTTGCATGTGTTAGTCTTGAATATTTATGTTTTTCGAGGAAAACATGTTAATTAAATATTTTGTTCTTTTAGACATAAATTTGGTCATTTATTAGAAAAATATGATAATTGATATTTTTTAATGTGTTAGACTTCACTTTTCGCATTTTTTCAACTTTTTTGAACAAAAAGAATTGAAATTCGCATGTGTTTGTCTTTGATTTTTGAGTTTTTTGAGGAAAACTTGAAAATTAAGTATTTGGTTCATTTTAGACATCAATTTTGTAATTTATTAAAAAAGTATGATAATTCATATTTTTGAAGGTGTTAGTCTCCACTTTTTGCATTTGTTATCAATTTTTTTAAATAAACATAATAGAAATTGGCACGTGTTAGTCTTTGTTTTTTGGAGTTTATTGTGTCAAACATGAAAATTAAATATTTTTCATTGTAGACATTAATTTACGCATTTTTTAGAAAAATATGATAATTGATATTTTCGAAGATGTTAGACTTCACTTTTTGTATTTTTCAACTTTTTTGAACAAAACAATATAGAAATTTGCATGTGTTAGTCTTCAATTTTTTGATTTTTTTGAGGAAAACATAAACATTAAGTATTTTCTTCGCTCGTGACATAAATTTTGGCATTTAATACAAAAATATGATAATTGATTTTTTTGAAGGTGTTAGACTTCACTTTTTGCACTTTTTTCTACTTTTTTAACAAAAAAGTCGAAATTCGCATGTGTTAGTCTTCAATTTTGGATCTCTTTTGAGGAAAACATGAAATTATGTATTTTGTTCATTTTGTATATCAATTTAGGCATTTATTAGATAATAAGATAATTGATATTTTTCAAGGTGTTAGACTTCACTTTTTGCATTTTATTCAAATTTTTTAAACAAAAATAATATAAATACGCATGTGTTAGTCTTCGATTTTGGAGTTTTTTTAGTAAAACATGCAAATTAAGTATTGTTTTTCGTTTTAAACATCAATTTTTGCATTTATTTGAAAAATATAATAATTAATATTTGTGAAGGTGTTAGACTTTACTTTTTGCATTTTTTTCAACTTTTTTGAACAAGACACAATAGAAATTTGCATGTGTTAGTCTTCAATATTTTAGTTTTTCGAGGAAAACATGTTAATTAAATATTTTATTCGTTTTAGACATAAATTTGGTCATTTATTAGAAAAATATGATAATTGATATTTTTGAATGTGTTAGACTTCACTTTTTGCATTTTTTCAACTTTTTTGAACAAAAAGAATAGAAATTCACATGTGTTAGTCTTTGATTTTTGAGTTTTTTGAGGAAAACTTGAAAATTATGTATTTGGTTCATTTTAGACATCAGTTTTGGAATTTATTAAAAAAGTATGATAATTCATATTTTTGAAGGTGTTAGTCTTCACTTTTTGCATTTGTTTTCAATTTTTTTAAATAAACATAATCGAAAATGGCACGTGTTAGTCTTTGATTTTTGGACTTTATTGTGTCAAACATGAAAATTAAATATTTTTCATTTTTGTCATTCATTTTGGCATTTTTTGGAAAAATAAGATAATTGATTTTTTTTGAAGGTGTTAGACTTTACTTTTTGCATTTTTTTCAACTTTTTTGAACAAGACACAATAGAAATTTGCATGTGTTAGTCTTCAATATTTTAGTTTTTCGAGGAAAACATGTTAATTAAATATTTTGTTCGTTTTAGACATAAATTTGGTCATTTATTAGAAAAATATGATAATTGATATTTTTTAATGTGTTAGACTTCACTTTTAGCATTTTTCAACTTTTTTGAACAAAAAGAATAGAAATTCGCATGTGTTAGTCTTTTATTTTTGAGTTTTTTGAGGAAAACTTGAAATTTAAGTATTATGTTTATTTTAGACATCAATTTTGTAATTTATTAAAGAAGTATGATAATTCATATTTTTGAAGGTGTTAGTCTTCACTTTTTGCATTTGTTTTCATTTATTTTAAATAAACATAATAGAAATTGGCACGTGTTAGTCCTTGATTTTTGGAGTTAATTGTGTCAAACATGAAAATTAAATATTTTTCATTGTAGACATTAATTTACGCATTTTTTAGAAAAATATGATAATTGATATTTTCGAAGGTGTTCGACTTCACTTTTTGTATTTTTCAACTTTTTTGAACAAAACAATATAGAAATTTGCATGTGTTAGTCTTCAATTTTTTGATTTTTTGAGGAAAACATAAACATTAAGTATTTTCTTCGCTCGTGACATAAATTTTGGCATTTAATATAAAAATATGATAATTGATTTTTTTTAAGGTGTTAGACTTCATTTTTTGCACTTTTTTCTACTTTTTTAACAAAAAAGTAGAAATTCGCATGTGTTAGTCTTCAATTTAGGATCTCTTTTGAGGAAAACATAAAATTATGTATTTTGTTCTTTTTGTATATCAATTTAGGCATTTATTAGAAAATAAGATAATTGATATTTTTCAAGGTGTTAGATTTCACTTTTTGCATTTTATTCAAATTTTTTAAACAAAAATAATATAGATGCGCATGTGTTAGTCTTCGATTTTGGAGTTTTTTGAGTAAAACATGCAAATTAAGTATTTTTTTTCGTTTTAAACATCTATTTTTGCATTTATTTGAAAAATATAATAATTAATATATTTGGAGGTGTTAGACTTTACTTTTTTCATTTTTTTCAACTTTTTTGAACAAGACACAATAGAAATTTGCTTGTGTTAGTCTTCAATATTTTTGTTTTTCGAGGAAAACATGTTAATTAAATATTTTGTTCGTTTTAGACATAAATTTGGTCATTTATTAGAAAAATATGATAATTGATATTTTTGAATGTGTTAGACTTCACTTTTTGCATTTTTTTCAACTTTTTTGAACAAAAAGAATAGAAATTCACATGTGTTAGTCTTTGATATTTGAGTTTTTTGAGAAAAACTTGAAAATTATGTATTTGGTTCATTTTAGACATCAATTTTGGAATTTATTAAAAAAGTATGATAATTCATATTTTTGAAGGTGTTAGTCTTCACTTTTTGCATTTGTTTTCAATTTTTTTAAATAAACATAATCGAAATTGGCACGTGTTAGTCTTTGATTTTTGGACTTTATTGTGTCAAATATGAAAATTAAATATTTTTCATTTTTGTCATTAATTTTGGCATTTTTTGGAAAAATATGATAATTGATATTTTCGAAGGTGTTAGACTTCACTTTTTGTATTTTTCAACTTTTTTGAACAAAACAATACAGAAATTTGCATGTGTTAGTCTTCAATTTTTTGGTTTTTTTGAGGAAAACATAAACATTAAGTATTTTCTTCGCTCGTAACATAAATTTTGGCATTTAATACAAAAATATGATAATTGATTTTTTTTAAGGTGTTAGACTTCACTTTTTGCACTTTTTTCTATTTTTTTAACAAAAAAGTACAAATTCGCATGTGTTAGTCTTCAATTTAGGATCTCTTTTGAGGAAAACATAAAATTATGTATTTTGTTCTTTTTGTATATCAATTTAGGCATTTATTAGAAAATAAGATAATTGATATATTTCAAGGTGTTAGACTTCACTTTTTGCATTTTATTCAAATTTTTTAAACAAAAATAATATAAATACGCATGTGTTAGTCTTCGATTTTGGAGTTTTTTGAGAAAAACATGCAAATTAAGTATTTTGTTTCCATTTTAAACATCAATTTTTGCATTTATTTGAAAAATATAATAATTAATATTTTTGGAGGTGTTAGACTTTACTTTTTGCATTTTTTTTCAACTTTTTTGAACAAGACACAATGGAAATTTGCATGTGTTAGTCTTGAATATTTAAGTTTTTCGAGGAAAACATGTTAATTAAATATTTTGTTCATTTTAGACATAAATTTTGTCATTTATATGAAAAATATGATAATTGATATTTTTGAATGTGTTAGACTTCACTTTTTGCATTTTTTCAACTTTTTTGAACAAAAAGAATTGAAATTCGCATGTGTTTGTCTTTGATTTTTGAGTTTTTTGAGGAAAACTTGAAAATTAAGTATTTTGTTCATTTTAGACATCAATTTTGTAATTTATTAAAAAAGTATGATAATTCATATTATTGAAGGTGTTAGTCTTCACTTTTTGCATTTGTTTTCAATTTTTTTAAATAAACATAATAGAAATTGGCACTTGTTAGTCTTTGTTTTTTGGAGTTTATTGTGTCAAACATGAAAATTAAATATTTTTCATTGTAGACATTAATTTACGCATTTTTTAGAAAAATATGATAATTGATATTTTCGAAGGTGTTAGACTTCACTTTTTGTATTTTTCAAATTTTTTGAACAAAACAATATAGAAATTTGCATGTGTTAGTCTTCAATTTTTTGATTTTTTTGAGGAAAACATAAACATTAAGTATTTTCTTCGCTCGTGACATAAATTTTGGCAATTAATACAAAAATATGATAATTGATTTTTTTGAAGGTGTTAGACTTCACTTTTTGCACTTTTTTCTACTTTTTTAACAAAAAAGTAGAAATTCGCATGTGTTAGTCTTCAATTCTGGATCTCTGTTGAGGAAAACATGAAATTATGTATTTTGTTCATTTTGTATATCAATTTAGGCATTTATTAGAAAATAAGATAATTGATATTTTTCAAGGTGTTAGACTTCACTTTTTGCATTTTATTCAAATTTTTTAAACAAAAATAATATAAATACGCATGTGTTAGTCTTCGATTTTGGAGTTTTTTTAGTAAAACATGCAAATTAAGTATTGTTTTTCGTTTTAAACATCAATTTTTGCATTTATTTGAAAAATATAATAATTAATATTTGTGAAGGTGTTTGACTTTACTTTTTGCATTTTTTTCATCTTTTTTGAACAAGACACAATAGAAATTTGCATGTGTTACTCTTCAATATTTTAGTTTTTCGAGGAAAACATGTTAATTAAATATTTTGTTCGTTTTAGACATAAATTTGGTCATTTATTCGAAAAATATGATAATTGATATTTTTGAATGTGTTAGACTTCACTTTTTGCATTTTTTCCACTTTTTTGAACAAAAGGAATAGAAATTCACATGTGTTAGTCTTTGATTTTTGAGTTTTTTGAGGAAAACTTGAAAATTATGTATTTGGTTCATTTTAGACATCAATTTTGGAATTTATTAAAAAAGTATGATAATTAATATTTTTGAAGGTGTTAGTCTTCACTTTTTGCATTTGTTTTCAATTTTTTTAAATAAACATAATCGAAATTGGCACGTGTTAGTCTTTCATTTTTGTACTTTATTGTGTCAAACATGAAAATTATATATTTTTCATTTTTTGGAAAAATATGATAATTGATTTTTTTGAAGGTGTTAGACTTTACTTTTTGCATTTTTTTCAACTTTTTTGAACAAGACACAATAGAAATTTGCATGTGTTAGTCTTCAATATTTTAGTTTTTCGAGGAAAACATGTTAATTAAATATTTTGTTCATTTTAGACATAAATTTGGTCATTTATTAGAAAAATATGATAATTGATATTTTTGAATGTGTTAGACTTCACTTTTAGGATTTTTCAACTTTTTTGAACAAAAAGAATAGAAATTCGCATGTGTTAGTCTTTGATTTTTGAGTTTTTTGAGGAAAACTTGAAATTTAAGTATTATGTTTATTTTAGACATCAATTTTGTAATTTTTTAAAAAAGTATGATAATTCATATTTTTGAAGGTGTTAGTCTTCACTTTTTGCATTTGTTTTCATTTATTTTAAATAAACATAATAGAAATTGGCACGTGTTAGTCCTTGATTTTTGGAGTTAATTGTGTCAAACATGAAAATTAAATATTTTTCATTGTAGACATTAATTTAGGCAGTTTTTAGAAAAATATGATAATTTATATTTTTGAAGGTGTTCGACTTCACTTTTTGTATTTTTCAACTTTTTTGAACAAAACAATATAGAAATTTGCATGTGTTAGTCTTCAATTTTTTGATTTTTTGAGGAAAACATAAACATTAAGTATTTTCTTTACTCGTGACATAAATTTTGGCATTTAATAAGAAAATATGATAATTGATTTTTTTGAAGGTGTTAGACTTCTATTTTTGCACTTTTTTCAACTTTTTTAACAAAAAAGTAGAAATTCGCATGTGTTAGTCTTCAATTTAGGATCTCTTTTGAGGAAAACATAAAATTATGTATTTTGTTCTTTTTGTATATCAATTTAGGCATTTATTAGAAAATAAGATAATTGATATTTTTCAAGGTGTTAGACTTCACTTTTTGCATTTTATTCAAATTTTTTAAATAAAAATAATATAAATACGCATGTGTTAGTCTTCGATTTTGGAGTTTTTTGAGTAAAATATGCAAATTAAGTATTTGTTTTTCGTTTTAAACATCAATTTTTGCATTTATTTGAAAAATATAATAATTAATATATTTTGAGGTGTTAGACTTTACTTTTTTTCATTTTTTTCAACTTTTTTGAACAAGACACAATAGAAATTTGCATGTGTTAGTCTTCAATATTTTTGTTTTTCGAGGAAAACATGTTAATTAAATATTTTGTTCGTTTTAGACATAAATTTGGTCATTTATTAGAAAAATATGATAATTGATATTTTTTAATGTGTTAGACTTCACTTTTTGCATTTTTTCTACTTTTTTGAACAAGAAGAATAGAAATTCGCATGTGTCAGTCTTTGATTTTTGAGTTTTTTTAGGAAAACTTGAAAATTAAGTATTTTGTTCATTTTAGACATCTATTTTGGAATTTATTAAAAAAGTATGATAATTCATATTTTTGAAGGTGTTAGTCTTCACTTTTTGCATTTGTTTTCAATTTTATTAAATAAGCATAATAGAAATTGGCACGTGTTAGACTTTGTTTTTTGGAGTTTATTGTGTCAAACATGAAAATTAAATATTTTTCATTGTAGACATTAATTTACGCATTTTTTAGAAAAATATGATAATTGATATTTTCGAAGGTGTTAGACTTCACTTTTTGTATTTTTCAACTTTTTTGAACAAAACAATATAGCAATTTGCATGTGTTAGTCTTCAATTTTTTGATTTTTTTAGGAAAACATAAATATCAAGTATTTTCTTCGCTCGTGACATAAATTTTGGCATTTAATACAAAAATATGATAATTGATTTTTTTTAAGATGTTAGACTTCACTTTTTGCACTTTTTTCTACTTTTTTAACAAAAAAGTACAAATTCGCATGTGTTAGTCTTCAATTTAGGATCTCTTTTGAGGAAAACATAAAATTATGTATTTTGTTCTTTTTGTATATCAATTTAGGCATTTATTAGAAAATAAGATAATTGATATTTTTCAAGGTGTTAGACTTCACTTTTTGCATTTTATTCAAATTTTTTAAACAAAAATAATATAAATACGCATGTGTTAGTCTTTGATTTTGGAGTTTTTTGAGTAAAACATGCAAATTAAGTATTGTTTTTCGTTTTAAACATCACTTTTTGCATTTATTTGAAAAATATAATAATTAATATATTTGGAGGTGTTAGACTTTACTTTTTGCATTTTTTTCAACTTTTTTGAACAAGACACAATAGAAATTTGCATGTGTTAGTCTTCAATATTTTTGTTTTTCGAGGAAAACATGTTAATTAAATATTTTGTTCGTTTTAGACATAAATTTGGTCATTTATTTGAAAAATATGACAATTGATATTTTTTAATGTGTTAGACTTCACTTTTTGCATTTTTTCAACTTTTTTGAACAAAAAGAATAGAAATTCGCATGTGTCAGTCTTTGATTTTTGAGTTTTTTGAGGAAAACTTGAAAATTAAGTATTTTGTTCATTTTAGACATCAATTTTGGAATTTATTAAAAAAGTATGATATTTCATATTTTTGAAGGTGTTAGTCTTCACTTTTTGCATTTGTTTTCAATTTTTTTAAATAAACATAATAGAAATTGGCACGTGTTAGTCTTTGATTTTTGGAGTTTATTGTATCAATGATGAAAATTAAATATTTTTCATTGTAGTCATTCATTTTGGCATTTTTTGGAAAAATATGATAATTGATATTTTCGAAGGTGTTCGACTTCACTTTTTGTATTTTTCAACTTTTTTGAACAAAACAATATAGAAATTTGCATGTGTTAGTCTTAAATTTTTTGGTTTTTTTTAGGAAAACATAAACATTAAGTATTTTCTTCGCTCGTGACATAAATTTTGGCATTTAATACAAAAATATGATAATCGATTTTTTTGAAGGTGTTAGACTTCACTTTTTGCACTTTTTTCTATTTTTTTAACAAAAAAGTACAAATTCGCATGTGTTAGTCTTCAATTTAGGATCTCTTTTGAGGAACACATAAAATTATGTATTTTGTTCTTTTTGTATATCAATTTAGGCATTTATTAGAAAATAAGATAATTGATATTTTTCAAGGTGTTAGACTTCACTTTTTGTATTTTATTCAAATTTTTTAAACAAAAATAATATAAATACGCATGTGTTAGTCTTCGATTTTGGAATTTTTTTAGTAAAACATGCAAATTAAGTATTGTTTTTCGTTTTAAACATCAATTTTTGCATTTATTTGAAAAATATAATAATTAATATTTTTGAAGGTGTTAGACTTTACTTTTTGCATTTTTTTCAACTTTTTTGAACAAGACACAATAGAAATTTGCATGTGTTAGTCTTCAATATTTTAGTTTTTCGAGGAAAACATGTTAATTAAATATTTTGTTCGTTTTAGACATAAATTTGGTCATTTATTAGAAAAATATGATAATTGATTTTTTTGAATGTGTTAGACTTCACTTTTTGCATTTTTTCAACTTTTTTGAACAAAAAGAATAGAAATTCACATGTGTTAGTCTTTGATTTTTGAGTTTTTTGAGGAAAACTTGAAAATTATGTATTTGGTTCATTTTAGACATCAATTTTGGAATTTATTAAAAAAGTATGATAATTCATATTTTTGAAGGTGTTAGTCTTCACTTTTTGCATTTGTTTTCAATTTTTTTTAAAAAACATAATCGAAATTGGCACGTGTTAGTCTTTGATTTTTGGACTTTATTGTGTCAGACATGAAAATTAAATATTTTTCATTTTTGTCATTAATTTTGGCATTTTTTGGAAAAATATGATAATTGATATTTTCGAAGGTGTTTGACTTCACTTTTTGTATTTTTCAACTTTTTTTAACAAAACAATATCGAAATTTGCATGTGTTAGTCTTCAATTCTTTGGTTTTTTTGAGGAAAACATAAACATTAAATATTTTCTTCGCTTGTGACATAAATTTTTGCATTTAATACTAAAATATGATAATTGAATTTTTTGAAGGTGTTAGACTTCACTTTTTGCACTTTTTTCAATTTTTTTAACAAAAAAGTAGAAATTTGCATGTGTTAGTCTTCAATTTAGGTTATCTTTTGACGAAAACATAAAATTATGTATTTTGTTCTTTTTCTATATCAATTTAGGCATTTATTAGAAAATAAGATAATTGATATTTTTCAAGGTGTTAGACTTCACTTTTTGCATTTTATTCAAAATTTTTAAACAAAAATAATATAAATACGCATGTGTTAGTCTTCGATTTTGGATTTTTTTGAGTAAAACATGCAAATTAAGTATTGTTTTTCCATTTTAAACAT
The DNA here is from genome assembly GCA_946800325.1 of Luzula sylvatica. Taxonomy (NCBI): domain Eukaryota; kingdom Viridiplantae; phylum Streptophyta; class Magnoliopsida; order Poales; family Juncaceae; genus Luzula; species Luzula sylvatica. The sequence goes on along the minus strand of OX326958.1, from coordinate 2,728,248 downwards.
CAATTTTTGCATTTATTTGAAAAATATAATAATTAATATTTTTGGAGGTGTTAGACTTTACTTTTTGCATTTTTTTTCAACTTGTTTGAACAAGACACAATAGAAATTTGCATGTGTTAGTCTTCAATATTTTAGTTTTTCGAGGAAAACATGTTAATTAAATATTTTGTTTGTTTTAGACATAAATTTGGTCATTTATTAGAAACATATGATAATTGATATTTTTGAATGTGTTAGACTTCACTTTTAGCATTTTTCAACTTTTTTGAACAAAAAGAATAGAAATTCGCATGTGTTAGTCTTTGATTTTTGAGTTTTTTGAGGAAAACTTGAAAATTAAGTATTATGTTTATTTTAGACATCAATTTTGTAATTTATTAAAAAAGTATAATAATTCATATTTTTGAAGGTGTTAGTCTTCACTTTTTGCATTTGTTTTCATTTATTTTAAATAAACATAATAGAAATTGGCACGTGTTAGTCTTTGATTTTTGGAGTTAATTGTGTCAAACATGAAAATTAAATATTTTTCATTGTAGACATTAATTCAGGCAGTTTTTAGAAAAATATGATAATTGATATTTTCGAAGGTGTTAGACTTCACTTTTTGTATTTTTCAACTATTTTGAACAAAACAATATAGCAATTTGCATGTGTTAGTCTTCAATTTTTTGATTTTTTTAGGAAAACACAAATATCAAGTATTTTCTTCGCTCGTGACATAAATTTTGGCATTTAATACAAAAAATGATAATTGATTTTTTTTAAGGTGTTAGACTTCACTTTTTGCACTTTTTTCTACTTTTTTAACAAAAAAGTAGAAATTCGCATGTGTTAGTCTTCAATTTAGGATCCCTTTTGAGGAAAACATAAAATTATGTATTTTGTTCTTTTTGTATATCAATTTAGGCATTTATTAGAAAATAAGATAATTGATATTTTTCAAGGTGTTAGACTTCACTTTTTGCATTTTATTCAAATTTTTTAAACAAAAATAATATAAATACACATGTGTTAGTCTTCGATTTTGGATTTTTTTGAGTAAAACATGCAAATTAAGTATTGTTTTTCGTTTTAAACATCACTTTTTGCATTTATTTGAAAAATATAATAATTAATATATTTGGAGGTGTTAGACTTTACTTTTTGCATTTTTTTCAACTTTTTTAAACAAGACACAATAGAAATTTGCATGTGTTAGTCTTCAATATGTTTGTTTTTCGAGGAAAACATGTTAATTAAATATTTTGTTCGTTTTAGACATAAATTTGGTCATTTATTTGAAAAATATGACAATTGATATTTTTTAATGTGTTAGACTTCACTTTTTGCATTTTTTCAACTTTTTTGAACAAAAAGAATAGAAATTCGCATGTGCCAGTCTTTGATTTTTGAGTTTTTTGAGGAAAACTTGAAAATTAAGTATTATGTTCATTTTAGACATCAATTTTGGAATTTATTAAAAAATTATGATAATTCATATTTTTGAAGGTGTTAGTCTTCAATTTTTGCATTTGTTTTCAATTTTTTTAAATAAAAATAATAGAAATTGGCACGTGTTAGTCTTTGATTTTTGGAGTTTATTGTATCAATGATGAAAATTAAATATTTTTCATTGTAGTCATTCATTTTGGCATTTTTTGGAAAAATATGATAATTGATATTTTCGAAGGTGTTCGACTTCACTTTTTGTATTTTTCAACTTTTTTGAACAAAACAATATAGAAATTTGCATGTGTTAGTCTTATATTTTTTGGTTTTTTTTAGGAAAACATAAACATTAAGTATTTTCTTCGCTCGTGACATAAATTTTGGCATTTAATACAAAAATATGATAATCGATTTTTTTGAAGGTGTTAGACTTCACTTTTTGCACTTTTTTCTATTTTTTTTAACAAAAAAGTACAAATTTGCATGTGTTAGTCTTCAATTTAGGATCTCTTTTGAGGCAAACATAAAATTATGTATTTTGTTCTTATTGTATATCAATTTAGGCATTTATTAGAAAATAAGATAATTGATTTTTTTCAAGGTGTTAGACTTCACTTTTTGTATTTTATTCAAATTTTTTAAACAAAAATAATATAAATACGCATGTGTCAGTCTTCGATTTTGGAGTTTTTTTAGTAAAACATGCAAATTAAGTATTGTTTTTCGTTTTAAACATGAATTTTTGCATTTATTTGAAAAATATAATAATTAATATTTTTGAAGGTGTTAGACTTTACTTTTTGCATTTTTTTCAACTTTTTTGAACAAGACACAATAGAAATTTGCATGTGTTAGTCTTCAATATTTTAGTTTTTCGAGGAAAACATGTTAATTAAATATTTTGTTCGTTTTAGACATAAATTTGGTCATTTATTAGAAAAATATGACAATTGATATTTTTGAATGTGTTAGACTTCACTTTTTGCCTTTTTTCAACTTTTTTGAACAAAAAGAATAGAAATTCACATGTGTTAGTCTTTGATTTTTGAGTTTTTTGAGGAAAACTTGAAAATTATGTATTTGGTTCATTTTAGACATCAATTTTGGAATTTATTAAAAAAGTATGATAATTCATATTTTTGAAGGTGTTAGTCTTCACTTTTTGCATTTGTTTTCAATTTTTTTTAAAAAACATAATCGAAATTGGCACGTGTTAGTCTTTGATTTTTGGACTTTATTGTGTCAAACATGAAAATTAAATATTTTTCATTTTTGTCATTAATTTTGGCATTTTTTGGAAAAATATGATAATTGATATTTTCGAAGGTGTTCGACTTCACTTTTTGTATTTTTCAACTTTTTTTAACAAAACAATATCGAAATTTGCATGTGTTAGTCTTCAATTCTTTGGTTTTTTTGAGGAAAACATAAACATTAAGTATTTTCTTCGCTTGTGACATAAATTTTGGCATTTAATACTAAAATATGATAATTGATTTTTTTGAAGGTGTTAGACTTCACTTTTTCCACTTTTTTCAATTTTTTTAACAAAAAAGTAGAAATTCGCATGTGTTAGTCTTCAATTTAGGTTATCTTTTGACGAAAACATAAAATTATGTATTTTGTTCTTTTTGTATATCAATTTAGGCATTTATTAGAAAATAAGATAATTGATATTTTTCAAGGTGTTAGACTTCACTTTTTGCATTTTATTCAAAATGTTTAAACAAAAATAATATAAATACGCATGTGTTAGTCTTCGATTTTGGATTTTTTTTGAGTAAAACATGCAAATTAAGTATTGTTTTTCCATTTTGAACATCAATTTTTGCATTTATTTGAAAAATATAATAATTAATATTTTTGGAGGTGTTAGACTTTACTTTTTGCATTTTTTTTCAACTTTTTTGAACAAGACACAATAGAAATTTGCATGTGTTAGTCTTCAATATTTTAGTTTTTCGAGGAAAACATGTTAATTAAATATTTTGTTTGTTTTAGACATAAATTTGGTCATTTATTAGAAACATATGATAATTGATATTTTTGAATGTGTTAGACTTCACTTTTAGCATTTTTCAACTTTTGTGAACAAAAAGAATAGAAATTCGCATGTGTTAGTCTTTGATTTTTGAGTTTTTTGAGGAAAACTTGAAAATTAAGTATTATGTTTATTTTAGACATCAATTTTGTAATTTATTAAAAAAGTATAATAATTCATATTTTTGAAGGTGTTAGTCTTCACTTTTTGCATTTGTTTTCATTTATTTTAAATAAACATAATAGAAATTGGCACGTGTTAGTCTTTGATTTTTGGAGTTAATTGTGTCAAACATGAAAATTAAATATTTTTCATTGTAGACATTAATTTAGGCAGTTTTTAGAAAAATATGATAATTGATATTTTCGAAGGTGTTAGACTTCACTTTTTGTATTTTTCAACTTTTTTGAACAAAACAATATAGCAATTTGCATGTGTTAGTCTTCAATTTTTTGATTTTTTTAGGAAAACATAAATATCAAGTATTTTCTTCGCTCGTGACATAAATTTTGGCATTTAATACAAAAATATGATAATTGATTTTTTTTAAGATGTTAGACTTCACTTTTTGCACTTTTTTCTACTTTTTTAACAAAAAAGTAGAAATTCGCATGTGTTAGTCTTCAATTTAGGATCTCTTTTGAGGAAAACATAAAATTATGTATTTTGTTCTTTTTGTATATCAATTTAGGCATTTATTAGAAAATAAGATAATTGATATTTTTCAAGGTGTTAGACTTCACTTTTTGCATTTTATTCAAATTTTTTAAACAAAAATAATATAAATACGCATGTGTTAGTCTTTGATTTTGGAGTTTTTTGAGTAAAACATGCAAATTAAGTATTGTTTTTCGTTTTAAACATCACTTTTTGCATTTATTTGAAAAATATAATAATTAATATATTTGGAGGTGTTAGACTTTACTTTTTGCATTTTTTTCAACTTTTTTGAACAAGACACAATAGAAATTTGCATGTGTTAGTCTTCAATATTTTTGTTTTTCGAGGAAAACATGTTAATTAAATATTTTGTTCGTTTTAGACATAAATTTGGTCATTTATTTGAAAAATATGACAATTGATATTTTTTAATGTGTTAGACTTCACTTTTTGCATTTTTTCAACTTTTTTGAACAAAAAGAATAGAAATTCGCATGTGTCAGTCTTTGATTTTTGAGTTTTTTGAGGAAAACTTGAAAATTAAGTATTTTGTTCATTTTAGACATCAATTTTGGAATTTATTAAAAAAGTATGATATTTCATATTTTTGAAGGTGTTAGTCTTCACTTTTTGCATTTGTTTTCAATTTTTTTAAATAAACATAATAGAAATTGGCACGTGTTAGTCTTTGATTTTTGGAGTTTATTGTATCAATGATGAAAATTAAATATTTTTCATTGTAGTCATTCATTTTGGCATTTTTTGGAAAAATATGATAATTGATATTTTCGAAGGTGTTCGACTTCACTTTTTGTATTTTTCAACTTTTTTGAACAAAACAATATAGAAATTTGCATGTGTTAGTCTTAAATTTTTTGGTTTTTTTTAGGAAAACATAAACATTAAGTATTTTCTTCGCTCGTGACATAAATTTTGGCATTTAATACAAAAATATGATAATCGATTTTTTTGAAGGTGTTAGACTTCACTTTTTGCACTTTTTTCTATTTTTTTAACAAAAAAGTACAAATTCGCATGTGTTAGTCTTCAATTTAGGATCTCTTTTGAGGAACACATAAAATTATGTATTTTGTTCTTTTTGTATATCAATTTAGGCATTTATTAGAAAATAAGATAATTGATATTTTTCAAGGTGTTAGACTTCACTTTTTGTATTTTATTCAAATTTTTTAAACAAAAATAATATAAATACGCATGTGTTAGTCTTCGATTTTGGAGTTTTTTTAGTAAAACATGCAAATTAAGTATTGTTTTTCGTTTTAAACATCAATTTTTGCATTTATTTGAAAAATATAATAATTAATATTTTTGAAGGTGTTAGACTTTACTTTTTGCATTTTTTTCAACTTTTTTGAACAAGACACAATAGAAATTTGCATGTGTTAGTCTTCAATATTTTAGTTTTTCGAGGAAAACATGTTAATTAAATATTTTGTTCGTTTTAGACATAAATTTGGTCATTTATTAGAAAAATATGATAATTGATTTTTTTGAATGTGTTAGACTTCACTTTTTGCATTTTTTCAACTTTTTTGAACAAAAAGAATAGAAATTCACATGTGTTAGTCTTTGATTTTTGAGTTTTTTGAGGAAAACTTGAAAATTATGTATTTGGTTCATTTTAGACATCAATTTTGGAATTTATTAAAAAAGTATGATAATTCATATTTTTGAAGGTGTTAGTCTTCACTTTTTGCATTTGTTTTCAATTTTTTTTAAAAAACATAATCGAAATTGGCACGTGTTAGTCTTTGATTTTTGGACTTTATTGTGTCAAACATGAAAATTAAATATTTTTCATTTTTGTCATTAATTTTGGCATTTTTTGGAAAAATATGATAATTGATATTTTCGAAGGTGTTCGACTTCACTTTTTGTATTTTTCAACTTTTTTTAACAAAACAATATCGAAATTTGCATGTGTTAGTCTTCAATTCTTTGGTTTTTTTGAGGAAAACATAAACATTAAGTATTTTCTTCGCTTGTGACATAAATTTTGGCATTTAGTACTAAAATATGATAATTGATATTTTCGAAGGTGTTCGACTTCACTTTTTGTATTTTTCAACTTTTTTGAACAAAACAATATAGAAATTTGCATGTGTTAGTCTTCAATTTTTTGATTTTTTGAGGACAACATAAACATTAAGTATTTTCATTACTCGTGACATAAATTTTGGCATTTAATAATAAAATATGATAATTGATTTTTTTGAAGGTGTTAGACTTCACTTTTTGCACTTTTTTCTACTTTTTTAACAAAAAAGTAGAAATTCGCATGTGTTAGTCTTCAATTTAGGATCTCTTTTGAGGAAAACATAAAATTATGTATTTTGTTCTTTTTGTATATCAATTTAGGCATTTATTAGAAAATAAGATAATTGATATTTTTCAAGGTGTTAGACTTCACTTTTTGCATTTTATTCAAATTTTTTAAACAAAAATAATATAAATACGCATGTGTTAGTCTTTGATTTTGGAGTTTTTTGAGTAAAACATGCAAATTAAGTATTGTTTTTCGTTTTAAACATCACTTTTTGCATTTATTTGAAAAATATAATAATTAATATATTTGGAGGTGTTAGACTTTACTTTTTGCATTTTTTTCAACTTTTTTGAACAAGACACAATAGAAATTTGCATGTGTTAGTCTTCAATATTTTTGTTTTTCGAGGAAAACATGTTAATTAAATATTTTGTTCGTTTTAGACATAAATTTGGTCATTTATTTGAAAAATATGACAATTGATATTTTTTAATGTGTTAGACTTCACTTTTTGCATTTTTTCAACTTTTTTGAACAAAAAGAATAGAAATTCGCATGTGTCAGTCTTTGATTTTTGAGTTTTTTTGAGGAAAACTTGAAAATTAAGTATTTTGTTCATTTTAGACATCAATTTTGGAATTTATTAAAAAAGTATGATATTTCATATTTTTGAAGGTGTTAGTCTTCACTTTTTGCATTTGTTTTCAATTTTTTTAAATAAACATAATAGAAATTGGCACGTGTTAGTCTTTGATTTTTGGAGTTTATTGTATCAATGATGAAAATTAAATATTTTTCATTGTAGTCATTCATTTTGGCATTTTTTGGAAAAATATGATAATTGATATTTTCGAAGGTGTTCGACTTCACTTTTTGTATTTTTCAACTTTTTTGAACAAAACAATATAGAAATTTGCATGTGTTAGTCTTAAATTTTTTGGTTTTTTTTAGGAAAACATAAACATTAAGTATTTTCTTCGCTCGTGACATAAATTTTGGCATTTAATACAAAAATATGATAATCGATTTTTTTGAAGGTGTTAGACTTCACTTTTTGCACTTTTTTCTATTTTTTTAACAAAAAAGTACAAATTCGCATGTGTTAGTCTTCAATTTAGGATCTCTTTTGAGGAACACATAAAATTATGTATTTTGTTCTTTTTGTATATCAATTTAGGCATTTATTAGAAAATAAGATAATTGATATTTTTCAAGGTGTTAGACTTCACTTTTTGTATTTTATTCAAATTTTTTAAACAAAAATAATATAAATACGCATGTGTTAGTCTTCGATTTTGGAGTTTTTTTAGTAAAACATGCAAATTAAGTATTGTTTTTCGTTTTAAACATCAATTTTTGCATTTATTTGAAAAATATAATAATTAATATTTTTGAAGGTGTTAGACTTTACTTTTTGCATTTTTTTCAACTTTTTTGAACAAGACACAATAGAAATTTGCATGTGTTAGTCTTCAATATTTTAGTTTTTCGAGGAAAACATGTTAATTAAATATTTTGTTCGTTTTAGACATAAATTTGGTCATTTATTAGAAAAATATGATAATTGATTTTTTTGAATGTGTTAGACTTCACTTTTTGCATTTTTTCAACTTTTTTGAACAAAAAGAATAGAAATTCACATGTGTTAGTCTTTGATTTTTGAGTTTTTTGAGGAAAACTTGAAAATTATGTATTTGGTTCATTTTAGACATCAATTTTGGAATTTATTAAAAAAGTATGATAATTCATATTTTTGAAGGTGTTAGTCTTCACTTTTTGCATTTGTTTTCAATTTTTTTTAAAAAACATAATCGAAATTGGCACGTGTTAGTCTTTGATTTTTGGACTTTATTGTGTCAAACATGAAAATTAAATATTTTTCATTTTTGTCATTAATTTTGGCATTTTTTGGAAAAATATGATAATTGATATTTTCGAAGGTGTTCGACTTCACTTTTTGTATTTTTCAACTTTTTTTAACAAAACAATATCGAAATTTGCATGTGTTAGTCTTCAATTCTTTGGTTTTTTTGAGGAAAACATAAACATTAAGTATTTTCTTCGCTTGTGACATAAATTTTGGCATTTAGTACTAAAATATGATAATTGATATTTTCGAAGGTGTTCGACTTCACTTTTTGTATTTTTCAACTTTTTTGAACAAAACAATATAGAAATTTGCATGTGTTAGTCTTCAATTTTTTGATTTTTTGAGGAAAACATAAACATTAAGTATTTTCATTACTCGTGACATAAATTTTGGCATTTAATAATAAAATATGATAATTGATTTTTTTGAAGGTGTTAGACTTCACTTTTTGCACTTTTTCCGATTTTTTTAACAAAAAAGTAGAAATTCGCATGTGTTAGTCTTCAATTTAGGTTATCTTTTGACGAAAACATAAAATTATGAATTTTGTTCTTTTTCTATATCAATTTAGGTATTTATTAGAAAATAAGATAATTGATATTTTTCAAGGCGTTAGACTTCACTTTTTGCATTTTATTCAAATTTTTTAAACAAAAATAATATAAATACGCATGTGTTAGTCTTCGATTTTGGATTTTTTTTGAGTAAAACATGCAAATTAAGTATTGCTTTTCCATTTTAAACATCAATTTTTGCATTTATTTGAAAAATATAATAATTAATATTTTTGGAGGTGTTAGACTTTACTTTTTGCATTTTTTTTCAACTTTTTTGAACAAGACACAATAGAAATTTGCATGTGTTAGTCTTCAATATTTTAGTTTTTCGAGGAAAACATGTTAATTAAATATTTTGTTCGTTTTAGACATAAATTTGGTCATTTATTAGAAAAATATGATAATTGATATTTTTGAATGTGTTAGACTTCACTTTTAGCATTTTTCAACTTTTTTGAACAAAAAGAATAGAAATTCGCATGTGTTAGTCTTTGATTTTTGAGTTTTTTGAGGAAAACTTGAAAATTAAGTATTAAATTTATTTTAGACATCAATTTTGTAATTTATTAAAAAAGTATAATAATTCATATTTTTGAAGGTGTTAGTCTTCACTTTTTGCATTTGTTTTCATTTATTTTAAATAAACATAATAGAAATTGGCACGTGTTAGTCTTTGATTTTTGGAGTTAATTGTGTCAAACATGAAAATTAAATATTTTTCATTGTAGACATTAATTTAGGCAGTTTTTAGAAAAATATGATAATTGATATTTTCGAAGGTGTTAGACTTCACTTTTTGTATTTTTCAACTTTTTTGAACAAAACAATATAGCAATTTGCATGTGTTAGTCTTCAATTTTTTGATTTTTTTAGGAAAACATAAATATCAAGTATTTTCTTCGCTCGTGACATAAATTTTGGCATTTAATACAAAAATATGATAATTGATTTTTTTTAAGATGTTAGACTTCACTTTTTGCACTTTTTTCTACTTTTTTAACAAAAAAGTAGAAATTCGCATGTGTTAGTCTTCAATTTAGGATCTCTTTTGAGGAAAACATAAAATTATGTATTTTGTTCTTTTTGTATATCAATTTAGGCATTTATTAGAAAATAAGATAATTGATATTTTTCAAGGTGTTAGACTTCACTTTTTGCATTTTATTCAAATTTTTTAAACAAAAATAATATAAATACGCATGTGTTAGTCTTTGATTTTGGAGTTTTTTGAGTAAAACATGCAAATTAAGTATTGTTTTTCGTTTTAAACATCACTTTTTGCATTTATTTGAAAAATATAATAATTAATATATTTGGAGGTGTTAGACTTTACTTTTTGCATTTTTTTCAACTTTTTTGAACAAGACACAATAGAAATTTGCATGTGTTAGTCTTCAATATTTTTGTTTTTCGAGGAAAACATGTTAATTAAATATTTTGTTCGTTTTAGACATAAATTTGGTCATTTATTTGAAAAATATGACAATTGATATTTTTTAATGTGTTAGACTTCACTTTTTGCATTTTTTCAACTTTTTTGAACAAAAAGAATAGAAATTCGCATGTGTCAGTCTTTGATTTTTGAGTTTTTTGAGGAAAACTTGAAAATTAAGTATTTTGTTCATTTTAGACATCAATTTTGGAATTTATTAAAAAAGTATGATATTTCATATTTTTGAAGGTGTTAGTCTTCACTTTTTGCATTTGTTTTCAATTTTTTTAAATAAACATAATAGAAATTGGCACGTGTTAGTCTTTGATTTTTGGAGTTTATTGTATCAATGATGAAAATTAAATATTTTTCATTGTAGTCATTCATTTTGGCATTTTTTGGAAAAATATGATAATTGATATTTTCGAAGGTGTTCGACTTCACTTTTTGTATTTTTCAACTTTTTTGAACAAAACAATATAGAAATTTGCATGTGTTAGTCTTAAATTTTTTGGTTTTTTTTAGGAAAACATAAACATTAAGTATTTTCTTCGCTCGTGACATAAATTTTGGCATTTAATACAAAAATATGATAATCGATTTTTTTGAAGGTGTTAGACTTCACTTTTTGCACTTTTTTCTATTTTTTTAACAAAAAAGTACAAATTCGCATGTGTTAGTCTTCAATTTAGGATCTCTTTTGAGGAACACATAAAATTATGTATTTTGTTCTTTTTGTATATCAATTTAGGCATTTATTAGAAAATAAGATAATTGATATTTTTCAAGGTGTTAGACTTCACTTTTTGTATTTTATTCAAATTTTTTAAACAAAAATAATATAAATACGCATGTGTTAGTCTTCGATTTTGGAGTTTTTTTAGTAAAACATGCAAATTAAGTATTGTTTTTCGTTTTAAACATCAATTTTTGCATTTATTTGAAAAATATAATAATTAATATTTTTGAAGGTGTTAGACTTTACTTTTTGCATTTTTTTCAACTTTTTTGAACAAGACACAATAGAAATTTGCATGTGTTAGTCTTCAATATTTTAGTTTTTCGAGGAAAACATGTTAATTAAATATTTTGTTCGTTTTAGACATAAATTTGGTCATTTATTAGAAAAATATGATAATTGATTTTTTTGAATGTGTTAGACTTCACTTTTTGCATTTTTTCAACTTTTTTGAACAAAAAGAATAGAAATTCACATGTGTTAGTCTTTGATTTTTGAGTTTTTTGAGGAAAACTTGAAAATTATGTATTTGGTTCATTTTAGACATCAATTTTGGAATTTATTAAAAAAGTATGATAATTCATATTTTTGAAGGTGTTAGTCTTCACTTTTTGCATTTGTTTTCAATTTTTTTTAAAAAACATAATCGAAATTGGCACGTGTTAGTCTTTGATTTTTGGACTTTATTGTGTCAAACATGAAAATTAAATATTTTTCATTTTTGTCATTAATTTTGGCATTTTTTGGAAAAATATGATAATTGATATTTTCGAAGGTGTTCGACTTCACTTTTTGTATTTTTCAACTTTTTTTAACAAAACAATATCGAAATTTGCATGTGTTAGTCTTCAATTCTTTGGTTTTTTTGAGGAAAACATAAACATTAAGTATTTTCTTCGCTTGTGACATAAATTTTGGCATTTAGTACTAAAATATGATAATTGATATTTTCGAAGGTGTTCGACTTCACTTTTTGTATTTTTCAACTTTTTTGAACAAAACAATATAGAAATTTGCATGTGTTAGTCTTCAATTTTTTGATTTTTTGAGGAAAACATAAACATTAAGTATTTTCATTACTCGTGACATAAATTTTGGCATTTAATAATAAAATATGATAATTGATTTTTTTGAAGGTGTTAGACTTCACTTTTTGCACTTTTTTCTACTTTTTTAACAAAAAAGTAGAAATTCGCATGTGTTAGTCTTCAATTTAGGATCTCTTTTGAGGAAAACATAAAATTATGTATTTTGTTCTTTTTGTATATCAATTTAGGCATTTATTAGAAAATAAGATAATTGATATTTTTCAAGGTGTTAGACTTCACTTTTTGCATTTTATTCAAATTTTTTAAACAAAAATAATATAAATACGCATGTGTTAGTCTTTGATTTTGGAGTTTTTTGAGTAAAACATGCAAATTAAGTATTGTTTTTCGTTTTAAACATCACTTTTTGCATTTATTTGAAAAATATAATAATTAATATATTTGGAGGTGTTAGACTTTACTTTTTGCATTTTTTTCAACTTTTTTGAACAAGACACAATAGAAATTTGCATGTGTTAGTCTTCAATATTTTTGTTTTTCGAGGAAAACATGTTAATTAAATATTTTGTTCGTTTTAGACATAAATTTGGTCATTTATTTGAAAAATATGACAATTGATATTTTTTAATGTGTTAGACTTCACTTTTTGCATTTTTTCAACTTTTTTGAACAAAAAGAATAGAAATTCGCATGTGTCAGTCTTTGATTTTTGAGTTTTTTTGAGGAAAACTTGAAAATTAAGTATTTTGTTCATTTTAGACATCAATTTTGGAATTTATTAAAAAAGTATGATATTTCATATTTTTGAAGGTGTTAGTCTTCACTTTTTGCATTTGTTTTCAATTTTTTTAAATAAACATAATAGAAATTGGCACGTGTTAGTCTTTGATTTTTGGAGTTTATTGTATCAATGATGAAAATTAAATATTTTTCATTGTAGTCATTCATTTTGGCATTTTTTGGAAAAATATGATAATTGATATTTTCGAAGGTGTTCGACTTCACTTTTTGTATTTTTCAACTTTTTTGAACAAAACAATATAGAAATTTGCATGTGTTAGTCTTAAATTTTTTGGTTTTTTTTAGGAAAACATAAACATTAAGTATTTTCTTCGCTCGTGACATAAATTTTGGCATTTAATACAAAAATATGATAATCGATTTTTTTGAAGGTGTTAGACTTCACTTTTTGCACTTTTTTCTATTTTTTTAACAAAAAAGTACAAATTCGCATGTGTTAGTCTTCAATTTAGGATCTCTTTTGAGGAACACATAAAATTATGTATTTTGTTCTTTTTGTATATCAATTTAGGCATTTATTAGAAAATAAGATAATTGATATTTTTCAAGGTGTTAGACTTCACTTTTTGTATTTTATTCAAATTTTTTAAACAAAAATAATATAAATACGCATGTGTTAGTCTTCGATTTTGGAGTTTTTTTAGTAAAACATGCAAATTAAGTATTGTTTTTCGTTTTAAACATCAATTTTTGCATTTATTTGAAAAATATAATAATTAATATTTTTGAAGGTGTTAGACTTTACTTTTTGCATTTTTTTCAACTTTTTTGAACAAGACACAATAGAAATTTGCATGTGTTAGTCTTCAATATTTTAGTTTTTCGAGGAAAACATGTTAATTAAATATTTTGTTCGTTTTAGACATAAATTTGGTCATTTATTAGAAAAATGTGATAATTGATTTTTTTGAATGTGTTAGACTTCACTTTTTGCATTTTTTCAACTTTTTTGAACAAAAAGAATAGAAATTCACATGTGTTAGTCTTTGATTTTTGAGTTTTTTGAGGAAAACTTGAAAATTATGTATTTGGTTCATTTTAGACATCAATTTTGGAATTTATTAAAAAAGTATGATAATTCATATTTTTGAAGGTGTTAGTCTTCACTTTTTGCATTTGTTTTCAATTTTTTTTAAAAAACATAATCGAAATTGGCACGTGTTAGTCTTTGATTTTTGGACTTTATTGTGTCAAACATGAAAATTAAATATTTTTCATTTTTGTCATTAATTTTGGCATTTTTTGGAAAAATATGATAATTGATATTTTCGAAGGTGTTCGACTTCACTTTTTGTATTTTTCAACTTTTTTTAACAAAACAATATCGAAATTTGCATGTGTTAGTCTTCAATTCTTTGGTTTTTTTGAGGAAAACATAAACATTAAGTATTTTCTTCGCTTGTGACATAAATTTTGGCATTTAGTACTAAAATATGATAATTGATATTTTCGAAGGTGTTCGACTTCACTTTTTGTATTTTTCAACTTTTTTGAACAAAACAATATAGAAATTTGCATGTGTTAGTCTTCAATTTTTTGATTTTTTGAGGAAAACATAAACATTAAGTATTTTCATTACTCGTGACATAAATTTTGGCATTTAATAATAAAATATGATAATTGATTTTTTTGAAGGTGTTAGACTTCACTTTTTGCACTTTTTCCGATTTTTTTAACAAAAAAGTAGAAATTCGCATGTGTTAGTCTTCAATTTAGGTTATCTTTTGACGAAAACATAAAATTATGTATTTTGTTCTTTTTCTATATCAATTTAGGCATTTATTAGAAAATAAGATAATTGATATTTTTCAAGGCGTTAGACTTCACTTTTTGCATTTTATTCAAATTTTTTAAACAAAAATAATATAAATACGCATGTGTTAGTCTTCGATTTTGGATTTTTTTTGAGTAAAACATGCAAATTAAGTATTGCTTTTCCATTTTAAACATCAATTTTTGCATTTATTTGAAAAATATAATAATTAATATTTTTGGAGGTGTTAGACTTTACTTTTTGCATTTTTTTTCAACTTTTTTGAACAAGACACAATAGAAATTTGCATGTGTTAGTCTTCAATATTTTAGTTTTTCGAGGAAAACATGTTAATTAAATATTTTGTTCGTTTTAGACATAAATTTGGTCATTTATTAGAAAAATATGATAATTGATATTTTTGAATGTGTTAGACTTCACTTTTAGCATTTTTCAACTTTTTTGAACAAAAAGAATAGAAATTCGCATGTGTTAGTCTTTGATTTTTGAGTTTTTTGAGGAAAACTTGAAAATTAAGTATTATGTTTATTTTAGACATCAATTTTGTAATTTATTAAAAAAGTATAATAATTCATATTTTTGAAGGTGTTAGTCTTCACTTTTTGCATTTGTTTTCATTTATTTTAAATAAACATAATAGAAATTGGCACGTGTTAGTCTTTGATTTTTGGAGTTAATTGTGTCAAACATGAAAATTAAATATTTTTCATTGTAGACATTAATTTAGGCAGTTTTTAGAAAAATATGATAATTGATATTTTCGAAGGTGTTAGACTTCACTTTTTGTATTTTTCAACTTTTTTGAACAAAACAATATAGCAATTTGCATGTGTTAGTCTTCAATTTTTTGATTTTTTTAGGAAAACATAAATATCAAGTATTTTCTTCGCTCGTGACATAAATTTTGGCATTTAATACAAAAATATGATAATTGATTTTTTTTAAGATGTTAGACTTCACTTTTTGCACTTTTTTCTACTTTTTTAACAAAAAAGTACAAATTCGCATGTGTTAGTCTTCAATTTAGGATCTCTTTTGAGGAAAACATAAAATTATGTATTTTGTTCTTTTTGTATATCAATTTAGGCATTTATTAGAAAATAAGATAATTGATATTTTTCAAGGTGTTAGACTTACCTTTTTGCATTTTATTCAAATTTTTTAAACAAAAATAATATAAATACGCATGTGTTAGTCTTTGATTTTGGAGTTTTTTGAGTAAAACATGCAAATTAAGTATTGTTTTTCGTTTTAAACATCACTTTTTGCATTTATTTGAAAAATATAATAATTAATATATTTGGAGGTGTTAGACTTTACTTTTTGCATTTTTTTCAACTTTTTTGAACAAGACACAATAGAAATTTGCATGTGTTAGTCTTCAATATTTTTGTTTTTCGAGGAAAACATGTTAATTAAATATTTTGTTCGTTTTAGACATAAATTTGGTCATTTATTTGAAAAATATGACAATTGATATTTTTTAATGTGTTAGACTTCACTTTTTGCATTTTTTCAACTTTTTTGAACAAAAAGAATAGAAATTCGCATGTGTCAGTCTTTGATTTTTGAGTTTTTTGAGGAAAACTTGAAAATTAAGTATTTTGTTCATTTTAGACATCAATTTTGGAATTTATTAAAAAAGTATGATATTTCATATTTTTGAAGGTGTTAGTCTTCACTTTTTGCATTTGTTTTCAATTTTTTTAAATAAACATAATAGAAATTGGCACGTGTTAGTCTTTGATTTTTGGAGTTTATTGTATCAATGATGAAAATTAAATATTTTTCATTGTAGTCATTCATTTTGGCATTTTTTGGAAAAATATGATAATTGATATTTTCGAAGGTGTTCGACTTCACTTTTTGTATTTTTCAACTTTTTTGAACAAAACAATATAGAAATTTGCATGTGTTAGTCTTAAATTTTTTGGTTTTTTTTAGGAAAACATAAACATTAAGTATTTTCTTCGCTCGTGACATAAATTTTGGCATTTAATACAAAAATATGATAATCGATTTTTTTGAAGGTGTTAGACTTCACTTTTTGCACTTTTTTCTATTTTTTTAACAAAAAAGTACAAATTCGCATGTGTTAGTCTTCAATTTAGGATCTCTTTTTAGGAACACATAAAATTATGTATTTTGTTCTTTTTGTATATCAATTTAGGCATTTATTAGAAAATAAGATAATTGATATTTTTCAAGGTGTTAGACTTCACTTTTTGTATTTTATTCAAATTTTTTAAACAAAAATAATATAAATACGCATGTGTTAGTCTTCGATTTTGGAGTTTTTTTAGTAAAACATGCAAATTAAGTATTGTTTTTCGTTTTAAACATCAATTTTTGCATTTATTTGAAAAATATAATAATTAATATTTTTGAAGGTGTTAGACTTTACTTTTTGCATTTTTTTCAACTTTTTTGAACAAGACACAATAGAAATTTGCATGTGTTAGTCTTCAATATTTTAGTTTTTCGAGGAAAACATGTTAATTAAATATTTTGTTCGTTTTAGACATAAATTTGGTCATTTATTAGAAAAATATGATAATTGATTTTTTTGAATGTGTTAGACTTCACTTTTTGCATTTTTTCAACTTTTTTGAACAAAAAGAATAGAAATTCACATGTGTTAGTCTTTGATTTTTGTGTTTTTTGAGGAAAACTTGAAAATTATGTATTTGGTTCATTTTAGACATCAATTTTGGAATTTATTAAAAAAGTATGATAATTCATATTTTTGAAGGTGTTAGTCTTCACTTTTTGCATTTGTTTTCAATTTTTTTTAAAAAACATAATCGAAATTGGCACGTGTTAGTCTTTGATTTTTGGACTTTATTGTGTCAAACATGAAAATTAAATATTTTTCATTTTTGTCATTAATTTTGGCATTTTTTGGAAAAATATGATAATTGATATTTTCGAAGGTGTTCGACTTCACTTTTTGTATTTTTCAACTTTTTTTAACAAAACAATATCGAAATTTGCATGTGTTAGTCTTCAATTCTTTGGTTTTTTTGAGGAAAACATAAACATTAAGTATTTTCTTCGCTTGTGACATAAATTTTGGCATTTAGTACTAAAATATGATAATTGATATTTTCGAAGGTGTTCGACTTCACTTTTTGTATTTTTCAACTTTTTTGAACAAAACAATATAGAAATTTGCATGTGTTAGTCTTCAATTTTTTGATTTTTTGAGGAAAACATAAACATTAAGTATTTTCATTACTCGTGACATAAATTTTGGCATTTAATAATAAAATATGATAATTGATTTTTTTGAAGGTGTTAGACTTCACTTTTTGCACTTTTTTCTACTTTTTTAACAAAAAAGTAGAAATTCGCATGTGTTAGTCTTCAATTTAGGATCTCTTTTGAGGAAAACATAAAATTATGTATTTTGTTCTTTTTGTATATCAATTTAGGCATTTATTAGAAAATAAGATAATTGATATTTTTCAAGGTGTTAGACTTCACTTTTTGCATTTTATTCAAATTTTTTAAACAAAAATAATATAAATACGCATGTGTTAGTCTTTGATTTTGGAGTTTTTTGAGTAAAACATGCAAATTAAGTATTGTTTTTCGTTTTAAACATCACTTTTTGCATTTATTTGAAAAATATAATAATTAATATATTTGGAGGTGTTAGACTTTACTTTTTGCATTTTTTTCAACTTTTTTGAACAAGACACAATAGAAATTTGCATGTGTTAGTCTTCAATATTTTTGTTTTTCGAGGAAAACATGTTAATTAAATATTTTGTTCGTTTTAGACATAAATTTGGTCATTTATTTGAAAAATATGACAATTGATATTTTTTAATGTGTTAGACTTCACTTTTTGCATTTTTTCAACTTTTTTGAACAAAAAGAATAGAAATTCGCATGTGTCAGTCTTTGATTTTTGAGTTTTTTTGAGGAAAACTTGAAAATTAAGTATTTTGTTCATTTTAGACATCAATTTTGGAATTTATTAAAAAAGTATGATATTTCATATTTTTGAAGGTGTTAGTCTTCACTTTTTGCATTTGTTTTCAATTTTTTTAAATAAACATAATAGAAATTGGCACGTGTTAGTCTTTGATTTTTGGAGTTTATTGTATCAATGATGAAAATTAAATATTTTTCATTGTAGTCATTCATTTTGGCATTTTTTGGAAAAATATGATAATTGATATTTTCGAAGGTGTTCGACTTCACTTTTTGTATTTTTCAACTTTTTTGAACAAAACAATATAGAAATTTGCATGTGTTAGTCTTAAATTTTTTGGTTTTTTTTAGGAAAACATAAACATTAAGTATTTTCTTCGCTCGTGACATAAATTTTGGCATTTAATACAAAAATATGATAATCGATTTTTTTGAAGGTGTTAGACTTCACTTTTTGCACTTTTTTCTATTTTTTTAACAAAAAAGTACAAATTCGCATGTGTTAGTCTTCAATTTAGGATCTCTTTTGAGGAACACATAAAATTATGTATTTTGTTCTTTTTGTATATCAATTTAGGCATTTATTAGAAAATAAGATAATTGATATTTTTCAAGGTGTTAGACTTCACTTTTTGTATTTTATTCAAATTTTTTAAACAAAAATAATATAAATACGCATGTGTTAGTCTTCGATTTTGGAGTTTTTTTAGTAAAACATGCAAATTAAGTATTGTTTTTCGTTTTAAACATCAATTTTTGCATTTATTTGAAAAATATAATAATTAATATTTTTGAAGGTGTTAGACTTTACTTTTTGCATTTTTTTCAACTTTTTTGAACAAGACACAATAGAAATTTGCATGTGTTAGTCTTCAATATTTTAGTTTTTCGAGGAAAACATGTTAATTAAATATTTTGTTCGTTTTAGACATAAATTTGGTCATTTATTAGAAAAATATGATAATTGATTTTTTTGAATGTGTTAGACTTCACTTTTTGCATTTTTTCAACTTTTTTGAACAAAAAGAATAGAAATTCACATGTGTTAGTCTTTGATTTTTGAGTTTTTTGAGGAAAACTTGAAAATTATGTATTTGGTTCATTTTAGACATCAATTTTGGAATTTATTAAAAAAGTATGATAATTCATATTTTTGAAGGTGTTAGTCTTCACTTTTTGCATTTGTTTTCAATTTTTTTTAAAAAACATAATCGAAATTGGCACGTGTTAGTCTTTGATTTTTGGACTTTATTGTGTCAAACATGAAAATTAAATATTTTTCATTTTTGTCATTAATTTTGGCATTTTTTGGAAAAATATGATAATTGATATTTTCGAAGGTGTTCGACTTCACTTTTTGTATTTTTCAACTTTTTTTAACAAAACAATATCGAAATTTGCATGTGTTAGTCTTCAATTCTTTGGTTTTTTTGAGGAAAACATAAACATTAAGTATTTTCTTCGCTTGTGACATAAATTTTGGCATTTAGTACTAAAATATGATAATTGATATTTTCGAAGGTGTTCGACTTCACTTTTTGTATTTTTCAACTTTTTTGAACAAAACAATATAGAAATTTGCATGTGTTAGTCTTCAATTTTTTGATTTTTTGAGGAAAACATAAACATTAAGTATTTTCATTACTCGTGACATAAATTTTGGCATTTAATAATAAAATATGATAATTGATTTTTTTGAAGGTGTTAGACTTCACTTTTTGCACTTTTTCCGATTTTTTTAACAAAAAAGTAGAAATTCGCATGTGTTAGTCTTCAATTTAGGTTATCTTTTGACGAAAACATAAAATTATGTATTTTGTTCTTTTTCTATATCAATTTAGGCATTTATTAGAAAATAAGATAATTGATATTTTTCAAGGCGTTAGACTTCACTTTTTGCATTTTATTCAAATTTTTTAAACAAAAATAATATAAATACGCATGTGTTAGTCTTCGATTTTGGATTTTTTTTGAGTAAAACATGCAAATTAAGTATTGCTTTTCCATTTTAAACATCAATTTTTGCATTTATTTGAAAAATATAATAATTAATATTTTTGGAGGTGTTAGACTTTACTTTTTGCATTTTTTTTCAACTTTTTTGAACAAGACACAATAGAAATTTGCATGTGTTAGTCTTCAATATTTTAGTTTTTCGAGGAAAACATGTTAATTAAATATTTTGTTCGTTTTAGACATAAATTTGGTCATTTATTAGAAAAATATGATAATTGATATTTTTGAATGTGTTAGACTTCACTTTTAGCATTTTTCAACTTTTTTGAACAAAAAGAATAGAAATTCGCATGTGTTAGTCTTTGATTTTTGAGTTTTTTGAGGAAAACTTGAAAATTAAGTATTATGTTTATTTTAGACATCAATTTTGTAATTTATTAAAAAAGTATAATAATTCATATTTTTGAAGGTGTTAGTCTTCACTTTTTGCATTTGTTTTCATTTATTTTAAATAAACATAATAGAAATTGGCACGTGTTAGTCTTTGATTTTTGGAGTTAATTGTGTCAAACATGAAAATTAAATATTTTTCATTGTAGACATTAATTTAGGCAGTTTTTAGAAAAATATGATAATTGATATTTTCGAAGGTGTTAGACTTCACTTTTTGTATTTTTCAACTTTTTTGAACAAAACAATATAGCAATTTGCATGTGTTAGTCTTCAATTTTTTGATTTTTTTAGGAAAACATAAATATCAAGTATTTTCTTCGCTCGTGACATAAATTTTGGCATTTAATACAAAAATATGATAATTGATTTTTTTTAAGATGTTAGACTTCACTTTTTGCACTTTTTTCTACTTTTTTAACAAAAAAGTACAAATTCGCATGTGTTAGTCTTCAATTTAGGATCTCTTTTGAGGAAAACATAAAATTATGTATTTTGTTCTTTTTGTATATCAATTTAGGCATTTATTAGAAAATAAGATAATTGATATTTTTCAAGGTGTTAGACTTACCTTTTTGCATTTTATTCAAATTTTTTAAACAAAAATAATATAAATACGCATGTGTTAGTCTTTGATTTTGGAGTTTTTTGAGTAAAACATGCAAATTAAGTATTGTTTTTCGTTTTAAACATCACTTTTTGCATTTATTTGAAAAATATAATAATTAATATATTTGGAGGTGTTAGACTTTACTTTTTGCATTTTTTTCAACTTTTTTGAACAAGACACAATAGAAATTTGCATGTGTTAGTCTTCAATATTTTTGTTTTTCGAGGAAAACATGTTAATTAAATATTTTGTTCGTTTTAGACATAAATTTGGTCATTTATTTGAAAAATATGACAATTGATATTTTTTAATGTGTTAGACTTCACTTTTTGCATTTTTTCAACTTTTTTGAACAAAAAGAATAGAAATTCGCATGTGTCAGTCTTTGATTTTTGAGTTTTTTGAGGAAAACTTGAAAATTAAGTATTTTGTTCATTTTAGACATCAATTTTGGAATTTATTAAAAAAGTATGATATTTCATATTTTTGAAGGTGTTAGTCTTCACTTTTTGCATTTGTTTTCAATTTTTTTAAATAAACATAATAGAAATTGGCACGTGTTAGTCTTTGATTTTTGGAGTTTATTGTATCAATGATGAAAATTAAATATTTTTCATTGTAGTCATTCATTTTGGCATTTTTTGGAAAAATATGATAATTGATATTTTCGAAGGTGTTCGACTTCACTTTTTGTATTTTTCAACTTTTTTGAACAAAACAATATAGAAATTTGCATGTGTTAGTCTTAAATTTTTTGGTTTTTTTTAGGAAAACATAAACATTAAGTATTTTCTTCGCTCGTGACATAAATTTTGGCATTTAATACAAAAATATGATAATCGATTTTTTTGAAGGTGTTAGACTTCACTTTTTGCACTTTTTTCTATTTTTTTAACAAAAAAGTACAAATTCGCATGTGTTAGTCTTCAATTTAGGATCTCTTTTTAGGAACACATAAAATTATGTATTTTGTTCTTTTTGTATATCAATTTAGGCATTTATTAGAAAATAAGATAATTGATATTTTTCAAGGTGTTAGACTTCACTTTTTGTATTTTATTCAAATTTTTTAAACAAAAATAATATAAATACGCATGTGTTAGTCTTCGATTTTGGAGTTTTTTTAGTAAAACATGCAAATTAAGTATTGTTTTTCGTTTTAAACATCAATTTTTGCATTTATTTGAAAAATATAATAATTAATATTTTTGAAGGTGTTAGACTTTACTTTTTGCATTTTTTTCAACTTTTTTGAACAAGACACAATAGAAATTTGCATGTGTTAGTCTTCAATATTTTAGTTTTTCGAGGAAAACATGTTAATTAAATATTTTGTTCGTTTTAGACATAAATTTGGTCATTTATTAGAAAAATATGATAATTGATTTTTTTGAATGTGTTAGACTTCACTTTTTGCATTTTTTCAACTTTTTTGAACAAAAAGAATAGAAATTCACATGTGTTAGTCTTTGATTTTTGTGTTTTTTGAGGAAAACTTGAAAATTATGTATTTGGTTCATTTTAGACATCAATTTTGGAATTTATTAAAAAAGTATGATAATTCATATTTTTGAAGGTGTTAGTCTTCACTTTTTGCATTTGTTTTCAATTTTTTTTAAAAAACATAATCGAAATTGGCACGTGTTAGTCTTTGATTTTTGGACTTTATTGTGTCAAACATGAAAATTAAATATTTTTCATTTTTGTCATTAATTTTGGCATTTTTTGGAAAAATATGATAATTGATATTTTCGAAGGTGTTCGACTTCACTTTTTGTATTTTTCAACTTTTTTTAACAAAACAATATCGAAATTTGCATGTGTTAGTCTTCAATTCTTTGGTTTTTTTGAGGAAAACATAAACATTAAGTATTTTCTTCGCTTGTGACATAAATTTTGGCATTTAGTACTAAAATATGATAATTGATATTTTCGAAGGTGTTCGACTTCACTTTTTGTATTTTTCAACTTTTTTGAACAAAACAATATAGAAATTTGCATGTGTTAGTCTTCAATTTTTTGATTTTTTGAGGAAAACATAAACATTAAGTATTTTCATTACTCGTGACATAAATTTTGGCATTTAATAATAAAATATGATAATTGATTTTTTTGAAGGTGTTAGACTTCACTTTTTGCACTTTTTTCTACTTTTTTAACAAAAAAGTAGAAATTCGCATGTGTTAGTCTTCAATTTAGGATCTCTTTTGAGGAAAACATAAAATTATGTATTTTGTTCTTTTTGTATATCAATTTAGGCATTTATTAGAAAATAAGATAATTGATATTTTTCAAGGTGTTAGACTTCACTTTTTGCATTTTATTCAAATTTTTTAAACAAAAATAATATAAATACGCATGTGTTAGTCTTTGATTTTGGAGTTTTTTGAGTAAAACATGCAAATTAAGTATTGTTTTTCGTTTTAAACATCACTTTTTGCATTTATTTGAAAAATATAATAATTAATATATTTGGAGGTGTTAGACTTTACTTTTTGCATTTTTTTCAACTTTTTTGAACAAGACACAATAGAAATTTGCATGTGTTAGTCTTCAATATTTTTGTTTTTCGAGGAAAACATGTTAATTAAATATTTTGTTCGTTTTAGACATAAATTTGGTCATTTATTTGAAAAATATGACAATTGATATTTTTTAATGTGTTAGACTTCACTTTTTGCATTTTTTCAACTTTTTTGAACAAAAAGAATAGAAATTCGCATGTGTCAGTCTTTGATTTTTGAGTTTTTTTGAGGAAAACTTGAAAATTAAGTATTTTGTTCATTTTAGACATCAATTTTGGAATTTATTAAAAAAGTATGATATTTCATATTTTTGAAGGTGTTAGTCTTCACTTTTTGCATTTGTTTTCAATTTTTTTAAATAAACATAATAGAAATTGGCACGTGTTAGTCTTTGATTTTTGGAGTTTATTGTATCAATGATGAAAATTAAATATTTTTCATTGTAGTCATTCATTTTGGCATTTTTTGGAAAAATATGATAATTGATATTTTCGAAGGTGTTCGACTTCACTTTTTGTATTTTTCAACTTTTTTGAACAAAACAATATAGAAATTTGCATGTGTTAGTCTTAAATTTTTTGGTTTTTTTTAGGAAAACATAAACATTAAGTATTTTCTTCGCTCGTGACATAAATTTTGGCATTTAATACAAAAATATGATAATCGATTTTTTTGAAGGTGTTAGACTTCACTTTTTGCACTTTTTTCTATTTTTTTAACAAAAAAGTACAAATTCGCATGTGTTAGTCTTCAATTTAGGATCTCTTTTGAGGAACACATAAAATTATGTATTTTGTTCTTTTTGTATATCAATTTAGGCATTTATTAGAAAATAAGATAATTGATATTTTTCAAGGTGTTAGACTTCACTTTTTGTATTTTATTCAAATTTTTTAAACAAAAATAATATAAATACGCATGTGTTAGTCTTCGATTTTGGAGTTTTTTTAGTAAAACATGCAAATTAAGTATTGTTTTTCGTTTTAAACATCAATTTTTGCATTTATTTGAAAAATATAATAATTAATATTTTTGAAGGTGTTAGACTTTACTTTTTGCATTTTTTTCAACTTTTTTGAACAAGACACAATAGAAATTTGCATGTGTTAGTCTTCAATATTTTAGTTTTTCGAGGAAAACATGTTAATTAAATATTTTGTTCGTTTTAGACATAAATTTGGTCATTTATTAGAAAAATATGATAATTGATTTTTTTGAATGTGTTAGACTTCACTTTTTGCATTTTTTCAACTTTTTTGAACAAAAAGAATAGAAATTCACATGTGTTAGTCTTTGATTTTTGAGTTTTTTGAGGAAAACTTGAAAATTATGTATTTGGTTCATTTTAGACATCAATTTTGGAATTTATTAAAAAAGTATGATAATTCATATTTTTGAAGGTGTTAGTCTTCACTTTTTGCATTTGTTTTCAATTTTTTTTAAAAAACATAATCGAAATTGGCACGTGTTAGTCTTTGATTTTTGGACTTTATTGTGTCAAACATGAAAATTAAATATTTTTCATTTTTGTCATTAATTTTGGCATTTTTTGGAAAAATATGATAATTGATATTTTCGAAGGTGTTCGACTTCACTTTTTGTATTTTTCAACTTTTTTTAACAAAACAATATCGAAATTTGCATGTGTTAGTCTTCAATTCTTTGGTTTTTTTGAGGAAAACATAAACATTAAGTATTTTCTTCGCTTGTGACATAAATTTTGGCATTTAGTACTAAAATATGATAATTGATATTTTCGAAGGTGTTCGACTTCACTTTTTGTATTTTTCAACTTTTTTGAACAAAACAATATAGAAATTTGCATGTGTTAGTCTTCAATTTTTTGATTTTTTGAGGAAAACATAAACATTAAGTATTTTCATTACTCGTGACATAAATTTTGGCATTTAATAATAAAATATGATAATTGATTTTTTTGAAGGTGTTAGACTTCACTTTTTGCACTTTTTCCGATTTTTTTAACAAAAAAGTAGAAATTCGCATGTGTTAGTCTTCAATTTAGGTTATCTTTTGACGAAAACATAAAATTATGAATTTTGTTCTTTTTCTATATCAATTTAGGTATTTATTAGAAAATAAGATAATTGATATTTTTCAAGGCGTTAGACTTCACTTTTTGCATTTTATTCAAATTTTTTAAACAAAAATAATATAAATACGCATGTGTTAGTCTTCGATTTTGGATTTTTTTTGAGTAAAACATGCAAATTAAGTATTGCTTTTCCATTTTAAACATCAATTTTTGCATTTATTTGAAAAATATAATAATTAATATTTTTGGAGGTGTTAGACTTTACTTTTTGCATTTTTTTTCAACTTTTTTGAACAAGACACAATAGAAATTTGCATGTGTTAGTCTTCAATATTTTAGTTTTTCGAGGAAAACATGTTAATTAAATATTTTGTTCGTTTTAGACATAAATTTGGTCATTTATTAGAAAAATATGATAATTGATATTTTTGAATGTGTTAGACTTCACTTTTAGCATTTTTCAACTTTTTTGAACAAAAAGAATAGAAATTCGCATGTGTTAGTCTTTGATTTTTGAGTTTTTTGAGGAAAACTTGAAAATTAAGTATTAAATTTATTTTAGACATCAATTTTGTAATTTATTAAAAAAGTATAATAATTCATATTTTTGAAGGTGTTAGTCTTCACTTTTTGCATTTGTTTTCATTTATTTTAAATAAACATAATAGAAATTGGCACGTGTTAGTCTTTGATTTTTGGAGTTAATTGTGTCAAACATGAAAATTAAATATTTTTCATTGTAGACATTAATTTAGGCAGTTTTTAGAAAAATATGATAATTGATATTTTCGAAGGTGTTAGACTTCACTTTTTGTATTTTTCAACTTTTTTGAACAAAACAATATAGCAATTTGCATGTGTTAGTCTTCAATTTTTTGATTTTTTTAGGAAAACATAAATATCAAGTATTTTCTTCGCTCGTGACATAAATTTTGGCATTTAATACAAAAATATGATAATTGATTTTTTTTAAGATGTTAGACTTCACTTTTTGCACTTTTTTCTACTTTTTTAACAAAAAAGTAGAAATTCGCATGTGTTAGTCTTCAATTTAGGATCTCTTTTGAGGAAAACATAAAATTATGTATTTTGTTCTTTTTGTATATCAATTTAGGCATTTATTAGAAAATAAGATAATTGATATTTTTCAAGGTGTTAGACTTCACTTTTTGCATTTTATTCAAATTTTTTAAACAAAAATAATATAAATACGCATGTGTTAGTCTTTGATTTTGGAGTTTTTTGAGTAAAACATGCAAATTAAGTATTGTTTTTCGTTTTAAACATCACTTTTTGCATTTATTTGAAAAATATAATAATTAATATATTTGGAGGTGTTAGACTTTACTTTTTGCATTTATTTCAACTTTTTTGAACAAGACACAATAGAAATTTGCATGTGTTAGTCTTCAATATTTTTGTTTTTCGAGGAAAACATGTTAATTAAATATTTTGTTCGTTTTAGACATAAATTTGGTCATTTATTTGAAAAATATGACAATTGATATTTTTTAATGTGTTAGACTTCACTTTTTGCATTTTTTCAACTTTTTTGAACAAAAAGAATAGAAATTCGCATGTGTCAGTCTTTGATTTTTGAGTTTTTTGAGGAAAACTTGAAAATTAAGTATTTTGTTCATTTTAGACATCAATTTTGGAATTTATTAAAAAAGTATGATATTTCATATTTTTGAAGGTGTTAGTCTTCACTTTTTGCATTTGTTTTCAATTTTTTTAAATAAACATAATAGAAATTGGCACGTGTTAGTCTTTGATTTTTGGAGTTTATTGTATCAATGATGAAAATTAAATATTTTTCATTGTAGTCATTCATTTTGGCATTTTTTGGAAAAATATGATAATTGATATTTTCGAAGGTGTTCGACTTCACTTTTTGTATTTTTCAACTTTTTTGAACAAAACAATATAGAAATTTGCATGTGTTAGTCTTAAATTTTTTGGTTTTTTTTAGGAAAACATAAACATTAAGTATTTTCTTCGCTCGTGACATAAATTTTGGCATTTAATACAAAAATATGATAATCGATTTTTTTGAAGGTGTTAGACTTCACTTTTTGCACTTTTTTCTATTTTTTTAACAAAAAAGTACAAATTCGCATGTGTTAGTCTTCAATTTAGGATCTCTTTTGAGGAACACATAAAATTATGTATTTTGTTCTTTTTGTATATCAATTTAGGCATTTATTAGAAAATAAGATAATTGATATTTTTCAAGGTGTTAGACTTCACTTTTTGTATTTTATTCAAATTTTTTAAACAAAAATAATATAAATACGCATGTGTTAGTCTTCGATTTTGGAGTTTTTTTAGTAAAACATGCAAATTAAGTATTGTTTTTCGTTTTAAACATCAATTTTTGCATTTATTTGAAAAATATAATAATTAATATTTTTGAAGGTGTTAGACTTTACTTTTTGCATTTTTTTCAACTTTTTTGAACAAGACACAATAGAAATTTGCATGTGTTAGTCTTCAATATTTTAGTTTTTCGAGGAAAACATGTTAATTAAATATTTTGTTCGTTTTAGACATAAATTTGGTCATTTATTAGAAAAATATGATAATTGATTTTTTTGAATGTGTTAGACTTCACTTTTTGCATTTTTTCAACTTTTTTGAACAAAAAGAATAGAAATTCACATGTGTTAGTCTTTGATTTTTGAGTTTTTTGAGGAAAACTTGAAAATTATGTATTTGGTTCATTTTAGACATCAATTTTGGAATTTATTAAAAAAGTATGATAATTCATATTTTTGAAGGTGTTAGTCTTCACTTTTTGCATTTGTTTTCAATTTTTTTTAAAAAACATAATCGAAATTGGCACGTGTTAGTCTTTGATTTTTGGACTTTATTGTGTCAAACATGAAAATTAAATATTTTTCATTTTTGTCATTAATTTTGGCATTTTTTGGAAAAATATGATAATTGATATTTTCGAAGGTGTTCGACTTCACTTTTTGTATTTTTCAACTTTTTTTAACAAAACAATATCGAAATTTGCATGTGTTAGTCTTCAATTCTTTGGTTTTTTTGAGGAAAACATAAACATTAAGTATTTTCTTCGCTTGTGACATAAATTTTGGCATTTAGTACTAAAATATGATAATTGATATTTTCGAAGGTGTTCGACTTCACTTTTTGTATTTTTCAACTTTTTTGAACAAAACAATATAGAAATTTGCATGTGTTAGTCTTCAATTTTTTGATTTTTTGAGGAAAACATAAACATTAAGTATTTTCATTACTCGTGACATAAATTTTGGCATTTAATAATAAAATATGATAATTGATTTTTTTGAAGGTGTTAGACTTCACTTTTTGCACTTTTTCCGATTTTTTTAACAAAAAAGTAGAAATTCGCATGTGTTAGTCTTCAATTTAGGTTATCTTTTGACGAAAACATAAAATTATGTATTTTGTTCTTTTTCTATATCAATTTAGGCATTTATTAGAAAATAAGATAATTGATATTTTTCAAGGCGTTAGACTTCACTTTTTGCATTTTATTCAAATTTTTTAAACAAAAATAATATAAATACGCATGTGTTAGTCTTCGATTTTGGATTTTTTTTGAGTAAAACATGCAAATTAAGTATTGCTTTTCCATTTTAAACATCAATTTTTGCATTTATTTGAAAAATATAATAATTAATATTTTTGGAGGTGTTAGACTTTACTTTTTGCATTTTTTTTCAACTTTTTTGAACAAGACACAATAGAAATTTGCATGTGTTAGTCTTCAATATTTTAGTTTTTCGAGGAAAACATGTTAATTAAATATTTTGTTCGTTTTAGACATAAATTTGGTCATTTATTAGAAAAATATGATAATTGATATTTTTGAATGTGTTAGACTTCACTTTTAGCATTTTTCAACTTTTTTGAACAAAAAGAATAGAAATTCGCATGTGTTAGTCTTTGATTTTTGAGTTTTTTGAGGAAAACTTGAAAATTAAGTATTATGTTTATTTTAGACATCAATTTTGTAATTTATTAAAAAAGTATAATAATTCATATTTTTGAAGGTGTTAGTCTTCACTTTTTGCATTTGTTTTCATTTATTTTAAATAAACATAATAGAAATTGGCACGTGTTAGTCTTTGATTTTTGGAGTTAATTGTGTCAAACATGAAAATTAAATATTTTTCATTGTAGACATTAATTTAGGCAGTTTTTAGAAAAATATGATAATTGATATTTTCGAAGGTGTTAGACTTCACTTTTTGTATTTTTCAACTTTTTTGAACAAAACAATATAGCAATTTGCATGTGTTAGTCTTCAATTTTTTGATTTTTTTAGGAAAACATAAATATCAAGTATTTTCTTCGCTCGTGACATAAATTTTGGCATTTAATACAAAAATATGATAATTGATTTTTTTTAAGATGTTAGACTTCACTTTTTGCACTTTTTTCTACTTTTTTAACAAAAAAGTACAAATTCGCATGTGTTAGTCTTCAATTTAGGATCTCTTTTGAGGAAAACATAAAATTATGTATTTTGTTCTTTTTGTATATCAATTTAGGCATTTATTAGAAAATAAGATAATTGATATTTTTCAAGGTGTTAGACTTACCTTTTTGCATTTTATTCAAATTTTTTAAACAAAAATAATATAAATACGCATGTGTTAGTCTTTGATTTTGGAGTTTTTTGAGTAAAACATGCAAATTAAGTATTGTTTTTCGTTTTAAACATCACTTTTTGCATTTATTTGAAAAATATAATAATTAATATATTTGGAGGTGTTAGACTTTACTTTTTGCATTTTTTTCAACTTTTTTGAACAAGACACAATAGAAATTTGCATGTGTTAGTCTTCAATATTTTTGTTTTTCGAGGAAAACATGTTAATTAAATATTTTGTTCGTTTTAGACATAAATTTGGTCATTTATTTGAAAAATATGACAATTGATATTTTTTAATGTGTTAGACTTCACTTTTTGCATTTTTTCAACTTTTTTGAACAAAAAGAATAGAAATTCGCATGTGTCAGTCTTTGATTTTTGAGTTTTTTGAGGAAAACTTGAAAATTAAGTATTTTGTTCATTTTAGACATCAATTTTGGAATTTATTAAAAAAGTATGATATTTCATATTTTTGAAGGTGTTAGTCTTCACTTTTTGCATTTGTTTTCAATTTTTTTAAATAAACATAATAGAAATTGGCACGTGTTAGTCTTTGATTTTTGGAGTTTATTGTATCAATGATGAAAATTAAATATTTTTCATTGTAGTCATTCATTTTGGCATTTTTTGGAAAAATATGATAATTGATATTTTCGAAGGTGTTCGACTTCACTTTTTGTATTTTTCAACTTTTTTGAACAAAACAATATAGAAATTTGCATGTGTTAGTCTTAAATTTTTTGGTTTTTTTTAGGAAAACATAAACATTAAGTATTTTCTTCGCTCGTGACATAAATTTTGGCATTTAATACAAAAATATGATAATCGATTTTTTTGAAGGTGTTAGACTTCACTTTTTGCACTTTTTTCTATTTTTTTAACAAAAAAGTACAAATTCGCATGTGTTAGTCTTCAATTTAGGATCTCTTTTGAGGAACACATAAAATTATGTATTTTGTTCTTTTTGTATATCAATTTAGGCATTTATTAGAAAATAAGATAATTGATATTTTTCAAGGTGTTAGACTTCACTTTTTGTATTTTATTCAAATTTTTTAAACAAAAATAATATAAATACGCATGTGTTAGTCTTCGATTTTGGAGTTTTTTTAGTAAAACATGCAAATTAAGTATTGTTTTTCGTTTTAAACATCAATTTTTGCATTTATTTGAAAAATATAATAATTAATATTTTTGAAGGTGTTAGACTTTACTTTTTGCATTTTTTTCAACTTTTTTGAACAAGACACAATAGAAATTTGCATGTGTTAGTCTTCAATATTTTAGTTTTTCGAGGAAAACATGTTAATTAAATATTTTGTTCATTTTAGACATAAATTTGGTCATTTATTAGAAAAATATGATAATTGATTTTTTTGAATGTGTTAGACTTCACTTTTTGCATTTTTTCAACTTTTTTGAACAAAAAGAATAGAAATTCACATGTGTTAGTCTTTGATTTTTGAGTTTTTTGAGGAAAACTTGAAAATTATGTATTTGGTTCATTTTAGACATCAATTTTGGAATTTATTAAAAAAGTATGATAATTCATATTTTTGAAGGTGTTAGTCTTCACTTTTTGCATTTGTTTTCAATTTTTTTTAAAAAACATAATCGAAATTGGCACGTGTTAGTCTTTGATTTTTGGACTTTATTGTGTCAAACATGAAAATTAAATATTTTTCATTTTTGTCATTAATTTTGACATTTTTTGGAAAAATATGATAATTGATATTTTCGAAGGTGTTCGACTTCACTTTTTGTATTTTTCAACTTTTTTTAACAAAACAATATCGAAATTTGCATGTGTTAGTCTTCAATTCTTTGGTTTTTTTGAGGAAAACATAAACATTAAGTATTTTCTTCGCTTGTGACATAAATTTTGGCATTTAATACTAAAATATGATAATTGAATTTTTTGAAGGTGTTAGACTTCACTTTTTGCACTTTTTTCAATTTTTTTATCAAAAAAGTAGAAATTTGCATGTGTTAGTCTTCAATTTAGGTTATCTTTTGACGAAAACATAAAATTATGTATTTTGTTCTTTTTCTATATCAATTTAGGCATTTATTAGAAAATAAGATAATTGATATTTTTCAAGGTGTTAGACTTCACTTTTTGCATTTTATTCAAAATTTTTAAACAAAAATAATATAAATACGCATGTGTTAGTCTTCGATTTTGGATTTTTTTGAGTAAAAATGCAAATTAAGTATTGTTTTTCCATTTTAAACATCAATTTTTGCATTTATTTGAAAAATATAATAATTAATATTTTTGGAGGTGTTAGACTTTACTTTTTGCATTTTTTTCAACTTTTTTGAACAAGACACAATAGAAATTTGCATGTGTTAGTCTTCAATATTTTAGTTTTTCGAGGAAAACATGTTAATTAAATATTTTGTTCATTTTAGACATAAATTTGGTCATTTATTAGAAAAATATGATAATTGATTTTTTTGAATGTGTTAGACTTCACTTTTTGCATTTTTTCAACTTTTTTGAACAAAAAGAATAGAAATTCACATGTGTTAGTCTTTGATTTTTGAGTTTTTTGAGGAAAACTTGAAAATTATGTATTTGGTTCATTTTAGACATCAATTTTGGAATTTATTAAAAAAGTATGATAATTCATATTTTTGAAGGTGTTAGTCTTCACTTTTTGCATTTGTTTTCAATTTTTTTTAAAAAACATAATCGAAATTGGCACGTGTTAGTCTTTGATTTTTGGACTTTATTGTGTCAAACATGAAAATTAAATATTTTTCATTTTTGTCATTAATTTTGGCATTTTTTGGAAAAATATGATAATTGATATTTTCGAAGGTGTTCGACTTCACTTTTTGTATTTTTCAACTTTTTTTAACAAAACAATATCGAAATTTGCATGTGTTAGTCTTCAATTCTTTGGTTTTTTTGAGGAAAACATAAACATTAAGTATTTTCTTCGCTTGTGACATAAATTTTGGCATTTAATACTAAAATATGATAATTGAATTTTTTGAAGGTGTTAGACTTCACTTTTTGCACTTTTTTCAATTTTTTTAACAAAAAAGTAGAAATTTGCATGTGTTAGTCTTCAATTTAGGTTATCTTTTGACGAAAACATAAAATTATGTATTTTGTTCTTTTTCTATATCAATTTAGGCATTTATTAGAAAATAAGATAATTGATATTTTTCAAGGTGTTAGACTTCACTTTTTGCATTTTATTCAAAATTTTTAAACAAAAATAATATAAATACGCATGTGTTAGTCTTCGATTTTGGATTTTTTTGAGTAAAACATGCAAATTAAGTATTGTTTTTCCATTTTAAACATCAATTTTTGCATTTATTTGAAAAATATAATAATTAATATTTTTGGAGGTGTTAGACTTTACTTTTTGCATTTTTTTTCAACTTTTTTGAACAAGACACAATAGAAATTTGCATGTGTTAGTCTTCAATATTTTAGTTTTTCGAGGAAAACATGTTAATTAAATATTTTGTTTGTTTTAGACATAAATTTGGTCATTTATTAGAAACATATGATAATTGATATTTTTGAATGTGTTAGACTTCACTTTTAGCATTTTTCAACTTTTTTGAACAAAAAGAATAGAAATTCGCATGTGTTAGTCTTTGATTTTTGAGTTTTTTGAGGAAAACTTGAAAATTAAGTATTATGTTTATTTTAGACATCAATTTTGTAATTTATTAAAAAAGTATAATAATTCATATTTTTGAAGGTGTTAGTCTTCACTTTTTGCATTTGTTTTCATTTATTTTAAATAAACATAATAGAAATTGGCACGTGTTAGTCTTTGATTTTTGGAGTTAATTGTGTCAAACATGAAAATTAAATATTTTTCATTGTAGACATTAATTCAGGCAGTTTTTAGAAAAATATGATAATTGATATTTTCGAAGGTGTTAGACTTCACTTTTTGTATTTTTCAACTATTTTGAACAAAACAATATAGCAATTTGCATGTGTTAGTCTTCAATTTTTTGATTTTTTTAGGAAAACATAAGTATCAAGTATTTTCTTCGCTCGTGACATAAATTTTGGCATTTAATACAAAAAATGATAATTGATTTTTTTTAAGGTGTTAGACTTCACTTTTTGCACTTTTTTCTACTTTTTTAACAAAAAAGTAGAAATTCGCATGTGTTAGTCTTCAATTTAGGATCTCTTTTGAGGAAAACATAAAATTATGTATTTTGTTCTTTTTGTATATCAATTTTGGCATTTATTAGAAAATAAGATAATTGATATTTTTCAAGGTGTTAGACTTCACTTTTTGCATTTTATTCAAATTTTTTAAACAAAAGTAATATAAATACACATGTGTTAGTCTTCGATTTTGGATTTTTTTGAGTAAAACATGCAAATTAAGTATTGTTTTTCGTTTTAAACATCACTTTTTGCATTTATTTGAAAAATATAATAATTAATATATTTGGAGGTGTTAGACTTTACTTTTTGCATTTTTTTCAACTTTTTTAAACAAGACACAATAGAAATTTGCATGTGTTAGTCTTCAATATGTTTGTTTTTCGAGGAAAACATGTTAATTAAATATTTTGTTCGTTTTAGACATAAATTTGGTCATTTATTTGAAAAATATGACAATTGATATTTTTTAATGTGTTAGACTTCACTTTTTGCATTTTTTCAACTTTTTTGAACAAAAAGAATAGAAATTCGCATGTGTTAGTCTTTGATTTTTGAGTTTTTTGAGGAAAACTTGAAAATTAAGTATTATGTTCATTTTAGACATCAATTTTGGAATTTATTAAAAAATTATGATAATTCATATTTTTGAAGGTGTTAGTCTTCACTTTTTGCATTTGTTTTCAATTTTTTTAAATAAAAATAATAGAAATTTGCACGTGTTAGTCTTTGATTTTTGGAGTTTATTGTATCAATGATGAAAATTAAATATTTTTCATTGTAGTCATTCATTTTGGCATTTTTTGGAAAAATATGATAATTGATATTTTCGAAGGTGTTCGACTTCACTTTTTGTATTTTTCAACTTTTTTGAACAAAACAATATAGAAATTTGCATGTGTTAGTCTTATATTTTTTGGTTTTTTTTAGGAAAACATAAACATTAAGTATTTTCTTCGCTCGTGACATAAATTTTGGCATTTAATACAAAAATATGATAATCGATTTTTTTGAAGGTGTTAGACTTCACTTTTTGCACTTTTTTCTATTTTTTTAACAAAAAAGTACAAATTCGCATGTGTTAGTCTTCAATTTAGGATCTCTTTTGAGGCAAACATAAAATTATGTATTTTGTTCTTATTGTATATCAATTTAGGCATTTATTAGAAAATAAGATAATTGATATTTTTCAAGGTGTTAGACTTCACTTTATGTATTTTATTCAAATTTTTTAAACAAAAATAATATAAATACGCATGTGTCAGTCTTCGATTTTGGAGTTTTTTTAGTAAAACATGCAAATTAAGTATTGTTTTTCGTTTTAAACATGAATTTTTGCATTTATTTGAAAAATATAATAATTAATATTTTTGAAGGTGTTAGACTTTACTTTTTGCATTTTTTTCAACTTTTTTGAACAAGACACAATAGAAATTTGCATGTGTTAGTCTTCAATATTTTAGTTTTTCGAGGAAAACATGTTAATTAAATATTTTGTTCGTTTTAGACATAAATTTGGTCATTTATTAGAAAAATATGATAATTGATATTTTTGAATGTGTTAGACTTCACTTTTTGCCTTTTTTCAACTTTTTTGAACAAAACGAATAGAAATTCACATGTGTTAGTCTTTGATTTTTGAGTTTTTTGAGGAAAACTTGAAAATTATGTATTTGGTTCATTTTAGACATCAATTTTGGAATTTATTAAAAAAGTATGATAATTCATATTTTTGAAGGTGTTAGTCTTCACTTTTTGCATTTGTTTTCAATTTTTTTTAAAAAACATAATCGAAATTGGCACGTGTTAGTCTTTGATTTTTGGACTTTATTGTGTCAAACATGAAAATTAAATATTTTTCATTTTTGTCATTAATTTTGGCATTTTTTGGAAAAATATGATAATTGATATTTTCGAAGGTGTTCGACTTCACTTTTTGTATTTTTCAACTTTTTTTAACAAAACAATATCGAAATTTGCATGTGTTAGTCTTCAATTCTTTGGTTTTTTTGAGGAAAACATAAACATTAAGTATTTTCTTCGCTTGTGACATAAATTTTGGCATTTAATACTAAAATATGATAATTGATTTTTTTGAAGGTGTTAGACTTCACTTTTTGCACTTTTTTCAATTTTTTTAACAAAAAAGTAGAAATTCGCATGTGTTAGTCTTCAATTTAGGTTATCTTTTGACGAAAACATAAAATTATGTATTTTGTTCTTTTTGTATATCAATTTAGGCATTTATTAGAAAATAAGATAATTGATATTTTTCAAGGTGTTAGACTTCACTTTTTGCATTTTATTCAAAATGTTTAAACAAAAATAATATAAATACGCATGTGTTAGTCTTCGATTTTGGATTTTTTTTGAGTAAAACATGCAAATTAAGTATTGTTTTTCCATTTTGAACATCAATTTTTGCATTTATTTGAAAAATATAATAATTAATATTTTTGGAGGTGTTAGACTTTACTTTTTGCATTTTTTTTCAACTTTTTTGAACAAGACACAATAGAAATTTGCATGTGTTAGTCTTCAATATTTTAGTTTTTCGAGGAAAACATGTCAATTAAATATTTTGTTTGTTTTAGACATAAATTTGGTCATTTATTAGAAACATATGATAATTGATATTTTTGAATGTGTTAGACTTCACTTTTAGCATTTTTCAACTTTTGTGAACAAAAAGAATAGAAATTCGCATGTGTTAGTCTTTGATTTTTGAGTTTTTTGAGGAAAACTTGAAAATTAAGTATTATGTTTATTTTAGACATCAATTTTGTAATTTATTAAAAAAGTATAATAATTCATATTTTTGAAGGTGTTAGTCTTCACTTTTTGCATTTGTTTTCATTTATTTTAAATAAACATAATAGAAATTGGCACGTGTTAGTCTTTGATTTTTGGAGTTAATTGTGTCAAACATGAAAATTAAATATTTTTCATTTTTGTTATTAATTTTGGCATTTTTTGGAAAAATATGATAATTGATATTTTCGAAGGTGTTCGACTTCACTTTTTGTATTTTTCAACTTTTTTTAACAAAACAATATCGAAATTTGCATGTGTTAGTCTTCAATTCTTTGGTTTTTTTGAGGAAAACATAAACATTAAGTATTTTCTTCGCTTGTGACATAAATTTTGGCATTTAATACTAAAATATGATAATTGATTTTTTTGAAGGTGTTAGACTTCACTTTTTACACTTTTTTCTATTTTTTTAACAAAAAAGTAGAAATTCGCATGTGTTAGTCTTCAATTTAGGTTATCTTTTGACGAAAACATAAAATTATGTATTTTGTTCTTTTTCTATATCAATTTAGGCATTTATTAGAAAATAAGATAATTGATATTTTTCAAGGTGTTAGACTTCACTTTTTGCATTTTATTCAAATTTTTTAAACAAAAATAATATAAATACGCATGTGTTAGTCTTCGATTTTGGATTTTTTTGAGTAAAACATGCAAATTAAGTATTGTTTTTCCATTTTAAACATCAATTTTTGCATTTATTTGAAAAATATAATAATTAATATTTTTGGAGGTGTTAGACTTTACTTTTTGCATTTTTTTTTCAACTTTTTTGAACAAGACACAATAGAAATTTGCATGTGTTAGTCTTCAATATTTTAGTTTTTCGAGGAAAACATGTTAATTAAATATTTTGTTTGTTTTAGACATAAATTTGGTCATTTATTAGAAACATATGATAATTGATATTTTTGAATGTGTTAGACTTCACTTTTAGCATTTTTCAACTTTTTTGAACAAAAAGAATAGAAATTCGCATGTGTTAGTCTTTGATTTTTGAGTTTTTTGAGGAAAACTTGAAAATTAAGTATTATGTTTATTTTAGACATCAATTTTGTAATTTATTAAAAAAGTATAATAATTCATATTTTTGAAGGTGTTAGTCTTCACTTTTTGCATTTGTTTTCATTTATTTTAAGTAAACATAATAGAAATTGGCACGTGTTAGTCTTTGATTTTTGGAGTTAATTGTGTCAAACATGAAAATTAAATATTTTTCATTGTAGACATTAATTTAGGCAGTTTTTAGAAAAATATGATAATTGATATTTTCGAAGGTGTTAGACTTCACTTTTTGTATTTTTCAACTTTTTTGAACAAAACAATATAGCAATTTGCATGTGTTAGTCTTCAATTTTTTGATTTTTTTAGGAAAACATAAATATCAAGTATTTTCTTCGCTCGTGACATAAATTTTGGCATTTAATACAAAAATATGATAATTGATTTTTTTTAAGATGTTAGACTTCACTTTTTGCACTTTTTTCTACTTTTTTAACAAAAAAGTAGAAATTCGCATGTGTTAGTCTTCAATTTAGGATCTCTTTTGAGGAAAACATAAAATTATGTATTTTGTTCTTTTTGTATATCAATTTAGGCATTTATTAGAAAATAAGATAATTGATATTTTTCAAGGTGTTAGACTTCACTTTCTGCATTTTATTCAAATTTTTTAAACAAAAATAATATAAATACGCATGTGTTAGTCTTTGATTTTGGAGTTTTTTGAGTAAAACATGCAAATTAAGTATTGTTTTTCGTTTTAAACATCACTTTTTGCATTTATTTGAAAAATATAATAATTAATATATTTGGAGGTGTTAGACTTTACTTTTTGCATTTTTTTCAACTTTTTTGAACAAGACACAATAGAAATTTGCATGTGTTAGTCTTCAATATTTTTGTTTTTCGAGGAAAACATGTTAATTAAATATTTTGTTCGTTTTAGACATAAATTTGGTCATTTATTTGAAAAATATGACAATTGATATTTTTTAATGTGTTAGACTTCACTTTTTGCATTTTTTCAACTTTTTTGAACAAAAAGAATAGAAATTCGCATGTGTCAGTCTTTGATTTTTGAGTTTTTTGAGGAAAACTTGAAAATTAAGTATTTTGTTCATTTTAGACATCAATTTTGGAATTTATTAAAAAAGTATGATATTTCATATTTTTGAAGGTGTTAGTCTTCACTTTTTGCATTTGTTTTCAATTTTTTTAAATAAACATAATAGAAATTGGCACGTGTTAGTCTTTGATTTTTGGAGTTTATTGTATCAATGATGAAAATTAAATATTTTTCATTGTAGTCATTCATTTTGGCATTTTTTGGAAAAATATGATAATTGATATTTTCGAAGGTGTTCGACTTCACTTTTTGTATTTTTCAACTTTTTTGAACAAAACAATATAGAAATTTGCATGTGTTAGTCTTAAATTTTTTGGTTTTTTTTAGGAAAACATAAAATTAAGTATTTTCTTCGCTCGTGACATAAATTTTGGCATTTAATACAAAAATATGATAATTGATTTTTTTTAAGATGTTAGACTTCACTTTTTGCACTTTTTTCTACTTTTTTAACAAAAAAGTAGAAATTCGCATGTGTTAGTCTTCAATTTAGGATCTCTTTTGAGGAAAACATAAAATTATGTATTTTGTTCTTTTTGTATATCAATTTAGGCATTTATTAGAAAATAAGATAATTGATATTTTTCAAGGTGTTAGACTTCACTTTTTGCATTTTATTCAAATGTTTTAAACAAAAATAATATAAATACGCATGTGTTAGTCTTTGATTTTGGAGTTTTTTGAGTAAAACATGCAAATTAAGTATTGTTTTTCGTTTTAAACATCACTTTTTGCATTTATTTGAAAAATATAATAATTAATATATTTGGAGGTGTTAGACTTTACTTTTTGCATTTTTTTCAACTTTTTTGAACAAGACACAATAGAAATTTGCATGTGTTAGTCTTCAATATTTTTGTTTTTCGAGGAAAACATGTTAATTAAATATTTTGTTCGTTTTAGACATAAATTTGGTCATTTATTTGAAAAATATGACAATTGATATTTTTTAATGTGTTAGACTTCACTTTTTGCATTTTTTCAACTTTTTTGAACAAAAAGAATAGAAATTCGCATGTGTCAGTCTTTGATTTTTGAGTTTTTTGAGGAAAACTTGAAAATTAAGTATTTTGTTCATTTTAGACATCAATTTTGGAATTTATTAAAAAAGTATGATATTTCATATTTTTGAAGGTGTTAGTCTTCACTTTTTGCATTTGTTTTCAATTTTTTTAAATAAACATAATAGAAATTGGCACGTGTTAGTCTTTGATTTTTGGAGTTTATTGTATCAATGATGAAAATTAAATATTTTTCTTTGTAGTCATTCATTTTGGCATTTTTTGGAAAAATATGATAATTGATATTTTCGAAGGTGTTCGACTTCACTTTTTGTATTTTTGAACTTTTTTGAACAAAACAATATAGAAATTTGCATGTGTTAGTCTTAAATTTTTTGGTTTTTTTTAGGAAAACATAAAATTAAGTATTTTCTTCGCTCGTGACATAAATTTTGGCATTTAATACAAAAATATGATAATCGATTTTTTTGAAGGTGTTAGACTTCACTTTTTGCACTTTTTCTATTTTTTTAACAAAAAAGTACAAATTCGCATGTGTTAGTCTTCAATTTAGGATCTCTTTTGAGGAACACATAAAATTATGTATTTTGTTCTTTTTGTATATCAATTTAGGAATTTATTAGAAAATAAGATAATTGATATTTTTCAAGGTGTTAGACTTCACTTTTTGTATTTTATTCAAATTTTTTAAACAAAAATAATATAAATACGCATGTGTTAGTCTTCGATTTTGGAGTTTTTTTAGTAAAACATGCAAATTAAGTATTGTTTTTCGTTTTAAACATCAATTTTTGCATTTATTTGAA
Organism: Luzula sylvatica; assembly: GCA_946800325.1. Classification (NCBI taxonomy): domain Eukaryota; kingdom Viridiplantae; phylum Streptophyta; class Magnoliopsida; order Poales; family Juncaceae; genus Luzula; species Luzula sylvatica. The sequence goes on along the minus strand of OX326958.1, from coordinate 2,686,491 downwards.
AAATATAATAATTAATATTTTTGAAGGTGTTAGACTTTACTTTTTGCATTTTTTTCAACTTTTTAGAACAAGACACAATAGAAATTTGCATGTGTTAGTCTTCAATATTTTAGTTTTTCGAGGAAAACATGTTAATTAAATATTTTGTTCATTTTAGACATAAATTTGGTCATTTATTAGAAAAATATGATAATTGATTTTTTTGAATGTGTTAGACTTCACTTTTTGCATTTTTTCAACTTTTTTGAACAAAAAGAATAGAAATTCACATGTGTTAGTCTTTGATTTTTGAGTTTTTTTAGGAAAACTTGAAAATTATGTTTTTGGTTCATTTTAGACATCAATTTTGGAATTTATTAAAAAAGTATGATAATTCATATTTTTGAAGGTGTTAGTCTTCACTTTTTGCATTTGTTTTCAATTTTTTTGAAAAAACATAATCGAAATTGGCACGTGTTAGTCTTTGATTTTTGGACTTTATTGTGTCAAACATGAAAATTAAATATTTTTCATTTTTGTCATTAATTTTGGCATTTTTTGGAAAAATATGATAATTGATATTTTCGAAGGTGTTCGACTTCACTTTTTGTATTTTTCAACTTTTTTTAACAAAACAATATCGAAATTTGCATGTGTTAGTCTTCAATTCTTTGGTTTTTTTGAGGAAAACATAAACATTAAGTATTTTCTTCGCTTGTGACATAAATTTTGGCATTTAATACTAAAATATGATAATTGATTTTTTTGAAGGTGTTAGACTTCACTTTTTGCACTTTTTTCTATTTTTTTAACAAAAAAGTAGAAATTCGCATGTGTTAGTCTTCAATTTAGGTTATCTTTTGACGAAAACATAAAATTATGTATTTTGTTCTTTTTCTATATCAATTTAGGCATTTATTAGAAAATAAGATAATTGATATTTTTCAAGGTGTTAGACTTCACTTTTTGCATTTTATTCAAATTTTTTAAACAAAAATAATATAAATACGCATGTATTAGTCTTCGATTTTGGATTTTTTTTGAGTAAAACATGCAAATTAAGTATTGTTTTTCCATTTTAAACATCAATTTTTGCATTTATTTGAAAAATATATTAATTAATATTTTTGGAGGTGTTAGACTTTACTTTTTGCATTTTTTTTCAACTTTTTTGAACAAGACACAATAGAAATTTGCATGTGTTAGTCTTCAATATTTTAGTTTTTCGAGGAAAACATGTTAATTAAATATTTTGTTCGTTTTAGACATAAATTTGGTCATTTATTAGAAAAATATGATAATTGATATTTTTGAATGTGTTAGACTTCACTTTTAGCATTTTTCAACTTTTTTGAACAAAAAGAATAGAAATTCGCATGTGTTAGTCTTTGATTTTTGAGTTTTTTGAGGAAAACTTGAAAATTAAGTATTATGTTTATTTTAGACATCAATTTTGTAATTTATTAAAAAAGTATAATAATTCATATTTTTGAAGGTGTTAGTCTTCACTTTTTGCATTTGTTTTCATTTATTTTAAATAAACATAATAGAAATTGGCACGTGTTAGTCTTTGATTTTTGGAGTTAATTGTGTCAAACATGAAAATTAAATATTTTTCATTGTAGATATTAATTTAGGCAGTTTTTAGAAAAATATGACAATTGATATTTTCGAAGGTGTTAGACTTCACTTTTTGTATTTTTCAACTTTTTTGAACAAAACAATATAGCAATTTGCATGTGTTAGTCTTCAATCTTTTGATTTTTTTAGGAAAACATAAATATCAAGTATTTTCTTCGCTCGTGACATAAATTTTGGCATTTAATACAAAAATATGATAATTGATTTTTTTTAAGATGTTAGACTTTACTTTTTGCACTTTTTTCTACTTTTTTAACAAAAAAGTAGAAATTCGCATGTGTTAGTCTTCAATTTAGGATCTCTTTTGAGGAAAACATAAAATTATGTATTTTGTTCTTTTTGTATATCAATTTAGGCATTTATTAGAAAATAAGATAATTGATATTTTTCAAGGTGTTAGACTTCACTTTTTGCATTTTATTCAAATTGTTTAAACAAAAATAATATAAATACGCATTTGTTAGTCTTTGATTTTGGAGTTTTTTGAGTAAAACATGCAAATTAAGTATTGTTTTTCGTTTTAAACATCACTTTTTGCATTTATTTGAAAAATATAATAATTAATATATTTGGAGGTGTTAGACTTTACTTTTTGCATTTTTTTCAACTTTTTTGAACAAGACACAATAGAAATTTGCATGTGTTAGTCTTCAATATTTTTGTTTTTCGAGGAAAACATGTTAATTAAATATTTTGTTCGTTTTAGACATAAATTTGGTCATTTATTTGAAAAATATGACAATTGATATTTTTTAATGTGTTAGACTTCACTTTTTGCATTTTTTCAACTTTTTTGAACAAAAAGAATAGAAATTCGCATGTGTCAGTCTTTGATTTTTGAGTTTTTTGAGGAAAACTTGAAAATTAAGTATTTTGTTCATTTTAGACATCAATTTTGGAATTTATTAAAAAAGTATGATATTTCATATTTTTGAAGGTGTTAGTCTTCACTTTTTGCATTTGTTTTCAATTTTTTTAAATAAACATAATAGAAATTGGCACGTGTTAGTCTTTGATTTTTGGAGTTTATTGTATCAATGATGAAAATTAAATATTTTTCATTGTAGTCATTCATTTTGGCATTTTTTGGAAAAATATGATAATTGATATTTTCGAAGGTGTTCGACTTCACTTTTTGTATTTTTCAACTTCTTTGAACAAAACAATATAGAAATTTGCATGTGTTAGTCTTAAATTTTTTGGTTTTTTTTAGGAAAACATAAACATTAAGTATTTTCTTCGCTCGTGACATAAATTTTGGCATTTAATACAAAAATATGATAATCGATTTTTTTGAAGGTGTTAGACTTCACTTTTTGCACTTTTTTCTATTTTTTTAACAAAAAAGTACAAATTCGCATGTGTTAGTCTTCAATTTAGGATCTCTTTTGAGGAACACATAAAATTATGTATTTTGTTCTTTTTGTATATCAATTTAGGCATTTATTAGAAAATAAGATAATTGATATTTTTCAAGGTGTTAGACTTCACTTTTTGTATTTTATTCAAATTTTTTAAACAAAAATAATATAAATACGCATGTGTTAGTCTTCGATTTTGGAGTTTTTTTAGTAAAACATGCAAATTAAGTATTGTTTTTCGTTTTAAACATCAATTTTTGCATTTATTTGAAAAATATAATAATTAATATTTTTGAAGGTGTTAGACTTTACTTTTTGCATTTTTTTCAACTTTTTAGAACAAGACACAATAGAAATTTGCATGTGTTAGTCTTCAATATTTTAGTTTTTCGAGGAAAACATGTTAATTAAATATTTTGTTCATTTTAGACATAAATTTGGTCATTTATTAGAAAAATATGATAATTGATTTTTTTGAATGTGTTAGACTTCACTTTTTGCATTTTTTCAACTTTTTTGAACAAAAAGAATAGAAATTCACATGTGTTAGTCTTTGATTTTTGAGTTTTTTTAGGAAAACTTGAAAATTATGTTTTTGGTTCATTTTAGACATCAATTTTGGAATTTATTAAAAAAGTATGATAATTCATATTTTTGAAGGTGTTAGTCTTCACTTTTTGCATTTGTTTTCAATTTTTTTTAAAAAACATAATCGAAATTGGCACGTGTTAGTCTTTGATTTTTGGACTTTATTGTGTCAAACATGAAAATTAAATATTTTTCATTTTTGTCATTAATTTTGGCATTTTTTGGAAAAATATGATAATTGATATTTTCGAAGGTGTTCGACTTCACTTTTTGTATTTTTCAACTTTTTTTAACAAAACAATATCGATATTTGCATGTGTTAGTCTTCAATTCTTTGGTTTTTTTGAGGAAAACATAAACATTAAGTATTTTCTTCGCTTGTGACATAAATTTTGGCATTTAATACTAAAATATGATAATTGATTTTTTTGAAGGTGTTAGACTTCACTTTTTGCACTTTTTTCTATTTTTTTAACAAAAAAGTAGAAATTCGCATGTGTTAGTCTTCAATTTAGGTTATCTTTTGACGAAAACATAAAATTATGTATTTTGTTCTTTTTCTATATCAATTTAGGCATTTATTAGAAAATAAGATAATTGATATTTTTCAAGGTGTTAGACTTCACTTTTTGCATTTTATTCAAATTTTTTAAACAAAAATAATATAAATACGCATGTATTAGTCTTCGATTTTGGTTTTTTTTTGAGTAAAACATGCAAATTAAGTATTGTTTTTCCATTTTAAACATCAATTTTTGCATTTATTTGAAAAATATATTAATTAATATTTTTGGAGGTGTTAGACTTTACTTTTTGCATTTTTTTTCAACTTTTTTGAACAAGACACAATAGAAATTTGCATGTGTTAGTCTTCAATATTTTAGTTTTTCGAGGAAAACATGTTAATTAAATATTTTGTTCGTTTTAGACATAAATTTGGTCATTTATTAGAAAAATATGATAATTGATATTTTTGAATGTGTTAGACTTCACTTTTAGCATTTTTCAACTTTTTTGAACAAAAAGAATAGAAATTCGCATGTGTTAGTCTTTGATTTTTGAGTTTTTTGAGGAAAACTTGAAAATTAAGTATTATGTTTATTTTAGACATCAATTTTGTAATTTATTAAAAAAGTATAATAATTCATATTTTTGAAGGTGTTAGTCTTCACTTTTTGCATTTGTTTTCATTTATTTTAAATAAACATAATAGAAATTGGCACGTGTTAGTCTTTGATTTTTGGAGTTAATTGTGTCAAACATGAAAATTAAATATTTTTCATTGTAGATATTAATTTAGGCAGTTTTTAGAAAAATATGATAATTGATATTTTCGAAGGTGTTAGACTTCACTTTTTGTATTTTTCAACTTTTTTGAACAAAACAATATAGCAATTTGCATGTGTTAGTCTTCAATTTTTTGATTTTTTTAGGAAAACATAAATATCAAGTATTTTCTTCGCTCGTGACATAAATTTTGGCATTTAATACAAAAATATGATAATTGATTTTTTTTAAGATGTTAGACTTTACTTTTTGCACTTTTTTCTACTTTTTTAACAAAAAAGTAGAAATTCGCATGTGTTAGTCTTCAATTTAGGATCTCTTTTGAGGAAAACATAAAATTATGTATTTTGTTCTTTTTGTATATCAATTTAGGCATTTATTAGAAAATAAGATAATTGATATTTTTCAAGGTGTTAGACTTCACTTTTTGCATTTTATTCAAATTGTTTAAACAAAAATAATATAAATACGCATTTGTTAGTCTTTGATTTTGGAGTTTTTTGAGTAAAACATGCAAATTAAGTATTGTTTTTCGTTTTAAACATCACTTTTTGCATTTATTTGAAAAATATAATAATTAGTATATTTGGAGGTGTTAGACTTTACTTTTTGCATTTTTTTCAACTTTTTTGAACAAGACACAATAGAAATTTGCATGTGTTAGTCTTCAATATTTTTGTTTTTCGAGGAAAACATGTTAATTAAATATTTTGTTCGTTTTAGACATAAATTTGGTCATTTATTTGAAAAATATGACAATTGATATTTTTTAATGTGTTAGACTTCACTTTTTGCATTTTTTCAACTTTTTTGAACAAAAAGAATAGAAATTCGCATGTGTCAGTCTTTGATTTTTGAGTTTTTTGAGGAAAACTTGAAAATTAAGTATTTTGTTCATTTTAGACATCAATTTTGGAATTTATTAAAAAAGTATGATATTTCATATTTTTGAAGGTGTTAGTCTTCACTTTTTGCATTTGTTTTCAATTTTTTTAAATAAACATAATAGAAATTGGCACGTGTTAGTCTTTGATTTTTGGAGTTTATTGTATCAATGATGAAAATTAAATATTTTTCATTGTAGTCATTCATTTTGGCATTTTTTGGAAAAATATGATAATTGATATTTTCGAAGGTGTTCGACTTCACTTTTTGTATTTTTCAACTTCTTTGAACAAAACAATATAGAAATTTGCATGTGTTAGTCTTAAATTTTTTGGTTTTTTTTAGGAAAACATAAACATTAAGTATTTTCTTCGCTCGTGACATAAATTTTGGCATTTAATACAAAAATATGATAATCGATTTTTTTGAAGGTGTTAGACTTCACTTTTTGCACTTTTTTCTATTTTTTTAACAAAAAAGTACAAATTCGCATGTGTTAGTCTTCAATTTAGGATCTCTTTTGAGGAACACATAAAATTATGTATTTTGTTCTTTTTGTATATCAATTTAGGCATTTATTAGAAAATAAGATAATTGATATTTTTCAAGGTGTTAGACTTCACTTTTTGTATTTTATTCAAATTTTTTAAACAAAAATAATATAAATACGCATGTGTTAGTCTTCGATTTTGGAGTTTTTTTAGTAAAACATGCAAATTAAGTATTGTTTTTCGTTTTAAACATCAATTTTTGCATTTATTTGAAAAATATAATAATTAATATTTTTGAAGGTGTTAGACTTTACTTTTTGCATTTTTTTCAACTTTTTAGAACAAGACACAATAGAAATTTGCATGTGTTAGTCTTCAATATTTTAGTTTTTCGAGGAAAACATGTTAATTAAATATTTTGTTCATTTTAGACATAAATTTGGTCATTTATTAGAAAAATATGATAATTGATTTTTTTGAATGTGTTAGACTTCACTTTTTGCATTTTTTCAACTTTTTTGAACAAAAAGAATAGAAATTCACATGTGTTAGTCTTTGATTTTTGAGTTTTTTTAGGAAAACTTGAAAATTATGTTTTTGGTTCATTTTAGACATCAATTTTGGAATTTATTAAAAAAGTATGATAATTCATATTTTTGAAGGTGTTAGTCTTCACTTTTTGCATTTGTTTTCAATTTTTTTTAAAAAACATAATCGAAATTGGCACGTGTTAGTCTTTGATTTTTGGACTTTATTGTGTCAAACATGAAAATTAAATATTTTTCATTTTTGTCATTAATTTTGGCATTTTTTGGAAAAATATGATAATTGATATTTTCGAAGGTGTTCGACTTTACTTTTTGTATTTTTCAACTTTTTTTAACAAAACAATATCGAAATTTGCATGTGTTAGTCTTCAATTCTTTGGTTTTTTTGAGGAAAACATAAACATTAAGTATTTTCTTCGCTTGTGACATAAATTTTGGCATTTAATACTAAAATATGATAATTGATTTTTTTGAAGGTGTTAGACTTCACTTTTTGCACTTTTTTCTATTTTTTTAACAAAAAAGTAGAAATTCGCATGTGTTAGTCTTCAATTTAGGTTATCTTTTGACGAAAACATAAAATTATGTATTTTGTTCTTTTTCTATATCAATTTAGGCATTTATTAGAAAATAAGATAATTGATATTTTTCAAGGTGTTAGACTTCACTTTTTGCATTTTATTCAAATTTTTTAAACAAAAATAATATAAATACGCATGTATTAGTCTTCGATTTTGGATTTTTTTTGAGTAAAACATGCAAATTAAGTATTGTTTTTCCATTTTAAACATCAATTTTTGCATTTATTTGAAAAATATATTAATTAATATTTTTGGAGGTGTTAGACTTTACTTTTTGCATTTTTTTTCAACTTTTTTGAACAAGACACAATAGAAATTTGCATGTGTTAGTCTTCAATATTTTAGTTTTTCGAGGAAAACATGTTAATTAAATATTTTGTTCGTTTTAGACATAAATTTGGTCATTTATTAGAAAAATATGATAATTGATATTTTTGAATGTGTTAGACTTCACTTTTAGCATTTTTCAACTTTTTTGAACAAAAAGAATAGAAATTCGCATGTGTTAGTCTTTGATTTTTGAGTTTTTTGAGGAAAACTTGAAAATTAAGTATTATGTTTATTTTAGACATCAATTTTGTAATTTATTAAAAAAGTATAATAATTCATATTTTTGAAGGTGTTAGTCTTCACTTTTTGCATTTGTTTTCATTTATTTTAAATAAACATAATAGAAATTGGCACGTGTTAGTCTTTGATTTTTGGAGTTAATTGTGTCAAACATGAAAATTAAATATTTTTCATTGTAGATATTAATTTAGGCAGTTTTTAGAAAAATATGATAATTGATATTTTCGAAGGTGTTAGACTTCACTTTTTGTATTTTTCAACTTTTTTGAACAAAACAATATAGCAATTTGCATGTGTTAGTCTTCAATTTTTTGATTTTTTTAGGAAAACATAAATATCAAGTATTTTCTTCGCTCGTGACATAAATTTTGGCATTTAATACAAAAATATGATAATTGATTTTTTTTAAGATGTTAGACTTTACTTTTTGCACTTTTTTCTACTTTTTTAACAAAAAAGTAGAAATTCGCATGTGTTAGTCTTCAATTTAGGATCTCTTTTGAGGAAAACATAAAATTATGTATTTTGTTCTTTTTGTATATCAATTTAGGCATTTATTAGAAAATAAGATAATTGATATTTTTCAAGGTGTTAGACTTCACTTTTTGCATTTTATTCAAATTGTTTAAACAAAAATAATATAAATACGCATTTGTTAGTCTTTGATTTTGGAGTTTTTTGAGTAAAACATGCAAATTAAGTATTGTTTTTCGTTTTAAACATCACTTTTTGCATTTATTTGAAAAAATAATAATTAATATATTTGGAGGTGTTAGACTTTACTTTTTGCATTTTTTTCAACTTTTTTGAACAAGACACAATAGAAATTTGCATGTGTTAGTCTTCAATATTTTTGTTTTTCGAGGAAAACATGTTAATTAAATATTTTGTTCGTTTTAGACATAAATTTGGTCATTTATTTGAAAAATATGACAATTGATATTTTTTAATGTGTTAGACTTCACTTTTTGCATTTTTTCAACTTTTTTGAACAAAAAGAATAGAAATTCGCATGTGTCAGTCTTTGATTTTTGAGTTTTTTGAGGAAAACTTGAAAATTAAGTATTTTGTTCATTTTAGACATCAATTTTGGAATTTATTAAAAAAGTATGATATTTCATATTTTTGAAGGTGTTAGTCTTCACTTTTTGCATTTGTTTTCAATTTTTTTAAATAAACATAATAGAAATTGGCACGTGTTAGTCTTTGATTTTTGGAGTTTATTGTATCAATGATGAAAATTAAATATTTTTCATTGTAGTCATTCATTTTGGCATTTTTTGGAAAAATATGATAATTGATATTTTCGAAGGTGTTCGACTTCACTTTTTGTATTTTTCAACTTCTTTGAACAAAACAATATAGAAATTTGCATGTGTTAGTCTTAAATTTTTTGGTTTTTTTTAGGAAAACATAAACATTAAGTATTTTCTTCGCTCGTGACATAAATTTTGGCATTTAATACAAAAATATGATAATCGATTTTTTTGAAGGTGTTAGACTTCACTTTTTGCACTTTTTTCTATTTTTTTAACAAAAAAGTACAAATTCGCATGTGTTAGTCTTCAATTTAGGATCTCTTTTGAGGAACACATAAAATTATGTATTTTGTTCTTTTTGTATATCAATTTAGGCATTTATTAGAAAATAAGATAATTGATATTTTTCAAGGTGTTAGACTTCACTTTTTGTATTTTATTCAAATTTTTTAAACAAAAATAATATAAATACGCATGTGTTAGTCTTCGATTTTGGAGTTTTTTTAGTAAAACATGCAAATTAAGTATTGTTTTTCGTTTTAAACATCAATTTTTGCATTTATTTGAAAAATATAATAATTAATATTTTTGAAGGTGTTAGACTTTACTTTTTGCATTTTTTTCAACTTTTTAGAACAAGACACAATAGAAATTTGCATGTGTTAGTCTTCAATATTTTAGTTTTTCGAGGAAAACATGTTAATTAAATATTTTGTTCATTTTAGACATAAATTTGGTCATTTATTAGAAAAATATGATAATTGATTTTTTTGAATGTGTTAGACTTCACTTTTTGCATTTTTTCAACTTTTTTGAACAAAAAGAATAGAAATTCACATGTGTTAGTCTTTGATTTTTGAGTTTTTTGAGGAAAACTTGAAAATTATGTATTTGGTTCATTTTAGACATCAATTTTGGAATTTATTAAAAAAGTATGATAATTCATATTTTTGAAGGTGTTAGTCTTCACTTTTTGCATTTGTTTTCAATTTTTTTTAAAAAACATAATCGAAATTGGCACGTGTTAGTCTTTGATTTTTGGACTTTATTGTGTCAAACATGAAAATTAAATATTTTTCATTTTTGTCATTAATTTTGGCATTTTTTGGAAAAATATGATAATTGATATTTTCGAAGGTGTTCGACTTCACTTTTTGTATTTTTCAACTTTTTTTAACAAAACAATATCGAAATTTGCATGTGTTAGTCTTCAATTCTTTGGCTTTTTTGAGGAAAACATAAACATTAAGTATTTTCTTCGCTTGTGACATAAATTTTGGCATTTAATACTAAAATATGATAATTGATTTTTTTGAAGGTGTTAGACTTCACTTTTTGCACTTTTTTCTATTTTTTTAACAAAAAAGTAGAAATTCGCATGTGTTAGTCTTCAATTTAGGTTATCTTTTGACGAAAACATAAAATTATGTATTTTGTTCTTTTTCTATATCAATTTAGGCATTTATTAGAAAATAAGATAATTGATATTTTTCAAGGTGTTAGACTTCACTTTTTGCATTTTATTCAAATTTTTTAAACAAAAATAATATAAATACGCATGTGTTAGTCTTCGATTTTGGATTTTTTTGAGTAAAACATGCAAATTAAGTATTGTTTTTCCATTTCAAACATCAATTTTTGCATTTATTTGAAAAATATAATAATTAATATTTTTGGAGGTGTTAGACTTTACTTTGTGCATTTGTTTTCAACTTTTTTGAACAAGACACAATAGAAATTTGCATGTGTTAGTCTTCAATATTTTAGTTTTTCGAGGAAAACATGTTAATTAAATATTTTGTTCGTTTTAGACATAAATTTGGTCATTTATTAGAAAAATATGATAATTGATATTTTTGAATGTGTTAGACTTCACTTTTAGCATTTTTCAACTTTTTTGAACAAAAAGAATAGAAATTCGCATGTGTTAGTCTTTGATTTTTGAGTTTTTTGAGGAAAACTTGAAAATTAAGTATTATGTTTATTTTAGACATCAATTTTGTAATTTATTAAAAAAGTATAATAATTCATATTTTTGAAGGTGTTAGTCTTCACTTTTTGCATTTGTTTTCATTTATTTTAAATAAACATAATAGAAATTGGCACGTGTTAGTCTTTGATTTTTGGAGTTAATTGTGTCAAACATGAAAATTAAATATTTTTCATTGTAGACATTAATTTAGGCAGTTTTTAGAAAAATATGATAATTGATATTTTCGAAGGTGTTAGACTTCACTTTTTGTATTTTTCAACTTTTTTGAACAAAACAATATAGCAATTTGCATGTGTTAGTCTTCAATTTTTTGATTTTTTTAGGAAAACATAAATATCAAGTATTTTCTTCGCTCGTGACATAAATTTTGGCATTTAATACAAAAATATGATAATTGATTTTTTTTAAGATGTTAGACTTCACTTTTTGCACTTTTTTCTACTTTTTTAACAAAAAAGTAGAAATTCGCATGTGTTAGTCTTCAATTTAGGATCTCTTTTGAGGAAAACATAAAATTATGTATTTTGTTCTTTTTGTATATCAATTTAGGCATTTATAAAGAAAATAAGATAATTGATATTTTTCAAGGTGTTAGACTTCACTTTTTGCATTTTATTCAAATTTTTTAAACAAAAATAATATAAATACGCATGTGTTAGTCTTTGATTTTGGAGTTTTTTGAGTAAAACATGCAAATTAAGTATTGTTTTTCGTTTTAAACATCACTTTTTGCATTTATTTGAAAAATATAATAATTAATATATTTGGAGGTGTTAGACTTTACTTTTTGCATTTTTTTCAACTTTTTTGAACAAGACACAATAGAAATTCGCATGTGTCAGTCTTTGATTTTTGAGTTTTTTGAGGAAAACTTGAAAATTAAGTATTTTGTTCATTTTAGACATCAATTTTGGAATTTATTAAAAAAGTATGATATTTCATATTTTTGAAGGTGTTAGTCTTCACTTTTTGCATTTGTTTTCAATTTTTTTAAATAAACATAATAGAAATTGGCACGTGTTAGTCTTTGATTTTTGGAGTTTATTGTATCAATGATGAAAATTAAATATTTTTCATTGTAGTCATTCATTTTGGCATTTTTTGGAAAAATATGATAATTGATATTTTAGAAGGTGTTCGACTTCACTTTTTGTATTTTTCAACTTTTTTGAACAAAACAATATAGAAATTTGCATGTGTTAGTCTTAAATTTTTTGGTTTTTTTTAGGAAAACATAAACATTAAGTATTTTCTTCGCTCGTGACATAAATTTTGGCATTTAATACAAAAATATGATAATCGATTTTTTTGAAGGTGTTAGACTTCACTTTTTGCACTTTTTTCTATTTTTTTAACAAAAAAGTACAAATTCGCATGTGTTAGTCTTCAATTTAGGATCTCTTTTGAGGAACACATAAAATTATGTATTTTGTTCTTTTTGTATATCAATTTAGGAATTTATTAGAAGATAAGATAATTGATATTTTTCAAGGTGTTAGACTTCACTTTTTGTATTTTATTCAAATTTTTTAAACAAAAATAATATAAATACGCATGTGTTAGTCTTCGATTTTGGAGTTTTTTTAGTAAAACATGCAAATTAAGTATTGTTTTTCGTTTTAAACATCAATTTTTGCATTTATTTGAAAAATATAATAATTAATATTTTTGAAGGTGTTAGACTTTACTTTTTGCATTTTTTTCAACTTTTTAGAACAAGACACAATAGAAATTTGCATGTGTTAGTCTTCAATATTTTAGTTTTTCGAGGAAAACATGTTAATTAAATATTTTGTTCATTTTAGACATAAATTTGGTCATTTATTAGAAAAATATGATAATTGATTTTTTTGAATGTGTTAGACTTCACTTTTTGCATTTTTTCAACTTTTTTGAACAAAAAGAATAGAAATTCACATGTGTTAGTCTTTGATTTTTGAGTTTTTTGAGGAAAACTTGAAAATTATGTATTTGGTTCATTTTAGACATCAATTTTGGAATTTATTAAAAAAGTATGATAATTCATATTTTTGAAGGTGTTAGTCTTCACTTTTTGCATTTGTTTTCAATTTTTTTTAAAAAACATAATCGAAATTGGCACGTGTTAGTCTTTGATTTTTGGACTTTATTGTGTCAAACATGAAAATTAAATATTTTTCATTTTTGTCATTAATTTTGGCATTTTTTGGAAAAATATGATAATTGATATTTTCGAAGGTGTTCGACTTCACTTTTTGTATTTTTCAACTTTTTTTAACAAAACAATATCGAAATTTGCATGTGTTAGTCTTCAATTCTTTGGTTTTTTTGAGGAAAACATAAACATTAAGTATTTTCTTTGCTTGTGACATAAATTTTGGCATTTAATACTAAAATATGATAATTGATTTTTTTGAAGGTGTTAGACTTCACTTTTTGCACTTTTTTCTATTTTTTTAACAAAAAAGTAGAAATTCGCATGTGTTAGTCTTCAATTTAGGTTATCTTTTGACGAAAACATAAAATTATGTATTTTGTTCTTTTTCTATATCAATTTAGGCATTTATTAGAAAATAAGATAATTGATATTTTTCAAGGTGTTAGACTTCACTTTTTGCATTTTATTCAAATTTTTTAAACAAAAATAATATAAATACGCATGTGTTAGTCTTCGATTTTGGATTTTTTTTGAGTAAAACATGCAAATTAAGTATTATTTTTCCATTTTAAACATCAATTTTTGCATTTATTTGAAAAATATAATAATTAATATTTTTGGAGGTGTTAGACTTTACTTTTTGCATTTTTTTTCAACTTTTTTGAACAAGACACAATAGAAATTTGCATGTGTTAGTCTTCAATATTTTAGTTTTTCGAGGAAAACATGTTAATTAAATATTTTGTTCGTTTTAGACATAAATTTGGTCATTTATTAGAAAAATATGATAATTGATATTTTTGAATTTGTTAGACTTCACTTTTAGCATCTTTCAACTTTTTTGAACAAAAAGAATAGAAATTCGCATGTGTTAGTCTTTGATTTTTGAGTTTTTTGAGGAAAACTTGAAAATTAAGTATTATGTTTATTTTAGACATCAATTTTGTAATTTATTAAAAAAGTATAATAATTCATATTTTTGAAGGTGTTAGTCTTCACTTTTTGCATTTGTTTTCATTTATTTTAAATAAACATAATAGAAATTGGCACGTGTTAGTCTTTGATTTTTGGAGTTAATTGTGTCAAACATGAAAATTAAATATTTTTCATTGTAGATATTAATTGAGGCAGTTTTTAGAAAAATATGATAATTGATATTTTCGAAGGTGTTAGACTTCACTTTTTGTATTTTTCAACTTTTTTGAACAAAACAATATAGCAATTTGCATGTGTTAGTCTTCAATTTTTTGATTTTTTTAGGAAAACATAAATATCAAGTATTTTCTTCGCTCGTGACATAAATTTTGGCATTTAATACAAAAATATGATAATTGATTTTTTTTAAGATGTTAGACTTCACTTTTTGCACTTTTTTCTACTTTTTTAACAAAAAAGTAGAAATTCGCATGTGTTAGTCTTCAATTTAGGATCTCTTTTGAGGAAAACATAAAATTATGTATTTTGTTCTTTTTGTATATCAATTTAGGCATTTATTAGAAAATAAGATAATTGATATTTTTCAAGGTGTTAGACTTCACTTTTTGCATTTTATTCAAATTTTTTAAACAAAAATAATATAAATACGCATTTGTTAGTCTTTGATTTTGGAGTTTTTTGAGTAAAACATGCAAATTAAGTATTGTTTTTCGTTTTAAACATCACTTTTTGCATTTATTTGAAAAATATAATAATTAATATATTTGGAGGTGTTAGACTTTACTTTTTGCATTTTTTTCAACTTTTTTGAACAAGACACAATAGAAATTTGCATGTGTTAGTCTTCAATATTTTTGTTTTTCGAGGAAAACATGTTAATTAAATATTTTGTTCGTTTTAGACATAAATTTGGTCATTTATTTGAAAAATATGACAATTGATATTTTTTAATGTGTTAGACTTCACTTTTTGCATTTTTTCAACTTTTTTGAACAAAAAGAATAGAAATTCGCATGTGTCAGTCTTTGATTTTTGAGTTTTTTGAGGAAAACTTGAAAATTAAGTATTTTGTTCATTTTAGACATCAATTTTGGAATTTATTAAAAAAGTATGATATTTCATATTTTTGAAGGTGTTAGTCTTCACTTTTTGCATTTGTTTTCAATTTTTTTAAATAAACATAATAGAAATTGGCACGTGTTAGTCTTTGATTTTTGGAGTTTATTGTATCAATGATGAAAATTAAATATTTTTCATTGTAGTCATTCATTTTGGCATTTTTTGGAAAAATATGATAATTGATATTTTCGAAGGTGTTCGACTTCACTTTTTGTATTTTTCAACTTCTTTGAACAAAACAATATAGAAATTTGCATGTGTTAGTCTTAAATTTTTTGGTTTTTTTTTGGAAAACATAAACATTAAGTATTTTCTTCGCTCGTGACATAAATTTTGGCATTTAATACAAAAATATGATAATCGATTTTTTTGAAGGTGTTAGACTTCACTTTTTGCACTTTTTTCTATTTTTTTAACAAAAAAGTACAAATTCGCATGTGTTAGTCTTCAATTTAGGATCTCTTTTGAGGAACACATAAAATTATGTATTTTGTTCTTTTTGTATATCAATTTAGGCATTTATTAGAAAATAAGATAATTGATATTTTTCAAGGTGTTAGACTTCACTTTTTGTATTTTATTCAAATTTTTTAAACAAAAATAATATAAATACGCATGTGTTAGTCTTCGATTTTGGAGTTTTTTTAGTAAAACATGCAAATTAAGTATTGTTTTTCGTTTTAAACATCAATTTTTGCATTTATTTGAAAAATATAATAATTAATATTTTTGAAGGTGTTAGACTTTACTTTTTGCATTTTTTTCAACTTTTTAGAACAAGACACAATAGAAATTTGCATGTGTTAGTCTTCAATATTTTAGTTTTTCGAGGAAAACATGTTAATTAAATATTTTGTTCATTTTAGACAGAAATTTGGTCATTTATTAGAAAAATATGATAATTGATTTTTTTGAATGTGTTAGACTTCACTTTTTGCATTTTTTCAACTTTTTTGAACAAAAAGAATAGAAATTCACATGTGTTAGTCTTTGATTTTTGAGTTTTTTGAGGAAAACTTGAAAATTATGTATTTGGTTCATTTTAGACATCAATTTTGGAATTTATTAAAAAAGTATGATAATTCATATTTTTGAAGGTGTTAGTCTTCACTTTTTGCATTTGTTTTCAATTTTTTTTAAAAAACATAATCGAAATTGGCACGTCTTAGTCTTTGATTTTTGGACTTTATTGTGTCAAACATGAAAATTAAATATTTTTCATTTTTGTCATTAATTTTGGCATTTTTTGGAAAAATATGATAATTGATATTTTCGAAGGTGTTCGACTTCACTTTTTGTATTTTTCAACTTTTTTTAACAAAACAATATCGAAATTTGCATGTGTTAGTCTTCAATTCTTTGGCTTTTTTGAGGAAAACATAAACATTAAGTATTTTCTTCGCTTGTGACATAAATTTTGGCATTTAATACTAAAATATGATAATTGATTTTTTTGAAGGTGTTAGACTTCACTTTTTGCACTTTTTTATATTTTTTTAACAAAAAAGTAGAAATTCGCATGTGTTAGTCTTCAATTTAGGTTATCTTTTGACGAAAACATAAAATTATGTATTTTGTTCTTTTTCTATATCAATTTAGGCATTTATTAGAAAATAAGATAATTGATATTTTTCAAGGTGTTAGACTTCACTTTTTGCATTTTATTTAAATTTTTTAAACAAAAATAATATAAATACGCATGTGTTAGTCTTCGATTTTGGATTTTTTTTGAGTAAAACATGCAAATTAAGTATTATTTTTCCATTTTAAACATCAATTTTTGCATTTATTTGAAAAATATAATAATTAATATTTTTGGAGGTGTTAGACTTTACTTTTTGCATTTTTTTTCAACTTTTTTGAACAAGACACAATAGAAATTTGCATGTGTTAGTCTTCAATATTTTAGTTTTTCGAGGAAAACATGTTAATTAAATATTTTGTTCGTTTTAGACATAAATTTGGTCATTTATTAGAAAAATATGATAATTGATATTTTTGAATTTGTTAGACTTCACTTTTAGCATCTTTCAACTTTTTTGAACAAAAAGAATAGAAATTCGCATGTGTTAGTCTTTGATTTTTGAGTTTTTTGAGGAAAACTTGAAAATTAAGTATTATGTTTATTTTAGACATCAATTTTGTAATTTATTAAAAAAGTATAATAATTCATATTTTTGAAGGTGTTAGTCTTCACTTTTTGCATTTGTTTTCATTTATTTTAAATAAACATAATAGAAATTGGCACGTGTTAGTCTTTGATTTTTGGAGTTAATTGTGTCAAACATGAAAATTAAATATTTTTCATTGTAGATATTAATTTAGGCAGTTTTTAGAAAAATATGATAATTGATATTTTCGAAGGTGTTAGACTTCACTTTTTGTATTTTTCAACTTTTTTGAACAAAACAATATAGCAATTTGCATGTGTTAGTCTTCAATTTTTTGATTTTTTTAGGAAAACATAAATATCAAGTATTTTCTTCGCTCGTGACATAAATTTTGGCATTTAATACAAAAATATGATAATTGATTTTTTTTAAGATGTTAGACTTCACTTTTTGCACTTTTTTCTACTTTTTTAACAAAAAAGTAGAAATTCGCATGTGTTAGTCTTCAATTTAGGATCTCTTTTGAGGAAAACATAAAATTATGTATTTTGTTCTTTTTGTATATCAATTTAGGCATTTATTAGAAAATAAGATAATTGATATTTTTCAAGGTGTTAGACTTCACTTTTTGCATTTTATTCAAATTTTTTAAACAAAAATAATATAAATACGCATTTGTTAGTCTTTGATTTTGGAGTTTTTTGAGTAAAACATGCAAATTAAGTATTGTTTTTCGTTTTAAACATCACTTTTTGCATTTATTTGAAAAATATAATAATTAATATATTTGGAGGTGTTAGACTTTACTTTTTGCATTTTTTTCAACTTTTTTGAACAAGACACAATAGAAATTTGCATGTGTTAGTCTTCAATATTTTTGTTTTTCGAGGAAAACATGTTAATTAAATATTTTGTTCGTTTTAGACATAAATTTGGTCATTTATTTGAAAAATATGACAATTGATATTTTTTAATGTGTTAGACTTCACTTTTTGCATTTTTTCAACTTTTTTGAACAAAAAGAATAGAAATTCGCATGTGTCAGTCTTTGATTTTTGAGTTTTTTGAGGAAAACTTGAAAATTAAGTATTTTGTTCATTTTAGACATCAATTTTGGAATTTATTAAAAAAGTATGATATTTCATATTTTTGAAGGTGTTAGTCTTCACTTTTTGCATTTGTTTTCAATTTTTTTAAATAAACATAATAGAAATTGGCACGTGTTAGTCTTTGATTTTTGGAGTTTATTGTATCAATGATGAAAATTAAATATTTTTCATTGTAGTCATTCATTTTGGCATTTTTTGGAAAAATATGATAATTGATATTTTCGAAGGTGTTCGACTTCACTTTTTGTATTTTTCAACTTCTTTGAACAAAACAATATAGAAATTTGCATGTGTTAGTCTTAAATTTTTTGGTTTTTTTTTGGAAAACATAAACATTAAGTATTTTCTTCGCTCGTGACATAAATTTTGGCATTTAATACAAAAATATGATAATCGATTTTTTTGAAGGTGTTAGACTTCACTTTTTGCACTTTTTTCTATTTTTTTAACAAAAAAGTACAAATTCGCATGTGTTAGTCTTCAATTTAGGATCTCTTTTGAGGAACACATAAAATTATGTATTTTGTTCTTTTTGTATATCAATTTAGGCATTTATTAGAAAATAAGATAATTGATATTTTTCAAGGTGTTAGACTTCACTTTTTGTATTTTATTCAAATTTTTTAAACAAAAATAATATAAATACGCATGTGTTAGTCTTCGATTTTGGAGTTTTTTTAGTAAAACATGCAAATTAAGTATTGTTTTTCGTTTTAAACATCAATTTTTGCATTTATTTGAAAAATATAATAATTAATATTTTTGAAGGTGTTAGACTTTACTTTTTGCATTTTTTTCAACTTTTTAGAACAAGACACAATAGAAATTTGCATGTGTTAGTCTTCAATATTTTAGTTTTTCGAGGAAAACATGTTAATTAAATATTTTGTTCATTTTAGACATAAATTTGGTCATTTATTAGAAAAATATGATAATTGATTTTTTTGAATGTGTTAGACTTCACTTTTTGCATTTTTTCAACTTTTTTGAACAAAAAGAATAGAAATTCACATGTGTTAGTCTTTGATTTTTGAGTTTTTTGAGGAAAACTTGAAAATTATGTATTTGGTTCATTTTAGACATCAATTTTGGAATTTATTAAAAAAGTATGATAATTCATATTTTTGAAGGTGTTAGTCTTCACTTTTTGCATTTGTTTTCAATTTTTTTTAAAAAACATAATCGAAATTGGCACGTGTTAGTCTTTGATTTTTGGACTTTATTGTGTCAAACATGAAAATTAAATATTTTTCATTTTTGTCATTAATTTTGGCATTTTTTGGAAAAATATGATAATTGATATTTTCGAAGGTGTTCGACTTCACTTTTTGTATTTTTCAACTTTTTTTAACAAAACAATATCGAAATTTGCATGTGTTAGTCTTCAATTCTTTGGCTTTTTTGAGGAAAACATAAACATTAAGTATTTTCTTCGCTTGTGACATAAATTTTGGCATTTAATACTAAAATATGATAATTGATTTTTTTGAAGGTGTTAGACTTCACTTTTTGCACTTTTTTCTATTTTTTTAACAAAAAAGTAGAAATTCGCATGTGTTAGTCTTCAATTTAGGTTATCTTTTGACGAAAACATAAAATTATGTATTTTGTTCTTTTTCTATATCAATTTAGGCATTTATTAGAAAATAAGATAATTGATATTTTTCAAGGTGTTAGACTTCACTTTTTGCATTTTATTCAAATTTTTTAAACAAAAATAATATAAATACGCATGTGTTAGTCTTCGATTTTGGATTTTTTTGAGTAAAACATGCAAATTAAGTATTGTGTTTCCATTTCAAACATCAATTTTTGCATTTATTTGAAAAATATAATAATTAATATTTTTGGAGGTGTTAGACTTTACTTTTTGCATTTGTTTTCAACTTTTTTGAACAAGACACAATAGAAATTTGCATGTGTTAGTCTTCAATATTTTAGTTTTTCGAGGAAAACATGTTAATTAAATATTTTGTTCGTTTTAGACATAAATTTGGTCATTTATTAGAAAAATATGATAATTGATATTTTTGAATGTGTTAGACTTCACTTTTAGCATTTTTCAACTTTTTTGAACAAAAAGAATAGAAATTCGCATGTGTTAGTCTTTGATTTTTGAGTTTTTTGAGGAAAACTTGAAAATTAAGTATTATGTTTATTTTAGACATCAATTTTGTAATTTATTAAAAAAGTATAATAATTCATATTTTTGAAGGTGTTAGTCTTCACTTTTTGCATTTGTTTTCATTTATTTTAAATAAACATAATAGAAATTGGCACGTGTTAGTCTTTGATTTTTGGAGTTAATTGTGTCAAACATGAAAATTAAATATTTTTCATTGTAGACATTAATTTAGGCAGTTTTTAGAAAAATATGATAATTGATATTTTCGAAGGTGTTAGACTTCACTTTTTGTATTTTTCAACTTTTTTGAACAAAACAATATAGCAATTTGCATGTGTTAGTCTTCAATTTTTTGATTTTTTTAGGAAAACATAAATATCAAGTATTTTCTTCGCTCGTGACATAAATTTTGGCATTTAATACAAAAATATGATAATTGATTTTTTTTAAGATGTTAGACTTCACTTTTTGCACTTTTTTCTACTTTTTTAACAAAAAAGTAGAAATTCGCATGTGTTAGTCTTCAATTTAGGATCTCTTTTGAGGAAAACATAAAATTATGTATTTTGTTCTTTTTGTATATCAATTTAGGCATTTATTAGAAAATAAGATAATTGATATTTTTCAAGGTGTTAGACTTCACTTTTTGCATTTTATTCAAATTTTTTAAACAAAAATAATATAAATACGCATGTGTTAGTCTTTGATTTTGGAGTTTTTTGAGTAAAACATGCAAATTAAGTATTGTTTTTCGTTTTAAACATCACTTTTTGCATTTATTTGAAAAATATAATAATTAATATATTTGGAGGTGTTAGACTTTACTTTTTGCATTTTTTTCAACTTTTTTGAACAAGACACAATAGAAATTTGCATGTGTTAGTCTTCAATATTTTTGTTTTTCGAGGAAAACATGTTAATTAAATATTTTGTTCGTTTTAGACATAAATTTGGTCATTTATTTGAAAAATATGACAATTGATATTTTTTAATGTGTTAGACTTCACTTTTTGCATTTTTTTCAACTTTTTTGAACAAAAAGAATAGAAATTCGCATGTGTCAGTCTTTGATTTTTGAGTTTTTTGAGGAAAACTTGAAAATTAAGTATTTTGTTCATTTTAGACATCAATTTTGGAATTTATTAAAAAAGTATGATATTTCATATTTTTGAAGGTGTTAGTCTTCACTTTTTGCATTTGTTTTCAATTTTTTTAAATAAACATAATAGAAATTGGCACGTGTTAGTCTTTGATTTTTGGAGTTTATTGTATCAATGATGAAAATTAAATATTTTTCATTGTAGTCATTCATTTTGGCATTTTTTGGAAAAATATGATAATTGATATTTTCGAAGGTGTTCGACTTCACTTTTTGTATTTTTCAACTTTTTTGAACAAAACAATATAGAAATTTGCATGTGTTAGTCTTAAATTTTTTGGTTTTTTTTAGGAAAACATAAACATTAAGTATTTTCTTCGCTCGTGACATAAATTTTGGCATTTAATACAAAAATATGATAATCGATTTTTTTGAAGGTGTTAGACTTCACTTTTTGCACTTTTTTCTATTTTTTTAACAAAAAAGTACAAATTCGCATGTGTTAGTCTTCAATTTAGGATCTCTTTTGAGGAACACATAAAATTATGTATTTTGTTCTTTTTGTATATCAATTTAGGCATTTATTAGAAAATAAGATAATTGATATTTTTCAAGGTGTTAGACTTCACTTTTTGTATTTTATTCAAATTTTTTAAACAAAAATAATATAAATACGCATGTGTTAGTCTTCGATTTTGGAGTTTTTTTAGTAAAACATGCAAATTAAGTATTGTTTTTCGTTTTAAACATCAATTTTTGCATTTATTTGAAAAATATAATAATTAATATTTTTGAAGGTGTTAGACTTTACTTTTTGCATTTTTTTCAACTTTTTAGAACAAGACACAATAGAAATTTGCATGTGTTAGTCTTCAATATTTTAGTTTTTCGAGGAAAACATGTTAATTAAATATTTTGTTCATTTTAGACATAAATTTGGTCATTTATTAGAAAAATATGATAATTGATTTTTTTGAATGTGTTAGACTTCACTTTTTGCATTTTTTCAACTTTTTTGAACAAAAAGAATAGAAATTCACATGTGTTAGTCTTTGATTTTTGAGTTTTTTGAGGAAAACTTGAAAATTATGTATTTGGTTCATTTTAGACATCAATTTTGGAATTTATTAAAAAAGTATGATAATTCATATTTTTGAAGGTGTTAGTCTTCACTTTTTGCATTTGTTTTCAATTTTTTTTAAAAAACATAATCGAAATTGGCACGTGTTAGTCTTTGATTTTTGGACTTTATTGTGTCAAACGTGAAAATTAAATATTTTTCATTTTTGTCATTAATTTTGGCATTTTTTGGAAAAATATGATAATTGATATTTTCGAAGGTGTTCGACTTCACTTTTTGTATTTTTCAACTTTTTTTAACAAAACAATATCGAAATTTGCATGTGTTAGTCTTCAATTCTTTGGCTTTTTTGAGGAAAACATAAACATTAAGTATTTTCTTCGCTTGTGACATAAATTTTGGCATTTAATACTAAAATATGATAATTGATTTTTTTGAAGGTGTTAGACTTCACTTTTTGCACTTTTTTCTATTTTTTTAACAAAAAAGTAGAAATTCGCATGTGTTAGTCTTCAATTTAGGTTATCTTTTGACGAAAACATAAAATTATGTATTTTGTTCTTTTTCTATATCAATTTAGGCATTTATTAGAAAATAAGATAATTGATATTTTTCAAGGTGTTAGACTTCACTTTTTGCATTTTATTCAAATTTTTTAAACAAAAATAATATAAATACGCATGTGTTAGTCTTCGATTTTGGATTTTTTTGAGTAAAACATGCAAATTAAGTATTGTTTTTCCATTTTAAACATCAATTTTTGCATTTATTTGAAAAATATAATAATTAATATTTTTGGAGGTGTTAGACTTTACTTTTTGCATTTGTTTTCAACTTTTTTGAACAAGACACAATAGAAATTTGCATGTGTTAGTCTTCAATATTTTAGTTTTTCGAGGAAAACATGTTAATTAAATATTTTGTTCGTTTTAGACATAAATTTGGTCATTTATTAGAAAAATATGATAATTGATATTTTTGAATGTGTTAGACTTCACTTTTAGCATTTTTCAACTTTTTTGAACAAAAAGAATAGAAATTCGCATGTGTTAGTCTTTGATTTTTGAGTTTTTTGAGGAAAACTTGAAAATTAAGTATTATGTTTATTTTAGACATCAATTTTGTAATTTATTAAAAAAGTATAATAATTCATATTTTTGAAGGTGTTAGTCTTCACTTTTTGCATTTGTTTTCATTTATTTTAAATAAACGTAATAGAAATTGGCACGTGTTAGTCTTTGATTTTTGGAGTTAATTGTGTCAAACATGAAAATTAAATATTTTTCATTGTAGACATTAATTTAGGCAGTTTTTAGAAAAATATGATAATTGATATTTTCGAAGGTGTTAGACTTCACTTTTTTGTATTTTTCAACTTTTTTGAACAAAACAATATAGCAATTTGCATGTGTTAGTCTTCAATTTTTTGATTTTTTTAGGAAAACATAAATATCAAGTATTTTCTTCGCTCGTGACATAAATTTTGGCATTTAATACAAAAATATGATAATTGATTTTTTTTAAGATGTTAGACTTCACTTTTTGCACTTTTTTCTACTTTTTTAACAAAAAAGTAGAAATTCGCATGTGTTAGTCTTCAATTTAGGATCTCTTTTGAGGAAAACATAAAATTATGTATTTTGTTCTTTTTGTATATCAATTTAGGCATTTATTAGAAAATAAGATAATTGATATTTTTCAAGGTGTTAGACTTCACTTTTTGCATTTTATTCAAATTTTTTAAACAAAAATAATATAAATACGCATGTGTTAGTCTTTGATTTTGGAGTTTTTTGAGTAAAACATGCAAATTAAGTATTGTTTTTCGTTTTAAACATCACTTTTTGCATTTATTTGAAAAATATAATAATTAATATATTTGGAGGTGTTAGACTTTACTTTTTGCATTTTTTTCAACTTTTTTGAACAAGACACAATAGAAATTTGCATGTGTTAGTCTTCAATATTTTTGTTTTTCGAGGAAAACATGTTAATTAAATATTTTGTTCGTTTTAGACATAAATTTGGTCATTTATTTGAAAAATATGACAATTGATATTTTTTAATGTGTTAGACTTCACTTTTTGCATTTTTTCAACTTTTTTGAACAAAAAGAATAGAAATTCGCATGTGTCAGTCTTTGATTTTTGAGTTTTTTGAGGAAAACTTGAAAATTAAGTATTTTGTTCATTTTAGACATCAATTTTGGAATTTATTAAAAAAGTATGATATTTCATATTTTTGAAGGTGTTAGACTTCACTTTTTGCATTTGTTTTCAATTTTTTTAAATAAACATAATAGAAATTGGCACGTGTTAGTCTTTGATTTTTGGAGTTTATTGTATCAATGATGAAAATTAAATATTTTTCATTGTAGTCATTCATTTTGGCATTTTTTGGAAAAATATGATAATTGATATTTTCGAAGGTGTTCGACTTCACTTTTTGTATTTTTCAACTTTTTTGAACAAAACAATATAGAAATTTGCATGTGTTAGTCTTAAATTTTTTGGTTTTTTTTAGGAAAACATAAACATTAAGTATTTTCTTCGCTCGTGACATAAATTTTGGCATTTAATACAAAAATATGATAATCGATTTTTTTGAAGGTGTTAGACTTCACTTTTTGCACTTTTTTCTATTTTTTTAACAAAAAAGTACAAATTCGCATGTGTTAGTCTTCAATTTAGGATCTCTTTTGAGGAACGCATAAAATTATGTATTTTGTTCTTTTTGTATATCAATTTAGGCATTTATTAGAAAATAAGATAATTGATATTTTTCAAGGTGTTAGACTTCACTTTTTGTATTTTATTCAAATTTTTTAAACAAAAATAATATAAATACGCATGTGTTAGTCTTCGATTTTGGAGTTTTTTTAGTAAAACATGCAAATTAAGTATTGTTTTTCGTTTTAAACATCAATTTTTGCATTTATTTGAAAAATATAATAATTAATATTTTTGAAGGTGTTAGACTTTACTTTTTGCATTGTTTTCAACTTTTTAGAACAAGACACAATAGAAATTTGCATGTGTTAGTCTTCAATATTTTAGTTTTTCGAGGAAAACATGTTAATTAAATATTTTGTTCATTTTAGACATAAATTTGGTCATTTATTAGAAAAATATGATAATTGATTTTTTTGAATGTGTTAGACTTCACTTTTTGCATTTTTTCAACTTTTTTGAATAAAAAGAATAGAAATTCACATGTGTTAGTCTTTGATTTTTGAGTTTTTTGAGGAAAACTTGAAAATTATGTATTTGGTTCATTTTAGACATCAATTTTGGAATTTATTAAAAAAGTATGATAATTCATATTTTTTAAGGTGTTAGTCTTCACTTTTTGCATTTGATTTCAATTTTTTTTAAAAAACATAATCGAAATTGGCACGTGTTAGTCTTTGATTTTTGGACTTTATTGTGTCAAACATGAAAATTAAATATTTTTCATTTTTGTCATTAATTTTGGCATTTTTTGGAAAAATATGATAATTGATATTTTCGAAGGTGTTCGACTTCACTTTTTGTATTTTTCAACTTTTTTTAACAAAACAATATCGAAATTTGCATGTGTTAGTCTTCAATTCTTTGGTTTTTTTGAGGAAAACATAAACATTAAGTATTTTCTTCGCTTGTGACATAAATTTTGGCATTTAATACTAAAATATGATAATTGATTTTTTTGAAGGTGTTAGACTTCACTTTTTGCACTTTTTTCTATTTTTTTAACAAAAAAGTAGAAATTCGCATGTGTTAGTCTTCAATTTAGGTTATCTTTTGACGAAAACATAAAATTATGTATTTTGTTCTTTTTCTATATCAATTTAGGCATTTATTAGAAAATAAGATAATTGATATTTTTCAAGGTGTTAGACTTCACTTTTTGTATTTTATTCAAATTTTTTAAACAAAAATAATATAAATACGCATGTGTTAGTCTTCGATTTTGGAGTTTTTTTAGTAAAACATGCAAATTAAGTATTGTTTTTCGTTTTAAACATCAATTTTTGCATTTATTTGAAAAATATAATAATTAATATTTTTGAAGGTGTTAGACTTTACTTTTTGCATTTTTTTCAACTTTTTTGAACAAGACACAACAGAAATTTGCATGTGTTAGTCTTCAATATTTTAGTTTTTCGAGGAAAACATGTTAATTAAATATTTTGTTCATTTTAGACATAAATTTGGTCATTTATTAGAAAAATATGATAATTGATTTTTTTGAATGTGTTAGACTTCACTTTTTGCATTTTTTTCAACTTTTTTGAACAAAAAGAATAGAAATTCACATGTGTTAGTCTTTGATTTTTGAGTTTTTTGAGGAAAACTTGAAAATTATGTATTTGGTTCATTTTAGACATCAATTTTGGAATTTATTAAAAAAGTATGATAATTCATATTTTTGAAGGTGTTAGTCTTCACTTTTTGCATTTGTTTTCAATTTTTTTTAAAAAACATAATCGAAATTGGCACGTGTTAGTCTTTGATTTTTGGACTTTATTGTGTCAAACATGAAAATTAAATATTTTTCATTTTTGTCATTAATTATGGCATTTTTTGGAAAAATATGATAATTGATATTTTCGAAGGTGTTCGACTTCACTTTTTGTATTTTTCAACTTTAACAAAACAATATCGAAATTTGCATGTGTTAGTCTTCAATTCTTTGGTTTTTTTGAGGAAAACATAAACATTAAGTATTTTCTTCGCTTGACATAAATTTTGGCATTTAATACTAAAATATGATAATTGAATTTTTTGAAGGTGTTAGACTTCACTTTTTGCACTTTTTTCAATTTTTTTAACAAAAAAGTAGAAATTTGCATGTGTTAGTCTTCAATTTAGGTTATCTTTTGACGAAAACATAAAATTATGTATTTTGTTCTTTTTCTATATCAATTTAGGCATTTATTAGAAAATAAGATAATTGATATTTTTCAAGGTGTTAGACTTCACTTTTTGCATTTTATTCAAAATTTTTAAACAAAAATAATATAAATACGCATGTGTTAGTCTTCGATTTTGGATTTTTTTGAGTAAAACATGCAAATTAAGTATTGTTTTTCCATTTTAAACATCAATTTTTGCATTTATTTGAAAAATATAATAATTAATATTTTTGGAGGTGTTAGACTTTACTTTTTGCATTTTTTTTCAACTTTTTTGAACAAGACACAATAGAAATTTGCATGTGTTAGTCTTCAATATTTTAGTTTTTCGAGGAAAACATGTTAATTAAATATTTTGTTCGTTTTAGACATAAATTTGGTCATTTATTAGAAAAATATGATAATTGATATTTTTGAATTTGTTAGACTTCACTTTTAGCATTTTTCAACTTTTTTGAACAAAAAGAATAGAAATTCGCATGTGTTAGTCTTTGATTTTTGAGTTTTTTGAGGAAAACTTGAAAATTAAGTATTATGTTTATTTTAGACATCAATTTTGTAATTTATTAAAAAAGTATAATAATTCATATTTTTGAAGGTGTTAGTCTTCACTTTTTGCATTTGTTTTCATTTATTTTAAATAAACATAATAGAAATTGGCACGTGTTAGTCTTTGATTTTTGGAGTTAATTGTGTCAAACATGAAAATTAAATATTTTTCATTGTAGACATTAATTTAGGCAGTTTTTAGAAAAATATGATAATTGATATTTTCGAAGGTGTTAGACTTCACTTTTTGTATTTTTCAACTTTTTTGAACAAAACAATATAGCAATTTGCATGTGTTAGTCTTCAATTTTTTGATTTTTTTAGGAAAACATAAATATCAAGTATTTTCTTCGCTCGTGACATAAATTTTGGCATTTAATACAAAAATATGATAATTGATTTTTTTTAAGATGTTAGACTTCACTTTTTGCACTTTTTTCTACTTTTTTAACAAAAAAGTAGAAATTCGCATGTGTTAGTCTTCAATTTAGGACCTCTTTTGAGGAAAACATAAAATTATGTATTTTGTTCTTTTTGTATATCAATTTAGGCATTTATTAGAAAATAAGATAATTGATATTTTTCAAGGTGTTAGACTTCACTTTTTGCATTTTATTCAAATTTTTTAAACAAAAATAATATAAATACGCATGTGTTAGTCTTTGATTTTGGAGTTTTTTGAGTAAAACATGCAAATTAAGTATTGTTTTTCGTTTTAAACATCAATTTTTGCATTTATTTGAAAAATATAATAATTAATATATTTGGAGGTGTTAGACTTTACTTTTTGCATTTTTTTTCAACTTTTTTGAACAAGACACAATAGAAATTTGCATGTGTTAGTCTTCAATATTTTTGTTTTTCGAGGAAAACATGTTAATTAAATATTTTGTTCGTTTTAGACATAAATTTGGTCATTTATTTGAAAAATATGACAATTGATATTTTTTAATGTGTTAGACTTCACTTTTTGCATTTTTTCAACTTTTTTGAACAAAAAGAATAGAAATTCGCATGTGTCAGTCTTTGATTTTTGAGTTTTTTGAGGAAAACTTGAAAATTAAGTATTTTGTTCATTTTAGACATCAATTTTGGAATTTATTAAAAAAGTATGATATTTCATATTTTTGAAGGTGTTAGTCTTCACTTTTTGCATTTGTTTTCAATTTTTTTAAATAAACATAATAGAAATTGGCACGTGTTAGTCTTTGATTTTTGGAGTTTATTGTATCAATGATGAAAATTAAATATTTTTCATTGTAGTCATTCATTTTGGCATTTTTTGGAAAAATATGATAATTGATATTTTCGAAGGTGTTCGACTTCACTTTTTGTATTTTTCAACTTTTTTGAACAAAACAATATAGAAATTTGCATGTGTTAGTCTTAAATTTTTTGGTTTTTTTTAGGAAAACATAAACATTAAGTATTTTCTTCGCTCGTGACATAAATTTTGGCATTTAATACAAAAATATGATAATCGATTTTTTTGAAGGTGTTAGACTTCACTTTTTGCACTTTTTTCTATTTTTTTAACAAAAAAGTACAAATTCGCATGTGTTAGTCTTCAATTTAGGATCTCTTTTGAGGAACGCATAAAATTATGTATTTTGTTCTTTTTGTATATCAATTTAGGCATTTATTAGAAAATAAGATAATTGATATTTTTCAAGGTGTTAGACTTCACTTTTTGTATTTTATTCAAATTTTTTAAACAAAAATAATATAAATACGCATGTGTTAGTCTTCGATTTTGGAGTTTTTTTAGTAAAACATGCAAATTAAGTATTGTTTTTCGTTTTAAACATCAATTTTTGCATTTATTTGAAAAATATAATAATTAATATTTTTGAAGGTGTTAGACTTTACTTTTTGCATTTTTTTCAACTTTTTAGAACAAGACACAATAGAAATTTGCATGTGTTAGTCTTCAATATTTTAGTTTTTCGAGGAAAACATGTTAATTAAATATTTTGTTCATTTTAGACATAAATTTGGTCATTTATTAGAAAAATATGATAATTGATTTTTTTGAATGTGTTAGACTTCACTTTTTGCATTTTTTCAACTTTTTTGAACAAAAAGAATAGAAATTCACATGTGTTAGTCTTTGATTTTTGAGTTTTTTGAGGAAAACTTGAAAATTATGTATTTGGTTCATTTTAGACATCAATTTTGGAATTTATTAAAAAAGTATGATAATTCATATTTTTGAAGGTGTTAGTCTTCACTTTTTGCATTTGATTTCAATTTTTTTTAAAAAACATAATCGAAATTGGCACGTGTTAGTCTTTGATTTTTGGACTTTATTGTGTCAAACATGAAAATTAAATATTTTTCATTTTTGTCATTAATTTTGGCATTTTTTGGAAAAATATGATAATTGATATTTTCGAAGGTGTTCGACTTCACTTTTTGTATTTTTCAACTTTTTTTAACAAAACAATATCGAAATTTGCATGTGTTAGTCTTCAATTCTTTGGTTTTTTTGAGGAAAACATAAACATTAAGTATTTTCTTCGCTTGTGACATAAATTTTGGCATTTAATACTAAAATATGATAATTGATTTTTTTGAAGGTGTTAGACTTCACTTTTTGCACTTTTTTCTATTTTTTTAACAAAAAAGTAGAAATTCGCATGTGTTAGTCTTCAATTTAGGTTATCTTTTGACGAAAACATAAAATTATGTATTTTGTTCTTTTTCTATATCAATTTAGGCATTTATTAGAAAATAAGATAATTGATATTTTTCAAGGTGTTAGACTTCACTTTTTGCATTTTATTCAAATTTTTTAAACAAAAATAATATAAATACGCATGTGTTAGTCTTCGATTTTGGATTTTTTTGAGTAAAACATGCAAATTAAGTATTGTTTTTCCATTTTAAACATCAATTTTTGCATTTATTTGAAAAATATAATAATTAATATTTTTGGAGGTGTTAGACTTTACTTTTTGCATTTGTTTTCAACTTTTTTGAACAAGACACAATAGAAATTTGCATGTGTTAGTCTTCAATATTTTAGTTTTTCGAGGAAAACATGTTAATTAAATATTTTGTTCGTTTTAGACATAAATTTGGTGATTTATTAGAAAAATATGATAATTGATATTTTTGATTGTGTTAGACTTCACTTTTAGCATTTTTCAACTTTTTTGAACAAAAAGAATAGAAATTCGCATGTGTTAGTCTTTGATTTTTGAGTTTTTTGAGGAAAACTTGAAAATTAAGTATTATGTTTATTTTAGACATCAATTTTGTAATTTATTAAAAAAGTATAATAATTCATATTTTTGAAGGTGTTAGTCTTCACTTTTTGCATTTGTTTTCATTTATTTTAAATAAACATAATAGAAATTGGCACGTGTTAGTCTTTGATTTTTGGAGTTAATTGTGTCAAACATGAAAATTAAATATTTTTCATTGTAGACATTAATTTAGGCAGTTTTTAGAAAAGTATGATAATTGATATTTTCGAAGGTGTTAGACTTCACTTTTTGTATTTTTCAACTTTTTTGAACAAAACAATATAGCAATTTGCATGTGTTAGTCTTCAATTTTTTGATTTTTTTAGGAAAACATAAATATCAAGTATTTTCTTCGCTCGTGACATAAATTTTGGCATTTAATACAAAAATATGATAATTGATTTTTTTTAAGATGTTAGACTTCACTTTTTGCACTTTTTTCTACTTTTTTAACAAAAAAGTAGAAATTCGCATGTGTTAGTCTTCAATTTAGGATCTCTTTTGAGGAAAACATAAAATTATGTATTTTGTTCTTTTTGTATATCAATTTAGGCATTTATTAGAAAATAAGATAATTGATATTTTTCAAGGTGTTAGACTTCACTTTTTGCATTTTATTCAAATTTTTTAAACAAAAATAATATAAATACGCATGTGTTAGTCTTTGATTTTGGAGTTTTTTGAGTAAAACATGCAAATTAAGTATTGTTTTTCGTTTTAAACATCAATTTTTGCATTTATTTGAAAAATATAATAATTAATATATTTGGAGGTGTTAGACTTTACTTTTTGCATTTTTTTTCAACTTTTTTGAACAAGACACAATAGAAATTTGCATGTGTTAGTCTTCAATATTTTTGTTTTTCGAGGAAAACATGTTAATTAAATATTTTGTTCGTTTTAGACATAAATTTGGTCATTTATTTGAAAAATATGACAATTGATATTTTTTAATGTGTTAGACTTCACTTTTTGCATTTTTTCAACTTTTTTGAACAAAAAGAATAGAAATTCGCATGTGTCAGTCTTTGATTTTTGAGTTTTTTGAGGAAAACTTGAAAATTAAGTATTTTGTTCATTTTAGACATCAATTTTGGAATTTATTAAAAAAGTATGATATTTCATATTTTTTAAGGTGTTAGTCTTCACTTTTTGCATTTGTTTTCAATTTTTTTAAATAAACATAATAGAAATTGGCACGTGTTAGTCTTTGATTTTTGGAGTTTATTGTATCAATGATGAAAATTAAATATTTTTCATTGTAGTCATTCATTTTGGCATTTTTTGGAAAAATATGATAATTGATATTTTCGAAGGTGTTCGACTTCACTTTTTGTATTTTTCAACTTTTTTGAACAAAACAATATAGAAATTTGCATGTGTTAGTCTTAAATTTTTTGGTTTTTTTTAGGAAAACATAAACATTAAGTATTTTCTTCGCTCGTGACATAAATTTTGGCATTTAATACAAAAATATGATAATCGATTTTTTTGAAGGTGTTAGACTTCACTTTTTGCACTTTTTTCTATTTTTTTAACAAAAAAGTACAAATTCGCATGTGTTAGTCTTCAATTTAGGATCTCTTTTGAGGAACGCATAAAATTATGTATTTTGTTCTTTTTGTATATCAATTTAGGCATTTATTAGAAAATAAGATAATTGATATTTTTCAAGGTGTTAGACTTCACTTTTTGTATTTTATTCAAATTTTTTAAACAAAAATAATATAAATACGCATGTGTTAGTCTTCGATTTTGGAGTTTTTTTAGTAAAACATGCAAATTAAGTATTGTTTTTCGTTTTAAACATCAATTTTTGCATTTATTTGAAAAATATAATAATTAATATTTTTGAAGGTGTTAGACTTTACTTTTTGCATTTTTTTCAACTTTTTAGAACAAGACACAATAGAAATTTGCATGTGTTAGTCTTCAATATTTTAGTTTTTCGAGGAAAACATGTTAATTAAATATTTTGTTCATTTTAGACATAAATTTGGTCATTTATTAGAAAAATATGATAATTGATTTTTTTGAATGTGTTAGACTTCACTTTTTGCATTTTTTCAACTTTTTTGAACAAAAAGAATAGAAATTCACATGTGTTAGTCTTTGATTTTTGAGTTTTTTGAGGAAAACTTGAAAATTATGTATTTGGTTCATTTTAGACATCAATTTTGGAATTTATTAAAAAAGTATGATAATTCATATTTTTGAAGGTGTTAGTCTTCACTTTTTGCATTTGTTTTCAATTTTTTTTAAAAAACATAATCGAAATTGGCACGTGTTAGTCTTTGATTTTTGGACTTTATTGTGTCAAACATGAAAATTAAATATTTTTCATTTTTGTCATTAATTTTGGCATTTTTTGGAAAAATATGATAATTGATATTTTCGAAGGTGTTCGACTTCACTTTTTGTATTTTTCAACTTTTTTTAACAAAACAATATCGAAATTTGCATGTGTTAGTCTTCAATTCTTTGGCTTTTTTGAGGAAAACATAAACATTAAGTATTTTCTTCGCTTGTGACATAAATTTTGGCATTTAATACTAAAATATGATAATAGATTTTTTTGAAGGTGTTAGACTTCACTTTTTGCACTTTTTTCTATTTTTTTAACAAAAAAGTAGAAATTCGCATGTGTTAGTCTTCAATTTAGGTTATCTTTTGACGAAAACATAAAATTATGTATTTTGTTCTTTTTCTATATCAATTTAGGCATTTATTAGAAAATAAGATAATTGATATTTTTCAAGGTGTTAGACTTCACTTTTTGCATTTTATTCAAATTTTTTAAACAAAAATAATATAAATACGCATGTGTTAGTCTTCGATTTTGGATTTTTTTGAGTAAAACATGCAAATTAAGTATTGTTTTTCCATTTTAAACATCAATTTTTGCATTTATTTGAAAAATATAATAATTAATATTTTTGGAGGTGTTAGACTTTACTTTTTGCATTTGTTTTCAACTTTTTTGAACAAGACACAATAGAAATTTGCATGTGTTAGTCTTCAATATTTTAGTTTTTCGAGGAAAACATGTTAATTAAATATTTTGTTCGTTTTAGACATAAATTTGGTCATTTATTAGAAAAATATGATAATTGATATTTTTGAATGTGTTAGACTTCACTTTTAGCATTTTTCAACTTTTTTGAACAAAAAGAATAGAAATTCGCATGTGTTAGTCTTTGATTTTTGAGTTTTTTGAG
Source organism: Luzula sylvatica (assembly GCA_946800325.1). NCBI lineage: Eukaryota > Viridiplantae > Streptophyta > Magnoliopsida > Poales > Juncaceae > Luzula > Luzula sylvatica. The sequence goes on along the minus strand of OX326958.1, from coordinate 2,651,676 downwards.
GAAAACTTGAAAATTAAGTATTATGTTTATTTTAGACATCAATTTTGTAATTTATTAAAAAAGTATAATAATTCATATTTTTGAAGGTGTTAGTCTTCACTTTTTGCATTTGTTTTCATTTATTTTAAATAAACATAATAGAAATTGGCACGTGTTAGTCTTTGATTTTTGGAGTTAATTGTGTCAAACATGAAAATTAAATATTTTTCATTGTAGACATTAATTTAGGCAGTTTTTAGAAAAATATGATAATTGATATTTTCGAAGGTGTTAGACTTCACTTTTTGTATTTTTCAACTTTTTTGAACAAAACAATATAGCAATTTGCATGTGTTAGTCTTCAATTTTTTGATTTTTTTAGGAAAACATAAATATCAAGTATTTTCTTCGCTCGTGACATAAATTTTGGCATTTAATACAAAAATATGATAATTGATTTTTTTTAAGATGTTAGACTTCACTTTTTGCACTTTTTTCTACTTTTTTAACAAAAAAGTAGAAATTCGCATGTGTTAGTCTTCAATTTAGGATCTCTTTTGAGGAAAACATAAAATTATGTATTTTGTTCTTTTTGTATATCAATTTAGGCATTTATTAGAAAATAAGATAATTGATATTTTTCAAGGTGTTAGACTTCACTTTTTGTATTTTATTCAAATTTTTTAAACAAAAATAATATAAATACGCATGTGTTAGTCTTTGATTTTGGAGTTTTTTGAGTAAAACATGCAAATTAAGTATTGTTTTTCGTTTTAAACATCACTTTTTGCATTTATTTGAAAAATATAATAATTAATATATTTGGAGGTGTTAGACTTTACTTTTTGCATTTTTTTCAACTTTTTTGAACAAGACACAATAGAAATTTGCATGTGTTAGTCTTCAATATTTTTGTTTTTCGAGGAAAACATGTTAATTAAATATTTTGTTCGTTTTAGACATAAATTTGGTCATTTATTTGAAAAATATGACAATTGATATTTTTTAATGTGTTAGACTTCACTTTTTGCATTTTTTCAACTTTTTTGAACAACAAGAATAGAAATTCGCATGTGTCAGTCTTTGATTTTTGAGTTTTTTGAGGAAAACTTGAAAATTAAGTATTTTGTTCATTTTAGACATCAATTTTGGAATTTATTAAAAAAGTATGATATTTCATATTTTTGAAGGTGTTAGTCTTCACTTTTTGCATTTGTTTTCAATTTTTTTAAATAAACATAATAGAAATTGGCACGTGTTAGTCTTTGATTTTTGGAGTTTATTGTATCAATGATGAAAATTAAATATTTTTCATTGTAGTCATTCATTTTGGCATTTTTTGGAAAAATATGATAATTGATATTTTCGAAGGTGTTCGACTTCACTTTTTGTATTTTTCAACTTTTTTGAACAAAACAATATAGAAATTTGCATGTGTTAGTCTTAAATTTTTTGGTTTTTTTTAGGAAAACATAAACATTAAGTATTTTCTTCGCTCGTGACATAAATTTTGGCATTTAATACAAAAATATGATAATCGATTTTTTTGAAGGTGTTAGACTTCACTTTTTGCACTTTTTTCTATTTTTTTAACAAAAAAGTACAAATTCGCATGTGTTAGTCTTCAATTTAGGATCTCTTTTGAGGAACACATAAAATTATGTATTTTGTTCTTTTTGTATATCAATTTAGGCATTTATTAGAAAATAAGATAATTGATATTTTTCAAGGTGTTAGACTTCACTTTTTGTATTTTATTCAAATTTTTTAAACAAAAATAATATAAATACGCATGTGTTAGTCTTCGATTTTGGAGTTTTTTTAGTAAAACATGCAAATTAAGTATTGTTTTTCGTTTTAAACATCAATTTTTGCATTTATTTGAAAAATATAATAATTAATATTTTTGAAGGTGTTAGACTTTACTTTTTGCATTTTTTTCAACTTTTTTGAACAAGACACAATAGAAATTTGCATGTGTTAGTCTTCAATATTTTTGTTTTTCGAGGAAAACATGTTAATTAAATATTTTGTTCATTTTAGACATAAATTTGGTCATTTATTAGAAAAATATGATAATTAATTTTTTTGAATGTGTTAGACTTCACTTTTTGCATTTTTTTCAACTTTTTTGAACAAAAAGAATAGAAATTCACATGTGTTAGTCTTTGATTTTTGAGTTTTTTGAGGAAAACTTGAAAATTATGTATTTGGTTCATTTTAGACATCAATTTTGGAATTTATTAAAAAAGTATGATAATTCATATTTTTGAAGGTGTTAGTCTTCACTTTTTGCATTTGTTTTCAATTTTTTTTAAAAAACATAATCGAAATTGGCACGTGTTAGTCTTTGATTTTTGGACTTTATTGTGTCAAACATGAAAATTAAATATTTTTCATTTTTGTCATTAATTTTGGCATTTTTTGGAAAAATATGATAATTGATATTTTCGAAGGTGTTCGACTTCACTTTTTGTATTTTTCAACTTTTTTTAACAAAACAATATCGAAATTTGCATGTGTTAGTCTTCAATTCTTTGGTTTTTTTGAGGAAAACATAAACATTAAGTATTTTCTTCGCTTGACATAAATTTTGGCATTTAATACTAAAATATGATAATTGAATTTTTTGAAGGTGTTAGACTTCACTTTTTGCACTTTTTTCAATTTTTTTAACAAAAAAGTAGAAATTTGCATGTGTTAGTCTTCAATTTAGGTTATCTTTTGACGAAAACATAAAATTATGTATTTTGTTCTTTTTCTATATCAATTTAGGCATTTATTAGAAAATAAGATAATTGATATTTTTCAAGGTGTTAGACTTCACTTTTTGCATTTTATTCAAAATTTTTAAACAAAAATAATATAAATACGCATGTGTTAGTCTTCGATTTTGGATTTTTTTGAGTAAAACATGCAAATTAAGTATTGTTTTTCCATTTTAAACATCAATTTTTGCATTTATTTGAAAAATATAATAATTAATATTTTTGGAGGTGTTAGACTTTACTTTTTGCATTTTTTTTCAACTTTTTTGAACAAGACACAATAGAAATTTGCATGTGTTAGTCTTCAATATTTTAGTTTTTCGAGGAAAACATGTTAATTAAATATTTTGTTCGTTTTAGACATAAATTTGGTCATTTATTAGAAAAATATGATAATTGATATTTTTGAATTTGTTAGACTTCACTTTTAGCATTTTTCAACTTTTTTGAACAAAAAGAATAGAAATTCGCATGTGTTAGTCTTTGATTTTTGAGTTTTTTGAGGAAAACTTGAAAATTAAGTATTATGTTTATTTTAGACATCAATTTTGTAATTTATTAAAAAAGTATAATAATTCATATTTTTGAAGGTGTTAGTCTTCACTTTTTGCATTTGTTTTCATTTATTTTAAATAAACATAATAGAAATTGGCACGTGTTAGTCTTTGATTTTTGGAGTTAATTGTGTCAAACATGAAAATTAAATATTTTTCATTGTAGACATTAATTTAGGCAGTTTTTAGAAAAATATGATAATTGATATTTTCGAAGGTGTTAGACTTCACTTTTTGTATTTTTCAACTTTTTTGAACAAAACAATATAGCAATTTGCATGTGTTAGTCTTCAATTTTTTGATTTTTTTAGGAAAACATAAATATCAAGTATTTTCTTCGCTCGTGACATAAATTTTGGCATTTAATACAAAAATATGATAATTGATTTTTTTTAAGATGTTAGACTTCACTTTTTGCACTTTTTTCTACTTTTTTAACAAAAAAGTAGAAATTCGCATGTGTTAGTCTTCAATTTAGGATCTCTTTTGAGGAAAACATAAAATTATGTATTTTGTTCTTTTTGTATATCAATTTAGGCATTTATTAGAAAATAAGATAATTGATATTTTTCAAGGTGTTAGACTTCACTTTTTGCATTTTATTCAAATTTTTTAAACAAAAATAATATAAATACGCATTTGTTAGTCTTTGATTTTGGAGTTTTTTGAGTAAAACATGCAAATTAAGTATTGTTTTTCGTTTTAAACATCACTTTTTGCATTTATTTGAAAAATATAATAATTAATATATTTGGAGGTGTTAGACTTTACTTTTTGCATTTTTTTCAACTTTTTTGAACAAGACACAATAGAAATTTGCATGTGTTAGTCTTCAATATTTTTGTTTTTCGAGGAAAACATGTTAATTAAATATTTTGTTCGTTTTAGACATAAATTTGGTCATTTATTTGAAAAATACGACAATTGATATTTTTTAATGTGTTAGACTTCACTTTTTGCATTTTTTCAACTTTTTTGAACAAAAAGAATAGAAATTCGCATGTGTCAGTCTTTGATTTTTGAGTTTTTTGAGGAAAACTTGAAAATTAAGTATTTTGTTCATTTTAGACATCAATTTTGGAATTTATTAAAAAAGTATGATATTTCATATTTTTGAAGGTGTTAGTCTTCACTTTTTGCATTTGTTTTCAATTTTTTTAAATAAACATAATAGAAATTGGCACGTGTTAGTCTTTGATTTTTGGAGTTTATTGTATCAATGATGAAAATTAAATATTTTTCATTGTAGTCATTCATTTTGGCATTTTTTGGAAAAATATGATAATTGATATTTTCGAAGGTGTTCGACTTCACTTTTTGTATTTTTCAACTTTTTTGAACAAAACAATATAGAAATTTGCATGTGTTAGTCTTAAATTTTTTGGTTTTTTTTAGGAAAACATAAACATTAAGTATTTTCTTCACTCGTGACATAAATTTTGGCATTTAATACAAAAATATGATAATCGATTTTTTTGAAGGTGTTAGACTTCACTTTTTGCACTTTTTTCTATTTTTTTAACAAAAAAGTACAAATTCGCATGTGTTAGTCTTCAATTTAGGATCTCTTTTGAGGAACACATAAAATTATGTATTTTGTTCTTTTTGTATATCAATTTAGGCATTTATTAGAAAATAAGATAATTGATATTTTTCAAGGTGTTAGACTTCACTTTTTGTATTTTATTCAAATTTTTTAAACAAAAATAATATAAATACGCATGTGTTAGTCTTCGATTTTGGAGTTTTTTTAGTAAAACATGCAAATTAAGTATTGTTTTTCGTTTTAAACATCAATTTTTGCATTTATTTGAAAAATATAATAATTAATATTTTTGAAGGTGTTAGACTTTACTTTTTGCATTTTTTTCAACTTTTTAGAACAAGACACAATAGAAATTTGCATGTGTTAGTCTTCAATATTTTAGTTTTTCGAGGAAAACATGTTAATTAAATATTTTGTTCATTTTAGACATAAATTTGGTCATTTATTAGAAAAATATGATAATTGATTTTTTTGAATGTGTTAGACTTCACTTTTTGCATTTTTTCAACTTTTTTGAACAAAAAGAATAGAAATTCACATGTGTTAGTCTTTGATTTTTGAGTTTTTTGAGGAAAACTTGAAAATTATGTATTTGGTTCATTTTAGACATCAATTTTGGAATTTATTAAAAAAGTATGATAATTCATATTTTTGAAGGTGTTAGTCTTCACTTTTTGCATTTGTTTTCAATTTTTTTTAAAAAACATAATCGAAATTGGCACGTGTTAGTCTTTGATTTTTGGACTTTATTGTGTCAAACATGAAAATTAAATATTTTTCATTTTTGTCATTAATTTTGGCATTTTTTGGAAAAATATGATAATTGATATTTTCGAAGGTGTTCGACTTCACTTTTTGTATTTTTCAACTTTTTTTAACAAAACAATATCGAAATTTGCATGTGTTAGTCTTCAATTCTTTGGCTTTTTTGAGGAAAACATAAACATTAAGTATTTTCTTCGCTTGTGACATAAATTTTGGCATTTAATACTAAAATATGATAATTGATTTTTTTGAAGGTGTTAGACTTCACTTTTTGCACTTTTTTCTATTTTTTTAACAAAAAAGTAGAAATTCGCATGTGTTAGTCTTCAATTTAGGTTATCTTTTGACGAAAACATAAAATTATGTATTTTGTTCTTTTTCTATATCAATTTAGGCATTTATTAGAAAATAAGATAATTGATATTTTTCAAGGTGTTAGACTTCACTTTTTGCATTTTATTCAAATTTTTTAAACAAAAATAATATAAATACGCATGTGTTAGTCTTCGATTTTGGATTTTTTTGAGTAAAACATGCAAATTAAGTATTGTTTTTCCATTTTAAACATCAATTTTTGCATTTATTTGAAAAATATAATAATTAATATTTTTGGAGGTGTTAGACTTTACTTTTTGCATTTGTTTTCAACTTTTTTGAACAAGACACAATAGAAATTTGCATGTGTTAGTCTTCAATATTTTAGTTTTTCGAGGAAAACATGTTAATTAAATATTTTGTTCGTTTTAGACATAAATTTGGTCATTTATTAGAAAAATATGATAATTGATATTTTTGAATGTGTTAGACTTCACTTTTAGCATTTTTCAACTTTTTTGAACAAAAAGAATAGAAATTCGCATGTGTTAGTCTTTGATTTTTGAGTTTTTTGAGGAAAACTTGAAAATTAAGTATTATGTTTATTTTAGACATCAATTTTGTAATTTATTAAAAAAGTATAATAATTCATATTTTTGAAGGTGTTAGTCTTCACTTTTTGCATTTGTTTTCATTTATTTTAAATAAACATAATAGAAATTGGCACGTGTTAGTCTTTGATTTTTGGAGTTAATTGTGTCAAACATGAAAATTAAATATTTTTCATTGTAGACATTAATTTAGGCAGTTTTTAGAAAAATATGATAATTGATATTTTCGAAGGTGTTAGACTTCACTTTTTGTATTTTTCAACTTTTTTGAACAAAACAATATAGCAATTTGCATGTGTTAGTCTTCAATTTTTTGATTTTTTTAGGAAAACATTAATATCAAGTATTTTCTTCGCTCGTGACATAAATTTTGGCATTTAATACAAAAATATGATAATTGATTTTTTTTAAGATGTTAGACTTCACTTTTTGCACTTTTTTCTATTAACAAAAAAGTAGAAATTCGCATGTGTTAGTCTTCAATTTAGGATCTCTTTTGAGGAAAACATAAAATTATGTATTTTGTTCTTTTTGTATATCAATTTAGGCATTTATTAGAAAATAAGATAATTGATATTTTTCAAGGTGTTAGACTTCACTTTTTGCATTTTATTCAAATTTTTTAAACAAAAATAATATAAATACGCATGTGTTAGTCTTTGATTTTGGAGTTTTTTGAGTAAAACATGCAAATTAAGTATTGTTTTTCGTTTTAAACATCACTTTTTGCATTTATTTGAAAAATATAATAATTAATATATTTGGAGGTGTTAGACTTTACTTTTTGCATTTTTTTCAACTTTTTTGAACAAGACACAATAGAAATTTGCATGTGTTAGTCTTCAATATTTTTGTTTTTCGAGGAAAACATGTTAATTAAATATTTTGTTCGTTTTAGACATAAATTTGGTCATTTATTTGAAAAATATGACAATTGATATTTTTTAATGTGTTAGACTTCACTTTTTGCATTTTTTCAACTTTTTTGAACAAAAAGAATAGAAATTCGCATGTGTCAGTCTTTGATTTTTGAGTTTTTTGAGGAAAACTTGAAAATTAAGTATTTTGTTCATTTTAGACATCAATTTTGGAATTTATTAAAAAAGTATGATATTTCATATTTTTGAAGGTGTTAGACTTCACTTTTTGCATTTGTTTTCAATTTTTTTAAATAAACATAATAGAAATTGGCACGTGTTAGTCTTTGATTTTTGGAGTTTATTGTATCAATGATGAAAATTAAATATTTTTCATTGTAGTCATTCATTTTGGCATTTTTTGGAAAAATATGATAATTGATATTTTCGAAGGTGTTCGACTTCACTTTTTGTATTTTTCAACTTTTTTGAACAAAACAATATAGAAATTTGCATGTGTTAGTCTTAAATTTTTTGGTTTTTTTTAGGAAAACATAAACATTAAGTATTTTCTTCGCTCGTGACATAAATTTTGGCATTTAATACAAAAATATGATAATCGATTTTTTTGAAGGTGTTAGACTTCACTTTTTGCACTTTTTTCTATTTTTTTAACAAAAAAGTACAAATTCGCATGTGTTAGTCTTCAATTTAGGATCTCTTTTGAGGAACGCATAAAATTATGTATTTTGTTCTTTTTGTATATCAATTTAGGCATTTATTAGAAAATAAGAAAATTGATATTTTTCAAGGTGTTAGACTTCACTTTTTGTATTTTATTCAAATTTTTTAAACAAAAATAATATAAATACGCATGTGTTAGTCTTCGATTTTGGAGTTTTTTTAGTAAAACATGCAAATTAAGTATTGTTTTTCGTTTTAAACATCAATTTTTGCATTTATTTGAAAAATATAATAATTAATATTTTTGAAGGTGTTAGACTTTACTTTTTGCATTTTTTTCAACTTTTTAGAACAAGACACAATAGAAATTTGCATGTGTTAGTCTTCAATATTTTAGTTTTTCGAGGAAAACATGTTAATTAAATATTTTGTTCATTTTAGACATAAATTTGGTCATTTATTAGAAAAATATGATAATTGATTTTTTTGAATGTGTTAGACTTCACTTTTTGCATTTTTTCAACTTTTTTGAACAAAAAGAATAGAAATTCACATGTGTTAGTCTTTGATTTTTGAGTTTTTTGAGGAAAACTTGAAAATTATGTATTTGGTTCATTTTAGACATCAATTTTGGAATTTATTAAAAAAGTATGATAATTCATATTTTTGAAGGTGTTAGTCTTCACTTTTTGCATTTGATTTCAATTTTTTTTAAAAAACATAATCGAAATTGGCACGTGTTAGTCTTTGATTTTTGGACTTTATTGTGTCAAACATGAAAATTAAATATTTTTCATTTTTGTCATTAATTTTGGCATTTTTTGGAAAAATATGATAATTGATATTTTCGAAGGTGTTCGACTTCACTTTTTGTATTTTTCAACTTTTTTTAACAAAACAATATCGAAATTTGCATGTGTTAGTCTTCAATTCTTTGGTTTTTTTGAGGAAAACATAAACATTAAGTATTTTCTTCGCTTGTGACATAAATTTTGGCATTTAATACTAAAATATGATAATTGATTTTTTTGAAGGTGTTAGACTTCACTTTTTGCACTTTTTTCTATTTTTTTAACAAAAAAGTAGAAATTCGCATGTGTTAGTCTTCAATTTAGGTTATCTTTTGACGAAAACATAAAATTATGTATTTTGTTCTTTTTCTATATCAATTTAGGCATTTATTAGAAAATAAGATAATTGATATTTTTCAAGGTGTTAGACTTCACTTTTTGCATTTTATTCAAATTTTTTAAACAAAAATAATATAAATACGCATGTGTTAGTCTTCGATTTTGGATTTTTTTGAGTAAAACATGCAAATTAAGTATTGTTTTTCCATTTTAAACATCAATTTTTGCATTTATTTGAAAAATATAATAATTAATATTTTGGGAGGTGTTAGACTTTACTTTTTGCATTTTTTTTCAACTTTTTTGAACAAGACACAATAGAAATTTGCATGTGTTAGTCTTCAATATTTTAGTTTTTCGAGGAAAACATGTTAATTAAATATTTTGTTCGTTTTAGACATAAATTTGGTCATTTATTAGAAAAATATGATAATTGATATTTTTGAATGTGTTAGACTTCACTTTTAGCATTTTTCAACTTTTTTGAACAAAAAGAATAGAAATTCGCATGTGTTAGTCTTTGATTTTTGAGTTTTTTGAGGAAAACTTTTAAAATTAAGTATTATGTTTATTTTAGACATCAATTTTGTAATTTATTAAAAAAGTATAATAATTCATATTTTTGAAGGTGTTAGTCTTCACTTTTTGCATTTGTTTTCATTTATTTTAAATAAACATAATAGAAATTGGCACGTGTTAGTCTTTGATTTTTGGAGTTAATTGTGTCAAACATGAAAATTAAATATTTTTCATTGTAGACATTAATTTAGGCAGTTTTTAGAAAAATATGATAATTGATATTTTCGAAGGTGTTAGGCTTCACTTTTTGTATTTTTCAACTTTTTTGAACAAAACAATATAGCAATTTGCATGTGTTAGTCTTCAATTTTTTGATTTTTTTAGGAAAACATAAATATCAAGTATTTTCTTCGCTCGTGACATAAATTTTGGCATTTAATACAAAAATATGATAATTGATTTTTTTTAAGATGTTAGACTTCACTTTTTGCACTTTTTTCTACTTTTTTAACAAAAAAGTAGAAATTCGCATGTGTTAGTCTTCAATTTAGGATCTCTTTTGAGGAAAACATAAAATTATGTATTTTGTTCTTTTTGTATATCAATTTAGGCATTTATTAGAAAATAAGATAATTGATATTTTTCAAGGTGTTAGACTTCACTTTTTGCATTTTATTCAAATTGTTTAAACAAAAATAATATAAATACGCATGTGTTAGTCTTTGATTTTGGAGTTTTTTGAGTAAAACATGCAAATTAAGTATTGTTTTTCGTTTTAAACATCACTTTTTGCATTTATTTGAAAAATATAATAATTAATATATTTGGAGGTGTTAGACTTTACTTTTTGCATTTTTTTCAACTTTTTTGAACAAGACACAATAGAAATTTGCATGTGTTAGTCTTCAATATGTTTGTTTTTCGAGGAAAACATGTTAATTAAATATTTTGTTCGTTTTAGACATAAATTTGGTCATTTATTTGAAAAATATGACAATTGATATTTTTTAATGTGTTAGACTTCACTTTTTGCATTTTTTCAACTTTTTTGAACAAAAAGAATAGAAATTCGCATGTGTCAGTCTTTGATTTTTGAGTTTTTTGAGGAAAACTTGAAAATTAAGTATTATGTTCATTTTAGACATCAATTTTGGAATTTATTAAAAAAGTATGATAATTCATATTTTTGAAGGTGTTAGTCTTCACTTTTTGCATTTGTTTTCAATTTTTTTAAATAAACATAATAGAAATTGGCACGTGTTAGTCTTTGATTTTTGGAGTTTATTGTATCAATGATGAAAATTAAATATTTTTCATTGTAGTCATTCATTTTGGCATTTTTTGGAAAAATATGATAATTGATATTTTCGAAGGTGTTCGACTTCACTTTTTGTATTTTTCAACTTTTTTGAACAAAACAATATAGAAATTTGCATGTGTTAGTCTTATATTTTTTGGTTTTTTTTAGGAAAACATAAACATTAAGTATTTTCTTCGCTCGTGACATAAATTTTGGCATTTAATACAAAAATATGATAATCGATTTTTTTGAAGGTGTTAGACTTCACTTTTTGCACTTTTTTCTATTTTTTTAACAAAAAAGTACAAATTCGCATGTGTTAGTCTTCAATTTAGGATCTCTTTTGAGGAAAACATAAAATTATGTATTTTGTTCTTTTTGTATATCAATTTAGGCATTTATTAGAAAATAAGATAATTGATATTTTTCAAGGTGTTAGACTTCACTTTTTGTATTTTATTCAAATTTTTTAAACAAAAATAATATAAATACGCATGTGTTAGTCTTCGATTTTGGAGTTTTTTTAGTAAAACATGCAAATTAAGTATTGTTTTTCGTTTTAAACATGAATTTTTGCATTTATTTGAAAAATATAATAATTAATATTTTTGAAGGTGTTAGACTTTACTTTTTGCATTTGTTTCAACTTTTTTGAACAAGACACAATAGAAATTTGCATGTGTTAGTCTTCAATATTTTAGTTTTTCGAGGAAAACATGTTAATTAAATATTTTGTTCGTTTTAGACATAAATTTGGTCATTTATTAGAAAAATATGATAATTGATATTTTTGAATGTGTCAGACTTCACTTTTTGCATTTTTTCAACTTTTTTGAACAAAAAGAATAGAAATTCACATGTGTTAGTCTTTGATTTTTGAGTTTTTTGAGGAAAACTTGAAAATTATGTATTTGGTTCATTTTAGACATCAATTTTGGAATTTATTAAAAAAGTATGATAATTCATATTTTTGAAGGTGTTAGTCTTCACTTTTTGCATTTGTTTTCAATTTTTTTTATAAAACATAATCGAAATTGGAAAACATAAACATTAAGTATTTTCTTCGCTTGTGACATAAATTTTGGCATTTAATACTAAAATATGATAATTGATTTTTTTGAAGGTGTTAGACTTCACTTTTTGCACTTTTTTCAATTTTTTTAACAAAAAAGTAGAAATTCGCATGTGTTAGTCTTCAATTTAGGTTATCTTTTGACGAAAACATAAAATTATGTATTTTGTTCTTTTTCTATATCAATTTAGGCATTTATTAGAAAATAAGATAATTGATATTTTTCAAGGTGTTAGACTTCACTTTTTGCATTTTATTCAAAATGTTTAAACAAAAATAATATAAATACGCATGTGTTAGTCTTCGATTTTGGATTTTTTTTTAGTAAAACATGCAAATTAAGTATTGTTTTTCCATTTTAAACATCAATTTTAGCATTTATTTGAAAAATATAATAATTAATATTTTTGGAGGTGTTAGACTTTACTTTTTGCATTTTTTTTTAACTTTTTTGAACAAGACACAATAGAAATTTGCATGTGTTAGTCTTCAATATTTTAGTTTTTCGAGGAAAACATGTTAATTAAATATTTTGTTTGTTTTAGACATAAATTTGGTCATTTATTAGAAACATATGATAATTGATATTTTTGAATTTGTTAGACTTCACTTTTAGCATTTTTCAACTTTTGTGAACAAAAAGAATAGAAATTCGCATGTGTTAGTCTTTGATTTTTGAGTTTTTTGAGGAAAACTTGAAAATTAAGTATTATGTTTATTTTAGACATCAATTTTGTAATTTATTAAAAAAGTATAATAATTCATATTTTTGAAGGTGTTAGTCTTCACTTTTTGCATTTGTTTTCATTTATTTTAAATAAACATAATAGAAATTGGCACGTGTTAGTCTTTGATTTTTGGAGTTAATTGTGTCAATCATGAAAATTAAATATTTTTCATTTTTGTCATTAATTTTGGCATTTTTTGGAAAAATATGATAATTGATATTTTCGAAGGTGTTCGACTTCACTTTTTGTATTTTTCAACTTTTTTTAACAAAACAATATCGAAATTTGCATGTGTTAGTCTTCAATTCTTTGGTTTTTTTGAGGAAAACATAAACATTAAGTATTTTCTTCGCTTGTGACATAAATTTTGGCATTTAATACTAAAATATGATAATTGATTTTTTTGAAGGTGTTAGACTTCTTTTTTTGCACTTTTTTCTACTTTTTTAACAAAAAAGTAGAAATTCGCATGTGTTAGTCTTCAATTTAGGATCTCTTTTGAGGAAAACATAAAATTGTGTATTTTGTTCTTTTTGTATATCAATTTAGGCATTTATTAGAAAATAAGATAATTCATATTTTTCAAGGTGTTAGACTTCACTTTTTGCATTTTATTCAAATTTTTTAAACAAAAATAATATAAATACGCATGTGTTAGTCTTCGATTTTGGAGTTTTTTGAGTAAAACATGCAAATTAAGTATTGTTTTTCGTTTTAAACATCACTTTTTGCATTTATTTGAAAAACATAATAATTAATATAATTGGAGGTGTTAGACTTTACTTTTTGCATTTTTTTCAACTTTTTTGAACAAGACACAATAGAAATTTGCATGTGTTAGTCTTCAATATTTTTGTTTTTTGAGGAAAACATGTTAATTAAATATTTTGTTCGTTTTAGACATAAATTTGGTCATTTATTTGAAAAATATGACAATTGATATTTTTTAATGTGTTAGACTTCACTTTTTGCATTTTTTCAACTTTTTTGAACAAAAAGAATAGAAATTCGCATGTGTCAGTCTTTGATTTTTGAGTTTTTTGAGGAAAACTTGAAAATTAAGTATTTTGTTCATTTTAGACATCAATTTTGGAATTTATTAAAAAAGTATGATAATTCATATTTTTGAAGGTGTTAGTCTTCACTTTTTGCATTTGTTTTCAATTTTTTTAAATAAACATAATAGAAATTGGCACGTGTTAGTCTTTGATTTTTGGAGTTTATTGTATCAATGATGAAAATTAAATATTTTTCATTGTAGTCATTCATTTTGGCATTTTTTGGAAAAATATGATAATTGATATTTTCGAAGGTGTTTGACTTCACTTTTTGTATTTTTCAACTTTTTTGAACAAAACAATATAGAAATTTGCATGTGTTTGTCTTCAATTTTTTGGTTTTTTTTAGGAAAACATAAACATTAAGTATTTTCTTCGCTCGTGACATAAATTTTGGCATTTAATACAAAAATATGATAATCGATTTTTTTGAAGGTGTTAGACTTCACTTTTTGCACTTTTTTCTATTTTTTTAACAAAAAAGTACAAATTCGCATGTGTTAGTCTTCAATTTAGGATCTCTTTTGAGGAACACATAAAATTATGTATTTTGTTCTTTTTGTATATCAATTTAGGCATTTATTAGAAAATAAGATAATTGATATTTTTCAAGGTGTTAGACTTCACTTTTTGTATTTTATTCAAATTTTTTAAACAAAAATAATATAAATACGCATGTGTTAGTCTTCGATTTCGGAGTTTTTTTAGTAAAACATGCAAATGAAATATTGTTTTTCGTTTTAAACATCAATTTTTGCTTTTATTTGAAAAATATAATAATTAATATTTTTGAAGGTGTTAGACTTTACTTTTTGCATTTTTTTCAACTTTTTTGAACAAGACACAATAGAAATTTGCATGCGTTAGTCTTCAATATTTTAGTTTTTCGAGGAAAACATGTTAATTAAATATTTTGTTCGTTTTAGACATAAATTTGGTCATTTATTAGAAAAATATGATAATTGATATTTTTGAATGTGTTAGACTTCACTTTTTGCATTTTTTTCAACTTTTTTGAACAAAAAGAATAGAAATTCACATATGTTAGTCTTTGATTTTTGAGTTTTTTGAGGAAAACTTGAAAATTATGTATTTGGTTCATTTTAGACATCAATTTTGGAATTTATTAAAAAAGTATGATAATTCATATTTTTGAAGGTGTTAGTCTTCACTTTTTGCATTTGTTTTCAATTTTTTTTAAAAAACATAATCGAAATTGGCACGTGTTAGTCTTTGATTTTTGGACTTTATTGTGTCAAACATGAAAATTAAATATTTTTCATTTTTGTCATTAATTTTGGCATTTTTTGGAAAAATATGATAATTGATATTTTCGAAGGTGTTCGACTTCACTTTTTGTATTTTTCAACTTTTTTTAACAAAACAATATCGAAATTTGCATGTGTTAGTCTTCAATTCTTTGGTTTTTTTGAGGAAAACATAAACATTAAGTATTTTCTTCGCTTGTGACATAAATTTTGGCATTTAATACTAAAATATGATAATTGATTTTTTTGAAGGTGTTAGACTTCACTTTTTGCACTTTTTTCAATTTTTTTAACAAAAAAGTAGAAATTCGCATGTGTTAGTCTTCAATTTAGGTTATCTTTTGACGAAAACATAAAATTATGTATTTTGTTCTTTTTCTATATCAATTTAGGCATTTATTAGAAAATAAGATAATTGATATTTTTCAAGGTGTTAGACTTCACTTTTTGCATTTTATTCAAAATTTTTAAAAAAAAATAATATAAATACGCATGTGTTAGTCTTCGATTTTGGATTTTTTTAGAGTAAAACATGCAAATTTAGTATTGTTTTTCCATTTTAAACATCAATTTTTGCATTTATTTGAAAAATATAATAATTAATATTTTTGGAGGTGTTAGACTTTACTTTTTGCATTTTTTTTCAACTTTTTTGAACAAGACACAATAGAAATTTGCATGTGTTAGTCTTCAATATTTTAGTTTTTCGAGGAAAACATGTTAATTAAATGTTTTGTTTGTTTTAGACATAAATTTGGTCATTTATTAGAAACATATGATAATTGATATTTTTGAATGTGTTAGACTTCACTTTTAGCATTTTTCAACTTCTTTGAACAAAAAGAATAGAAATTCGCATGTGTTAGTCTTTGATTTTTGAGTTTTTTGAGGAAAACTTGAAAATTAAGTATTATGTTTATTTTAGACATCAATTTTGTAATTTATTGAAAAAGTATAATAATTCATATTTTTGAAGGTGTTAGTCTTCACTTTTTGCATTTGTTTTCATTTATTTTAAATAAACATAATAGAAATTGGCACGTCTTAGTCTTTGATTTTTGGAGTTAATTGTGTCAAACATGAAAATTAAATATTTTTCATTGTAGACATTAATTTAGGCAGTTTTTAGAAAAATATGATAATTGATATTTTCGAAGGTGTTAGACTTCACTTTTTTTATTTTTCAACTTTTTTGAACAAAACAATATAGCAATTTGCATGTGTTAGTCTTCAATTTTTTGATTTTTTTAGGAAAACATAAATATCAAGTATTTTCTTCGCTCGTGACATAAATTTTGGCATTTAATACAAAAATATGATAATTGATTTTTTTTAAGGTGTTAGACTTCACTTTTTGCACTTTTTTCTACTTTTTTAACAAAAAAGTAGAAATTCGCATGTGTTAGTCTTCAATTTAGGATCTCTTTTGAGGAAAACATAAAATTATGTATTTTGTTCTTTTTATATATCAATTTAGGCATTTATTAGAAAATAAGATAATTGATATTTTTCAAGGTGTTAGACTTCACTTTTTGCATTTTATTCAAATTTTTTAAACAAAAATAATATAAATACACATGTGTTAGTCTTCGATTTTGGAGTTTTTTTAGTAAAGCATGCAAATTAAGTATTGTTTTTCGTTTTAAACATCAATTTTTGCTTTTATTTGAAAAATATAATAATTAATATTTTTGAAGGTGTTAGACTTTACTTTTTGCATTTTTTTCAACTTTTTTGAACAAGACACAATAGAAATTTGCATGTGTTAGTCTTCAATATTTTAGTTTTTCGAGGAAAACATGTTAATTCAATATTTTGTTCGTTTTAGACATAAATTTGGTCATTTATTAGAAAAATATGATAATTGATATTTTTGAATGTGTTAGACTTCACTTTTTGCATTTTTTCAACTTTTTTGAACAAAAAGAATAGAAATTCACATGTTTTAGTCTTTGATTTTTGAGTTTTTTGAGGAAAACTTGAAAATTATGTATTTGGTTCATTTTAGACATCAATTTTGGAATTTATTAAAAAAGTATGATAATTCATATTTTTGAAGGTGTTAGTCTTCACTTTTTGCATTTGTTTTCAATTTTTTTTAAAATACATAATCGAAATTGGCACGTGTTAGTCTTTGATTTTTGGACTTTATTGTGTCAAACATGAAAATTAAATATTTTTCATTTTTGTCATTAATTTTGGCATTTTTTGGAAAAATATGATAATTGATATTTTCGAAGGTGTTCGACTTCACTTTTTGTATTTTTCAACTTTTTTTAACAAAACAATATCGAAATTTGCATGTGTTAGTCTTCAATTCTTTGGTTTTTTTTAGGAAAACATAAACATTAAGTATTTTCTTCGCTTGTGACATAAATTTTGGCATTTTATACTAAAATATGATAATTGATTTTTTTGAAGGTGTTAGACTTCACTTTTTGCACTTTTTTCAATTTTTTTAACAAAAAAGTAGAAATTCGCATGTGTTAGTCTTCAATTTAGGTTATCTTTTGACGAAAACATAAAATTATGTATTTTGATTCTTTTTCTATATCAATTTAGGCATTTATTAGAAAATAAGATAATTGATATTTTTCAAGGTGTTAGACTTCACTTTTTGCATTTTATTCAAATTTTTTAAACAAAAATAATATAAATACGCATGTGTTAGTCTTCGATTTTGGATTTTTTTGAGTAAAACATGCAAATTAAGTATTGTTTTTCCATTTTAAACATCAATTTTTCCATTTATTTGAAAAATATAATAATTAATATTTTTGGAGGTGTTAGATTTTACTTTTTGCATTTTTTTTCAACTTTTTTGATCAAGACACAATAGAAATTTGCATGTGTTAGTCTTCAATATTTTAGTTTTTCGAGGAAAACATGTTAATTAAATATTTTGTTTGTTTTAGACATAAATTTGGTCATTTATTAGAAACATATGATAATTGATATTTTTGAATGTGTTAGACTTCACTTTTAGCATTTTTCAACTTTTTTGAACAAAAAGAATAGAAATTCGCATGTGTTAGTCTTTGATTTTTGAGTTTTTTGAGGAAAACTTGAAAATTAAGTACTATGTTTATTTTAGACATCAATTTTGTAATTTATTAAAAAAGTATAATAATTCATATTTTTGAAGGTGTTAGTCTTCACTTTTTGCATTTGTTTTCATTTATTTTAAATAAACATAATAGAAATTGGCACGTGTTAGTCTTTGATTTTTGGAGTTAATTGTGTCAAACATGAAAATTAAATATTTTTCATTGTAGACATTAATTTAGGCAGTTTTTAGAAAAATAAGATAATTGATATTTTCGAAGGTGTTAGACTTCACTTCTTGTATTTTTCAACTTTTTTGAACAAAACAGTATAGCAATTTACATGTGTTAGTCTTCAATTTTTTGATTTTTTGAGGAAAACATAAACATTAAGTATTTTCTTCGCTCGTGACATAAATTTTGGCATTTAATACAAAAATATGATAATTAATTTTTTTAAGGTGTTAGACTTCACTTTTTGCACTTTTTTCTACTTTTTTAACAAAAAAGTAGAAATTCGCATGTGTTAGTCTTCAATTTAGGATCTCTTTTGAGGAAAACATAAAATTATGTATTTTGTTCTTTTTGTATATCATTTTAGGCATTTATTAGAAAATAAGATAATTCATATTTTTCAAGGTGTTAGACTTCACTTTTTGCATTTTATTCAAATTTTTTAAACAAAAATAATATAAATACGCATGTGTTAGTCTTCGATTTTGGAGTTTTTTGAGTAAAACATGCAAATTAAGTATTGTTTTTCGTTTTAAACATCACTTTTTGCATTTATTTGAAAAATATAATAATTAATATATTTGGAGGTGTTAGACTTTACTTTTTGCATTTTTTTCAACTTTTTTGAACAAGACACAATAGAAATTTGCATGTGTTAGTCTTCAATATTTTTGTTTTTCGAGGAAAACATGTTAATTAAATATTTTGTTCGTTTTAGACTTAAATTTGGTCATTTACTTGAAAAATATGATAATTGATATTTTTTAATGTGTTAGACTTCACATTTTGCATTTTTTCAACTTTTTTGAACAAAAAGAATAGAAATTCGCATGTGTCAGTCTTTGATTTTTGAGTTTTTTGAGGAAAAATTGAAAATTAAGTATTTTGTTCATTTTAGACATCAATTTTGGAATTTATTAAAAAAGTATGATAATTCATATTTTTGAAGGTCTTAGTCTTCACTTTTTGCATTGGTTTTCAATTTTTTTAAATAAACATAATAGAAATTGGCACGTGTTAGTCTTTGATTTTTGGAGCTTATTGTATCAATGATGAAAATTAAATATTTTTCATTGTAGACATTAATTTAGGCAGTTTTTAGAAAAATATGATAATTGATATTTTCGAAGGTGTTCGACTTCACTTTTTGTATTTTTCAACTTTTTTTAACAAAACAATATAGAAATTTGCATGTGTTAGTCTTCAATTTTTTGGTTTTTTTGAGGAAAACATAAACATTAAGTATTTTCTTCGCTCGTGACATAATTTTTGGCATTTAATACAAAAATATGATAATTGATTTTTTTGAAGGTGTTAGACTTCACTTTTTGCACTTTTTTCTATTTTTTTAACAAAAAAGTACAAATTCGCATGTGTTAGTCTTCAATTTAGGATCTCTTTTGAGGAAAACATAAAATTATGTATTTTGTTCTTTTTGTATATCAATTTAGGCATTTATTAGAAAATAAGATAATTGATATTTTTCAAGGTGTTAGACTTCACTTTTTGCATTTTATTCAAATTTTTTAAACAAAAATAATATAAATACGCATGTGTTAGTCTTCGATTTTGGAGTTTTTTGAGAAAAACATGCAAATTAAGTATTTTTTTTCCATTTTAAACATCAATTTTTGCATTTATTTGAAAAATATAATAATTAATATTTTTGGAGGTGTTAGACTTAACTTTTTGCATTTGTTTTCAACTTTTTTGAACAAGACACAATGGAAATTTGCATGTGTTAGTCTTGAATATTTAAGTTTTTCGAGGAAAACATGTTAATTAAATATTTTGTTCGTTTTAGACATAAATTTTGTCATTTATTAGAAAAATATGATAATTGATATTTTTGAATGTGTTAGACTTCACTTTTTGCATTTTTTTCAACTTTTTTGAACAAAAAGAATAGAAATTCGCATGTGTTTATCTTTGATTTTTGGGTTTTTTTAGGAAAACTTGAAAATTAAGTATTTTGTTCATTTTAGACATCAATTTTGTAATTTATTAAAAAAGTATGATAATTCATATTTTTGAAGGTGTTAGTCTTCACTTTTTTGCATTTGTTTTCAATTGTTTTAAATAAACATAACAGAAATTGGCACGTGTTAGTCTTTGTTTTTTGGAGTTTATTGTGTCAAACATGAAAATTAAATATTTTTCATTGTAGACATTAATTTACGCATTTAATACAAAAATATGATAATTGATATTTTCGAAGGTGTTCGACTTCACTTTTTGTATTTTTCAAATTTTTTCAACAAAACAATATAGAAATTTGCATGTGTTAGTCTTTGATTTTGGAGTTTTTTTTGGAAAACTGGAAAATCAAGTATTTTGTCCGTTTTATACATCAATTTTGTTATTTATTATAAAAGTTGGATAATTGATATTTTTGATGGTGTTAGACTTCACTTTTTGCATTTTTTCCATTTTTTAAATAAACGGAATAGAAATTGGAACGTGTTAGTCTTCGATTTTGGATTTTTTTAGTAAAACATGAAAATTAAATATTTTTAATTTTAGACCTAAATTTTGGCATTTTTTATAAAAATATGAAAATTGATTTTTTCGAAGGTGTTAGACTTCACTTTTTTGCATTTTGTTTCCAACTTTTTTGAACAAACCAAAATAGAAATTTGCATGTGTTAATCTTCAATTTTTTGGTTTTTTTGAGGATAACATAAATTTTGGCATTTAATACAAAAATATGATAATTGGTTTTTTTGAAGGTGTTAGACTTCACTTTTTCACTTTTTCTACTTTTTTAAACAAAAAAAGTAGAAATTCGCATGTGTGAGTCTTCAATTTTGGAGCTCTTTTGAGGAAAACATGAAAATTAAGTATCTTGTTTGTTTAAACATAAATTTTATAATTTATTTGAAAATATGACAATTGATATTTTTGCACTTTTTTCTACTTTTTAAAGCAAAACCAAAATCTCAATTCGCATGTGTTAGTCTTCAATTTTGGATCTCTTTTGAGGAAAACATGAAAATTATGTACTTTGTTCAATTTATACATCAATTTAGATATTTATTATAAAAATAAGATAATTGATATTTTTCAAGGTGTTACACTTCACTTTTTGCATTTTATTCAAAAATTTTAAACAAAAACTATATAAATACGCATGTGTTAGTCTTCGATTTTGGAGTTTTTTGAGTAAAACATGCAAATTAAGTATTTTTTTCATTTTAAACATCAATTTTTGCATTTATTTGAAAAATATAATAATTAATATTTTTGAAGGTGTTAGACATTACTTTTTGCATTTTTTTCAACTTTTTTGAACAAGACACAATAGAAATTTGCTTGTGTTAGTTTTCAATATTTTAGTTTTTTCGAGGAAAACATGCAAATTAAATATTTTGTTCGTTTTAAACGTAAATTTTGACATTTATTACAAAAATATAATAATTGATATATTTGAAGGTGTTAGACTTCACTTTTTTAATTTTTTCAACTATTTTGAACAAAAAGTATAGAAATCCGCATGTGTGAGTCTTCGATTTTGGAGTTTTTTTGAGCAAAATTGAAAATTAAGTATTTTGTTCGTTTTTAGACATCAATTTTGGAATTTATTAAAAAAGTATGATAATTCATATTTTGAAGGTGTTAGACTTCACTTTTTGCATTTTTTTTCAATTTTTTTAAATAAACATAATAGAAATTGGCACGTGTTAATCTTGATTTTGGAGTTTTTTGAGTCAAACATGAAAATTAAATATTTTTCATTTTAGAAATATTCTAGAACTAATCTATAATTATATATGAAAATTATATTTTTCATATATAATTTATTTAAAAATATCATGGGCCAAAATATAAATGGGCCCGAATATATTAAATGGAGTATCCCAGCCGTATCCTCGACGTATCCACAGTCGTATCATGCCGTATCCTGTCGTATCATCGCCGTATCCGAAAAAATAAATATTAAAATATTCGGATACGCCACGTGGCATATCCGATACGTGTCCGAGCCATATCGCACCCGTATCGGTATCGGTATCGGATACGCGTATCCTCAGGATACTTCTGCATTTTTGAAGTATCCGCGTAACATAGATTTAGGTCCTGAAATTCAAAATAAACTAACTCTTCATTTGAAAAATCTTTCTCAAAATTCCAATGGCCTTCTTTTTTCTCTGTGCAGAATCAAATAATGGAATTTAGTTTGGCAGTCTAAACCTTAGAACTTGCAGAACACTTGATACTCTTCACATAAGGAACTTGTTAAAAAAAATATTTTAACATGTTTTGGATTTTTTAATGAAATTCAAGTTGAAGTGAAGTTGAATATATAATTACAAATTAGAGTCAACAATTTAAAAACTATAGTTATAAATATACTGATCAACCTCATAAACAGTCAACAGTCTTTGATTTTGCAAATTCGTTTTTTTTTAACTTAAAAAATAAAAAATAGTATTTCATTTTTATTTGCAAAATAAAAGACGTAACCCATAATCTATAACATACAACGGGCCGCTCATTTAGGGAATATTTTAGCCCTACCAAAAATGTATTTTTGTCTAAAATTCATAAACAACAATTACTCAAATGAGAAGTTATATTCATTTTCTTATATTCATTATTTCCTTTTAACATGTTTCTAAAATCTCATATTTGCCTTTTTCAGACCTAACTCCGCCTAAAAATTTATTCCCAAGGATTTGCAAGGCTTATATTAAACAAAAATATCTTCAATTCTAGGTATCTTCTTTTTCAATGGCTTCCGGAAAAAAAATGATAACGCTCCAGAGTTCCGACGGTACGGAATTCGTGATCGAGGAGATTATCGCCATGGAGTCTCTGACGCTCTGTCATTTGATCGAAGACGGCTGCGCCGATAGTTCAATCCCTCTTACAAACGTTTCTGCTAAGATCCTTTCTAAAGTTATCGAGTATTGCAGTAATCATGTCGAAATGGCATCTAAAAAGGTTGATGAAGATCTCAACAATTGGGACAAGGAGTTCTTCGAGGTTGACCAGGCTACCTTGTTTGGTATAACCTTGGTATAAATTTAAATTAGAAAATATATTCAATTTATTAAAGATAATTTATTCACATCTTTTACCTAGCCTTGTGTGGTGTATTATCTTGTTTATAATACTTGGCGTGCAAGACGGTCGCGGATAGGATCAAGGGAAAGACAGTAGAGGAAATTCGCGAAACTTTTCATATAAAGAACGACTTCACCCCCGAGGAGGAAGAGGAGATTCGCCATGAGAACCAATGGGCTTTCGAATAAGTTTGTTTCAAAAATCCTGTAATATTATTGATTATTCCTAAAATCTAAAATAAAATATTGTTAGTCAAAATTATGTGTTATAAGATAATTATTATTCTTCTAAATAGTATTATCATACTTAACGCCGCATATTATTGAAAATTAATGTTTTTTTAATATATTAATTAATAATATTATGTGTAATGTAGGGACAGAATAATATTCAATGTATTTGTGTGTGAATAATAGATGTATCTTGAATAGATGAGGTGTCTATTAAAGACATATAGAAGTGTCTAGAATAGTGTGTCTTTTGGGAATGTTTATTGATCTTTATTTAAAAGAGATTTGTACTGTAGTAAAATTTAGAGAGAGAATAATAAAGAAAAAAAAAAGCAGATTTTCATGGACTCTCTCTCTCACACATAATAAAAAAGAAAGCATAATTTCTTTATATCTCCCTCTCTGTGTTTATTCCACTATATTATATCTTTCTTTCATCTTTGATATTGATCCCCAAAATTTCCACTCAATCTAAAATCCCCCATATCTCCAATCAAGAAATAATTCAATTAAACCCCAAAAATCCTAACAAATTGGTATCAGAGCAACGGTTATCGAAAACGACGGTTATCGAGTTTAGTAGAAGTCGGAGAAGGAGTCACCAAGACAACCAAGGAGGTTACGTACTTGGGCTCACAATAACTTCACAACTCATTTTCGATTTATCGAGTTTAGTAGAAATTTGGAGTAGGAGAAAGCCACGACAATCCAATACGGTATGTTCGGGTTCCCACAAATTTCGCAACTCAATTTCGATGGAGAAAAACACAATTTTTTGGAGTATTATCACGAGAGTTATTTTGATCTCACATGGTTTATGGAAAATAATAGAAGGAGAAGAAATTATCGATGGTATGGGCATGACGAAGAAAGGAGACGATTCTAAGAAGAAAAAAAAACGATCCGAAAAGAGGATGATTCGCAAAAAGGCGATTCAAAAAAGTTGATCCAAAAAAATGACGATTCGAAAAAATCCAATTAAAAAAATGAGTTTAGAAGAGGAAAGAAGATATGACAAGCGTGGTGGAAAAATATCACGGATGAGTATCGACCACAACAAAAAAAAAAATTAAAAAAAATATATTATGTGTAATTTAGGACAGAATAATATGCAATGTATTTGTGTGAATAATAGATGTTTCTTGAATAAGATGAGGTGTCTATTGGAAACAAATAGAAGTGTCTAGAATAGTATGTCTTTTGGGGATGTTTATTGATCTATATTTAAAGAGATTTGTACTGTAGCAAAATTTAGAGAGAATAAAAAAAAAAAAGGCAGATTGGAGTAATGATAGGGACCACGAATTGCCCACACCTGCCACGTGGCATCTGTCGATTGGCTGCATTAAAGTTGTGCAAAAGATGCAGCCAATCGGAAGCTGTCACGTGGCAGGTGTGGGCAATTCGTGGTATCTAATTCATGGTCCCTATCATTACTCGGCAGACTGCCATGGACTCTCTCTCTCACGTAATAAAAAAGAAAGCATTGTTTATTCCACTATATTATATCTTTCTTTCATCTTTCATATTGATCCCCAAAATTTCCACTCAATCTAAAATCCCCCATATCTCCAATCAAGAAATAATTCAATTAAACCCCCAAAATCCCAACACATATTATATACAAAATATACAAAGATTCAAAAAATGCACGCGTTTTACCAAAATAATACGTAGTTATAATAATTATAATTATAATGATTTTTTCATTTATTGAAAGCCAATAAAAGAGTATTGGATTTATCTTTGAGTTTATTTTATTTAAGGAAACTCTAGTTACAACGATTCTCATCATATAACATAACCCACGGCTAATTAAATATTTCCATTTAAAACAGGACACCTCCTGTGATTTTATGTGTTCGAAAATATATGAACTGTATCTGGCACTTGTGAATCACTGAATTGTGAATACTGGTATGATTTGAGCATTATCTGAATCGAATCCGTACCGTTCACACCCCTAATTAGACATCAATTTAAAAAAACAAAAGTAAGAAAAAAAATTAAGTATATATGAATACTGTTTTTTTAATCACCGAGTACTTTTACAAAACACAACATTTAAAGGCAGGGTTTAAATGTTTGGTAACCGTAATGCAAAAAATACAGAATAAGCACAAGTTCTTAGTAGACCTATTGATTAAAGTGTTTTAATTACGAAACACTTGTGAGTTTATCTATGTGGATGAGAAGTGTGTCCGCTTCTTAAAATCAAGGTTTAACTCTTAAAACATTAACGCATCGGTAATATAAACGCATGATTAGAGCTGGCAAAATCTGACCCGACCCGAAATTTGACCCGACCCGCCCGAACCCCAACCCGACCCGACCCGAAAATATTGAAAAGTCAACGACCCGAACCCGAACCCGAAACCGAAACCGAATGACCCGAACCCGAAATCGACCCGAAACCGAATGACCCGGACCCGAAATCGATCCGAAACCGAATGACCCGAACCCGAAATCGACCCGAAACCGAATGACCCGAAACCCGAACGACCCGAAATCCGAACCCGAATGACCCGAAACTCACGACCCGAATGACCCGAAATTCACGACCCGAATGACCCGAAAATAAAAATATTATTGTTAAAATCAATATAATATTGCTAAAATATCTCGGAATCAATAAAATAAATCAGAAATTACCCGAAAACTAAATTTTTGGAAAATCGAATAATTCGAAATCAATTATTGTGAAATTTGAATTGTCCGAAAATCAAAATAGTCACGACCCGAATGACCCGAAAACCGAAACGACCCGAACCCGAACGACCCGAACCCGAACGACCCGAAAACCGAACGACCCGCGACCCGAACGACCCGATGACCCGAATGACCCGCAACCCGAAACGACCCGAACCCGAAATGACCCGAGCCGAACCCGACCCGACCCGCCCGATTGCCACCTCTACGTATGATCATTAACGCGTCGGTAATATAAACACCTATCGGATATGAGGTTCTATGTGTGAGATATATCTGATTGGTCAACATGGATATTTGATTCAAAGACTTGTCTACCAGATTATTCTGATCAAGTTTGATATATTATCACTAAGTAATGGTTCGATTCGAGAGATATCTTTAGTTATGCACAAAATCAAGAACTATTAAGAGATTTGTAAAAATATCTTTTTTTCCTTTTGAAAATTGTGAGGCAATGTTGAAGTATTTTCAAAATTAAATATTTTTTTTTAGAAATTTTGTTCTAGAAAATTAACAAGATTTATTAGACTTGTATATTTGTAATTTCTTAATGACATAATTATTATGTCATAAATATCACGATGAAAATATATATATAATATTATGTGTCATCTTATGATTAAGGAAGAGAGTATGTGTCATGCTATAAAATAGTATTAATATGTAACTTTACACATATATATTTAGGTGTCATGACATAATAAAATGTTAACATGCATGTTTATGTGTCATGATATGGATAAAAAATAACATGTAGAGTTACACATGGATGTCAATGTATCATTACATAGCATGTTCCATTCTACTATAAATATGACATGATACTTGAAAGGAAAAACATGAGAAGAAGAAAGATAAACATAAAAAAACTCAAGAAAGAAAACATAGATAAAGAAGAGATGATTTCATACAAGTCTTATATTGTCTCGGTTAATTTTCTTACATATCAACTTCGAACAAATTATTGCAGAATTTGTTTCATACAAAGAGGATCTTCTACTACTATGATAAAAGAGACAATATTTCTTGGACTAAAACAATCTTTCTTTTCTCTCTCTAATTTTGATGATTCTAAAACTCCAAATACAAGACCTATTTATACACCTCAAATGAGATGTTTCATATACCCATAACCCCCACATTTATTCTAATAAAAACCCTCTCATTACTCTTACAAATTCATAACATACAATATTAAATTCTGAAAATAATAAACTTTAAAATACTAAATTAATAATTTCAACATCCCCCTTTAAACTTAGTATTTTATTCCATCTCGCATCCCTAGCAAATTCTTGAACTTCTCAAATAATTCCACCGTAAGCGGTTTCGTGAAGATATCCGCTATTTGCTCTTTGCTCGCAACATGAGTTAATTCGACTTCATCATTTTTCACATGTTCGCGGATGAAGTGAAACCTCACATCGATATGCTTGCTCCTTTCGTGATGAACCGGATTTTTCGCCAACGCAATTGCCGACTTGTTATCGACTAGAATTTCTGTCTTTCCACCTTGTGTTAAATTCATCTCACTTAATAACCTCCTTAACCAAATTGCATGACACACACATGACGATGCCGCAACGTACTCCGCCTCACACGTAGATAACGTTACAATTGGTTGTTTCTTCGATAACCACGTAAAAGCCGTTTCACCCATATAAAATACAAAACCCGAAGTACTCTTTCTATCATCTACATCTCCTCCCCAATCACTATCCGTATACCCGTGTAGGCTAAAATTATTAGTACGAGTATAAAATAATCCATGAGACATTGTACCTCGGATATATCGCAAAATTCGTTTTATCGCCTTCCAATGAGTCGATTTCGGTTCTTCCATGTACCGGCTCACCAAGCCGACACCATACAAAATATCCGACCTTGTGCACGTCAAATATCGCAAGCTTCCCACTAAGCTCTTGTACAACCCCGCATCGACCGCCTTGCCTTCATCGAACCGGGATAATTTCGTGCCGATTTCTACCGGTGTACCAATAGGGTTGCAATCGTCCATTTTAAATTTGCAAAGAATTTCTTTTGCGTAACCTTCTTGCGAAACAAAAATACCACCATTACCTTGTTTCACTTCAAGACCGAGAAAATAGGACATAAGTCCCAAATCGGTCATCTCAAATTCTCTTGTCATCGCCTTCTTAAAATCGTTCACCATTTGCACATTATTACCCGTACAAATTAAATCATCAACGTACAAAGCCACAAATAAGAAATCTTCATTTTGTACCTTCACATATAGCGCATGTTCGTACGGACATTGGACGAATCCGCATTCCTTGAAATAAGCATCGATTCGTGTATTCCAAGCTCGAGGTGCTTGCTTTAGCCCATACAATGCCTTCTTCAATTTTAGGACCTTGTCTTCATTTCCGGTTTTCAAATAACCGGGTGGTTGCTCGATATACACCTCTTCTTCGAGAATTCCGTTCAAAAAGGCCGACTTGACATCCATTTGGTAAATGTCCCATTTCGATTGTGCCGCCAACGAGATGAGTAGTCGTACCGTTTCCATTCGCGCCACCGGAGCAAAAACCTCATCGTAGTCCACACCTTCTTCTTGCTTGTAACCTTTTGCAACAAGTCTCGCTTTGTATCGCTCCACTTCTCCTTGCGCGTTCACCTTTTTCTTGAAAACCCACTTCACACCAATCGATTTATGACCCTTGGGCAAAGGCACGAGTTCCCAAGTGTCGTTCTTCACAATCGAATTTATTTCTTCATTCATGGCGGCTCTTCATTTGCTATCGTTAATTGCTTGCTCGAATCGAATAGTTTCGCCTTCCACCAAAAGGCACACCAAATGTAATTCGCTTGTCGCCTCGTATAAATCACGCAAACTCCTTACTCGTGGATTTCGCCTCATCGTGTCATCGGGTAAAGATGGGGACGGTTTAGTCGGTGAAACCGGTGGGGATGTCGGATTCATCGGTGTCGTGATTGTTTCTTCTTCAATTTCTTCTACATGTCGAATCGCCATTTGAGTACTCCAACACCACATGCTTTCTTCATCAACATGCACATCTCGACTAACATGTACCTTTTTGTTAATCGGATCGTAAAGTTTGTACGCCTTGGAATTTTTGTCGTAACCGACGAAAATAAGCTTCACACTTTTATCGTCGAGTTTAATTCGTTTTTGATCCGGAACATGAGCATAAGCAATACTACCAAATACCTTCAAATGTGACACCGTTGGTTTCCGACCGTACCACGCTTCATGCGGAGTCATTTTCTCCACGCTGTTGTTGAATTCTTGTTCAAGTCCGATGATATTAGTTCTTCTCATTTGAGATGTACCCTCGTATCTCTCATTGAGCATACGCCACATTTCATATGAGTTTTCACAATGATCAACTAGCGATCCGATAGAACTAATTACGTTGTTCAGTATTAAGTTTTGAGCGTAAATGTCATTAGTTCTATCTTCCCTAGTTTGATCAGGGTAGGTTACATTTCCGTCCGTGTCAACCTCTTGGTCCAAGACAAAGCCTCGTAACACTACCTTGTCAAGTCCTTGGAGAGCGAATGCATTTAGCATGCATTTCTTCCAAGAACTCCAATTGGTTCCATCTAATTCACGTGAGTTTGATATATTTGATTTGGGTACGGTATTTATCGGATTTATCGATGAGTTTTGTACAATAGTATTAATTTCGGCCATTTGATCGTTAAGTACAAGTTATCCCTAATACTCAAAGAGATGGTTAGTACCTTGCTCTGATACCAATTGTTGGTTAATTCTAACCTAGAGGGGGGTAAATTTGGCAATCTAACTTACACTTAGTTTAGATTTAAACCTAATTTACGGTGCGGAATAAATAATAATTTAGATGATAAAGATGATACCGTACAAACACTTTGACATAAGATGTTTGTTTACGAAGTTCGGTAGGTGGTTGCTTTGTAGCTTTAACTCACCCTTTACTCGCTTAATTGACCGACTCAATTATTTGCGAGTACCTACGTCTCCGGGAATGCCTTGTGCCTCTTTTTGGCTTTCGATTGAATTCCAACTCAACTCGATTACAAGGATTTGCCTAGATCGATTTACACGCTTCTATCGATCTATAGCTTAGGCTCTTTACAATTTGTTGCACTAGCCTATTACACTTTTTCACTAATCGAGCTACAACGTGATCGGTCACGTGAGTGGGATACGATTAGTGGAGAATATCGAAAGTAGATCAACGATCTAAAGAGGTTTCTCAAGCTATCAATGGATATAGATAATCACAGCTTAGGGTTTCTCTCTTTTTAGGTTTGAATGTTTGAAAGTGAAGGAGTAAGAGAGAGAGACCCATGAAGGATTCTATTTATACTCTCTATAGAAATCCTTCAGAAAACTTGTAGTGCGTTCGAACGCATAAAGTCCGTTCAGAACGCACTTGTAGTTTGCACTAGCCGTTTCAAAATAACGTGCAAGTACATCTTGGGTCCGTTCGAACGGACAATGTCCGTTCGTAACGGACTCAATTATACATAGCATTTTACGTTCACAGGAACAAGAGTCCGTTCAACGCACTGAAAAGTGGGTGAACGGATTCCAGGTTGTCCGTTCGAACGCACATGTGTGTTCGTTCGAACGCACACATCCCTGTGACATTTTTCCGTTCACATGAAGGATTGTCCGTTCAACGCACTCAGAAGGTGGGTGAACGGATTTTAATTGTCCGTTCGAACGGACATGATTATTCGTTCGAACGCACACATCCCTGTGACACGTTTGGTTCTAATCAAGGTTTAAAGTTTTGATATGTGGCAAGTCCGTTCTGAACGGACTTTGAGTTCGTTCAGAACGCACTTCCTGCTTGACTGAACTCTTTGTTATTTTGAACATGATTTTACTTGAGTTCTACTAGGTTTGTACCTATGATTTATTTGTGGCGTATCCCACTCACGGAAGGCTTCAACATCTTGAGTCTTGATGTATTCCAATGGCCTTCCTTGTGTTCTTCTTTTCTTGTTCATCTTGAGACTTCACAAGTCCTCCTTCATCTTCGTATCGTACCTATGTTATCCTGCACTTTTCTGGATGTATACATTAGTAATGACAGTGTTTTGAAATAATCAAACTATCAGGAAATTTGAACCAACAGCCCATTCACCATTTCGTGGTTCGCCAATTGTGTAAGACCTCCAAAGTTGAGATGCCCGAATCGATGGTGCCATAGCCACGACTCGTCTCCAACGCACGCCTTCAAACAAGTCGATTGAACATTCTTTATATTCAATAAGAACATTCGGTTTTTCGTCATCTCCACACAAGCTAGCAATTTTTCGTTGTTGTCGTGCAAATACATCGTTTTTCCCTTCATGTTAACCGAATAACCCTTCTCCAACAATTGTCCAAGACTCAAAATATTACTCCTCATATCGGGTACATAATACACGTTCGAGATAGATCTTCGACTACCATCTTTTAATTGAACGAGAATTTTACCTTCACCTTTCACCTTCACTTTTGATGCGTCGCCGAAAGACACATTGCCGTTGACATTCTCGTCCATCTCGATAAACATGTTTTTGTTACCGCACATGTGATTGCTCGCACCCGTGTCCAAGTACCACACAAAGCCTTTCTCCGGATCGGTCTCCTTGCAAGCGAGTAACACCACATCTTAATTTTCATTTTCTCGATTCGAAAGATTGGCTTTTTCTTCAACCTTCTTATTCCGGCACTCCCATGCATAGTGCCCGAATTTTTCGCAATTATAACATTTTATATCTTTCTTACATTCGGCGGCGAAATGACCGTACCTCTCACATTTGTAACATTTCTTGTCGGATTTATCGCCTCGTGTACCTCGTCCGCGTCCTCCTTGGAATTTCCAATCTCGTGATTCGCCATTTTTGTTATCGCCTCTACCATGACCGCGATTATAACCGCGACCACCACCGCGACCTCGACCACCACTCCATGGGCTTTTGTTCTCGTCGGAAATTTTGACCTTCGCTTGGAGCGCTTCTTCTAGCAATTCTTGTTTTTTCTTCTTCTTCCTTGTTTCATGGGCCTCCAATGAACCCGTCAACTCGTCAACCGTCATTTTGTCGAGATCTTTCGACTCCTCGATTGCGCAAACAATATTCTCGAAATCATCGGTCAAAGACCGAAGAATTTTTTCGACAATTCGCCCGTCACTAAGAGTCTCACCATTTCTTTTAATTTGATTAGTAATAGTAAGAACTCTTACAATATAGTCGGAAACGCCCTCGGTTTCCTTCATCTTCATCGCTTCGAGCTCACCTCGAAGTGTTTGTAGGCGAACTTGTTTGACTCTCTCCGCTCCTTTGTAGGCCGTTTTGAGAGTGTCCCACGCCTCCTTTGCCGTATTTGCGTTTGCGATCGTCTCGAATACCGAATCGTCGACCGATTGATACATGTAGTATAACGCCTTTTTGTCCATCTTTTGTTTTTTCTTTAAAGCTTCCATTGCCCCGGCTTCCTTCGGAGGTGCCTCCGATTCCTCGCAACCAACTTGCACTATCTCCCATAGATCTTCGGATCCGAGAAGCGCCTTCATTCGAATACTCCAATTGTCGTAATTCGTTCTTGTTAACCGAGGAAAATTTGATCCGGCCATGTCGTTCACCATCGCTCTGATGCCACTATGTGAAAAGAGGATCTTCTACTACTATGATAAAAGAGACAATATTTCTTGGACTAAAACAATCTTTCTTTTCTCTCTCTAATTTTGATGATTCTAAAACTCCAAATACAAGACCTATTTATACACCTCAAATGAGATGTTTCATATACCCATAACCCCCACATTTATTCTAATAAAAACTCTCTCATTACTCTTACAAATTCATAACATACAATATTAAATTCTGAAAATAATAAACTTTAAAATACTAAATTAATAATTTCAACATTACTGTATCCTGAAAAGATATTCGTCGGATCTGGTACGCACCAAATAATATAATTGGTGCGGATCAATAATTCTTTAAGAACATCGTCATTGTAACGCGAACAGATGTCATCTCTAAATGTCATTTTTTCTAAATTATCCACTTTCCACCAACAGAGATAACCAGAACACCCAAAATTGCCTAGAAGGATTAGGGATGGTGATGAGGTCTCGTCGCAAAGCTTCTGCAATGACCAATCGGAATTGGACAATTGGGCATGCATGGTTTGTACAGAAAAAGAAGTGTGTGTTGCGATGCTTCTTTGCAGCCGTCTCTCCTGTTTTGATTGTGCTCTCGAGGCTGACACTTGTCCTCCTTGTGATGCTTCCAATTAGTTAAGGATATCTATGTTAGGATTTAAGGCAAGCGCAAAACGCGGTCGTTCCATTCATTTTTTATAAAAGCGAAAAGTTTTTATGTACAGGGATTATATCTCCTATTTAGTGTAATCTTGGAGATATTAAAGAGAAACTACAAAATCGCCTAGGTAAAAAAACCAGAAACATCCCTGCAAAGCATGATATGCTAGCAATTGGTTAACCGAAAAGGGCGATATGTTTGTTCGCATTTTTCTTGAGGATCTAGTTAAGAATTTCAGTAGAGATTTAGTTAAGGAGAGATATGTTTGTTTGCATTTTTGTGTGATTTTTATGGATAATGCTACGGTAGATCCTTTTGGGTTCAAGCATAACAAAATAGAATTAACTTTTCACGAATAATATAAGTATTTATGTTCCCGTACTCAAACTAATTCATAATTCGCGTATTTATAAATTTTTTTAAAATACACAAATAATATACGTATTGCCGTACAACACTTTTTTTAGAAGAAGAAAATATAAAAAGTTTAAATAAATAAAAATACTTAAAATTCCAAAAAATGATAAAGACAATTAAAATATCAATAACAATATACAAATTTATGGTTTTGAACTAAAATATTATTTAATAAAATAATTATATTTTTTAATTATTTATGAATAAAAAAGTATATATTTATAATATATTTTTATATTTTTATATACCGAATTATTGTAACCATATTATGTAAATAAATATAACTATAGACGAATATCCAAATATCCAAATTATTAGCATATTATGTTTTTTTTGACCGAATATTTGACCGATTTGAAAAACGTTTAATCCGAATTATACACGAACGTATTACATATCGTATTATTCGTGTATCACGAATGACTAATTATGTGCTGAAGTTTTATTTATTCCAGCAAATACCAATAATTATATTTTTCTTTTTCCAGTATAGTAAAATAGTTTGAACGTCAGCGACGTGATTTTTTTCCTTCGGAATTTTCACGTAAAAATATTTGTATTCGTGAGTTGTTCTTTTGTGTTTGTTTGCGATATCGGTCCTAACAATAATTTAATATGAATTAGTACACGATTAACTATTGGCTACGGGTTCTTTTGTATACATGATTAATTATTCGTATGGAATATGAATTAACAGTTCATTAGTACACAATTCTTTCATTCCTTGAATAAATTTCATAAATCACTAATAGTAATATAAGATAATTTTGTTTTTCGTTCCATGAATTAATTTAACTCATTCGTAGTAACAAATCAACATTAAATTGTAAGGTTAGTTTTGTTTTTGAATTATATTATCCGTTCATGAAAAAATCTCATCTCGTCATAGTAATTTAAAATATTTGACTTAACTAAACTTTGCTAACGGATCGAGTTGGCGTATTCATAACCAAAACAAATAGTAATCAAAATAACTGATTTTTTTTTCTAAGATATTGTATTAGTTATGATCTTTTTTTCTAAGATAAAATTATTTGCAATAGAAGAAAGGTATTTTATATAGAGGATTTCGGTAGATACTTAGTTAAGGAGAGAGATGTTTGTTCGCATTTTTGTGATATTTTTATATTGAGGATATACATGGATAGATTATTTTTTAGTTGAAATTAAAAGATGAAAATTTGTAAGGACGATTCAAATATGAATAAAGCAAATCAATTTTCGAATTTATGTTTTATTTAATTATTTTTGTTAGTGTTTGAAAACTTAGTTGATTTGAAGAATGTTAATCTCGAATTTCGGTATCACTATGTACAAGCTTTGATTTGGATATGAACCAGTTTGATGTCAAATTTCTTTTATTTTTTATATTTTTCTCTCTGTGCTGAAAAATTGATCGTAATTGAAAAATTAAAAAGGGGTCAATTGAGGCAAAAGTACAATTTCAGAAGAAACTTAATATTTGGACAAAAGAGTATATTTTATATTAACGTTTTTGTAAGGACATACATGATATTTTGGGTTTTTGAGAAATCATGACTATTACATGATTGGGAACTAATCTCTTTTTCATGCATTTATAGAATGACCTCTCAATTTATAATACATGCATTTGGAGCAACCAATTTAAATTGGATGAGTTAATTATATTTGTGTACATTATTGAAGGTTTCGTAATTCATGTGTGGCTTTATAATTTGAGGAATGAATATGGGTGATTGTCCTGAATTATTTTATCACAGTAGATTCGGAGAATATTTTGAGATATTTGAGAAAATCGAGTAAAATTCCATCTATTTATTCGAAAGTATATGAACTGTATTATATGGATACTTATCAGAATTCATGTGGTATCCAAACCGTGTTTGGAACCGGATCCGAATCCAACTCCAAAAAAATATGGATACTTATATGGTTTGAGCATTACCCGAATCGGATCCGAACCGTTGACCCCCCTATTTAGAAATCAATTTCAAAAAAAAAAATAGAAACTACAAAAATTAAGTAGTTTGCATGTTTTACCGTTCAATTTAAAAGTTATTGGTAGAAAATTTGAGTTTTTTCTTTAGAAAACATGAAAATAGCTAATAATAGGTTTTGTGCAATGTCCTCGAAGAAAGAAAGATATTTATTCTCAGTAACACAGGGGCTTTTTGTGCAATTTAGGCATAATTAAGGGATCTTTTTGAAAATTTCCCAAAAGCCATTGCCTCTCCCTACGATTTCCATACCAATATATGCCAAATACCTTAGTTTGTAGTGATAAAATGCTTTTATCACTCGAGTATTTTTACAAAACGAAACATTTTAATTAAATTAATTATAATTTGAGTAAAATGCGAAGAAATATATAGCAAAAAAAAGAATTTATTCAAGAGAGACGAACTACAATAAAAAATATCGCAAAATTTACTAACACTATCGTTGCGAAACAAAAGTACATCCATATCTTCGTGACCTAACAAACATTTCAAAATTACAATCCAGTCCTCGAAATCTCGACCACTATACAAGCATTTCTTCTCTGAGTTCAGCCTCCTTCGTCACGCTCAATTTCTCGCTCACTCTCGCATTCGTATGCGGAAACGGAGCGTTCGTCAAAGGAATCAAAACACGCGTCGAATAATCAGGTCCTTCGTCCAATCTCTCATCTGACGACTCGTCAGAGGATTCGCGATCTGATGCCAGCGTGGCAGCCCGAAACTTTCTCAATTGGGCTCTTTGAATTACTATTCTGCCCTTGTTCCATCCTGCGAAATGAATCGCCGCGGAAATGTTTTCCTTGAGAAACGTAAACATCGCTTTTGGAAGCGGAAGTACTTTCGCCGTACTATCTTTCTCTATCACCCCTCTCCTGTTAGAAAAAAAAAAGTGCAAGGGTATTAATGATATTCCACATTTTGGACGGGTATGATTGAAAAAAAAGTGGCTTACGCAACGACGATGGAAGCGAGTTGAGGAGGATAATTGTTGGTTTTAGTTAGGTGTTGCATGTCATTTAACCAAACCGAGACAGCTGTCAGGGCCCCACCTACTGACATCCTACAAAAAGACAAAAAAATCAATCAAAATTCTAAACAAGGCACAATTTCATCTATACCTCTACAAATTCTAAAAATATCACATATACCCCTACAAAACATAGGAAATATTGCGTATAAATGAAATTAGAAGATAAGGGGGGTAGTGATGATATTATGAGGTTTTTGTAGGGGTATAAATGAAATTTTGCCTTTTCAAAAGTACCCAAAAAAAAGAATCAAACCTGTGAACATCGACAGACCAGACGAGCTTGCTCTTACGAAATAACTCGGGATAGAGCCCTCGTTTCGTGGCCTCGTTCAAAACCCTAGACGCCCTTTCTTTCTGATTCAACCACCAAAGCGCATCGAGAAGCGCGTTGTAAAACCTCATCCCGAAATCGAATCCTTCCAGAATAATATTCTCGAACACGTACTCGACCATTTGCCAGTTTGTGCCCGTGTCGTACTCTCCCTTGATCATGCACGCAATGACGCTATGCGTGTTCGAGACCTTGTTCGATTTCATCTCCTCCAATAACTCGTTCGCTTCTCGCCACCTTCAAAGGGTATTTTCGGTATTTAATTTATCTATTAAGAGAGAGAAAATAAGTTTTTTTTTACCTGTTTTGTTTGGCGTAGAGAGAGAGCATCATGCAATGGGCCATTATACTAGGGGAACCCCCAATAGATTTTCCAATCTCTTCGAATTGTTCTCTACTTTCGTCTACTAATTCGGCCATGCAATACGCGCTCAATACCGCCTCGAGACTTCGTTTGTTCGGTCTACATTTCGACTTTTGCATTTCCACGTACACCTTCACTGCATCGTCGTACTGCCCACCCTATCAACGAAAATTTAGGTACGAATTTAGGGTTTAAAATTTAGGGTTTTGTGAATACTTGGCAATAAGACTCGATTAGAGCGGTGAAGGAGTCGGTATTTCGCTCGATCCACGCATGATTCATTCTTTGGGTCACAAATTTTGCTTCTTTGAAGAGACCGCCTCGACTATATGTATACGTGAGCGAATTATACGTTTCCAAATCCGGTACGCTCCCTTTCTCCTTCATCGTGTTATACGCCACTAGCGCCTCCTTTAAAACCAATAAAAAAATTCAAGCAAAATAAATATAAAAAAACAAAGTTTTAATATACTATTACCTCGTAGAAAGCCATGTGGCCACAAGCCTCGACGAAGCCATTAAAAGCCTTGGTACTCGGTACGACACCTTCGTTATTCATCCGTACCATAACATGCTTAGCCTCGTGATAAAGTCCCCCTTTTCCACACGCGAAAAGCAACGCCTCGTAAGTCTCCATAGTGGGGTCCACTTTCTCGTCCAACAAATCGCGAAACAATGTAACCACTTCTTTAAAATATCCTCCTTGACCGAACGCATCGAGCATGATGTTATACGTCTCCACGTCCGGCGCGGTGGTCCCCACTTTCATCTCCAAGAATAAATCTCTGACGTCATCGTACCATCCTTTCTTCCCGTACAAATCCAATATCAAACTATACGTACTGGCAATCGGTACGCATCCCGCGTTTTGCATTTGTCTCAACACCGCCAAAGCCTCTTGTGGCCTATTTAATACGTTATATAAATTTTAAAATATTATACTGTATTATTTTATTTTATTTTATTTTATTTTATTTTACCTGTCTTGATTGGCGAAAGTTTGGATTAACACGTTATAAGCGGAGGCGTCGGGGAGATGGCCTTTACGCGCCATGTCATCGAGAAGTTCAGCAACCCGTTCGACCCGGCCCAACGCGTTGAAAGTGTCGACTAAATATTTATGAGTGGTTAAATCAGGTAAAACTCCCGAGTCGAACATTGTGGATAAGATCATCTCGGCCTCGTCAGAGAGTCCTCGAGCCCCCGCTGCGGCTAGTAACGTGTTGTACGTCACGATGTCAGGGTGGACCCCGTCGTGACGCATTTCTGCGAAGAGACCTACGAGCACGTCCCATGAAAGATTTGCTCTCGCACATGCGTTTATCACTATGTTGTATGTTAATACCTGTAAAAAATACGATATTTTAGATTTTTCAGAGGGTAAATATGCAAATATCAAATATGTCAAACTTTTTAGTACCGTAGGTGGTATTCGTTCGTTTTTCATCTGTTCGAGTAACTTTCTCGCCATGTCGTGATCGCCGTTGCGAGCATAAGCGTTGATCAAGGACGTGTAAGAAAGAGCGGTACGAGGGATTGAATTCGCGGGCATTTCGAAGAACACGTCGTGGGCTTTGAGTAGAAGGTTGTGTCGACCCAAAACGCCGATTACGATTGCGTGGATGTGCTCGTCAGGTTTGCACCACGCATGTCGCAACGTGTATTTGAATAGACGCAACGATCTTTGCCAGTCTCCTATCCTCGCAAGTTCCCTGTTCGAACAATTTAATATTTGGGCATAAATGGTACATAATTAAAGGTTTAGAACACTCGATTTGGACAAATTGGTAAGGATAATTGGAGAATATCAAATTACCTGTATACAATTGCGAAATCCGCGACCGAAATCTTGTTCTTCAGTGGGTCCAAGCATTTCTTGATGCTGCCACGTGGTGGCAGACGGCTGAGCTGGTCAATTAAGGATTCGACCTCGTAACTGTACTTGCCCCGCTCCACGGGCTCAGGTGGGAGCCGCACAATAACCAGCGGGGCATCTCGCGCACGCCGTGACCTGGTTGGCTTAGAAGCAACTGCGGCGAACGGAATTATACCGCGTCGATGGCTGTGGGTGCTTCTAGAAGGTTCTGCTCCGAAGAAGAAGAAAGTGGTCGTTTTTGTGTGGAATGAATGAGAACGAAAAGAGCCGCACGCCGAGGATGTCGAGCAGAGCAATGCCATCACACACACACACACGCACACAACAAAATATCTTAGACCATGCTAATTTACTGTGAAAGTGAGAGAGAGAGAGAGAAGAGAGAAGAGAGAGAGAGAGAGAGAGAGAGAGTGACGGAGAGAACAGGGTTTAAGGATTGAAGGAAGAAGAGAAATGGAGTGCGAGCAGGAAGGATTGGGTTCGCCTGAACAAATCCTCTCCAGTTGCTTCCTAACCCGCCAGTTCTGTTATTTGATAGATAATGCTCGATAAGCGGTCAATATTTAAGACAAGTCCTCTTCTGCTATTTAAAAATGGAGAGTATTTGCTCAAAAAGAGATTTTAGTATTTTATACTAGTTAGGGTGAAATTTTAGTATCATTTATATACTGAACAAAAAAATTATTATTTCATAAAAACTAATAATGTATTATCATTTCAAGATATAAAGCATCGGTCATAGTATGGGTATATTTATAATAACAATAAATAATTATCTCCGAATTAGCTTCAAAAAAAAAAAACAATAAAAAATAAGTTATATAAAATAGTGTATTAAAACGATAAAACAGTATATCAAGCAGTATATAAATAGTTGAGCCAAGCCCAAAAAAGTCCATCAAGGCCAGCCCATAGCGTAATTTTTTCTTCCAGTTGAGAGGGAGAGAGAAGAAAGAAGAGAGGAGAAATGGTGGGGAGAGTGGCTGACGTGGCGTTCAAGGCATTGACGGCGGGGCTGGGAGTAACGACGATCTATCTGGCGGCGAACTTCTCCGTTAACCTTTATCGCGGTATCTCGTGGCACTCCGCTCAAACCGTAATTTCTCCATCTTTTTCCAATTTTTACAAATTTTACTTTTTCAATTGTATGGATTGTCTTGCACTTTTTGCGTACCAGTACTGGCCTTTGGTTGGTACATGCTATGTCATGTTTTTAGATCAATTTTTTGAACTCAATTAAGCTCTTAGTTGTGCACTGAATTGCCATTCAAATTCAACCCGATTTGGCTTCGTTGGCCCTCAATTGTTCAAAAAAAGACTCAAATAAGATTCAGTATTGTAAAATTGACCCAAATTAGCCTACCAATTAGGCACCAAAACAAAATTAAGCTTTAAAAACGAGAAGCATTCAGTCAAAACTCTTAATTAGAATACTAGTTTGTATTTTTAGCACAGCTATTAAAAATCATACCAGAATACTATATTGTAATGTTTATATATTTACATGTAGCATTAAATTAATACGAGTATTTTTCTTTGTTGTACTTTTACAGAAGCTCGAGAAAGAAAGAACTGAGCAATCGAATGAAGCTTGATCTTAAAAAGGATTACAAACAATTATCTTTTGTATTTCATGAGCAATCAATAATTATAATGAAAAAAGTGAAAACCCTAAGAATTTATTCAGTTTTACGCTATTATTTTTTGGTATTATATTAATCTTATTTGTTTAAAATTTTCGTCAATTCCGTGCAATGCTCCTCAAAAAGATTTTGGTCGTATTTTAGTTTGCAAGTTTTGGGATTTGTTTTCACATTTCTGATTTAATTCTTAAATTTATGCATTTATTTTTATATTTTGCAACACTACGCATTTTGTATTTTGTTTTGTTCATATTATAACATATATACACATAAATGTTGTATGTTTATAATAATGAGAAATACATTTGAGTGCTGATGCACCAAAGCAAGAATAATTAAAAGAAACAAAATTATCTCGACAATTAACTCAAAACTCTAATTTGCATTTAAACATAACTAAATTAAAAAAAATTAAAAAAATCTAATACAAGAGTAAACCACCAAACCAGGCAAAATTTGCACGACACGAATGAATGATAAAACGTTTTACAACACCAAATTACAACTTCCAATCTCGCCCTCGAAATTTCCCAAAACCCTACAATACAACCCATCTCAACTGGAGATCTCCATTCGAAATCGCCACTCGCATTTAACTTTCCTCTACGGACTCAACAACAACAACATCACTCTTCTCCTCTACCGCCGCCACCTCAGCATTCGAGCCGTGATTCTTCAAAACCACGCTAATATCCTCCTCTGACGCGCCCGCCAGCTTAAACCTCTCGATCGACATGTCGAGATTCTTATTCCACCCCTCGAACCCCAATTTGAACTCCACTTGCGACCTCTCGAACAACAAATTCCCCCAAAACAAATGAATTTGTTGCCTCATCACCGCAGCTTGCTCCGCGGCCTCCTCCTGACTCACCTCGATCATCTCTCTCTCTCCTCTCTTCTTCTTCAAAATCTCGTCTTTTTTACTCGCACTCGGATCCTTAATCTCTTGCGTCCTTTTCTCCTCCGCTTTTTCCCACATCTCGGTCGCCTCTCTCATCTTCACCTCCGCGCTGTTGAATAGTTTAATCGTTTCGGCACTGTCCCAATTTACCAAATCGACCTTGTCGGCAAGAGCAAAGGACCAGTGCAACTTGGCCATTTCAAAATGTTGTTGGCCGAGAGCCAACAAACCCTCGTAAAAATCGGGTTTGATTCTCAACGCCTCCTCGTACTTCAGACCAGCAAGGGTGTACCTTTCTCGAACCCAATCGTACGCGACGCGTAGTTGGTCCGAGACGGCCTCTTTAGGGGCGTTTTCGTCAAGAGGGATTCGTTTTCGAGCCGCGCACATGTACACGTTTCCCCAGTTGAAGAGGGCCAAGGCCGCGACTTCTTGGAATTTCGAGGAGGCCATTTCGAATAGGGATTGGGCTTCTTCGCTCGTTACGGTGGTTTCGAGGGCTTCGGAACAGAGCTCCATTCCGAGCTCGTGGAGATCGACGTGCGCGTCAGGA
Organism: Luzula sylvatica; assembly: GCA_946800325.1. Lineage (NCBI taxonomy): Eukaryota > Viridiplantae > Streptophyta > Magnoliopsida > Poales > Juncaceae > Luzula > Luzula sylvatica. The sequence continues at coordinate 2,608,845 of OX326958.1, read as the reverse complement.
TCGATTCCTACTTGGGTTCGGAATAGCTCGGCGAAATGGAGGAGCCAGTCGTCCATCTCCACCTCTTTGCACTCGGCGTGGCCACATCCTTTTTTCGCGTCTTTGGCAGAGGAATCTTTCTCTTTGTTCGATGACTCACCCGAATTGTTGTTCGGTTCGGGTTCCTTTGATAAAGTTTCAATCTTTTCTTCTTCTTCTTCAATATCTGATTCTTCTTCTTCATCTTCTACTTCTTCTACGAGGACCACTTCTTCTTCTTCCTCCATTAATGGTGGTTCTTGCTCTGGGTTGACTTCTACAATATGCAATCTCATTGAAGGGAGTGTTTTTTCTCCATTTTCTGGTACAGGTTGGTCGAGACCCGATTCGGCTAGCCTCAACTCCTCCGTACCAGTAATAGTCACCAAATCACCATCCGAATCCTTGAACTTGATAAGCACGGATTTCGATGAAGGGAACCTTTTTGTCACGATCTCTCTCAACACTTTAAAGCTACAGTTCTCAGGCATTTGAGCCAGCCTTATGTCATGGTCATACACAAGCTTCAATGGTCTATGACGAACCAGGCTCACAATATCTTCTTTCGTCCTTTTCTTACTCTTCTTATCACCACTCTCTTGAATTGGTTTTGAATTCACCAAACTTGGCGAAACCACTTTATTTGAAACGGGTTTCATGTTCTCTAAGCTAGAAAGAACCGATTTTGGTGGAGAATTTGAAATTGGAGGAGAAACGGTACCAGTAGAAACACTGGTTGACTTGTTAACACCTTGCTTTTTGGGTATTGGTCTAGAAGGCAGCGATGGACCGAGTCCAGCCACAACAGCCGAAGCACCCAGCGCAGCTGGAGAAGGCCGACTTGTGACAGAATCGACCACGCAGTTAGCCACAGGGTTTGGGTTCACTGCCTCGCGTAATTTCCTTGCCAGCTCAATCGCATCCTTGTTCCCTTCATCGACGGTTAACAGCATTTGAACGTCTTTCAGAGCAAGATCATACCTTTTCAGCGCCTCCAGTGCACGGGCACGTCTCAGAAGAGCTCGAGGGAAGAAAGGCTGAGCCTCGAGCGCGAGAGAACACTCCGTCGCCACGGCCTCGTGGTTGACCGGGCGGATCTGCATGAGACACGCGGCACGATTTGAGTGAAACACGGCACGATCGGGATGATTACGAGGAGTGAGCTTCAAGGCAAGGTCGTAGTGATGAAGAGCAGAAGCGTAATCTTTGGATTGGAAGAGACGATTGCCTTGTTCTTTGAGTTCCTGTGCGCGGCGGAGGAGAATCGACGGGTCGATTGGAGGCGTTGCAGAGCCATTAGCCAAAGGAGTAGTGCTCGTTGAGGAAGGCGGAGTAGTAGCCGGAGTGGTGGTGGTGGTGGCGGTGGCGGCGGCTGCGGCGGAGTTTTTCTTCTTGCGGCCGCCGGATTTGCCCATGGTGGGAGGATAAAGGGTTTAGTGGGAAAGGAGTAACGAGGGAGAAGGAGAAGAGAACCCTAATATGCCTTGGGATTATTGAGATGTTCTGATGGGCGAGTCTGGAGCGTTCGATTCCCGGCGCCATTTAACAAATATTAAAGTATGAGGAATTATTACCTCGCCAACAAAATAGGCCGCCTATATTATATTCACTATTGTTTGTATAATTTGATAATATGCATATTATTTGACTGCGTATACATTTTTAATTTTTTTAGTGATATATTTGCACTATTTTGCTTCAATATGTTTATTTTAGTAGTAGATAATTTTTTATATGTCGATAATATTGTTAAATGTTTAATGGAATATTGAGTAATACTATTGGTAGGCAGAAGAACAAAAAATAATAATTGTTTTTTTTTTTAATTGTTAATTAACGCACGATGCAAAATATTCTAACTCGAATTAGATTTCATTAAAAACTTATATAATACAAATACAAACATATCTATTTTAAAATATTTCTCAATCGAGAAGTTTTTCATGGTTGAAAACGAACGTTTCGCGGATGCGGTAGAATCGAGAAGTTTTAGAAGCAACGTGAAATTAGATTGTTTTTTGGCCTCTTGCATGAACTCGGCACAAGTCCTGGATAGTTTTTAAATTATTGAACTTGTCATTTTGAGGAATATGAATATCCATAACGAAATGACGTAATTGATATTTTAACACATTTTTTTCTTGGTTACTGAAATTTGCGAGATAGTACTTCTCAACCAAAGAACATATGTCACACTAAATTGAGAAAAATCACGCCATGATTTTCACAAAGTTAAATTACCGTCCCTTAATTATTTTTCTCAACTATTTTTTGCTAAAATCTTGAAGGAGTTTGGTCTTTGAAATCGAATAGCTTGCATTTTTAATATTTTGAGTTTTTTTACAAATTTGACGAAGATAATCGGCGATATCCGTTATTTTCCATATCATTATTAAAATGAAAAAAAGTTCAAATGATATCAAAATTTGGTAGAAAATATCTACATTCACTTGCAAGAATTGCATGCTTCTCGATCAGTGATAACATCGCAAGTGATAACATCTCAAAGAACATTGCAAGATGGAGCTAACAAATCATCACATGCTTGAACGATTTGGTTGATTTTTTATATGTATAACCTTGATTTTGATGATAACGCAAAAATAATTACATATTGTTCTAATTTGTAAAAATAGCATCTTCGCCAGTTTAATTAGATGAAACTAATAACAATCGAGATTATACATCCAAAATATTTGACTTGGTTATGTGGAGAGAATGGATCGGTTCAAGCATACTTCAAAAATAAGCAATGTCTATCATCATTGATCTTTTTTCAATTTTGAAATCCCGCAGTTGTAAAATGTTTTCATGGTCCATACTAGGTGGCGAAAAAATAAAAAAATAAAAACTTTCGATTTTTTATTCTCTGAATACTTAATCATGAAAATAATTTAAATGAAAAATGTTGAAAGCACTTAACATGTTTTTCGATGAAGGAAATTATCGAAGTGAGGTCAGAATTTCATCTGTGTAGGGGCATTGGATGAAGATATGATTTCTTGTTTTCGGTGTTGCGTTGCATTGTAGAGAGAGCTTGTCAACGTAGGCGATCAATATTTGTGGTGCTGCATTTGAAGTTGTATAACATTACTATTTTTTTTAGCATTTGAATATACACACGTAACCTGTGTTGCACGGATACGCCGATACGGCGACGCGTATCGGATACGGCGATACGGCAATTTAACATATGATTTATGATACGATACGGATACGGCGATACGGTTAAATTCGTTTTTTTGGAATATCCGCGCAACATAGCACGTAACACTTCACATGACGTTCAATGCATATTTTTATTATTTTTATATGAAAAATGATTTTCTTCTAGACGGCCATAGACCATAGTAGATTTCTGCTAAGCCGGCAATATTCTTTTTAGGTTTTTAATGCAACTTCTATTTAATGTAGATATTAATAATGTATCTTTTACCAAGAAAATGATTTTTGTGACAATATCTAATTGATTGTACTTTTATTTAATGTGGCAATATCATTGGTTTTTTAATCAATTCAAAAATATATTTTCTTAATTGCATGGTGTACTTTTTAACATGAATGTACCAATACATTTTTTTCCTGTCCAATTAAAACCCTTTCTAACAATTTAAAAATATATTAATATTACAAAAATGTATGCTACCTTGTAAGTTGTCCAAGATATAATACTAATAGAAAATACTGGGTAAATAAAACATACAATGCTAATGAAAATATATTGGAATAATACTTTCTAAATGCACAGAAATAAAAAAAAGTTAATGATTATGATTATCTTAAATAGTATTTAAACTAATAATCATTACAAAGTAAATTACTAATGTGATAATTACAAGCTAATTAATAATATTGACCATTGTCATTGACTGACTTTTGTAAATATTTTAGAGATAAATAGTTGAACCCATTTTTTTTTTTTCAAAAATACCGGCTTTTGTAAATATTTTTAAAAAACAAGCTTCATTTTTTTCAGATTTTATATTTTAGTCCCTATCAATATGAGTTAATTTAAGTAAAATTCCATTAAATTTGTTTCTTACCCTTTTTTGTTTTTATTTACCCCAAATCAATAACTAACATAGAAAACTATTCTTTAGAGATAAATAGTTGGAACTTTTTCTTTTTATAGAAAAGATCAAAATTTAAATACCAATAACACTAACAGCTTTCTGAAATTTCCAACAAAAATGTTTAAATAAAGGCTAACATGAAAAACCCTAATCAACTCAGCTAAACCTTCCAACAATTAAATTCTTTATAGCTGTTAATTTATTAAAACCACGACACTCATCATTCCATCACGTTGGAGGAAAGAAACGGTTCAGATTAAACGGGAGCGTGTAAAACTCCTCGTTTCTATTGTCGCCTCGGAACGTGCGAAATTTGACCCACCACGGCATTCCTCTGTCCTTTTTCGAGTTCACGACGTCCAGTGTGTTGTCGAGAAATACGCTCACAATCATGCCAACTAAAGGTGGCGACATGAATATCGTGTTCAAAAACGCATTGAACTGCACCAAGAAAATAAAAATAATTAAAACTTCGTATAATTAAACTTCATATGATAAAAAAAGACGAATATAAAATTAACTAACCCATTCTGCCCTTGAATGTATGGGACCATGATTGGAAGTCAACATGGTGTCGCTAAAATATTGAGGAACCGAGATTCCAAGAAACAATGAAAGGCCCGTGATCATGAGATTTCTCATGGAATTCATATTTGTGAATTGCAGAAACGATATTCCCACCGAAGCTGCAAAATATTATTATGTAAGAAATTAATTTACTACAACCTTATTTATATTATTTTTTTGTGAATGGAAAAGTAAATAACATACCGATCAAGCCGAAAAGTACACAATACAATGCGGCAAATATTGGGAACGGAATCGAAGCAAAAACAGCCCCAAATTTTCCTGAAACAACATAACAAATGTTAAAATTTTACAAAATTACAATACTAAACAAAACGAAGTGCAAAAAAAATTACCCAAAATAGAGAAAAATATCATGAACGCAGCAGATATTTGCACGACTCTCCTGCTTCCGACTCGAGTTAATCCAAGAAGCCCCACATTTTCCCTTTATTCGATAATAATTTAATGAGATTTACACAACCAAAAATTGGTACCAAATGTAAAATATCAAAAATTAAAATCTAAACTAAATAAAATAACCAGAAATAATAAATAAATAAGCTTACACAGAAACAGTCGAGCCAGTCAATGTACCGAAAAGCCCGCCCAACAGAACCGCTATTCCCTACATAAATAAATAGACCATTAATTTTCATCGAAGTTATAATTTTGACGATCCATTTTCAAATTTATATAAGTATTGCAAATTTCTCCATACAAAAGAGATATAAATGAAAAGGGGAAAAAGAAAGTCTTACTTGCCAACCAATGCCTCGGCTAAGAACATAAGCAGGAGGGGGAGTCGCTATAGCAAGACGCGAGGCTGCTATGTAACCCCCAGTCGACTACACGATAAAACACCAAAACAAAAATTAAAATACTTTTAACATAAACGTCCCTTAAAAATTCACAAATTATAAAAAAAAAACAATGTACTACCTCTACAAGAGATACAAGCACAGCAGCCATAACCGCAAAACAATGACCAGCATTAAATGTCGGTGCGCCCCATTGCAAAGGATATGGAAACTTAAACCTAATAATTATAAATAATAAAAAAATATATTAAATCATATTATTCGCATTTAGGTCCACGACAAATGGAATACAAAAAAAAGTACCAAGGAGCCGAGGAAATGAGATTGGCTCGGTCGGTGCGACAGCTGTCCTGAGTCCTAGCCGGTCTATGATTATACGCGCCGCCAGCTGTCACAATCGTCGCCAGAATCCAAACTGCCATTACGCAAATCACGGGAGAAAATCTTTCGAATATCGGTATACCCTTAAACGGCCTCTTATTTTTCGCATACTACAATAACAAATATAAAATATTTGTAACCAATGATAGAACGTCACGTATACACTTTGTATAAATTGGTACAAATATTACCTGGGATAATCCCACGAGTAATATAAGCATTGGAATTCCTATTTCCACACAATTTCCTACCTGTAAAAAAAAAGTTCTCCATAATAAGTACTTTTTTTAATTATTATTTGAATAAAAAATATAAGTTTTATATGAAATAGAGTTATACTGCTGGAAATCCGCGCTCAAAGAGACCCAAACCAACAAGACCAATAACAGGAGCGATTCCGAGAGGGCTGAAAAATCTGTTACGTGACAAAATAATTAAATGCCTAATTTGATTGAGGTCCTTAAAACTTGATTATAATAGTAAAATTACCTAGAAAAGATACCCCATAATTGGCTATATCCTAGAATTAATAGTAAACTCGAAGCGATGATTAGCGCGCCTTGAGTGGCTCTCATTGTATGTAGGAATCTCTAGAAAATATAAAAAATTAAAATACAAAATTATATATTATAGACTTAATTTAACTTATAAGGGGCTTAATTAAAAAAAAATGATAAGAAAAGGAACTGACTTCTTCAGGATTCGTTATTTTTTGTAAGGATGGATCGCTAATTATGTATAAAATCGGTACCACATATGCGAAAGAGCCACCCATTATAGTTGGTAATCTGGTACCGAACAGAGCTTGCAAAAGCGTATTAATTCCCGATACAAATAATAATGTTTGTATCACACGAATCTTGTCCCCCTGTATATTAATTAATCGTAAATAAATAATAAATTGTAAGAATTAGGATTTGTTATAAATAAAATAAAATAAAATTTCTTACATCGGTGCCTCCCATTAATGGTACGAGCATAGACGGTATCATCACAGTCGTACCGAGCATCATTATGTAATTCTGGAATCCTAGTAAAATAGTTTCAGCTGAAAACAGAAAGAAAATGAAAAAGTTATTCACTTGTAGATTAAATAAATTCAAACAAGCCTACAATTAAAATTTTACATATTGATGAAACAGAAAGAAAATGAAAAAGTTATTCACTTGTCCCCCTGTATATTTTTGCGAAACTATTCTACCATTTTTGGAAACGGCAAATTATGTCTTTTTTCGTGCTTATTTGTAATGAATGAAACAAATATTACTCTAAGGGCTCTTATATTAGTAAAGTTTTTACAATTTAAACTTTTCGAAAATATTTTTTGCGGAACAATATAATACAATTTTTTTCAATATAGTATTCTCGCAAGCTTATTTTGCGGAAGGACTGAATTGCAAAACGGATAGGAAAGAGGTCTTTTTGGATACCTTTTAAATACTTCAACTAAAAAAATCTCCAATTTTGAAATATATAAAACACGATGATTAAATATGCAAAACGATACATCACGTCCACGTACAAAACTACATATTTGCACATGTAATCAAGGTGACCTATCTCTTGATCGGTAGAAAAATCATTATTTAAAAAGGACGATATATAAACGATAAAATACTAAGCAAGGAATTGTTGCTAAATTCCAACATACATCAATTTTGCTAAAAAAATAATAATTTTGAATTTGACACTAAAACAAAAGAAAATGACATATTAATATTTCCCTTTGAAATGCAAGCAAACTAAAAACAATTTGGAGGTTTGTGATACCTAACCACAAAAGATTGAAAATGTCCATTTTTCAACAATCCATATCTTTTTTGTACTCATAGTCAATAGTGTAAATTAAAAGAGAGACTATTATTAAATAAAACACTGATTTTTTTCTTTAAATTCCATGCATGTCTATAGAAGGAAAATAAAATTTTCAGTTACTAAAGAAGGATTTAATTTTTTTTTTTTTTGAGAAAATTTTGGGAAAATTTGAGAATTGGCCTAGAAGAATAAAGAATTAATGAGAAACTCTATAAATAGAAAGTTGATCATGCTTGAAAGTGAAAACTCTATAAACTTTTACTATAATTACAATTACACCCCTGATTTTGAAATTTTGGATAATCAACCATTTTTAACCAAGTTATTTCCTTGAGATGAGATTTTAGGCTCAAAAATCCAAACACAAATACTTAAAAAAGAAAAATTGATAATGATGGGTTTTTGCCAATTACACTCGACCTTAAAAATTGGAACAGAGCACTAAACAATACCTAGGAGAGAAAGAGAGGAGAGAGAGAGAGAGCATTTAATTCAAATTGCAAAAAAATTAAACAGGAATCATCATAACAAGCACTTAATGGAAGGATTGAAAGAAACGCAAATGCTCAGGGACTTTGCATTAAAGTCCATAACTTTTATATTATTAAAAACTTATGATTATTAACCATTAATGGCCTCGTTCTTAGGACTTCCAGAATCGTAAAAGAACACAAATTTGAGGCAAACCAAAAGAACCAGAACTTCCAGTAACATTAAATACTTCATTTACCACATTTGCATGATGAAACTCCAATTTTACTTAAAACCCAAGAACAAACCCACAAAAGGAACTTCCTTTACCAGTAATTTCATAAAAAAAAAAACTTAATATGCTCGTAATTATGATTCAGAAAAAGGAATGTTTTTTTTTTTGCCTCTTTCTGAGATGAAATCTCCAATACCAGTTAAAAACAAAAAATAAAATAAAATAAATAAAACCGCCCTCAATCTATATAGCAAAGATAGAGAGGGAGGGAGGAAATTAAAGCTTACCCCATGGTGGATTAGAATCTATGCAGTATTCTAAGTCTTGTAGCTGCTCCATTGGAAGGTGGGCGATGCTTATATCCGCCATTACTGACCAGAAAACTCTAGAGAGAGAAAGCTGTAATGTATAAAACCTCTCTTTCTCTCTCGCTCGTCTTCCCCACTCTCTACCTTCGCTCACACAGTGTGGAGTGAAACTGAGAGAGAGAGAGAGAACCCGCTTTTTAGACTTTGTTTTGTTTTTGTTTGAATCTTTTTTTCTTTTTCTTTTGTTTTCTTCAGAACAAAAAAAAAGATAAAAGCTTTCAGTTTATATAAAGTTTTAAAACGGGTTTTGGGTTTTTGGTAATGTTGTGGGCATAGTTTGACCCCTTCTTTGGACATTTAATTTCGAAACTGCCATCTGGCCACTACCTCTGTGGTTGTTTTGCTAGTAAACCCTCCTCTTTATTTTTATTAATATATTTTATAATATACCCTTATATTTAATTTGTAAGGATATTATAGTGGGAATAATGAAAAACTACATAATTAATGCAAATAAAAAATACTATGAATAATTAAAAATATTTTGGGGGTAAAATTGTAAATTATTTTTGTGTAGATATGATGATAAATCATAAATGTTACAAATTTTGAGCATTTGGGTTTTAAGTCCGGATATTAAATATATGACAAATTTCATTTATTTGGTCAAAGAATGGTCTTAATGCATTTAATAAGTACATCTTTTGCATGCATGAACATGATAACTTACTATTTATCATATAAATATTGTGGTAAAAATTGGTCCTTTTTAATTTTTCATTATTGCAATTCGTTAATTGTAGGAAAAAATAAATACTTTCTTCCAAATATATTTCTGCTGACTATGTGTAAGTACTTTCTTAAGGGGCTGTCTCACTGTCTGGCAAACGGAATTAGTAGAGTGCAATTGGATTATAAGGTGGAGGAGAAAAATGTTCTCGAATTAATAATTTCATAGTTTGTTTGGATGTCCAAATTATAAGATGCTAGAAAGTACAATTTTTTGTTTGGTTGTTTAGAAAAATTCTGGAATTTTGTTAATGACGATCTACAAATAAAATAATGCTTAATTAAAGTTGATAAAACATATTAAGTATCTTTCTTAAATAATCAAATAATATTAAATGTATCTTTACATTATTATTTATTATAATATTATATTTTATCCTATTATAATATTATTATAATGATATATAATATTATATTAAATTATCGTAATGTAATTATTATATATTATTGCAAGAATATATTTAATAATATAATTATATTCTGATATATTATATTATTAGAATAATATATAATAATATGGAAATTATATGGAAATAATATATTATATTATTAGAATAATATAATAATATTATTATTATGTTATTATTATTCTTATTATGATATTATATTATTATATTATTATATTATTATTATTGTTGTTGTTATTATTATATAATATTATTATAATAATAATATTAGTTTTAAGATATGAATAATATGATTATAATTAATGTAACATTATTGCAATATAAAATTATCATAGTATTATAATAATAATATAATATTAATTATAATATATTATAATAATACTAATATATTAATATTGTTATTATTATATTAATATAATATTGTTGTAAATAATAATAATATATTAATATTTTTATATTATTACTATTATATTAGTATATTCATATAATATACTATTATAATATTAAAATATTAATATTATTAATATATTATCATGTTAATATTAATAATATTATTTATATTCTAATATTAATATTTTAATATATTATAATAATATTTATTATAATATTTTATAATATTATTGTAATATTAATTAATAGTATATTAATATATTAATATTGATATTAGTTTTAATATTATTATTATATTAAATAGTATTAATAATTATTATAATTGTAATTATTATATATGATCATATTATTATTATATTATTAAAGTATAATATTTCTTTAGCATCAATCTTTAGCAATCAGTTAGTCACGTTATATAATTAAGTCTTAAGAAATGGAGATCATATTAATTGATGCTAATGTTTTGCCGGAATTTGGGGTTCAGCAAATTAAGCAAATTAAAATGGAGATCATCTTTAGCAATCAGCAAGTTTTTTTGGAATTGAAATTGGTAGCTTTGAAGGGATAAATATAATTCAGCAAATTAAAATTCCACTTTGGAATGGTTACCAAACAACAAATATTTGTTTTCGAGGAAAATTTTTCCAATTCCAACCCCAAATTCCTCCATCCAAACAGGCCCTAAGAAAGAAAGGAAATATTAAAAAAAAAAACTAACTTCGTTTAGAAATTTAAAAAAGCCCCTATCTTTTTGGATATTCAAAACAACCCTCAAAACAAAGATTCATTTTCAAAAAATCATTAGATGGTGTTAAAAAAAAAATTGACCAAAGTATTCCTCGATATTTTGTATCTAATTTTGCTAAATATTATTTTGACATTTTTTGTTAATTTTAAAAATCTTCATAAATATTTTTAACATATACTCATTACAAAATTAAAATATATAATTTTTATATTTATATAATTTTAATATTTTATTTATTATACATTTTTCATGAAAAAATAATATTAAATAAAAAACAAGAGAGAAGGTAAAATAGTCGAGTAAGTATTTGAAGTATTATATTAAGATTTTTTAGTCATTGAATTTACATCGAGATTAGTGCTTTGTTCAGTGCGCATATACTTTGTATCGTATCGGTTACAATATTTGATACTAATAGCACTACGATACTCGTCGGACACGTACCATACACTCCATGTGATATATCAGAATAATTTTAATATGAAATTAATGACAGCCATATTTTCGCAAAAAGAAAATAAAAATTCTAACACATGAATTATATTCAATAGTTCAATATTATAATATACATCACAAAATAAAACAAAAATTATAATTGACCTCTGGACTTTTTTCTCTTTTATTTTGTTAGGAAAAGATTTTGTATGGATTTAGATGATGACGATAATTTTGTTTAGTCTTTCTTCCTATGGCGAAGAACATGAAACTATATTGGATGTGTGTTGTTCTAATTGACGATAAAATAAATTAATATATTATTTTTCATAATAAGTCTAACCGATTAATGAATTATGTATTTTTGGATGATTTTATTGGACATTTATACTACAAATATTATTTTGAAGTATGATGATCATTTGGATTAAGTTATCAACTAGAATGTGGTATGTTCGGACAATTTTTTTTTTTTTTGAAGTTTCTACTGAATATATTTTATGGGTACATTTAAGTGTATTACAATATATATATATATATATATATATATATATATATATATATATATATATATATATATAATATTTTATGTTAATTTGTTTATATATTATGTACAAATCAGCATTGTTGATTGAAGTCTGCTGCAATAGTGAAACGGCGTTATATTATTCGTTGACGCTAAACGATAAATTAAATGTCGAAACATTGTGTGTCCGCTACACGATTTTTAAAACATTGCAATAATATATACTATCTCACACCTTAAAAATAATTAACTATATAAATTATAAACTATTATTATAAAATAATAAAATATCACGTATAATAGACGCCGTATCGTGGCCTATTTTTTTTTTTAAATTATGATATACCCGTTTCCGTGCAACATAGTTTATGACATCACCTTTGTCTTTGTTCAATAAAAAACATACCTATGGTACTATATTCTTTTGAAACATCATTTATACCTTTCAATTATTAATAACACATGTTTAAGTGTTCAATATACCTTTTTTTTAACGCTGGTCTACTACTCCATTAGTTTTAAATATTAGTACACATTTTCTCATGTGAATATTCTTTGTCCAATATCACGATACTTCTTACTGACAATACATGTTATTAAAAAAAACAATTGACTATACAAGACATTCTCTCATATTTGAAGGTATATTAATATTAATATCATTCATTTGATATGTCTCGAGATCCATATTATATAATGGAGAACTTTTAGAAAAAAAACCCTATATTTTCTAGTTATTTTAAACAAAACATCTATCATCTTTTAGATACTCCAAATAAACCTCAAAACAAAATCTTATTTTCAAATATATTTATAAGATTAAACTTAACTTTGACTTTGTAGGGTATTAAAAAAATGGACAAAAATTAATACTATATTTTGTAATAATTAATTTTACTAAACCATTTTGTTATTTTCTATTATTATCAGAAATTCGTACTATTATTTTAACATATACTAATTAAAAAAAATGAGACTACGTGTAAAATTTATATAACTTTAATACTTCATTTATTATTTAAAACAAAACTAACGTCAAATACAAAAATAAACAACTATATAGTAAACTCAGCAACTAAACGATATCTCGGCAGAAAAGAAACTGTTTAGAAACTCGTTTTAATGCACATTCATTTTATATATATCTTTTTACAAAAGATTGATATTTTTTAAATTAAATAATATAATAATTAAGTATTATGTTAATAAATAAATATTAATTAAATATTTGAAGAATGTTTAAATTAGATATTGTTGATTATGTTAAACTTTATGTTCGAACATGTACTAAATATATGAGCTAATACATAATTCATATAATAGTAATTTTTTTTTATTATTATTTGTTACTCGATCAATAAATTGTATGTCGAATAATGTATGGTTTATATATTATATCCTATGTTGCACGGATACGATACAATACAGATACGACGATACATCAATTTTCAAAAAATATAACATACGAATAGGCTATATAGTTATTATTTAAATATATTTGTATTATATAAAATAATTAAATAATAAATTAATAATAATTTTAAATTAAATATCATAACAATAAATAAATCAACCAAACATACAAGTATTATGAAAATATCATAAAAGTATCATATAATCTAGATATATCATGAAAATAATTTACAAGTATCGTACAAGTATCCTAAATTTTTTATATAAAATATTATGAGCCAGAATATATAATGAGCCGAAATATCATAAATAGAATATCATAACCGTATTATGAAAGTATCCGAGACGTATCCTTAGAAAATAACTATGAAAATAATCGAATACTTCATGTGGCGTATCGGATACGTATCCGAGCCGTATCACACCCGCATCCGTATCGTATACCCGTATCCTCAGGATACTTCTGCATTTTTGAAGTACCCGCGTAACATAGACAATATCATGTATAATCATATGAATTAATATTTTATTATTTATTATTAAATATATATGGATTTTGTAAAATAATGAAAAAAATATAAAAAATGTTCAAAATTAAATATTAAAAAATAGAGGAGTATTTTGGTCCAATTTTTTTGACACCCAACAAAGTTAAATTTAACCCTTGTAGAGAAGTATTTGAAAAGAAAACTTTGTTTTGAGAGGGATTATTGGATCACCCACCAGGTGAGTTTTTTTTTTAAATATTAAAAAAATATTAGGAGTTTTTTTTTTATGAATCCCTCTGTATATATAAAATACATTAATTTAATTACATAATACGAATTTTATAACAAAATTCCATTATGTAATAAATAATAGAACATTTTTAGTCGGAAATATTGAAAACTCGTTATTTAATTACGTAACATATTAATGAATTAATATAAAATATACATCAAATATTAATATTATTTTTGGGCCTTCAAATTTAAAATCATTTAAATATAAAGTATCTAAGAATGTATATTATGAAGATAAATTAATATTTTCTCAAATTTAAAACTATAATATCAACCATCCTATATAATATTAAGAAAGTTATATTTGTGTGCTTTGTTCAAACAACTTAATGTTCAAATTTTCAAAAAGATATAAATAACTTTTAAAACTTATAAACATATATAATACTATTATTATATATAAATTATTATTGTTATTTTTAATTTGGAAATTTAAAAATAATCTATGATGTAAAATAACTTTTATTGCGTTTTTAATTTATTAAATAATTTTTTTGTGTTAAAACAGAAAACATAATTATCATGCTCGCTGTGTAACGCGATTATTATCCTAATAAATCTTAAATATGAGAAGCCAAAGAGAATTTAGTCTAATGATATATACGTGGCTTACCTGTGTCTAAAGGAAAGAACATATTTTAGAGTGTGTAGTGAGTTGGAAGAGAATCTAATACTCGATTAATTTTCAACTTAAGAATGTTATGACCACTAATTACCCCCTCCTTTTTAATCCTTTACACGTAACTTTTTTGAAAAAATGAATTAAGCAAAATATAAAGGGTATAAAAGCAAAAGAGCCGCTGTTTTTGGGCGTTTTGGAATGGGAAAATATATTCTGCCCCAAACACATTCCAAAATCATTCATGAGCTGGCAAAAAAGAATTAATGGGATTAATTAACGTTTTTAATTGACACGTTAATAATTAATAATATATTAATATTAATAAATATTAATTGACGTATCAATTTAATTAAACGGTCATTAAATTACTAATCGAAACAATTAATAATACTAATCAATTCATTTAACCTCTCATGCCACCTCATGATGCCACCTCATCAAGGATGTTTTTTTGAATTTGAGGAACACCGTATCAAAACTTTTGGAACACCCCCTAACACATGCCAAATCAGAAATGCCACGTGGCAAGGGGCATACTGTGGGCCGTGGGCTGACTCGTGAACTCAATTTTTTTTCTAGGGAGATTTACAAATTTACCCTTCTAAAACCCCAAAATATCATTTCTACCCTTCTAAAACCCCCAAAACAGAGATAAACACTAGATAATTTTTTTAATCTCATCATCCAATTATCCCATAAAAAATAAAAAATAATAAAAGAGAACATGTCCAAAATTGCTCTAATAATTGAACATTTCAAAATAAGTTAAATACTATTTAATAATAAATAAAATAAAATAAAAATTATCGGTAATCTTCAGGAAGATTATAACCGGTCAATACGATTTTATCAGCGAACATTTTACCGGCCTTGGGCATAATATGCCAGTGCAATGTCACATTAAATTCCTTCCCTTTTAAATTACTTCCCTGTAATTCAATTTCAATATTTCAACTATTATTTAATTTAATGTGCCAATATAGGGAAATTTGCAAAGAGACCCTTGCATTGTTGAAAATTACAAAAAAATGCAATTTTTCACAATGAAAGGGCATTTTTGCAAAATTTCCAAGAATATATAATTAATTACAAGGTGCTGACCTGGTCAACGAAGCGGTACTTATTTGTCGTGTGAATCGAGAATTCTGCGTGCTCTTTAGACGGTATTATTCCATCCCACAAAGAAACCTATTTTATCCAAAACATTTCAGTGTTAATCTTGAGGACAAAAACCCTAAACCCTAAACTAAAAAACTAATAACCTCGTGAAATAAGTGGATTTAACTGAAATACCTGATTTAAGGCGTTCTGAGGGGTCTCATACTCTGCAGCGACAAAAACAAATACCTACAATACGAAATAAAAGCGTCAAAATATCACATATACCCCTGGAGAATGGGAATATCATGCATATAGCCTCGTAAAACAAAGAAAATATTAAGTGTGTCATACAAATCGTGACCATATAAATTATGGAGAAAGGGGATAAGGTTTTGATTTTTTTTTCTTTTCGAAGAAATTGGAAAAGGGGGGGTGAGAGATTCCTAAATTCTGTAAGGGTATATGTGAAATTTTGAGGTTTCATTGAAGGAAAAATGAAAGCATACATTATAAAAGGATCTATACCAAAATTATTCTATATAATTCTACAAAATCATAAAATAAGCCAATTTTTCTCGCAAGGTTTACCTTGATCTTGTTAGTTGTTACATTTTAGTACAAACTAATATGGGAGAAAAAAAAAGAAAAAAAAAGATGATAATTATACCTGTTTAGTGTTCCATGTGAACAAGGACGTGAGATCTGCGGATATATTTAGAGTCATACTGACCTAAAACAACCAATCAAATTTAGAAATAAAAACATACAAAATAGATTTAAGTAGAATTTGTAGAGAATTACAGAAAACTGGTTTAGCATATATCAAGGACCAAATTAAAGGAATAAAAGATCACATAAATCGAATATAGTGAAGTAAAGGAGAAGAAAATCACCTCGTCATTACCGATTGCTTGCTTCTGAAACCAGTTTATATTCAAAATCTGCAATAAAAAATGAAAAAGAGAATTCCTTAAGAATACCACTGGTAAAGCCGGTACTAGACCAGATCGGTACAGTACAGTACACAGGATGTAATGATCGGTAGAGATTCTAAATCCAATTGAAATCAAGAAGGACAAGGGGCAAAATAGTGAATTACCTTGACTTCGGCGGTGGGAGAAGGGCGGTTAAAATTGTCGGAAAAGGAGGCCAAGGTGCACATAACCGCCAGGATCGTTACCGCGAAGGTGGCCACCGCGTTAGATCTGTAAGCGAAGGAATGCATTTTTCAGGACAGTGCTCTCCCTCGATTGAAAAGCTCGAAGCTGTGAATTGGATTTTCGATTCGATGGAATCAAGATGGACGAAGATGGTGATGAGGGAAGATTGAATAGACCCGGTGTACGTCCCTTGTCTTGTTCCGCTTCGGACAAAGACCAAATCCGTTAGGAGTAGTTTAATAGATCTAGTATTTCAGAATCATAAAATATCTAGGAATTTATCAAATTGTTGAGTAGATAAAATTTTAGTAATTTATAGTTAAAATATTTTTTTAATCTTGTTACATTTTTTTTTCGGCGAAGCCTTGTCATAATTTTCAATGAAAAAAAAAATTCTCTAGAAAAAACTTGTTAAAAATACAATATTTTTTATTCTAAAAAATTCTTACAAAAATTACTAGAATATCTTTAACCAACAATTCAATATATTTCCTAACTTGCATCCAAACAAAGTTTAGTAAAAAAAAACTAAACTTATTCATTACCTATAAAAAACTTGATATTCCTTGGTCATCAAAACAAGATGCTAAATTTACCTCTCTAAAATTTCAATTACTAAATTTCAGCGCAATTTCACAAACATCATCATTTTAATGTGAAATTTTACTACCCCTGCAAATCTATCAAATATCATGGATATACCTTTAAACCTTTCAAATATCACATACTATTATCGCATTAAAAATCATCAACATCGTTCTCGTTAATAATATGCCAGTTACCTAATTTTTAAGATTATTTTTCTATGATTATGAATAATTTTTTCTCTTAAGTACTATTTAAAACCATAAAAAAGTCAAATGTTCTCAAATTTACTTCATGATTTCCTTCCAAAATTCATTATTTAAATAAATACTATTCTAATTTTTTTAAGTAGCTACTATATTTATATATGGGTAATACAAAAAAAATATTTGACCGAAAAAATAAACAAACTTTTAACTAAAAATTCAATTTAGAAGTATCCATGATATTTGAAGGGGTTTATAAGGGTATTTATGAAATTTCAAGCTTTTGTGGGGTATACGTGAAATCATGATATTTTACATGGGCACAGATGAAATTATGCATTAAATGTATGTTATAAAAAGAATTGAAGAGAACTATTGATGATCCGGATAATATTTCTTGCGAAATTTCAAGAACATTTGTGCTACTTCGATGATCTTCAGTAAGTAGCGACCGGGGAGCTTCCCTTAAGTAAGTCTGAGGAAAGAAACTCCTCCATCCCTCGTTCGATGAGAAAGTTGTCCATTGAGATTCATTCCAAACTCGACTTGCTTAAGAAAAGCATTCTTTTCCAGTGTCACAAAAGTCACAATTAGTCACCGACTAGTCTCAAGTCAGTCAAGTCAGCAATCTACTGACTTGGCAACGTCAAGTCAATTTGTTTAAGTTGATCGACCGACTTTAATTCGATATTGATCGACATTTGTCCGACTTTAGGCTGGTTTGAAACCAATTTTTGTCAACATTAGTGAATACTCGACTTTTATAATAATTATAATAATGATTCCGAAGTAAGGAGAGTTGTCGATGATAAATTTGATTCATAAAATAAACCCATGACATTAACAATTTTTTTAGTTTACTTTAATTTAAATTTGGATATTTATTTGGTTTATGTGTTCGTATAGTTTTTTTTTGTTTTTTGATATTTATGTGAACTTGTTATTGTTTTTGGACTAAAAATTATGGTATTTATGTTTTTTATGGTTTTTAGATTAATTTAATTCAAATTTGTAGTCAGTTTTATTTCAATTTTTAGTGATGTTATTTCTTCTTAATTGAAAAATTATTTTATTGTATATGAACAAATTGATGATTTGGACAAATCACATTTTTCGACTAGTCTCCGACTAATTTCAAGTCTTCTATTAATCTTCAAATCTCTGGTCGCTATCCAACATTGATTTTTCCCCGTGAAATTCGACATGAGCTATTTAAGAAATAATATTTGAGAAATAATCTGAATTGCATTGACTTCGAGCTTCTTTTTTTCTTAGGATTGATCCATTTTAATTTCATTATGTAACTATGTATAATCTCTTTTAGGAACCTTTCTGATTAAAAAATATCGACAATGTCCTTGGCTGATAAAAATATAAAACAAATTTAAAATAATTTAACATGTATTATACACGTGTGAAATGTATCATGTACGTCTAAAAAATATAACGTCCATTCGAGATGTACATGTAAAAAAGGTATATGATACAATTGGAGAGGAACGACGTACGCTTTGAAGTGCACACGGAATGTCCAAAATGGGATACAAATTCAAAAATTCAAATTATCACGTCGCTCTCCTATTGATGCGGTTGGATCAAAACACTTTCATTTGCTAGCAACCCAGCAATTTAAATTTAAGCAACAACCCATTGCAGTATAAATTCAAACAATGTGAACAGTATTAACTTGTAACGACACAATATAAAAAGAAAAGAAAATATAATGATCAATTTCCTTCGATCAACGATCAACGATCAATTACGTTATTCAAAAGAAAAACCACACAACACGAATCAATAATACAATAAATAATCAAGAAATATATTATTGCAACTTCATTGCAGCAAACTTAGTCGCAATCTCCATTGCCTCGTCAACACGCGAAGCATCGCTACCCTGCACAAACACACAATAACAATAATCTTAGCTTAATCAAAAGAAAAATCAATTAAGAAAAAAAAAAAGAACATACCTGGCCTTGTGCAGTTCCGTTTTTACCCCCACCACCTTTTCCTTTGAGTGGGTCCAGGGCCGCAGTGAGCCACTCCAGCACCTTTATTCCTTCCTTGGCTGGCGGAACCCCCGCGAAAACAACCACTTTATTTAATGCCTCGTCAGAACTGAATACCATTATCGGTAAACTCTGCAAAACACCAAAAAAATACGAATTAAAAATATGTACGCATTTTCAAATGTGTACATACATACGTACCGATCGATCCATGACTTTGACAACGGCTTCGCGAACCGCAGTAGTGTCGACACCAACATCGACTCGAGCGATGCAAAACGGCTTCCCCTCTGCAATTGCCGCCTCCGCGATGCTCGTCGCTGCCTCGATGGCCTTCTTTGTGTTTTCCTCTGCGAGCTTCTTTTTTGCCTTTCTCATTTCGTCCTGAAGAATAGTTCCGATTTAAGAAACATGTAGGGGCTTTTTTGCAATTTACGAATTAGAAAAAGCAGACCTCTAGTTTGGAGATTTTGCTTCTTAGATCGGCTTTCGTGGATGCTGGAATGGCCGCACCGTCTATGAGACTTTTTAAAGAAGCAACTTTCTGCAACACAAAATAAAATATATTTATTATATTTCATATCGTTATGAAAATATTATTATATTTTCATACCTTCTCTTGAACGGGTCCTTGTGATTTGGCAGCATCGTCGAATTGAGAATAAATAGAGTTGGCCAATTCTCTGGCTTTAAATGCAGATTCGGTCGTGACAGCTGTTATCCTTCTGACGCCCTTCGCGATTCCCTCTTCTTGTAGAAGCGCAAATGCTTTCGCCTCTCTCGTGTTCGAAATATGCGTCCCTTCATGTAAACAATTAATAAATTATAATTTTTTATTTTAGTATGATTATAGCAAGGATATTTACCTCCACATAACTCGGTTGATATGGCGAGCCATTCTTTGTTTTCAGGGTCGTTGACTAGATCCTCGACTTTGTGGCCTATCGCCACGACTCTAACTGGATCAGGGTATATCTGCACAACAACATCAATTTTCAACAAAGCAATAATATTATTATAAGTTAGGAAAATTAAATAAAATGATAGGATCATACTTCTCCAAATACGGCTCTTAGGCCATTTATACGCTTGGCAGAAGTGAGGCTCACTTCCTGTGCGTATACATCCAATTCCTCCTCTATTTGTTTGTTGACTATGGACTCGATCTTTTTCAAATCGTCAGGAGAAACGGGTTTTCCTGTTTTTATATCGCGTGAATATTCCATTTTCAAAATTATCAAAAATAATCAAAAGGACGTGTATTGTTTACCATGGGAGAAATCGTATCTTAGTTTTTCAGGAAGGACAATGGAACCCTTCTGGTCAATATGATCACCAAGTACTTCCTGCATTTTCATTTTAATAAATTAAAAAAAAATCAAATTAAAGCCTTAAATATTAGATTATTATACCTTGAGTGCGAAATTGAGCATGTGTGTGCACGTGTGATTCGGGGCAATTAGAGTACGCCTCACATAATCAACCTAAATCAAATCAATTACAAATAATTAAATCAAGAAAATTTCAAATAATATTTTTTTATAAAATTGGTACGTACTTTGCATTTGATTTTGTCTCCAACGCACAATGGCTTTCCTACTTTCGTAATCGAACCAATATGGAGAACGAAACCGGCGTAAAGTTGAACATTAGTCACCGTAAACGACCCAAAAGGCCCTTCGATAGACCCGGTATCAAATATCTATAAGAAAAAATCACCTTAATTTTCTTCCACTTTTTTCACCGCAAAAATAAAATAAAATAAAATAAAAAGAGAAACATTACCTGACCACCTTGTTCGGCGTAGAAACTCGTGCTTTCCAAAACAATACCGATATCGTCTTCGGATGAAGAAGCTTCGATAAATTCAGACCCCGTGTATATAGCTTTTACCACACTTTCATGTTCCTAACAGAAGAAAAATAAAATAAATTTAGTGATCACTTTTTTTTCTATTTTTTTTTAATTTGGGATTTACTACTAACCTTGTGCCAAACAAACTTGGGTTTGTCATCAGTTGTATTTACCCCATTTTTACGCAATTGGGCGGTGGCTTCAGCATCCATTGCAATCAAGTCTCCTACCGTCTGTAATAACCAAAAAGATAATTAATAAAATATAATCTGGTACCAGTTTTAAATAATGGTACGGGAATTAATATAAGAGACCTTATTGCGAGCATTTCTAGCCTTTTGTCTCGCTTCCTCCATTGCAGTGTCGAAACCGTTCACATCTACCGTCAACTTCCTTTCCTCAGCCATTAGCTACTCAAACAAAAATAAAAAATAAATAAAATAAAATAATTAATGATTAGAGAAAACTATTCGATAAAATACTGACCTGAGTCAAATCCAATGGAAAACCATACGTGTCCCACAAAATAAACGCTTCCTGTCCACTCAGTGTATTTCCTTCAACATCCTGAACTGCCTTCTTAAACTTCTCGATTCCCTGAAACAAAACATTTTTAATCTACTACTAATAGCAAAATATTTTTTTTATCGATATTACCTTCAACAAAGTTCTTCCGAAGCTCTCTTCTTCTTCCTTAATAATTTCTTCGATTTTCAATTTATGCTGTTGGAGCTCCGGAAACACCCCGCCCATCACTCTCACAACCACCTCTACAAGCCTAAACAAAAAATTAAATTTTGATTTTTGAAAAATCGAATTATCATCTATAATATTACCTGCTAAAAAAACCTTCGGGAGCTTTCAAGACCTCGCGTCCATAACGAACGGCGCGTCTGAGAATACGCCTCAACACGTATTCTCGGCCTTCGTTTCCTGGTCGCGAACCGTCGGCAATGGCAAATGAAAGGGTTCGTATATGATCCGCAACGACTCTATACGCCATGTCCTTTTTGTCCACGTCATCGGCTCCGACTTTGCACGAGTAGGGCTGTGCTCCGGTTACCTAAAAAAGAAAAATTATTTAATTTTTAAGGGGGGTTTACAGATTTACCCTTCTCAAAATTAAAATATTTTACCAGAAATTAAGAACTATCCAATTTCTCCGTCAAAACTAACGGCCAACATTTAAAATTACTATTTTACCCCTTCTAAAAACCCAAAATATCAGATTTACCCTTTTTAAAATAAAAATATCATATTACCCAAAAATTAAGAACTATCCAATTTCTCCATCAAAACTAACGGCCAACATTTAAAATTACTATTTTACCCCTTC
This sequence comes from Luzula sylvatica, assembly GCA_946800325.1. Classification (NCBI taxonomy): domain Eukaryota; kingdom Viridiplantae; phylum Streptophyta; class Magnoliopsida; order Poales; family Juncaceae; genus Luzula; species Luzula sylvatica. Next base: position 2,585,790 of record OX326958.1, on the reverse strand, counting down.
TAAAAACCCAAAATATCATATTTACCCTTTTAAAAATAAAAATACCATATTAACCCTTTTAGATTTATGAAAAGGTAAATATGATATTTTGGGTTTTAGAAGGGTAAAATAGTAATTTTAAATGTTGGCCGCTAGTTTTGACGAAGAGATTGGATGGTTACTAATTCTTGGGTAAATATGTAATTTCAAGTTTAAAAAAGGGTAAATATGTAAATCCCCCAATTTTAAATATGAGAAGGTTTATAACGAGGGAGACCTTTTGAATCTCTTGGAAGATGGGTTCGAATATGTCGGTATCATAGTTGCTCATTTTGTTTTGGAGGATCGAGGTCAATCTTTCGAATCCCATTCCTGTATCTACGTGCTTAGCTGGCAACGGTTTCAAGCTACCATCCGATTCGCGATTATACTGAAAAAAAAATGTTAAAAATAATATAATCATGAACGAATGATCAAGTATGATTTAATGTTTTACCTGAATAAACACGAGATTCCAAATCTCGATGCACGTGGGGTCGTCATTATTCACCAGCGAGGCTGCATCTCTGTTGCCGAGTCGATCGAAGTGGATTTCGGTACAGGGCCCACATGGTCCCGTGTCTCCCATTTCCCAAAAATTGTCCTGTTCAAATATTTCATAAATACCCTTCAGAAACTCACAATAGCTTTACATACTCAATTTGGTCAAAAATTCAGTACCCAAAAGTTAAATTACCTTGCAACCAAAAGGAAGCACTCTTTCCTCGGGCAAAAACCTCAACCAAATGGCTTTAGCTTCTTCGTCTGGTGAAAGGCCAGCCTTTTCGTCACCGCCAAAATATGTGGCGTAGATCCTATCAGTGGGCAGTTTATACACCTTAACGAATAAAAGGACAAATAAGCGAAATAATTTAGTTTCGATTATAATAAGCACATACAAAATGAGAATCGTTGATTCGAAAAGGAAACATGTTCGAAACAAAAAAAACTACACGCAATTCACTGATCTGGCCATATACTTGAACCTTAAACCCTAAACCTAAGTAGCAACACAAATCCAAAAAAATTGACCTCGGATTTATAAACCCAAAAGACACTTCTCGATCAAAAACATATTATTGGCTCTTGGAAAGAACACTGAAAAAGAAAGTTGCAGTCTTTGACTCTAAATAGTAGGCAATTATAAATCTGACCTTAGTTAAGAGCTCCCAAGCCCAAGAAATAGCTTCCTCTTTAAAATAATCCCCAAACGACCAATTACCGAGCATCTCAAAGAAAGTATGGTGATAAGTATCCTTGCCCACATCATCCAAATCATTATGCTTCCCACCAGCCCTTATACACTTCTGTGTGTTGCAAGCTCGATTCAATCGGCCAAGTGGCGTGGCCGGGTCAACTGAACCGAGAAAGATCGGTTTGAACTGGTTCATTCCGGCGTTGGCAAACAGAAGAGTCGGGTCGTCGACTGGAACGACTGGAGAGGATTTCCAATTGACATGGTTCTTTTGCTCAAAGAAGGAGACAAAGGTCTCCCTCACTTGGTTCGCAGTCCAATCGGCCATGGTTGAAGATCTGGATGTGAGAATTCTAGAGGAAAGAAGTCTATTGCGCAGAAGAGATGGGAGAACGGCTGAGAGATGAAACATGAGAAAGAATTGGATGCCCCATTAACGGGTATTTATTGGTTACTTTCGGTCCGAAGGGTAAGGGGATTAGGTCACGTGCGTTAGGGTTGCGGTCTGGGGGAGTGTCAAGTTGCTCTAAATTATCTAAATTCTGAAGACTACAAAAAACAATTTTTTTTAGGGTAATTGGGGGGCAAGTTTCCTTTGCTCCTTTAATTTGAGGAATTATTATTTTTTATTTTTTATTGATAGTGCTGTGTTGTATATTATAATGTCACGACGGCAAAGTAACCAAAATTCTTCGCTTTATGTTAGGTTTGATTTAATAATGCGTGACAAAATAAAGTCGACTTGACAGTTCGGTGAATATTAAAAAAACCAATAAATTATTTCAAGCCATCTACTAAAAATAAAACATATATAATATTGTTATAAAATAAAGAACGAAAAAAAAAAATTTGAGGAAACAATATTCTTATTGAATAGATTGGAGGAATACAATAGCCACTACCCCTTTATATAGTAAAGGGTGAGTGCAGGTCAAGAAACATCTTGTCATATAAAACGCTACAATACAAGGAAATAGTACAATATCAAATATATTAAATATCCTATAATTAATGTCTCAATCTTCACAAGATTTGTTGCTTGATATCCATAAAATTATATTCATAACACTCCCCCTTGGATGTCAATATTTCATACGCATAAGTAGCTACCTCGTTAAAAACCTGGTCAGGAAAAATCCAATGGGATAAAAACCATGACTAGGGAAAAAGAGTGTAGCGCGTATTATTTCTCCCCCTGATGGGTACAAATATCAATAAAGTAACGGATTTCGGTCATATGTCTCAATTGCCTGAAAGTTTATTTGGCAAGAAATCTGCAGGATTATTACTTGAGCGAATTTGATACATATCAATTTCGCTGCTCTTCTGGAGCTTGTGTGAGCAAAATAATTTTGGAGAATTAACCTTGCCAGGAACGCGCCTCATTAAAAACCTTGCCAGGAAAATCTATTGGGATAAAACCATGGCCAAGAGAAAAAGAGTGCAGTACGTACTAAATCTCCCCCTCATATAGGCAAATCTCCTTAAGACGACGAAGTCTCATCTTGTAAACCAAGTTCAAGAAAGATGCAATGACAACGACTTGGTGAAGAGATCATCCAGGTTATCATTCGAGTAAATTTGTTGGATGTTTATCTCACCATTATTTTGGGCCCGTGAAGTGCCTGTTTGTTAGGACCAATTATACTCAAATGTGGTACTTCTGAACCAACAAAAATTTCATTATCTTCTTTAGGACGAAAACCAATCATTCTCTTTATCAATGGATTGTTCACAATAAATGAGATTAATAGATGAGACTTGTACATATTAAACGTTCCAAGATATTCTCTACATGAACAAATACCCCATTTCTTATATACTCGATTTGCAGACAAAGAGAACACATTTTCTTTTCTGGGTATTTATGCAATTCTTGCAACTTTTTCAGGAGTTTCAATGATATTCAAATCATCGACGTATACTGCAAATCCATAATTTAATCTCGTGACAAATACACATTGATTTTAATCCTTCAGGGATTTTCATAACATTATAAAGTGATCCATATTTTATTATAACGTCCACGAGAAGTAAATGGAGTCCTAGAAGATTGTCAATCTAATCAAAAATCTGAGTGTGGTTTCATTTCTCATTGCACATTTTCTTATACATACATGTTTGTAATTCGTATGTTGCATACAATAGTTGTTTGGACTACATGTCCAAAATCTTTACGTTTTTCAAGCGGATTTGATTCTTCTGGAATTGCTTCCTTTCGTTTTTAGTCACGTTGAATGTGAATGGAGAATTGATTACATAATTTCTCTTTGGATATTTATATCATAAAAATCTGCCTCGTTAAAACCTTACTAGGTAAAACCCAATGGGAAAAATCCTAGTGGAGGAAAAAGAGTGCAACATTCTAATGCTTCATACGCCTCATAAACTGTCTCATTAAAAACCTTGTCAGGAAAATCCAGTGGGACAAAACCATGATCAAGGACAAAAAGAGTGCATTGCGTATTATTTCTCCATAAACTGTCTCATGGATACAAATATTTTATGACTAACAAATTCAATCTTTTGCACTAGTTGTTTTAAAATCTTAGTTTCCACCGACAAACTAATTTCTTCTGGAAATGTTTATTATATTTGTAATCCATGAAAATACTATTTCACATTCGATTTCTTTCACGTCAAATTTCTTCTTTTAGTACTTGTCTTTTAGAACTCTTCGGGAGTTGAATTAATTATTAATTAAACACTATTTATTTATAATAAATATGCATCTGCAAATTTGATCATTCGTACTGGTTTATATATTCCTACTTATTACATCGATTATATCTTATGGCTCAAATTACTATTCATGCAAAGATCTTTGTAATTTAATATAATATATCTCTTGAGAGTTTAAATTGTATGCTTCAGGCATACTAAATCCTTCGGGGATTTTCGTGAATATCGTAGCAAAATGAGTCTTGTGAATAATCTGATATAATAAATACAAGAAACAATTTTAGTCCTTCAGAGAACTTTAAACAAATTAAAAACATAAATACAATTTGTATTACCAAGTAAGGTGGTTTTCGGACTTCAGGTCCATCAATTTCAATTTCTTATGTAATTTCTGTTATTGGCCAATAATTTTAAATGTCGACATTCCACAATTGATTTAATTTCAGATTCTCGTTTTATTAATTATAAATTGAAAGCGCACCCATGCCAACTTTCTAATAACTATAGTTTTATTTCGGTTCCATCTTCTTCTAGTAGAGACATTATTTTGAGATCTCATTATTTTCAACAATTTCGATGTTGTCAGGTACTTGAACCTTTTCTAAAGGTTATATATTTATTTATGTCAAATCTACTAATTAATCTTTCATTATCCTTTTAAAAAGGATATATATTATTAGAAGTATTACCAACTCCTTTATTGCCAACTTTTTATCATGCTCCTTTTTATTCCTTTGGATTTATAATATTGGAACCGATTGGTCGACCAAGCTTCAGGCTTATATCAAATTTTAAAATTATCCAAGAATATTATACTACAAATATGAGCATTTTAGACTGGAAACTTTTACTCATTATTCATTCCTGTATTGATCAATGCATCAAATCACCGATTTGCAATTTCGTGCAAATAATTTATTTATGAACTCATAGTTCATGTTTACATGTTCGAGGATCTGATGTGATGATGCAATTCATATAATTTCTTATTTTTCCAATTTTCATTCTCTCCCCCTGATTTAGGCACGAGTTGTTGATATTTTAATTAATATCTAATGAAGTTCTTCGGGACTTGCATGATATCTTATATCTTCAAAACTTTTACTAATGTTTGGTTATTTCATAAACCATCTTAGTTGTTTATGTAATTTCTACTTCAGGGATTTCGTATTTGCAACATACATATTAAATAGTGTTGGTCTCTTGAATGTAAACTTCTAGTTTACAAAAAAAAAAAAATTAGTTTGTGAATATCATTTGAACTTCTGGTTCAAATAAATAAATGTCATGATATACAATTTTACAGAATAAATCAACCATATATATATCAAACACTTCTTTTAACTCGTCCATGTGTTATCACACATCTACTACACATAAAAAATAAATTGAGTGAATACTTTTTGCTCCGATCACTCACAAGTTATAAAAAATGGGGAATACTTATGATAAATAGTTGGTCTTAATCGAGTCATGATCGTGACTTGCAAATTCTATGTCTGAGCAATTAATCCAAATCATAGAATTGATTTTTTGTTTTATAAATTGAACTTATGGTTCATAATAACATTTCAAATTTACTAATATAATTGCATGACATAAAAATAAACTAATATGTTTCTATTAACATAATGACTCTTTTGGGAGCAATATAGATAATGTCTCTTATGGAGCAATCAAATAACGACTCTTCTAGAGTCATTAATCATAAACATACGCTCTTGTAATTTCATATACACATCTCTTTATTGATGAAATAAATAATTCGACACAAAATCATCCATTTTTCTTCTTGTTTTTCTCTTCAAGATATTTCATAAACAATATAGGATTTATCGTGTACTATTGGTACAACTATTTTCAAACCACTCTTGAAGATTATATTTTCATGAGTCCTTTTATTTATTACGTGATTTTATTATCGTGATCAATATTTATGTCGGATATAATTTGGACTTCAGCCTTCGAGGCAACATTCACTTCTGGGAATGGAATAAAATCAATCATCAATATAATTTGCTTTTGCATGAGCGCATTTCTAGAATATTTTCAATTATTAATTTTATGCCAATATTTATTCATATCAAGTCTTTAATATTGGGTAAATATATTATATATTGTGTGCTCTTGCAACTCCAGGTGCTTTCAATAACATTATCAACTTTACTAGATGCTCTTTAATTTGAACATCGCAATTTTGTATTGAAACTCCGGGTTTCAATAAGATAAAATTTCAAACTTTGTGTATTAATAAACTGGATTGCAACTACAGGTGCAAATATAAACGATAATAATGTGCGAACAATATAAGTACATAAACTAAACGTACTAATAATGAATGTGTGAATAATAAATTAACATAAAATAAACATGCAAAAATAAATATAAATATGCTCGCAACTTCTGGTGTGTATTTTCAATGAGCAACTACGGGTGCGTTAACATACACTTCTGGTGTATACAACAAATTTCATAAAATTTAATATTATAATCTTAAAATACATATTCTAGACTACAGGTCCAAAACAAGCAACATAAACTCTTATCACCATAACATATACATGCAACATATACTCTTCTGGAGTATTATGTTTTCAACTTTAATATTATTATACTTACGATATTATTATCATGCTTCTTGCATTATACTATTATGCTTATTTCATTAGTATCATGCTTCTGGTATTGATAATGTTTCATAATTTAAATACTAATACTCTTTCAATGAGAATAATACTACGAGTATAGATCTTATAAGCACAATAAACTTGTGTATGCGTCAATAATAATAATCTAGCAACTTCAAGTGCATCACATAATATATATTCAACTTAATAAGTTTGAATAAATTTACAACTTCAAATACATACAAAGAAAAACAAACTTACAATTCTTGGTACGTTAATAGACTTACAACTTCTGGTGCATAATTTAAACGAACAACTTCGGGTGCTTTAATAAACTTTATGGCAACTTCACGTGCATAAATAATTTGAAATAAATGTGCGAAAATAAATGTACAAAAAAAAAAAAAAAAAACGTATGAAAATAAATGTACAAGAAATAAAATTAAATATATTTGCAACTTCAGGTGCGTAATTTAAACTCGCAACTTCGGGTGCGTTAATAAAAACAAGCAACTTCTGGTTACACGATTGGAACAACCAACTTCGGGTGCTTTAATAAAATAAACATGTAACTTCTGGTTACATATCAATATTTGATGTATAATTTATTTTTCATTAAACAAGCACAATATAATTTAACAAGGAGAATATAAATAGTTTGAACAGAAAGATTATACAAAATTAATTTCCTATTAATGACCATTGAAAAAGATAACATGGGTATGGTACACAATTATATTATTGCATGCATAAAAGCTTATACAAACAGAAATCCATTTTCCTCAGTTAATAAAAAAAAAAAACAGAAATCCATTTTCTATGACATGTGTATAGTGCAATATTTAAATCGGTGAACAATATATGGTATACATTTTGGTGGTTGAACAAACAGTAATACATATACGGATGCATGAAAGGTTATACAAATATATTTTTGGCCTTAACCCGTATGAAATATCATAGCAAGAAATATGTGTATACCTTTAATACCTTCGAGTGAAATTTCGAGGGAGTTGCGTAGTTGGGAGATTCCAGTTGGCTTAGAGTCTCGTGCTGATAACGTGTTATAAAATAAAGAACGAAAAAGAGAATTTGAGGAGACAATATTCTTATTGAATGGATTGGAGGAATACAATAGCCACTACCATCCTTTATATAGTAAAGGGTGAGTGCAGGTCAAGAAACCTATTGCCATATAAAACGCTACAATACAAGGAAATAATACAATATCAAATATATTAAATATCCTATAATTAATGTCTCAATCTTCACAAGATTTGTTGCTTGACATCCATAAAATTATATTCATAACAAATATAATATTTAATTTATTAATAAATATAATGATTATGTATAAAAGTATACACAAAAAATGTATAACTTTTATAAATTTCTATCAAAAAATACTTATTATTTAAAAATACATATTATTGTATTATTATTTATAAAGATATATTATATATATTAAGAACATATAATTCAAATCTACATAGGAACATATGATTCAAGATATATTATATATAAAAAATACATATTAATGGTTCGAAGTCCAGTCGTACAAATATTGATTGAATTATTCAATCAATTATGTCTGTTTCGCTAACTATTTCAGCCATAATGCATGGAATGAGTATATTTCAGCAATTAAAGCAAAAATAGTCAAAACTAAGCTAATTATTTCAGCAAGCAACGGCTCGTACATTTTGATTATTTGGTATCTTTATCATTACATTAAATCGATTTTGTATATTACTTGTATTTTGTATCTAAATTAAGAGTTTTTTTTTTCCATTTATCTTTTGGCATATCAGTTACTTACTTCGGCATAAATTTTGTTGGTTTACGTATTTAAATATGAATTTAAATAGAATTTATAATAATCAAAACTCTCTTATAATTCTAGTAAACTCTTACAATTTTTTTTGCATTTTTCTGAGTTGATATATTTCTTCAACATTTAAGGTTTATTTATAAGCTCACTAATTTTTGCATTACAAAATATTATAAAACTTGCTCTACAATTGTTTCCAAAATTATTTTTTTTATAATAAAACTTGCTCTAAAATTATTCCCTAATTTTTTTTCCTTATAATAAACTTTTTCTAAAATTATTTGGGATAATTAAACTTGATAGTTATTAATTCGGATTTGGGATTATCAACAAATTTGTATATACACGGTTATCAACTTTGATTGTCTAATTTAAATGACAAGAGTTATTGGCAGATACAAAATCACTGGTAGATAAACTCTGTGCTAGTGGATTCAACGGTTATTTTAAAATTTAAAAAAAATAATTTCAAAGTTATTATGATTGTTTTTTGTTCTTTTTTTAATTAATTTTTGTTCCTTTTCGTGACTCCAAGGTTATTTTGAAATTTTCATACATCTTATTGATTGTTAAGATCAATGTTCCTTTCCATGTGATGATTGAGAGTATTTAAAAGTGATCGTGAAAGAAATTCACGATTGGCCGTTTTGAAAACGATCGAAAAGACAGAAAAAACAGGCAAAACTATGAAATCTCGTGCCTTTCGTTCGAACGGAAAGATTATTCCGTTCGAAAGGAAACGAAGGCACATGGAAAAATATTTGTATCTAGTATCCATTCTATTTTTCGGATACGGTGACGGTTGGATCGGATAATATCCAACACATTTACAGCCCGAGAAGAGTAGTGATTACCCTCTAGATCTCTTCCCCACACTTCCTAATGGCGTGGTAATTTTTTAAAATAATAATTATATATCATAATTTACGATTTAACATCGTAATTTATGGTTTAAATATCTTAGTTTATGATTTGACATTTAATGAAAATGTTAAATTATAAATTAAGGTGTTAAATCTTATCCACATCATCATGTCTTGTTGTAGGAAAAAGTAAGAGTTTGGTGGTACGTCCAACATTTTCCTTTTTAGAAAGCCATAGATTAGGGATTTTGTTTATGTTAAAGCTAAACCAGCAGCACTTGAAATCGTTCTCTAGGATCTTGTTTTGTTTTGGCCATATTTGAAATATTGAAATAGAGAATAAGAATAATATTTTATTTCAGTTTATTCCAATATTGTTCGGTAGGATTAACAAAATTGTAACAATGTTGATTTAAAATATATAATTTATTTGAGTGAAATAATTTTCAATTTAAAAGAAAGATAACTGGATGTGAGTTTTTTTAATTAAAATAAGTAGTACAAAATTAAAATAGAGCATATTCTCTTAAAGCACTATAATTCAATAATAAAGATATTATATTAAAGCACTATAATTCAATAAATTGGATGCGAGTCATTGATTTTTCAACATTTTCGGATCGAATCGAGTATAATACGGACTCATTGATTTTTCAACATTTTCGGATCGAATCGAGTATAATACGGACTCATTGATTTTTCAACATTTTCGGATCGAATCGAGTATAATATGGACTCATTGATTTTTCAACATTTTCGGATCGAATCGAGTATAATACAGACTCATTGACTTTTCAACATTTTCGGATCGAATCGAGTATAATACAGACTCGTTGATTTTTCAACATTTTCGGATCGAATCGAGTATAATATGGACTCGTTGATTTTTCAACATTTTCGGATCGAATCGAGTATAATATGGACTCGTTGATTTTTCAACATTTTCGGATCGAATCGAGTATAATACGGACGGGGGTGGGTGTGTTTTTCGGATTAAGTTAATATTAAGTATGTCTATTATCATTTTAATATAGCAATTATTCAATTAAAAAATGTATATAATAAAAGTATTTTGGATATAGTAACTTTATTTTATTTCATTATTATGTTCAGCTATCCATCAGGTAGATAATCTAAATAAGGTTGCTGGACCATAACAACAATAATAATACACCCTTTATCCATTATGTTTACTACCTTAAAAAAACTATCCATACAAATAATATAACAAAAAGAAACCCATAAACACCATATTTACATAAAACAAACTTTCTCTAATTTTTTGCAACTAAACATTCCAAACCAAATCTTAAAAACCCAAACCAAATCCACGAAACTCAATACAATCGTTCTTTCCCTTTTTTCTTTTTCGCCACGGTTTTCTTAATATAAAATATCCACCCCCAAACCAAAGATACGGTGCGCCACCCAACTTTGTAACCTTTCGCGTGGCTCATTTCCAAAGGAGACTCCAAAAAACCCCTCAAAGCCGCCCCTAAATCCGAAGTATCCCCCAAAAAATTCGAGTCCATGTACGGCAAGGGCAAACAATTCGCATCGTAATACGCGTTGCTCGTACACTCATCGAGCAAAGAAGTTTCTCTCATTCCTCCTCCGAGGGTATAAATGTCCGGCGAATGAATCGGACCGAATCTATTAAATTGATTCGTCAAATTCACGAACGGATTATCGTTTTCCCTTCCTATTAGATTCACGTTGTTAAACGTCTCCACTTCGTCCCAATTTTTATACGCTATTTCGGCATTCGCATGCGCTTCCGCCTGAATAAAAATTCAATTTTTATATTCGATGGAATTTAAAATTTTAAAAGAAAAAAACTGGTGATAAAATAGAAATTACATGTTTACCCTTCTTAAAATTAAAATATCATATTTACCCTTTCATAAATCTAAAATATTATTTTACCCAAAAATTAAAAATCATCCAATTTGTCCATTAAAACTATCGGTTAACATTTAAAATTACTATTTTACCCTTCTAAAAACCCAATATATCATATTTACCCTTTTGAAAATCATATTTACCCTTTCGTTTCTAAAAAGGTAAATATGTGGGTAAATATGTTTTGGGTTTTTAGAAGGATAAAATAGTAATTTTAAATGTTGACCGTTAGTTTTAACGGAGATATTGGATGTTTTCTATTTTTGGATAAATATGATATTTTAGATTTATGAAAAGGCAAATATGATATTTTAATTTTAAGAAGGGTAAATATGTAATTTCAACTTTCAAGTTTAAAAAAGAAAATTTACATATTGTTTTTCTGCGAGGTTCTCAATAGGGAGAAAAACTCCTTGTTCAGAAATAACTCCTTTGATTTCTCCAACAACATTGAACACGAGGCCGCTTCTGATTGGTCCATTTATTCGGTACACGTGGACCAGGTCCGTGAGAACACAAGTACGAGCATGGTCCGCCACGGCCTCCCACATCTTAGTAGACATGCCGTTTCCCAATATCTATATTTATTATTTACTTTACCAACTTAATTTTTATTACCGACTAAAAAATAAAATAAATAAATAAATTACATTTCGGAGCTTCGTGGGGTGGATATGAAGCAACGTGAGAAAATCTTTGACCGTTATGATTTTCTCTTTGTTTAAACGTTTGTGAAATGCACCTTCTTTACCGATTTTTTCGAGTCTCCAAACTTCGTCTTCGAGATATGGGGGATGATGCTTTTTATACACTGATAAATTTAAATTATAAATTATAAATTTTTCATTTTAAAAAAAATAAATAATAAATTATATGTACGTTCGCCACGGTGATCTTTAACCATGAACGGTTCGGTAACGGCTTCGCGAACCCTAAACCCGTTTAGAAAGCCGTGTTCGGATCTCGCACCGAGTCGAAACCGTCTACTTCGAGTCCAGCTAGAGTTATCGGTGAAGCTCAAATCGGTTATAAACCCTAATCCGCATTTGAGTTCGACGAACGCGTCGCCGTTTAATAATTGTTTTCTCCCTTCTCTTTCTCTCACTATGAAGTTTTTGAATTCGTCTTCTTCGTTCGCTTCGTCGAAGTCTCCTTCGAGGACGACTATTTCGATTTTGAGAGAGGATTCGGGTCCATTTGTGATTTTGTTGCCTGATTTGGAGTCAATTAAGGATATGGTTAAGGTGGAAGAGTTTTGTGCGTCGATTTTCGCGCCGGTGAAAATGGGGAGAGAGAGTTTGTCGGTGAATTTGAGTTGGAGAGTTCGAGATGGAGATGGACTTGGACTTGGAGTTGTAAATAATGTCTCGTCCTTTTCAATTTCTCTGATAAATAAATAAAATTAGTCGATATTGTGTTTAATTGGAGTAATTTTAGGGTAGCTTAGTCTACCTTGCGAAATTTCTGAAGTGATTGGCAAGAGCCAATTCGACTTCCTCCTTAACCTATAAGAGAGGAAAAAACAGTTCAAAATCTAGGAATTTTTAGTAAGGAATTCAGAATTGCAAATTAAGAGTTTTGGGGAGGCTTTATTAAGATAATCACATTCAAAAATGGTACTTACTACTCTTCGGATCAAAGGCTCTAAAGCACGCTTAAACTTATTAAAATTGTCTTCCTTAATTACTTGTGATATTATCCTACAAAATCAGCAATAAATCCAGCAATGAATACACAACATCATGAGCAAATAGAAATTCAGTAATAGTTTTGGTACCAAATTAGAACCTCTTTTACTTTGATCCCAAATTAGAACTTTAGCTACTATACCAAACACTAGAAAATCAAAATTAACAACGAAAATACTGAAAAAATAAGAGAAAAAAAAAACAAAATACTAACCCGCACAAAGCTGGGAGCTTTTGACGCTTTTCTCCGGCGAAATTCTCATCAGATCCTTCTTTAGCCACATCGGGCTGCCTCTTCTGCGACATCTCTTCTCTCTCTCTCTCGGAATCAAGATCAGAAATTGAGGAATTTGGTAACAGGCATGGATCGATCGAGGTCTACAGTCTACAATACATGCGGCTGAAATTGTCTTTTCCGTAATTTCTTTTTCTTCTTCTTTGTTTTTATTTTCAATTTTATAATTTTGCTAATTTGAGTCACTTACATGCGGGCCCCAGTATTATGCGCCCACAGACAAGTTTAGACCTGGTCTAAAATAAGGTATACCTGCTTTGCGTCCATGTTTGGTGAACATGTAAGTGTGTGTGTCCATTGGATTCAAATATATAAAATTGGTTTAGCAATCAAATTGAAGATCTTGATCAAATTATTGCATGATTTTATATTAAAATTAATTCATTGAATTGGATCTAATTTATTTTATGAAATTCATTTTAAGAAACTCATCTCGTTTTGATTTTGATTGCATTTAATATATGAGGAACCAAATTTCCATCATGTTTTTATCTCTCTTCGTTGACCGATCTCTCGATTTTGAGAAATTTTGATTCGAAACGTGCGTTGATGAGATAACGGATGTAAATGTGAAAACTAGTAATTAAAATTTTATTTTTTTCTTGATAAAATAGATAAATTTTATAATATGTCCATACTTTACTAAATTAAATTATATTAAGTATTACATAACTTAAAATAATATTACAACTATTAAGTATTACATAACTTAAAATAATATGTCCACTAAACTAAAAAGAAACTAATAATGTTAACATGAAAGTAAAATATTATTACAAATATAATAGTTAATACAATTTTGATATTAAATTATGTATTCATGTAAAATTTTAAAAAATTACAAAAAATAAAAGATTTAAGTTCTAGATACTTCTGTATGAAATGTATTCATGTATAATTTGGATTTGTTTGTTCTTAATTTGGTGAATGTTCAAATATTTATATCTCCATTTAAGAAAAGAATCAAATACAATTAAAAAATGTTGATTGAATGGAGAAGAATTTTTGTTCGGACTTTATTTATTTGGTGTGAATGAAAATTGAATTCCTGACATATGATTTATTAAATTGTGGACTTAATCACTTAATTATATATCCATTTGTAACAAAATAATCTTATAAAATAAATAAAAATATCTCTGACTTTTAATAATGCATGTTCATACATATTATTTTTATTTGGGTATTATTTTTTCTTTTGTGCAAAAATATGTTTTATTATGTATAGTACAGACAATGTTTTATGTTGCGAAGTAACGGTTCATAACGCTTGGGTGTGATTTACTAGTGGTTGTCGTTATTCGGGTCTATATCGGTGTTATAACTTATAACACAGTTATTTAATAAATTGCAGAAGTGTATTTTAGATATATGTCCCGCTACTTGCGTTATAGCAATATTATTAAGTATTACATAACTTCATTCACTAAATTAAATAGAAAGTAAATTAAATAAAAAATATTTGTTCAGTAAATTTGTTAGAGGGATAAATATGCTTAGTTTGATGTTTAGGAACCATATAGGAGAAATTAACCCTTGTGTTAACATGAAAGTAAAATATTATTACAATTACAATATTTAATACAATGGATAATAAATTGTTTATTCGTGCAAAAATTCAAACAATACAAAAAATTACAAAATTTAAAGTTTTAAATATTTTTGTGTGAAATCCATTTGTGTATAATTTGGATTGTTCATTCCTAATTGACTAGAAAACATTATTTGTTCTAGATCTATTATATTTGGAAATTGAATTCGAACATATGACTTATTATGTTATGGACTCAATCACATTAATTTTGGATCAATTGGTAACACAATAATTTTATAAAATAAGTAAATAGTCTCAATTATTGACTTATAATAATAATTATTATTATAACCGTGTTCGTATATACGTTTTTATTTGGGCATTAATTTTTCTTTCATGGAAAAAATATGTTTTGGTATGTCTAGTCAAGGTTTTATGTTATGATATAACGATTCATAGCGATTTTGGTGTAATTTATTATTGATTTTCGTTATTCTCATATCTATAGCGACTTATAATATCGTTATTTAATAAATATCACTATTGCGTTATATAGATATTTCTTTATATTTGTGCTATAACAGCGATGTTACGCCGCAATTTAATTCGTTGTGTGCAACTAAATGGAGTTGTCAAAATTCATGCATTTTAATTATTTGAAGAAACAGTACATTATAGTTTTAAAATACAAATCTGAATCTGAATAACTAACTATGTATGATATTTTGTAAGTATCTCTTTGGTGTTTGGAAGTTTTATAGAGTTCGTGAGAACTTTTGTCCAAATTTAAGTCCAGGGACTGTGTCAAAAATGGTTTCATTGAAAATGTGATTATGTCAAGTTTGTGGGGCCACAACAGAAATTATTGGGATCTCGTTTGCCTGTCTAACCCGTTCATTCCATAAATATTTTTCACAGCTTAAATGGAACCATGTGTTGGATTTGTGTAGATGGGGTTGGCCATGGTCCACAGAGCATTATGACTCTCAAGAAGTGGGGTTGATTGAATGTTGTTATTCAAACTTTATGATAACTAGGCAAGAAATTATGGCGCCCAACACGAGGCTGCCCAACGCGAGGCTAACTATGAACCATACGGAAGCTAGTAAATGAGATATCAAGTGGGTCGCGACGGTTTGGACGGTGTGGAAGAAGCGTAACGAACGAATTTTCAAGCACAAAACACACATGCAATGTTTCTTGATCAAAAATGTGGCATACCAAGTGAGTAGATGGCTTTCTCACTGTAAGTGAATGATGTCGTTATTATTAGTTGAGTTACGAGAGATGATTTAATTTTTTTTTATTGTTCTTTTTGCTTAGGTATCTCCATCGGTACCTATTTTTATTTTATTTTTTCTTCATATCTCTAATTTAGTCTTGTCTAAGGCGGAGATGTAAAATTCTTTGTAAAATTTTCTTTTACAATTATATAAAAATCGAATGGATCGGACGCGTTTCGCGTTTGTCTTTCCTTCAAAAAACTAGGCAAGAAATTATAAATAGAATGATAAAAAATTTCAAAAATAATGTAAATAAGGTGAATGGATCTCACCGCAAGATTCGATGCAGGATGATGAGGTGTCGTGTCTGGGTTGAAAGTAGCCGAACTAATTTTCTGACGTGAATATAATATTTGACGTCAGATCAACATCCTATTGCAAGTCCTGTAGCGAGAGGTGTTGAGTAGAATCATATTCGGCCCGTCTGCAAGCCCCAGCAAGCCCACGGGCTAGGGACATCATATTTTTATGTATGTATTGTTTATATTGGGTAAACAACATATAAATTTAGCTTGAACGTAAAACTTTAAGATGGAAATTACTAGATCTAAGGTTTGATCCTGTGCACTGATATTTATCGTCATAAATTCATTGTTGTCTCCAATTTTTATCTCTACCGGTTTTAACCTCACATAAATATCTTTCTAAAATTTTGAAGTAACAATATTTTTTGATAAAAATGGTGAATTATTCTTATGTATAAAGTTAAGAGAAATGAAAGAAATCTGTGCAGCCACGTCATCAGGGGCCTCTTTGTAAAATTTTTTTTCTTTTTCACATTTTGGTCCTTTTTTATTTACATTTTGGTCCTTTTTATTTGAAAAAAATACATTTTGGTCCTTTTTATTTACATTTTGGTCCTTTTTTATTTACACTTTGGTCCTTTTTATTTACATTTTGTCGTTTCAAGTTTGAAAAATTACACTTTGGTCCAGGGGCCTCTTTGAAAAAAAATTATTTACATTTTGGTCCTTTTTATTTACAATTTGGTCCTTTTTAGTTGAAAAAACTACATTTTGATCCATTCTATTTACATTTTTGTCCTTTTAAGTTTAGAAACTTACATTTTGGTCCTTCATATTTACATCTTGATCCTCTTTTATTTACAATCTTGGTCATTTTCAGTTTTAGTTCACACTTTGGTACTTTTTATTAACATTTTGGTCATTTTTAATTTAAATTTCGGTCCTTTTTTACATTATTAATAATTCCTCTCATCTCATGCCTCCACATCACCACCTTATTATGCCTCCCTATCACCACTTTACTTGGAAAATTTTCAAAAGACTCCTTAAATTTGTAGATATTGTAAAAAACAATTAATTTACATATGTATTCATTTAAAAAAAATGCTTTTTTAATTTTAAAAAATTCTTAAACTTTTTGTAATATATAATAATTAAAAAAAATTACTATATGTTATATGTTATATAATTTTAATATTTCATTCATTACAAATATTCGACTTATGTATTATTTTTCTTGAAAAACTAACATAAAATTATAATAAGTTGAACAATATTATTAAAAGAACATCTTGCAAATATTTAAAAATAAAATATCATAAAACTATTAAAAAATACATAAAAGGAAAACTAAAATAAAAAATAGATGTTTAAATAGATATTTTCTATGAATATATTTGCAAGATGTTTATTTATTATTATTTAATGTTAGTTTTTTATGAATAAAGAATGGAATATTAAAATTATATAAACAAAATATGTAATAATTTAAATTTTTTTAAATCACTACATGTTAAGAAGTGTTTATGAATTTTCTTAAAATTAATAAAAAATAACAAAAATAACTTTTAATTATTACATATGAAATTTGGAGGGTATTTTGGAAAAAAAAAATTATTATCATCCATAAGGAGTATTTTAAAATTAAAGTTTGGTAAAGAGTTTTTTTTTGGAGTTTACGAAAAGATAGAGGATTTTTTACAATATCCAAAAAAAATTAGGGGGTTAAAAATGTACCAAATCACGGATGTGCGAATAATCATGACAAACTCGAGGGCCCCCGCGCAATTGCGCGGGGAAAAAGCTAGCTTTAAGTAAAACTTAATCCAGGACCGGCCCATGGTTTTGAAATACCCGAAGCCAAAACGAAAATTGGACCCGCAAATTCATTAACATACTCAAAAATATCAAATATCAGATTGGACAATGTCAGATTTATCATTCAAGTTACATTCAATTTACAACACAATATCAGATTACATATCGACAGAAATAACAGTCAAATTCAAATTACAATATCATAATACACAATAACATATTACATATCGACAATAACTGTATATCAGAAATTTACAGAAATTTACACAATAACAAATTACAAATTCAAAATTTTCTGTAATCGACAGATCAGAAATTTACCGAAAATTCAGCAGAAAATTTACAGAAAATTCAGCAAAAATTTACAGTCAAATTCAGCAAAAATTTACAGAAATTTACAAAAAAACCCTAATCGACAATAAATGTATATAAGAAACTTAAACCCTAATCGATTCATTCCAAAAATCAATTGAAAAATTAACAGAGAGAGAGAGAGAGAGAGAGAGAGAGAGAGAGAGAGAGAGAGAGAGAGAGAGAGAGAGAGAATATACAGTATTGAAGATTCAGCAGAAACTAATTCCCAAATCGCCACTCGAAGATTCAGAAGATTCAGCAGAAAACCCCACAAACTCGAAGAAATTCGCAGATTCAATCAAATCGCCACTCGAATCGCCGTCGGATCTGGCTCGAATCGTCGTCAAATCGCCAAACGAAACCCTTGACGAGTCGCAGTCGGTGTCGCGGAGAGAGAGAGAGAGAGAGAGAGAGAGAGAGAGAGAGAGAGAGAGAGAGAGAGAAATGAGGGCTCGGGTCGGGTTTGGGTCTGAGGGAGGGTGAGCGGTTTTGGGTTGGGTCTGAGGGTTGAGGGTGAGCGGGTTTGGACCCGCAGACCCGGATTCCATGTATACATATATATACTAAAAAAAAAAATGGACCCGAGCCCATGCTTCTTGGGCCTTACACATGGGCCGGCTCTGACTTAATCATTACTTTTTTTTTGTCATAAGGTATTTAATGATTTTTCAAGAAAAGAATACAAGCAATTTGATGCATGAAAATAAGTTTCCACTCTAAAAAAATAATTACAATTTGCATGATTTAAATAACATCTCTAGTTTTTTTTTGTAAAATAAATTTATTGACATTTTTTATGTTGTTACAAGGGACATCATATTTTATAATATTTCGGACGTAGGTCAAAATTTCGACTGGGTGGGGCAACCCAAATGTCGGGACCGGTCCTGAGTAGAATTACTCTTGAAAAAACTCCTAGTTCTTTGCTTCCGTGAAAAAAAAATATTCATGGCACGAAACAGAAGAAAATAAATATGATACTTTTTAAGAGGTCATATATGGTGCCCCTGAATTTTCATCACCATCCTTTATATCATTCATTAACAATTAATTAATATTGTAATTAACAAAAATACATCATATTAACAGTTAACTGATATATAATTAAAGTACGTATGAATTAATAATTCTTAATCAATAATAATTAATCGTTAATGGAGCGTTGTTTTTATTAATTTTCATGTTAATTAATTGTTAATTGATGATATAGAGAATGTTGGGGAGAATTTGAGGGGCATGATATACTTATCCTTAATTTCAAGGCCTATTGGACCTTATTGAGCCAAAACTTACTTTAGAGGACTGTTGTGATATCTTACACTGTCTAAAGAGTAATTATCATATTATAAACATTTTGAAGGATATATGCGGAAAGCTCCGATTCCCGCCGAAGTATTCATCAACCCTAGTTCATATCGCGCGCTTCTTCTTCTTCTTCTCTCAGTTGTTTGATCTTTTCGAAGAATAGAAGAAATGGAAATAAAGGTTAAGTGTAATTGCGGTGAAGATAAGTGTGCTGAATGGGCTATCCTTGAATTGCAAGGCATGGTTGAAGCTCAGCAATCCTTCACTGGTCAGATCGAAGGCCTCGAGATTGGAAAACTGTGCTGCTCCTCTTCTTCTCAGGTTTTTTTTTCAGTCTCTCCTTTTTCTTACTTTTTCAGAGCTCTAATTTCTGTCAATTTAGATTCAATTAGAGTAAATCGATTCTCAATTTGCAAATTGAATTCAATTTGAGCCAATTTTGCCTCAATTTACTCTCAATTTGGAGGCTTTTAGCCCAATTGAATCTCAGCATTTCGTCATATGTGCAACAAAGCGTCAATTGAACCAATTTTGCTTCAATTAACCCTTCATCCCAGTTCTCAGTTGTAATTACTAAACATTATCAATTTATAATGCATTTAAATTATTTCATAAAAAGACCCATTAAAGTTTTCAAACCAGTGTAATTGAATTTTCTATTATTAGTTAATAATTCTTCATTTAGGTGAACTATACTCTCACAGTGGGGTATCACGAGCTTTCCGGTACGAAAATATCTCTGAAAAAGCCCCTCTTGGTACTGAAGAAAAAGAAGGTGACGTGTAAACAAGGACCAATTTGTAATACTGAAGTAGAAATGGAGGTCATTGGTATAATTCGCCACAAAATCTTGTTCAAGGATAGACCCAAAGCCCTTATTTCAAGTAATTTATTATTTTGTTTACCCTTTTTATTCAAGCAATTTCTTCCAATAATAATACACTCGAGTACCACAAATGAAACCCTAAAATTCAAAAACATTTTTATCTTATCAAAATTCACAAATATATCTTTTATTATTTCGTCCTAATGCGAGAGTATTTATTTAATTGTCTCGTTGCTTCTATCTTAATCAGGGCCAGAGGTGAAGGAGAAGAAAGTGGCACAAAATTAGTTTTTTTTTATTGTGAAACTACTATTTTGTCCAAATTGTCTTAAAAAAAGAATTATATGTACACTTACATTCTAATTTATTTATCTATTGAGATTTTACAAATAAATTCATACCAATGATAAATGGCTACCACGTTTTAGGTACTTAATTCCTTTAATTCAATACATAAAAGAGTAACTAAATACTTTTGTTGCTTTATTTTCCTCTCAAAATATAAAAAACAAAAAAAACTACAGAAAAGAAAACATGAAATTTTTTTTTGTAGAATCTAATAAAAAAAATCAAGCTAACAAAATGTACTCAAATAAAAGAAAAAAAAAATAACAAAAAAGACGAAAAATGCATTAATTTGTGAATTATTGCATTAAATAAGATTCTACAACCGTTCTTCCAAATTTCTCTTGCACATCCTTGGGCGTTTCGATCTGTACAAAAAAAAATATCAAACCAATTTCAAATCATCAAAAATAATTTTTAATAATAATAATAATAATAATAATAATAAACTTACAGCATTTAATGCCTTGAAGAGAGCCTTAACAACATTAAGTGGGTTCCTCGAACCAACAATCTGAAATACAACAACACATTTGTAAATTAACCCCTCAAACTTTATATATTTTCATAATAAATATATTACCTTTGATTTGACATTACTGAAACCAGCGAGATAAAGAATAGTCTCGACGGTTTGGCCAGCTTTCATACTCGTCCTCAACGGAGCTGGCCATAAATAAATCTACAAAAAAATTAATAAATATTATAAATAAGAATAATTATATAAATATAAAAAAAAGACACAAAAATTCGTACTTTGGTTTTTTCATATTTGGCCTGAATTGAATGTGCAATTGTGTGCTCCTCGTATCTCTCCATGTAATGAAGGTTCTGGAAGCACTTCTCATATGCCTATTCATAAATAAAAAAGGGTAAATTTGAAATATTTATAGAATTGTGCAAAATTACTGAATTACCCTTTGAATTGCAATTTTAGCAACTGGTCCTTTAGCTTTTGCAAATCCCACGACTCCATGATAATTTCCCGTTGCTAATATTGCAGTGTATTTCACCAATTGACCTCCCTAATTAAAAACATAATAATTTATATATTATACAATATTTCATAAAAAGAACAATAAATAAAATGAAATTCAAAGTACCTTTGTAACTTTGCAAGTTCGATTCACATTAATGACCTTCACATCAAAACCCTAATTCATTTCCAAAACAAAACAAAAATTCAAATTCCTCAATATAAAATGGTCCTGTACCAATTGGTGCGGTACCAAATCAAATGAAATTAAATAAATATTTCTTACTTTACGGTACAAAGGTCTACTTTTCCTATCAGTCAAAGAATTCCTTTCTTCAACCAATTCTTTTATCTGCTCTTGCAAAACCCTTCCTTTCTTTCCTGTTCAACCACGTGCAAAATTACATAAATACCCCTCAATTCACCCTAAAAAAATATAACAAAAAGTGTACCGAAAGTATGGTCAAGCAGGGCCAATTTCTCCTCGATATTTTTCTCCACCGAATTTAATTTCTCCATTAACGCATTATCTCTCTCTCTCGTCTCGCTAAAATCCTCATCGTCTTCGTCTCCTCCTTGAATCAAATTTCTTTCCTTTTCATACCCACTATTATCCACTATATCGTCTGGGGACCCCACCTGTCAGAAATTCAATTATTTGTTTAAATAATTATTTTAATTAATTTGAGAATAAAGATTAAACTAACTTGTTGGTGTTTGATAATGCCGAAATTGGCGGGATTGTTGGGGTCGTAAGCCTCTTTAATCTCCATCAATCTTAAAGCACGGTTTAATTTCTGAAGAAGGACGAAACGGTCTTTTCCACTCGATTCTTTGAGACGGTTCATTAAATCCCCGATCACTCTGTACTCTAGTGGAAGCTTCAAATGTCGATCCTCGAACTTGTCGATTTTTATTCTCCATTTGTCCGCCTCATCGAGAGTTTCTGCACGAGTTTATTTCGAAATAAATATATATTTGTGTAATTGGAATTTGAGAGAGAATGTACCTGATTCGGCGAAGCTGCGGAGAAGCTCGTTGTGGCGCTTGCATTTTCGGTCGAATTCGTCTTTTCGCCGTTGTAATTCGGTTTGTGAATACCTGTCCCGTTATGTCTCTTTTTCAGTATAATATAATTTATAAAAAAATCAATATATATAGTAAATACATTACCTTTCGTCGTCTTCGTCAGACTCGGTATCGGTAGGTTCCCAGAATTGATCGAACGAATCTTTCTGGTTGGCAATCTTCTTCTCCCATTTGTCAATCAATGGAGTGACTCCCAAAAAGTCCTCTTCTTCTTCATCCTCTTCCTGCCCCTCCTGTACCGTCTCCAGTCCAGCCCTCTTTTTCGCGTCCTTTTCTCTCTGTTTCTCCCTCTCGACCTCGGCCAAAAGCCCTTGCACGACGCGATCGCCCATTATGTTCTGATGCGGCGACGCGTTGGTGGAGAAATAAAGAGAGAGGGAGGCGGGAGAGGGGACATGGTTCTGGAGGAGAGGAATGAGGGGTAGACGTGGGGCGGAGAGGAGAGGGGAACGGAGAGAGAGGAGGCGAGTGTAGGCCGAGCGAGATCGGGTTAGAGCTGCCATGGCCAGGGAGGAGGAAGAGGAGTGAAGAAGACTGAAAAAAGGGTTTTACTTTGAGGTTATATATGGTGGCCCCCAAACACACTTTTGTATCCACGATGTGCTGGATTGACGGGTCGGGTTTCGAATTTGCTTTATAAGGCTCCGAATTTGCCATCCCAATCGACGGGTCGGGTTGACGGATCGGGCGGATTGACATCCCGACCCATATATAAGCCGAACCCAAACCCTAATTTCTCTCTCCTCTCATTCTCCTCTCTTTCTCCCTCTCTCTCTCTCCTAATTTCTCTCTCCTCTCTTTCTTCCTCTCTCTCTCTCATCTATTTCCAGCCACCGCATTTTAGGATTCGATTTTGAACACACAAAGCCGCCGCATCCATGGCGATTTTTCAAATCTAAAGTTAGATCGGCGGCTTTGGGGTTGATAAACGCTTATTTGTTTTTCGTTTTTTAGGGTTCGATTTTTCTTTCGTTTTTTTTGGCTTTATAAACGCTGATTTGTTTGCGGATCTGGTTTTTTTTCGATTTCAGGGTTTTGACCCTTTTTTGTTTGATTCTAGGGTTTTTATTCTATTATTCCAGGAAATTCGTCGATATTCCAGGAATTAGATCGACAATTTGAATATATTGTTTGATAAACGCTTTTTTTCTATTGTTTGCGGATCTGGTTTTGAATTGATTTTCTTTGTTTTTTTCAGTAATTGGTTTTTCAGCGGTTTTTTTTTTCAGGAATTAGATCGACAATTTTGTGTTGAATTTTCTTTGTTTTTTTCAACGGCTTTTCTTTTTTCAGATTTGTAATTCGTTTTTTTATTTTGTTGTCGATTTTTAGTGGATTTTCTGGTCGATTTTCACTGGCCATGCTGTGATTTTGGTTCTTTTCTTTGTTGTCAATTTTGGTTGTCGATTTTTTTTGTTGTCAATTTTGGTTATTTTCTTTGTTTACAATTTTTTCAGGGGCCATGCTGTAATTTTCAGGAATTATGGAATTTCGTTAACTTTTCAGGGTCTCTTATCCAATTTTTTATTTTTTAGGGACTCTTATTCAATTTTCAGGGGTTATTATGCAATATATATATTTCAGTAATTATAATTGACAAGTTTTTTGGTATTTGAATAAATTTTGTAATTATTAGTTAATTTGTTTGGCGTAATTATTAGGTAATTCTTCATGTCAATTATGGAATTAAATATTATAGAGATGCTGGTGAAATTAATGTTGGTCGAATTGATTTTGTTTCATGTAAATGTAATTGATTGAATGAATTGATAATTATTTCTTAATTTGTAAATGAATTGATAGTTTTGTTTCCTAATTTGTAAATGAATTGATAATTGAATTTGAATTGATAGTTTTGTTTCCAAAATTAATGACCTTAATTGTAGAATTAATATAATTTATTAGGTTATGTATTATGGAAATAATATTTGGTTTTGTTTCATGTCATTTAAAATTAATATAATTTAATAATTAATTTACTTATTCAAGTTAATGAACTGTTAATGAAATTAAGTATTGTGATTTTTTTTCATATATTAATTTCATTAATTAACAACTAAAATAAACTTTTGTAAAAGAAATATAATTGACATAGTTATTTTTGTCTGCGTTAAATAATTATATTAATTGTATTAATTAAATTATTGATATAACTAAACTAATAATTTGGATTCATCATGTATTATTTTTCTAATCGGCACAATTGATTAATATTCAATTTAATAATTAATTATCATAATATATGTATTATTTTCTAATTATTTATCTTAACTTAACCAAATATTGGGTGCATTGTCAATTGAACATGGTCTATCATTTAATAAATAAATTGATAATTTCATTGCTACACTTCAATTAACTTAGTGGGTGTGGATGTGACATGTGTATGGTCAATTCCATGCCATCGTGGATGAAAAAGTGGGATGTGGGGACAAAGTATATTTTCCCTTTTACTTTTGAGGGTTTTGTTTCGCAAGTCGGGTGTAATCGGGTCAGATAGATCCTTTAAACGGATTCGGGTTTCAACAAAAAATACATCCGTAAATCAAATATTGAAGTAAAGAATAAATTTTTATGATCATTGTGAAATTAAAAAATTTCAATCTAAATTTAATAACTAAAAATTTATAATTAACAAATTTTAATAGTTTTATTAAAACATTTAGTTCTCATCGACAATATACAACAATTTCATGGCTCGGCATCCTTTACATGTTCAGAAACCCGTTATAGATTTTGGCACTAAATAATTATGTTTTGAATCTGTTCTCGGATAGTGGTTATGACGGCACTTGCGTTGAATATTTAGGAACGCGCAACGGAGAATTTGTTTTCTCTTCCTCTGAGCCCCATGCTGTTTTCTTACTCTGATTTTCCATAGATGTTTGATTCCATCTCTAGAACCTCCTAAGCTGCATAAACCGTGCATTCATACGTTCTTGTTCCTACTTTTGTAACTTGTCTTTGCACAATTTCACAATATTGTTTGATCCTAAATGACTTCATCAGAAGCTGAATGATTCTGTTTTGAATCTAATTCCATTTTCCATTTTCGATGTTACTTGAAATATGCAACTTTAGGATAGTTTTGGTTTCCTCCAGTGCCCCACAAAAGATAAAAATGTGATTATATTTTAGTTTCGTCAATAAACCTATGGTTTTTAGTTAATACGGAACAACAATTTAAGCTTTCAATAATATTTTGCTACAATAATCTTATTTTTCTCTATTATAATACAAGAATCACACAATTTGTCTTCCTTGTTAGTTATATCATGATTTTTCTTTCTTTCTTCCTCTATTATAAATAAATACAAGAATCACACAATTTGTCTTCCTTGTGTTAGTTATATGACGACTTTCGCGTGATCTTTATTGTACGACTTGTCCTTTTGTTTTCGACGAAATAAAAAAGAAAACAATGTCACTATTTTGATTTTGATGCGATAAAGAACGAATAGATTCTTCCCCTCTATTATAAATACGACAATCGCGCAACTTATCTTTTTCGTTAGTTGTATTATGATCTTTTTCTTTCTTCCTCCATTGTAAATACAAGAATCACACAATTTGTATTGCTTGTGTTAATTATATCATAATTTTCGCATCATCTTTATTGTGTGATTATACCTTGATTTTTGGTTGCAAATACTTTGATCTTTGTAAGAATAACTTTATCAATATAATATATCTAATATAGTGCATCATTTATATTTTTTGAAAAAAAAAATTATGTAGGGTATCTCTTTTTTCTTTCCTTTTTTGTGCTAGTTTTCATTAAGAAGTACTTTTTGTTTACAAATTCATTTTTTCAATATCATTTTTTACAAAAAAAAATTATATAATACATTAAATAGGGGCTCGCTGTTCGCTGTTCTGTCTGATATAGACAAATTTAAATATACTGTTCTTAACTTTGTATATACATGATAAAAAAATTAAAATCTAAACACACTGCACTAGCAAAGCTTTAGAAAAAAAGAAAATTACATTACAATATTCTTCAAGGAAAAGATTCCAAAACATCATTCTAATTCTTCACAAAAAAAAAACATCAAACAATCCCAAAATCGAACAATAACCAAATTAAAAAAAAAAAGCATGTCCAAATTTGTTTGAATTATTTGGCACTAATTTATTGCTACGAGAGAGTCATCTTGCGAATGACATAATTATAGTAAATTAATTTATCCAAAATCAAAGTTAATTTGATGATACGTTCTCGTAGCATATTATTAAAAGACCGACTGTAGCACTTCAAGACTTCATGAGCACTCCATAATTATGCACGTCAGATCGTCAAATTTAACATAATATCGAAATCGTGACAATTTGATTTTTTTTCTCATTTTGACCGTTTAACACTCCAAACACATGCCACAAAAATGTATAACATGTTATACAAAACATATAAATATAATTCATAAAAATATTTATACAAAATTTTACTCATTAAAAAAAAAAAATATGATACATCTTAAAAGAGGAATCGTACGTACATAAATATATATCATACATATAAAAACATATACTATACATTTATTTTGATACATTTATTTTTAAAGAAAATATCATACATGTTAAAAATATATATGCCACATTTTAAAAATATATGAAATAAAAGTATGAGTGCATGGAGATTTTTTATTTTTTTGCATGAACAAATAAACTATCGTGTGTCGCTGTCATATTGATTTTGAATTACTTATAAAATGCACAATCATTTCTTTTATTGAAAATACATGCAGTAAGAAGATCAGATATATCGATTTTTTTTCCCAAACCCCCTAACTTTTGTAAATATTATGAAAACCCCCCTAATTGTAAGGAATGTTATTATTTAATATTATCTATAAATATTAGTGATATTTATTTTCAGTGGATATGCATGGTATTTTTTAGATTTTTTGAGGATATCAAAAATCCGCTTAATCCGTCCTCACTTATATCCATCCGAACTCAAAATTATTGAAATGTTAACAATCAAATCAAATCAAATACATATGCAAATCCTAAATTAAGTTATGATTTTTTTTGAGAAAAACATGATTTTTGTTGAAAAGTATTTTCATGATTTTTTTAATATGCTTTTGAAAAAATACCGAAGTATTTTGAAATAATATATTTTTTTCAAAATATAGTATTAATATTTTTTGAAAAAATATTGTAAACAATTTGAGTGGTGTTGTTTAATTATACACTACAACAAATTGATGTATTAGCGACGGGTGTTAACTTTCAACGATGGCCCGTCCTTACAGAATTTAAACATCACCAACGGCCCGTTGGTATAACCTTTTGCGACGGTTTTATAGCCAATGGCCCGTCGGTAATGGGCTTTAGCATCAGATAGGGCCGTCGGTGACATCCAAACATCAGCGACGGTCCAACGATTATAGCCTACGACGGCCCGACGGTGATAGCCTCGTCGGTGATACCTTACATTAGCGACTGTTTTAGGTACTTTTAGCAACGGTTTTAGCCGTCGGTGATGTTCAGCATTGTTGTAGTGTTATTTATACAAAGAAAAAATGAACCAGCAAGAAGTTGTAGAGAAGAAGAAATAACGAATTTGAGACGGTGTAATTGCACAGATTGACGATACGGAGATACAACAATACGAGATTTTAACATATGATTTATGATACGTTTCGGATACGACGATATAAATAAAATTGAATTTTTGAAGTATCCACCCAACCTAGTTAAAATCATGATTTTTCTTGAACATGGTTCTCATGAACCGAGTCCATTTTTTTTTTTTAAAATAATGTCATTTGGAGTCAACATTTATATTTTCTGTTAACATTCTCCTAATAATATTCAGTTTTATAAATGCTACATAATAATTTATTGTATGTAGTAAATAATAGTAGATAATAACGGAGCAAACAAACCTGGAATTCAGTTCCCGGTAATTAGAGCTGGCAAAATCTGACCCGACCCGAAAATCTGACCCGACCCGCCCGAACCCGAACCCGACCCGATCCGAAAATGTTGAAAAGTCAACGACCCGAACCCGAAACCGAACCCGAATGACTCGAACCCGAAATCGACCCGAAACCGAATGACCCGAACCCGAAATCGACCCGAAACCGAATGATCCGAATCCGAAATCGACCCGAAACCGAATGACCCGAAACCCGAACGACCCGAAACCCGAACTAACCCGAATGACCCGAAAGACCCGAAACTCACGACCCGAATGACCCGAAAATTAAAATATTATTGTTAAAATCAATATAATATTGCTAAAAAAATCCCGAATTATCCGAAAACTAAATTTTTGGAAAATCAATTAATTCGAAATCAAATTTTGCGAAATCTGAATTACCCAAAAATCAATAGCCAAGACCCGAATGACCCGAAACCGAAACGACCCGAAACCGAATGACCCGAAAACCGAAACGACCCGGACCCGAATGACCCGAAAACCGAAAAGACTCGAACCCGAATGACCCGGAAACCGAAACGACCCGAACCCGAATGACCCGAAAACCGAAACGACCCGAACCCGAACAACCCGAAACCTGAAACGACCCGAACCCGAACGACTCGCGACCCGAACGACCCGCAATCCGAAATGACCCGAACCCGAAATGACCCGATCCGAACCCGACCCGACCCGCCCGATTGCCACCTCTACCGGTAATTTGACGGGTTCAAGGCTTTGGGACTTGTAGGATCCTAGCTAAATAAGATCCGATATGAATTCTGAACCGAACCGTATCGAATCGGGTTGATAGTTATAGGGCCCGATGACCCGTTTAGTACATTAAACGTGAGCCGAGACGAAGAGGAGACAACAAGACTGAGAGTGAATAATGGCGGCTTCATCTCTGCTTCTCCGATCTAGGGTTTTACTTCGCAAAGCCTCCTCCTCTCTCAAGAACCTCACTGGAATCGAGCCTCCTCCAGCTGTTCGACCGTCAATTCGTACTCGCTCATCTTCCATTCACAGGTTCTACCTTCGTATACGACCTCGCAAAATTTTAATGTCGAATGAAATTACAACCTGCTTTAATGTCGAATGAACTGTGTGTATTTCTGGTGTGCAGATTACCATTGATTTCAGAGAGCTTGTTGTCGATGTTACCTCTTCACAGTGCGGTCGCTTCGTGCCGGCTCAAATCTGTTCTTTCCGCTGAATCTCAGAGCTGGGGCTTGATTCCTCAAGGTAATTTGAAATTTTCTTTCTTAAATTCATCATTTATGTTAGTGTTTAATTTTATCGAATCAAATTTCTTATAATTCAAATCTTCCTGATTTATAAGTACAATGCCAGTTCAATTCTTTTTGATGATTTTTTGTTTGTTTATTTCTTAATATCGGGTTTTAAATTTCTGTATTTAGGTAATTCAATGCCTTTATGAGCTGAAACGTCATTCTAGCGAGACTTCATGATCGATTTTTTTTCTGGAAATTTTTTCAGCTAAGTTATAAATGTTGATCAAAGAATACTTCTTTTTTGTAATTTTCACAATTTGTTGTTTTATTTGCAGTTATTTGAGTATTTTATCAATAATTTTCCCTAGAAAAAAAGGTGTTATGTTGTGCTAACTTTCCGAGACTTTTCTAAAACCGGGAATTTGATTCAGTTGCTTAACTAATCCAGAAGTAAATTCTGATGCGTATTTTGATTAAAACTCGAAATACATTTCTTGATTTTGGACTTTACATTTGGTTTTTGGATGCAAATACATGTGGCCAAAATTAATGGTTATTTAGTGAGACCAACTTTTTATACATAGCAAATATCTTATTTGTGTTAGTTTTACACAAAAATTATATGATACATCAAATAGGGACTCACAAATCTACTTGATTTACTAGGAAGACAAAATTAAATATATTTTTCTTGGCTTTTTATACATAGCAAAACTTTACAAGAGAAAATTACAATATATAACTACAAGAGAAAAAAATTCAAAATTCCAAAATATAATTTTAATTCTTCACAAGAAAAACATCAAACAAACCCAAAATTCATGAGAGCTCGACAATAACCATATTTAAAAAACATGTTCAAATTTGCTTGATATAGAAACTTGTTTCTCAGAAATCAAAAACTAAAATTTGTCATTTTGAATTATTTTGCACACTTTTTTGCTGAAATTTATTTTGCAGTTCGTACCAGAAGACTGGTACGAGGGAGTCAACTTGCGAGTGACGTAATTATAATAAATTAACTAATACAAAATGAAAAAAAAATCATCCTTCCATTATATATTCGGCGAAGGGACAATTTTAAGTACATATCGTGTATACTATTAGCGCTGGCAGAATTTAAACATGTAACTGAAATCCACTTGCAAACCGCCGACAAGTGACCGGACCTGCCCCAGCCTTCCTAAATGTGATTGCAAATGAAAAATATTATTTGAAATACCCAAACCGTATCCTGATCCGGTAATTTCAGATCTTGATTCGTATCGAAAATAATATAGATATGGATCTGGTATGACCACTATCCGTATCCGAATCGTTGACACCCAACCCCCTACCGGCTACCAATACTACATCGATTTTGAATTTGAAATAATATTTGCATTGAGAAAAAGAAAATTATTTTAAAAAAATAAAAAGAAGAATCATATATTTTAGAATAAATGGTTGTTGAGATTAACTTTAGATTGATAAATACTTCATTTTAGATAATTTCACTTTTGTCTACATGGGTAAAGATAAGATCGCATAATTCAACAACGAATTTGATCCAAATATGTAAGTTATTGTTTGATTAATTAGTATAACTACCTTATGTATTCATTTCATACCATTACGATGTAAACATGGATTATATAAAAGAGTGTCTATAAAGAGAGAACAAACAAGCAATGTATAAATTTAGTAGAAAGTTGAAAATGAGTATTTTTTTTTTAAGTGAAATTCAATTCATGAAACATGGATATTATTAATTTCATTTTTTTATTAGTGATATTATTGGGGTTTGAATCCTTGATTTTGATATCTTGTGCTAATCACTTTATTACTAAACCAAGAGAGCATTAACGAAAATGAGTATTTTCATTTGGTCATTTGTTATGATCATCTATCACTACAATTGTACTTTTCTATTACAAAATCAATAGCACTTTTTTTTTATCAAACACAATAGATAATATAGTATTCTTATTCTTGTAACTTTACATTAATACATTATGTTAATTATATTATGAGATCTTCGTTTTTCACGACGGCCTTGGACTTTTGTTCGAACGGCACTACTTCTAATAATTTTGGGTTCTTAAAATGTGATATATCAGTGAAGTTCGAGCTTAATTGCTGTCACGTCTTGAAATCGAAACCGACTGCCGTATATCACTGACTATAATTAACGATATACGAAGCACACATGCTCATTTGCGTTGTCCAAAATATCATTCTTGTTTCGATTCTGCACTTATAATAAATCTACGTCAATAAACCAAACAAATGGGTGAGTTAACCGATTTTATAAATTTGACGCTTCTTCTCTATATAAATCGAATTTATTCTAAATATTTATTAATTGAAATAAACAATAATTATTGAGAAAATAATATTTTAACATCTCAAAATCCCCTTCTCATTTCAACTGTTCATTTATGATAATTAAATTTTAGTTCGCCCGTTAATATTCTTGGGATCACGCCAGGAAATTTTCAACGTTGTACACATCCAGATACCACGTGAATTCGAACGGACTGCCTAAGATCGTTGTTTAATGGCCAAAAAATACTAATGCTTTCTTAAATTCTTTCATCAAAATTAAAATACAATTCTCCTCTTCATTTACGCCACAACTCATTGTAATATAACATAGTTATATATATCAGAAAATTTACCATTCAAAATCATCAATTCGAAATAAATAAATAAAATCGATAAATATAGAGAAAATCCGGATTTAATTGATTCCGGTCACTACCATTTCGTTTGTTTTGAAAAGACAAACACAACACAACGATATATAAATACTTACGTCGACTCCAAAAATTAAATAGTCTCTTTTTATTTAATTTTTTATTAGTTCCTTTAAATTTCATTTTTTTTTCCTGGCGGCCGCCACAAACAGAGAGAGAATGAATAGCGGTATTAAATATTAGGTTTCTTTGGTATTTTTGCTATGAAGTCCATTAGTTTTGATATTTATATTTTATTAATAATTTTTGTATTTAATTCTTTTCATCATTTATTATTTTATTTATTTATAATTTATATTGAATTATTCTCTGTAATTATTATTTTATTTATTTTTAAATATATATTTCAATAATTTGTGAATAGAATATGTTTATGATCAATTATTGACTATGTTGCGTGGATACTTCAAAAATCAAGCCGTATCGTTTCGGATACGATACCAGTACCCATATTCGTGTAACCTACATTATTGACTTTTTTTTAGAGCTCATATATCGAACCCCCCAGATCCACCACGCCATCCTCGATGTGGGGGGGGGGGGCCATTTCCCATCTCCCAAAATTGCACCAAAAAATGTATTAACCGTTAATTAAAATTAGTAATTTTGATACAATTATATTAACCGGTAATTAATTTTGAATTAACTGTTAATTGAAATTTGAATTAACAAACAATCGAAAATGTTGGGTGCAATTTGGGGAGATTTATTGGTGCAAAACCCATGTTTTGTAAGGATCGAGGATGGAATTGGATGTTTGAGGGGTATGGTATAATTTCCCTTTTTTTATGGAAAATGTTGTACATACACAACTCCCCTCCCCCCATGCCTTGATGACGTGGATAGCGCTTAACACCTCAAGAATTAACACACAAATACATGATTTAACCAATGGTGATACACACCCCGCACCAAAACCCCGCATTCAACCCGCACCTCAAATATTATTCCTATTTTAACCATTATTTGTATTAATTACCTTCCATTTGAAGGGTTGGGGGTTGTTTGGGGGATAATTAGTGCGGGGTGCAAAACATTACCGTGATTTAACATCTTAATTTGCGCTTTTATTATCTTATGTTATGATTAAACACCCAAATAAGGTGTTAAATCATAAATTTGTGTGTTAATTCTTGAGGTGTTAAGCGGTATTCATGTCATCAAGGATGTTGGTGTAGGTTGGGGGGATGTACATCACTACTCTTTAAAAAATACTATGCACAAATCCCACAATAATATAATTATCATTACAAATATGAAATTTAAATGAAGATGTGGGATGTTTGGGTGTTTTTGTTAAGACAAATTATAATAAAACGGTATATTCGGATATTGATAAAGAATAAAATATATTATATTATAACATTTAAATACAATACATACAAAAGAAATACAATTTACATATAAGATCACAAAATATAACAATAAAATTAAAACCGTTTATCCGGATCGCGTGAACGATGTTCTTAAATATTATTTCGCCAGACTGTTGAAAATGCTCTAAGATAATTCGGAAATGTCATTCTTTATGTCACGTTCTGAGAACAACCAATGATAGCATGTTTCAATACTCAACTCGAAATAGTATATCGTTAATGTAAAATAATATGTATATTGAGAATTATAGGGGATTATTGGAAAAACATACAAGTATATTTGATTTAATGTATCATAAGTATTCTGATATCTCTCTCTGTGATGTCATCTATATGGCTTCATCTCAATATTATGTGTGTATTTTTATACATGTGATTGGTAGCACAGCTGGTAAGTGGCAATGAATAAGGGTGCGTTTTTAGCATTAATATAATTATAATTATAATTATAATTACAAGGATGTTACAATTCAATTAAATAGTTAAATCTTAAATGTATATCATGAAATATGAAACAACTCAATACATGTCCAAACAGTAAAGTGATTTTGGTAACGTACGTAATTAATACTATACATGCTGGAATTCATTAGATTATTCAACTAGGTAAAACTGCTTTTAATTATAAATACCTAATTTTGAGTTTTATATTTGTTCCAACGGTTTTTATGTGCTGGTTGCCTCCTTAGATTTTTGTTGCAAGTACAAATTATGTGAGGCCAAAATCGATGGTTATTTTGTAAAAGTAACATTATTAATAAAAAATATCTCATGATAAAAGGATTCAAAATATATTTTTCGTTAGAATACATTAATTATTTTGAACAAAAATTAATTTCTTTAGAATATCTCTTTTTCTTTTCTTTTGGTGCTAGTTTTCATTAAGAAGCATATTTTTTTTAAAACAAATTTTTTATAATACATCAATTAGGGAATCACAAATCTACTTGGAATACTATCAAGACAAATTTAAATATATTTTTCTGAGCTTTTATTACATAGTACAAAATTAGAATTTAAACATTCAAAGTATCACAGTATATAACTTTCCAAATATTTGTAGATATTATTTTAATTTTCATAAGAGAAAAATCAAATAATCCCAAAATTGAAGAGAGCTTCAACAATCACACCAGAAATATTTCCGATGTAATCTTATATTTTCACAATTTGCGCCAATTTTTTTATAATACATCAATTAGTTTAAATTATGACGAGTCTTCTTCTCCCTGAACAAACAAGCACTATCAATATACTAAACAGAAAACAATACATAAAAAAAAAGAGTACATTAATTGAGCTTCTTGTGAAAATACCGCTGATTTACTTGAAATTATGAAACAATCCTTGTACATAAATTTCTCTTATAAAGCTTATAATCCAGCCTAATTGAAGAAGATTTAATTATCTAACCCCAATCATATAGTAATTCAACCTTTTGAAACCTTTAAGTGAACTAAAGTAAAAAAAAAATCAATGTTGCAAATAGCGTGTAGCGGTCCGTAGCGTGGTGATCATTTTTCGTAGCGATAGTGAGTAGCGCGCAATTGCGGATTACATAATTTGTAGCACATAAAATAATTCAGGAAATTTATATGAAAATGAACATCTCCAACAAGTCAAAACATCTCTACCTAAATAAGAGACGGTGACTTTTGATTTATTTGTCAACAAAAATACTTTTTAATTAATAAAATGTCCATGAAATAATTTTCCTTAGTTATTCATTCGATTTCTAATAAATTAATCTAAAATTATTTTATTTAGCCGTAGCAGGCTATAAACATGCAAAACTGTAGCGCGTAGCATTTTGGCTCTAAACTAAGCTATATCGGTGTTGCGTAGCGTTTAGGGAAGCTATTTGCAACTATGAGAAAAATCATACTTGTCTCCTTTAACACCTTTATTACCCCGGTACCTTTCAACTTATTGATGTGTTACCCATATTTCAGCAATTAATAAGCCCAAATAAAAGAAAAACAATAATTATATACCATTTCCTCCATTTCCCAAATTTGAATACAAAATCTCACATATTCGAATATTATTAGGCAATAATATATTATTAACTTGTACGAGTATGGATATAAATTTTTACATAAAGAAAATGTCCATGTACATGCAGAAAGTTGTATGTTGTGTCTTAGATGGATGACTCGCTGCAACAAAAGAATTTATGGATTCTCCTCCAATTGACAGGATCATGGATTCATGGCTAGGATGAATACTTTACGGGAATTATTTTAGTTCAAATCTAGAATAGGCGAAAAATTCTAATGTTATAGTAATAACTATAGACAATTAAAAAAATTCTAATGAATACTTTAGGATGAATCTACGGTTTATTATGTTGTTGTTGTATATAGTAATAACTATAGACAACTACAAAAATTCTAATGAATACTTTAGGATGAATCTACGGTTTATTATGTTGTTGTTGTATATAGTAATAACTATAGACAACTACAAAAATTCTAATGAATACTTTAGGATGAATCTACGGTTTATTATGTTGTTGTTGTATATAGTAATAACTATAGACAACTACAAAAATTCTAATGAATACTTTAGGATGAATCTACGGTTTATTATGTTGTTGTTGTATATAGTAATAACTATAGACAACTACAAAAATTCTAATGAATACTTTAGGATGAATCTACGGTTTATTATGTTGTTGTTGTATATAGTAATAACTATAGACAATTAAAAAAATTCTAATGAATACTTTAGGATGAATCTACGGTTTATTATGTTGTTGTTGTATATAGTAATAACTATAGACAACTACAAAAATTCTAATGTTATACAATATTTTTCAATTATCATGACAACAAAATCAAATAATTTTGAAGCAGAATGCGATACGTGCTAGTTATACGGCAACAATAATATTAAGTTTATACAACTCAATGACTTTTGATAAAAAAAAGTCATTACAGAAAATCAAATGAAGGGACCTTAAATATTTTATTCTTAGCTTCGAGTACAATCGAGACACTTAAATATTTTATTCTTAGCCCTTTTATACGTAGTAAAAAAGTAAAATTTGAACACTTCATTAACAAAACTTTACAAGAAAAAATTACAAACCTACTTCAAAAAAAAGATATTATTTTAATTCTTCAGGAGAAGACATCAAAAAATACCCAAATGGAAGGGACCTTTTACAATGCCCAAATTTGAAATGCAGGTCTTCAAATTTGCTCGATACACAAACTTCTTTTTTAGAAATCAAAAACAAAATATCAAAATTACTAAACTTTACCGGTACTAAGTGTTATACGAAAATACAAACAAAATTATAAATTGGTCCTTCATTTTCATTTGAACAAACAAAGAATAATAAATTATAAAAACAGAAAGCAAATTCAGCCCCTCCTTTAACGCTTCCGATCCATACCTTTTTTTGCGTCCTCTCGCGACCTCGGCCAAAAGCCCTTGCACGACGCAATCGCCCATTATGTTCGAATGCGGAGAAGCGTTGGTGGAGAAATAAAGAGTGAGGGAGGCGGGAGAGGGGATATGGTTCTGGAGGAGAGGAATGAGGGGTAGACGTGGGGCAGAGAGGAGGAGAGGAGACGAGTGTAGGCGGAGCGAGATCGGGTTAGAGCTGCCTTGGCCAGGTAAGAGGAGTGAAGAAGACTGAAAAAGGGTGTTATCGGGTCAGAAAGTTATTTAAGCAGATTCGGATTTCAACAGAAAATACATCCATAAACCAAAGTAAAGTTTGAAGTCAATTAAAAAATTGGTATATAAATGTAATGACTAAAAAAAATTAAAATTACAAATTTTCAATATTTAATTAAAATTTTAGTCATCATGGGTGATATACAACTAAATTATCACATTATCACATTTAGACCAAAAAAGATAATTTGTTAAATCGTTTGATACCAATTATCAATCCTTGTAACAATTATTAGTGACATGATATTTGCATGATAAATTTAGATGGGATCATGGGAAGGTAAAAGTAGGAGTTTATATGCAGTTTTTGCCATCAATTACTCTTTAAATCGAGTTCCTGATACTGAAACAGTTGTTAATAGTTGTTTACGCAATCAACAACTCTAGGATCGTTTTGGTTTCCTCCCATGCCTCACAAAAGATACATATTGATAGTTTTTTTGTTTCTCCGATAACCCTATGCATCGTATAAACGAAACAACAATTTAATTTTTTGACAATTTGTCTTCTTTATTTATTATATCAAGATTTTTTGTCTTCCTTGTTAGCTATATATCTTATTAATTATATATATCATGATTCTTTTGTTTTCTTTCTCTATTATAAATACAACATCATACAATTTGTCTTCTTTGTGTTAGTTATATCACGATTTTTGCATGACCTTACTTTTATTGTATGACTGTGCTTTTTATTTTGACAAAATATAAATAAAATATCACATCACTTTGGTTTTTGGATGCAAATACACGTGGCCAAAATTAATGGTTATTTAGTAAGACGAACTTTTTATTATTATACATAGCAAATATCTTTTTTGTGTTAGTTTTCATTAAGAAACATATACATATTTTTTACACAAAATTGCCAAACCCCTTATTTTGGACCCATCTTTATGTAATTTTCTCATGCTACATCATCACAACTAATGTCACATCATCACAATTATTTCAACCATTAGATTTTGATATGTGGCAATATATGAATCATAGATTAATTTTTTATTTTGTGTGATTATGTTTTATTTGTAGATATTTATGTGTCCCTTATTTTACACATACTTTTAAGGAATTTTAGAAGGCCACATCACCTTACACTTATGACGTGTCAAAATATTATTTGTTAGGTTCATGTTGAACCAATTGTATTTGATTTTGAATTTTTTCACAATATGTTACATGATCAATTGTGAATACAAATAGAATGTGAAGAGTTTAAATATCTAACATTAATAAATTAATATATAATATCATAAATACATCAAATATTGTTATTATTTTCATAATATAAAATAAAAAAATTAAGAAATATATTCGCTTGAATTTTATTTTTATTTTGAGATCCATATTATCATATATTTAATATTTTTCTCTAACTTAAAATTATGAAAATAATTATGTAAGAAAATATAAAAAAAATAAATATAATTACATTAATGACTTGTAAACCTAATAATAATTATTTTTAAAATTATAATTGATAAAAATTGCACATATATAATTAAAACAATTTCATTTTAATTTTTAAAAAAATGAAAGATATTTATTTACTAAACACAAATAATTTATTTAACTTATATAATCTTTTTCCATAATAAACATGAAACATAAAATGTATCAAACACAAATATTTTCGAACTTTTACAATGTTATTATTCTTATTTTAGATATGAAAATTTAAAATATCATATGGTTTTGCTTTTTATTTATGTCACGCATGCTATTTTATTATTTATAGTAATATTTTTTTGTATACGTTGCATTAAATTATTAAATAAATATTTCGCATTGTATCAGATTTAAAATCAATATAATAATTTTTCATCATCAAACTTCCTTAATCAATATGATTTTTATTTTTACAAAGTCTTATATTGTTTGATTCCGAAAAATCATAATTATATATTATATGTACGGCAAAACAAATGAAACAAAATCGCCGGAAAGCGCGGGTAATTTCCGAGTTTATGTAATAACATCAATTCAAATATGGAGTAGCTCGCGTTAGCTTGAAATATTTGCTAGACGATTGTGTTTTATTGGCCAGACTCGAGCCGAGCTCGAGCTAACCTGTGTTTGGCTCGGTTCGGCTTGTTACCCGCCCTGGCATGTATAAATGAGATGAAAATGTACCGTAAGTATAAATGAGATGAAAATGTATCCGTAACCCTAAACCCCAAATTGTGCTAATAAGCAATATTCTGTTTAAGCAAATTAACCATAAATTGTGTGTTTATGTGATTCTAATACAAACATGTGCCTTTATTTGATCACTATTTGATGGTATGTTGTAACCCTAAACCCCAATGTTTTTTTATTTGATCCCTATTTGATGCCAGTAACATTTGCTTTTATTTTATCAGATAATCATGTACTTTTAATTTGTACTAAAAACATATTTATTTTAGTTTCAATTATTATTTCAAACTTTAATCTCTTCAGTTTCATCTATTATAGATGGAACCCGAAGGTATCTCAACTCAACGCAAGCCCAAGTCTCATCAAGTTTTCCCAAATATGCGGGAAGAAATAATGAAAATTATAGATCTATTTTTTCGGTAATTGATAATCGTGGTGCATGTTTCATTGCGTTTGATAAAGAAGAAAGAATGAAAAGATGGAGCAGGACGGGGAGGTGGTAGTTTTTCATGGGGTTAAGTCGTTTATGACGGTAAAATATATTGATGGGTTATATATTTTGGTTCGATATAGTGTGTTGCTCCCGGGTCGGGTCGGGTCCCTAGCACACACGGGTTGCACGGGCACGGGTTTAGACGGGCACGGGTGCACGGGTTTAGATGGGTTTAGACGGGCGGGTTTGGACGGGTGCATTTGGAGGGACGGGGAAAACCCGTCCTTAGACCCGGCGGGCGAGACGGGTCCCGGGCGGGACGGGCGGGTTGACGGGCGGACGGGTTATTTTTTTAAAAAATCAGAAATATTCAAAAAATCAAAAAATGAGTAAAAAAAATCCAAAAAATCATAGAAAATAGGCAAAAAATTCAAAAAAAAAAAAATGTAAATAAAAATATATAAATATAAATAAAAACATATTTTAAAAATATAAAATTATGAAAAAAATAAGAATAAATTGAAATATTCAAAAAAATAAATTTTAAAAATGTGAATAAAAATATAAAAATATTTGGTTAACAATTTTTATTCGAAATAAAAATTTGCAACTAATTTTTTACAAGAAAAAAAATTTCAATATGAAAAAAAGTGGAAAAAAGATACTTGAAAAAATTAAAAAATGTGAATAAAAGTATAGAACTATTTTAGTTAACTATTTTTATTACAAACAAAATTATAGAACTATTTTTTTTGTAAAGGATGAAAAATTCAAAAATAAAAAAGAAGTGTAAGAATACTTGAAAAAATAAAATATGTGAATAAAAAATTTGAATAATAAGACATTTTCAATAATTATAAGCAAAAAAATTTATATTAAAAAAAAGTTACTCTCCTCCTTTATTCCGGGCTTGAGACCGGCTATGTTACTAATTTACCATGTTAAAAAAATAACATAGGCGGAGTTCTAACTTTTTTTTTGTTAGTAAATATTTAGATGACGTATAATAATATTGAATAATTAGAAAAAAAAATTAAAGAGTGCATATATAATACCAAACCTATATTTGTAGATTGCGCATTTGTTCAATATACCTCAAATCCAAAAATAAAATTACATTAACGGGTCGAATTTCATACCTCAAATCTATAAAAAAAATCCGAATAAAAAAAATCTATAAAAATCCAAAAATAAAATTACATTAAGAAAAATAAATAATAAGATTGGAATTTCATACCTCAAATTTTTCCAAGCGATGTCGAATTTTTTAGATTTTTTTAGGATACCTCCAACAACTAAATATAACTAAATAACTAATATAACTATTTTTTTTGGATTTTTTTTATATAAACGAATTTAAATAAAATATAAAAAATATTTAGAGCTTTAGAATAATAGAATATGAGAGTTTGAGTGTAGAGAATATGAGAGATTGATAGTTGGTTGTGTGAATTAGTGAATTGGAGATAGGGAGATTTTATAGGGGTACAAATTGGGGGGGGGATAGAGAAACTAGCCGTTGGTGAACAGTGATTTTACTGCGAATTAGTGAACAGTAACGGGTCGGGCGGGTGCACGGGCGGGTCGGGTTACACAGTAACGGGTTTGCCAAACGGGCGGGTTTACACGGGTCTAGTGGTAACCATTGGTTGAAACCCTCCCTTGGACCCGTACCCGTTGACCCGCCGGGTTTCAACCCGTTTGCCAAACGGGCGGGACGGGCGGGTCAAAATCCCGGGCGGGTCGGGTCGGGCGGGACCCTAACGGGTTTTG
Organism: Luzula sylvatica; assembly: GCA_946800325.1. NCBI lineage: Eukaryota > Viridiplantae > Streptophyta > Magnoliopsida > Poales > Juncaceae > Luzula > Luzula sylvatica. The sequence continues at coordinate 2,543,599 of OX326958.1, read as the reverse complement.
ACATAACACTAGTTCGATATACATTTTAGTGGGATTAATTATTATGGAGGGTAAATTGTATGGTTTGATTTATTTTGACGTTGTATTTTTTTGTGCGAACATTGTTATGTTGGTTATGTGTTAGATCAAATTTGCGTGTTAGTGTATCTTTGGTTCAAAATTATTTTGTGATTGCATTAAATGAATTAATGTTAATCAATGAAATATCAATGAAATATCAAAATATTTATAACAACTTTTCAATCAAAAAATTTATAACTACTTTCATAATTCCAAGAACAACCAAACAAAAAAATTATATTTTTCAGCATCTTATAATTCAGACATCCAAACAAACTGTGAAATTACTAATTCCAGATCTTTCTCCTCCACCTTATAATCCAATTCCATTCTACTAATTTCTCTTGCCAAACAGCCCCTAAGTTCTCTTATAAATCCTCAAATTTTCTGACTTCTTTTATTTTGCTCCAAAAAATATAAACTAATATGCATATAATTTTAAATAAGAAGATTTACGGTAAGGTTTTATATTCGATTTTTTCATAAAACAACGTAATTTATTTATTTTTGCGGTTTTCGTAATACCGTGCCGAGTTAGTTTGATAATATTGTGAGAAACAAAGATGCATTGAGTAATTTTTTAAAACTAAACGTCAGTTTAAAAAGATTTCCTTAAATAGACTTTTCTTAGCTCTTCAAAACAATCAAACTTTAAACTTTTTAGTAATAAAACTTTGCAAGAAAAAATCACAAATTATCTTACTTATTAAAAATATTATTTTAATTATTTTAATTCTACACAAAGAAAACATCAAATAATCCCTAAATTAAAAAGAGATTCAGCGATATCCAAATTTCAACTTGGTCATTTTGAATATTATTACACATGTAAAGCAACATTAACGTAATTGTATCGGATGAAAAATAGAGCGAGAGATCAAACACGAGAACAAATTAAGTAAAATATGAATATCAATTTTATTCCCATTTTTATATTAGCCTAAACTAAACCATTAGTCATTTCACTTGTAATATTTTCGAGCATTTAAGCCTCGATTCGACCCGATTATTGTTCAATTAAAAAAATTAATAATGCAATTCACCCTTAAACCAACCCAATTTATTATCCAATTAAAAAAATTATGACACAATTTGGCTTCCTTGGTAGTTAAAGTTATGTTATGATTTTTTTTCTTTCTTTTTTTGTCAATAATAAAAAAATCACACAATTCGTCTTCCTTGTGTTAGTAATTATGTCATGATTCTTGCATGATCTATTGTATGAATGTATTTTGATTTTGAGACACACTAATTATGTGAGGCCAAAATCGATGATTATTTAGTAAGACTAATTTTATCAATATATGATATCTCAGGATCTAAAGATTCTAAATATAGTGCAGTATATATATTTTCTGAAAAAAAAAAGAATCTGTATTTTAACATCATTTGATTCCGGATTGTTCGAGTTTCGGATCGTTCGGTTTAAAATCGATTTCGGGTTCGGATCATTCGATTTTGAATTTGTATCATCGATTTCAAAATTATATAAAAGTTGAGGCCAAAAAGAACTAATAAAATAAAATAAATTTATGCTATTATAATTTGTCTTCAACATGTTTGTCATTTGAGATTTTTTTTACAAAGAATTTAGTCCAATATATTGGTTGTATAAATTGAGGTTTATCAAATATTGCACATTTGCTAAAGAGTTAAATATGCGATTTTCCCACTCAGCATTTTGGTTTTTTTTTTAATAAAATAATGTAGATTTTTTTTGTGGTTTTCATAATACCACACCACGTTAGTTCGATAATAATCTGAGAAACATAAATAAAATAAGTATTTTTGTAAAATTAAACGTTAGTTTCAAAAAATTTCATCAAATATATTTTTCGTAGCATTTTATATATAGTAAAACAATTAAACTTAATAAAACTTTGCAAGAGAAAATCACAAATTATCTGACTTGTTAAAAATGTTATTTTAATTATTCCCAGGGAAAACATCAAATAATCCAAAAATTAAAAAGAGCTTCAGCCATACCCAAATTTGAAAAGCATATCTTTGCTTGATATACAAATTTCAACTTGTTCGTTTTGAATATTATTATTACACATGTAAAAAAACATTGAAATAATTATACCAGATAATAATTAGAGTGAGAGATCAAATACGAGAACAAATTAAGAATAATTTCAATTCTATCCCCAATTTTATATTAGCCTAAACTAAATTATTATTTCTTGCACTTGCAATATTTTCGAGCAATTAAGCCCATTCAACCCAATTATTGTTAAATTAAAAAAAATTAGTTGTGCAATTCACCCTTAAATCAATCCAGTTAATTCTAATTTATTCATGATATTTCTGCAATTAAAAAGCCAACTAAAAGAAAAAAAAACCAAAGTTACAAACGATTTACTCCATTTCCCCAATTTGGGTACAAAATGTCACATATTCATATTATTAGGAAATATAGACAGTTAAAAAAATATGATGTAATATTTTTTCAATTATCATGACAATAAAATTAAACAATTTTGGAGCACAATGTGTGCGTCTTGGTTATATACTGCAATCACAATCACAATATGAAGTTTATACAACTCAATGCCTCTTAATAAATAAAAGTGACTTCAAAAATCCATTATCCACAAATAACTAGATAGCTATATGTTTATTCGTGCTCTTCTGCTGCCAATATCAAAGAAATATTGGCCTAAAACAATATAATAGAGCCGTTTAAAATTGCTCAATTCTAAAATAGTTTTGATTTCCTCCAATGTCTCACAAGACTTGAGAGATACAAATGTGATTATTTTCTCAATATCCCCTAATAAAACTATGCATTCGAGTTTACGCGAAACAAGAGTTTAAGCTTTTAAAAAAAAAACGAGTAAATGGAGAAGGCTCGGTGGTCCTCCATCCATTGGTGCCAATGGGACTCGAACCCAAAAAAAAAAAGAGTTTAAGCTTTTAACAATTTTATGTTATATGAAATGAAAGCACGAATATATCTTTGTGATGTATAACTATTATAAATATAAGTCACACCATTTGTCTTTTTTGTTAGTTATATCATGTTTTCTTTTCTTTTCTTTCTTTTTTGCATGGTCTATATTTGTATGACTGTTTGTTTGTTTTGACGCAATAAAAAAAGAAATAATCTGAAAATATCTTGGTTTTTTTTTTTTTGTAAATACACAAATTATGTGAGGCTAAAATCTGTTGTTATTTAGCAAGGCTAACTGTATTAATTAATATAAATATCTCATGGTAGAAAAGCTCAAAATATATAACATTATATTTATTTTAAAAGATAGTAATTTGTAGCAATTAGAATATCTCCTTTCTTTTCTTTTCTTTTTGGCCTATTTTTCACTAACAAAAATTATTATTATTTTTTACAATAAAATTATATAATACATCAAAATATGAACTCACAGTTCAGCTTCGAGTACAATCGAGATAAAATTAAATATTTTATTCTAAGCCCTTTTATAAGTTGTAAAGAAGTAATTTTTGAATACTTCGGTAACAAAACTTTACAAAAAAAAAGTTACAAACTTACTTCAAAAAAAAAAAAAAATTTAATTCTTCACGAGAAAACATCAAATAATAACCAAATGGAAGGGACCTTGTACAATGCCCAAATTTGAAATGCAGGTCTTCAAATTTGCTTGATATACAAACTTCTTTTTTAGAAATCAAAAACAAAATTTTGTCAATTTGAATTATTTTGCTCTCTTCTTTTTTTAAATTTATTTTTCCGGTTGGTACCAGTACGAGAGATTCAACTTGCGAAGAGAAGCGCACAAGCATCACTAAATAAAAATTATCAACAAAATATCAAAATATCTTCTCTAGTTTGTTGGTCAGTTTGTAACAGAAATATATTGTAGCTTCCGTGCTAGAGGTGAACTTATACAATTCCATGTCTTGAACTTTTTGTATAATTTTGCTGGGTCGTGAAGAGGAGGAAGAAGAACCTTCTATAGAACCACCACAAGACTCGATCAAAGAGAAGCAATTAGAATCCAAGTCTCAATCAACCACGATTCTTTCGTTCTTACAAGAGCTCTCTCTCACTCCCAATACCAAACCCAGCACAGATCTCGATGCAAATATATATTCGAAATGCTTGTTTAGAGAAAACCGTTCTTGAAGTAAGGGGTATAGAGCCAATTTCCTCACAAATCGAAAATGAAATGTTCATCATGTTCTTAAATTAAATTAAATCCATTTATGTTTTATATATGAATTAATTTTTGTTTTTTTGCTTCAGTGGCAATTTGAGCCGTTAAGACGAGAGTTGGATTATCGATTAAGGACGAATTGACGATGAATTTTTGGATGATTGATTTGTGATAAGTTGCTTAGACTCTCGACTAGTTGAGTGGCGAGAATATTTCTGAAGAGATGTTGATGAGTATTTTTAACAAGTTTTGTATCGACAAATAAATTATAGACTTGTAGTGGACTAATACAATTTTATTGTTACATATCAATTTATATTTCATGGCAGGAGTCTTTTTCAATCAGAGACTATTTCCACTTCAAGAAACAGAAACAAGAATATCTTCATCGATGGAAATATACTAGATAAAATATGACTTGTGCTGCAACATAAACTAGAGTAAATATTTGAAATAAATTATTGACAGGTCATTTTTAGTCCATTACTCAATTATTTGTGCTCACGTGGCACACCAAGTAACAGGTATTTCCATCTCACATTTCCGTAATGTTTCTGTAAGCAATTTTCTGCAGCATAGATTTTTGATCAATGAAATATTGGCCAAAAGCAATCTAACAACTCAGTTTAAAAATACGCAATTCAAGGATAGTTTTGGTTTCCTCCAATGTCTCGTAAGAGATACAAATGATTGTTTTCTCAACATCCCCTAATAAAACTATGCATTCGAGTTTACGCGAAACAAGAGTTTAAGCTTTTGACAATTTTATGTTATATGAAAGTACGAATATATCTTTATCATGTATAACTATTATAAATATAATGCCAATGGTCCCATAGCCTAGATGGTTGAGTGCTCAGCACAATAAGTCCTCATGTTGTAGATGTTGTGGGTTCGAATTCCGACGGCATCAATATAAAAAAAAGAAATATATAATGACCACGATTCTTGGTTTATAATTCTCTTCAAACAAAATAAGAATATTGTCTTATATATTCTCCTCAAATTCTCTCTTTCGTTTCACTTCTTTGATATAATATATTCGAGGTCTCGACACATTGTCAAGCCTCCTTTAAAAAAACTATTATAAATATAAGAATCACGCGATTCGTCTTTTTTTGTTAGTTATATCATGCTTTTTTTCCTTCTTTCTTTTTTGCATGGTCTATATTTGTACGACTGCTTTTTTGTTTTGACGCAATAAAAAAAAGAAATAATGTGACAATATCTTGGTTTTTTGTTGTTGCAAATACACAAATTATGTGAGGCTAAAATCTATTGTTATTTTGTAAGGCTAATTAATATAAATATCTCATGGTAGAAAGGCTCAAAATATAATGCATTATATATATATTTTTTAAAATAATAATTTTGTAGCAATTACAATATCACTTTTCTTTTTGGCTTATTTTTCATTAACAAACATTATTATTAATTTTTACAATAAAGTTATATAATACATCAAATATGAACTCAGAGTTCAGTAAATAATATTACTCAAAACTAAACGAATTGAGTAACCAAGAGTTCAAACATTTAATTAAAAAATACATATAACAAAAATGAAAGATTAGTAAAAGATTCTCTCGTTACATTTTCATACAAAAACAACAATAAAAAGTTATTCGAATTTAAAATCTACTAGAATTATTTTAATTTCCTCCAATACCTCACAATGAATATAAATGTAAATGTGTCTTAGTTTCCCCAATAAACATATGTATTACATGTTTATACAAAACAACAATTTAAGCTTTTAACTTTGTGCTATAAGAAAGTATGACTAGATTATTTTTCTGATTTACATATACAAGAATCACACAATTTCTTTATAAATATAATGACTAAATTTTATACGGAGTGAAAAAGACTGAAAAAAGGTTTTGTTTCGTAAGTCGGTAGATATTTATACGGATTCGGATTTCAACATAAAATACATTCAAAACATTTCTTTATAAATATAATGACTAAATTTTTTAAATAACAATTAATTCATCATCGGTAATATACTACTAAATTATCACATTATCATATTTAGACCAAAAAGATAATTTATTAGTAAATATGATACCAAGCCTTCAAACATTAATATTGGCATGGTATTTGCATCATAAATGTACATTTGAAGTTTTTTTTTTTTTTTTGAGATACGACGCTAAATACCTATCAAATACAAAAATAAAAAAAATTTACAATGATTTTGATACGTGGTAGTACATGTGAAGATTATAGTTGGAGCAGATAGTTTAGTCTTAAACCGTTGCTTGCGTGACGATCAACTCTAGAATCATTTTGGTTTCCTCCAATGCCTCGCAAAAGATAGGCATTGATGGTGTTTTTTTGTTTCTCCGATAATCCTATGCATTGTAGTTTATACGAAGCAACAATTTAAACTTAACAATTTGTCTTCCTTTGGCTAGTATTACATTTGGCTAGTATTACACAATCGCATAAACACGGCGGATATACTAGAACGCAAGGGTTGGCCACACATAGACCGATGTCAACTATGTAAAGGTACTCAAGAAACGACAAATCACTTGTTAGTGGAATGCACATACACAAAGGCGGTTTGGTGCCTAGTCCTAAGAATGGCCGGAGAAAGCAACCCCCCGCCAAATGGAGGATCCGTACTACAAGCATGGAATGACTCGAGACAACCTCTTCAACCAAACGATAGAAAAAGGTGGGACACGAGATGGATGTCCATCCTATGGCACATATGAAAAGAAAGGAACGCAAGAATTTTTAGAAACAAGGAATCACCCCCTATAAACATAGCCATACAAGCGATGGAACAAGCCAAAGCATGGATCAGAACGGGCAACGGATGAAACAACGAAAAGGCACCTTAATCCTTTGTTGTTTTTACTTATCTTAATGTAGATTAGATATACATAATTTACTATCATGTATGATCCTTTGTAAATACCATTATTTCATATATGAAATTTCCTCGGACGACTATTGGTCGCCCAAGTTCAAAAAAAAACAATTTGTCTTCCTTACTAATTATATCATGATTTTTTTGTCTTCCTTGTTAGTTATATATATATATATATATATATATATATATATATATATATATATATATATATATATATATCAAGATTTCTTTCTTTTCTTTCTTTTTTATAAATACAAGAATCACACAATTTGTTTTCTTTGTATTAGTTATATCATGATTTTTGCATGACCTTATCTTTATTGTATGACTGCTTTTTATTGTGACGAAATAAAAAAAAATCACATCACTTTCGCTTTTGGATGCAAATACATGTGGCCAAAATTAATGATTGTTTAGTGAGTCTAACTTTGTATACATAGCAAATATCCATTTTGTCCTAATTTTCATTAAGTAACATATACATATTTTTACACAAAAATTATATAATAAAACTAATAGGGACTCCGAAATCTACTTGATTTACTAGCAAGACAAATTTAAATATATTTTTCTTAGCTTTTTATACATAGTAAAAAGTTAAAATCTAAGCATTGCAGTAGCAAAACTTTACAAGAGAAAATTACAATTTACTAGCCGGACCTGCGCGGAAAATTCCGCGCGTCCGATTTTGGATTTTTTTTTTAAATATGTAATATTTCTTTGCGCGAGGATTTTATAAAAGTTTCATTCTCATTTTATGTACTTTTTAATAGTTTCGTGATATCTTATTTTTCAAATATTTACAAGGTGTTTTTTTAATATAGTTGTTCATATTATTATTATTTTATGTTAGTATATTAGGAAAAATATATATAAAAGTAAAAAAATATAATGTATGAAATATTATAATTATATAAATATAACATATAATATTTTTTTAAATTATTATATGTTAATTTTTTTAAATAAATTTTAAAATAAAAAATATTTTTTTTCATTACTATATTTGTAAATAGAAGGTTATTTTGGTCAGAAATTTTTTGGCCGTCCATGATTAGTTTTAACCCCTACAACAGGGGTATTTGAAAATAAAAGTTTGTTATAGGTTTTTTTTTGGTTTCTAAAAAGATAGGGATTTTTTACGATATCCAAGAAATTAGGGTTCTTTTTTTTAGTTTTCCAAAATAAAATATATAGAAGGACGAGAGAATACATGATATTGTATGTAGACATGATTTATTTGTATTAATCATTGTTGTTGTTTTAATTTTTTGGTACACAAAAATCACGTCTATGTAAATTTAAATACATAAAATACTATTGTTTATTTGGATCATTAGATTTTTAATGCAAGGACCTATATTGTACCAAGTGGCTTCATGTGAAACAAAAAAATGTGTGTATGATTATCATTAGCGGTGTTCAAACGGTTAAATTTATTCGGATACCGAACCGAACCGGTCAAAATTCGATTGAATTGGTTCGGTTTTTCGGTCTATTTGGTTCAGTTTGGTTCAAAAAATGGTATTGTTTGGTTTATTTGGTTCGGTTCGGTTTTGAAATTTTGAAAACCGAGTAAACCGAACCGACCTAATAACGTCACATTTTTATATTTCTTTAATATGTTAATGTTTAAATGTAACAAAAATCATATAATAATATTATAAATGAATATAATTATATTATATAATATTAATATATATTTTTTTGATAAATAAGATATAATTTTTTTTAGTAATTTTTTTTTATTTTAAAATTATAATGTTTCTTATTCGGTTCAACCGAATAAACCGAATAACAGTTCGGTTTATTCGGTTCGGTTTTTAATCTATTCAAGTGTTAAACGATTCGGTTCGGTTCGGTTCGGTTCGGTTCGGTTTGAAATTTATTCGATTCGGTTTAAATCGGTTTGACATTATTCGGTTCGGTTTAAACCGAACCGACCAAATGAACATCCCTAATTATCATAAAGTATAAATTACTACAAGAGAAAAAAAATCCATAATATAAATTTAATTCTTCACAAGAAAAACATCAAACTAACCCAAAATTCATGAGAGCTTCGACAAATTTTTACTGGGGGGCATACTGATTTTGTAAGGGTAAACTGAAAATATACAGAGGTATACTTATTTTATAGGGGAATCAAGATGAGAACAAGAGAAAATGGTTTGAAAACCTAGTTGTGACTGAATAATACTTATTTGGATCGTAGCTCGACTCCCAAAAAGATGAGAACCTAATTTGTTATGCTTGAATAATACTGATTTGGATCCAAATTGGATACACAAAAAGGTGAATTAATATTTCTCAAATTTGGGTACAAAATCGATCTGAAAGCCACGTACAATGAATTGTCGCAAAATCAGATATTTTGTCTCTATTTCTCAAATTTGGGTACAAAATCTCCCAAATTCGAACATAACTACGCAAAATCTCCCAAATTTATGTGTTCTTCTCGAATTGATTGGATCATTAGGCACAATGAATTACTTTACAGGCATTGTTTTTGGATCATTATGCAGTATATCTAGTGATCAATCAACTGACTCTGACTTTTTAGTTAATGTTGAAAATGAAATTTTATTTGGTTCAACATTACCAGAAACCTCGAGTTCGTTAATTAATGTTCCTATAGAGGAGTTCGGCCCAATTAATGATGTTACCTTGGAGGAAGTGAGGCAAAAGATAAAAGCTAAAGATGCTAGTTTGGTCCTCGAGGAGGCCATGTTACGTGACAATTGAATTGTGATTTGATCATGCGATTGTTCTTTGTATAATACAATTTTTTGTGTAGTGTAGAGAGTAGAGTTCTTTTAGCTATAATCGTTTTGTATGTAGTTAAAAAATTTATCTTTTCTAAGTTGGATTGTGAGAGGATTAGGTTCCATCGATAAATGTAACCTTATTAAAGACCTTGTAAGAGACTCTAATTGTGATGTGATATGTTTACAAGAAACAAAGTGGAATTCACCGAATTACTTTAACATTAGACGAGTTTGTTCGGCAAAATTTCGAAATGCACATTTTCTTAACGCAATTGGTAGCAAAGGTGGTCTAATGACGACTTGGTCCAATAAACTCATCTTACTTGAATCGAGAGTGGGAGTGTATAATTTAGCATGTACCTTTCAAAAAGGGGACGGACAAAAATTTACCATTTGCAATGTGTACGGTCCATCCGAAGATGACACTAAAAAACTTGAATTTATAGAGGAACTCTCGGTCCTCTTACAAACCGAAATTCCATTAATAATTCTTGGAGATTTCAATCTATTACGTTATAGGTTAGATTCAACCAGGGATAGTAATTTCCTTAGCTCCATAATAGCTTTTAACAATCTCATTGAGGCCACATCTCTTACCAAAATAGAGTTATGTAATAGGAAATATACATGGTCGAGTAGACGTCCCCTTCCCACACTATCCAAACTCGATAGGGCTTTCGTAACTCCATGGTTCTTGTCTCAAAATTTCTTGCTTACACTTACGGACCTCCCTAACTCAACCTCGGATCATGTACCTTTGAAACTTACTATCAAACCCCTAGAAAAGCCGCCAAGACACTTTAGGTTCGAAACTTTTTGGTTACGCCATGAGGAGATCGACCAAATAGTCAACTCGAGTTGGAATTCACCAACTCATCAATCTAACGACTTTGCTAAAATATTTCTAGACAAATTAAATAACACCGAGAAAGCCCTTACTAAATGATCCATAGAGATATTTAACATAAAATATGAAGTTGTAGAGACTTGTAAGTTATTCTTGACCAACCTTGACAAAATTGAGGAAGAATGTATTCTTAATCCATTCGAATTCAAACTTCGCATCAAAATTAGAGCAAAATTACATGAGATGATCACAATTAAAGAGGTTCAATGGCAACAACGATCCTTCATTAATTGGCTTCGGTTAGGTGATAAAAATACCTCATATTTCCATGCTTTTGCATCTAACCGTCGACAACAAAACTATACCTCTAAAATTACATTACCCGATCGACAAGTAACCAACCCAATTGATATTAACGCATCCTTCTCGGATTTCTTTAAAGCTTCTCTAGGAACCCGCTCTACCACCTCTTTCGCGGTCAATTTAGGCTCTCTTTGTTCTTCCTCCAATATGATTCTCAATCTTAGTATTTTAGCGGCTCCCATATTACACGATGAAATCAAAGATGCTCTTAATTCTTTAAAAAAAACAAAGAATTGTGGTCCCGATGGGTTTTCGAGCGATTTTTTTCAAGTTTTTTGGCCTCTTTTAAAAGATGATATAATTGAGATGTTTCAATTATTTTACAACAACAATATAAACATGAATTACATGAACAAAGCATCAATCCAATTACTTCCAAAAGTCGAGGGGCCTCATTGGTAACGGACTATCGTCCAATTAGTATCATCTCGGCCCCTATCAAATTAATAACGAAGCTACTTGCACTAAGATTGCAACCGTTTATGCCACTATTAATTCATAAATGTCAATCCGCCTTTATTAAAGGGAGAACCATTGATGAGCTTTTTCTTACGTCGCGAGAATTGTTGAACTTTTACCATAAATCAAAAATCCCGACGGTAATGATAAAAATAGATTTCAAAAAGGCATTTGACAATGTATGTTGGAATTATTTAGGGAAATTAATGATCGCAAGAGGCTTTCTTTTAACATGGGTGCGTTGGATTGAAAATATTTTGTCATTATCTAGTTCTTCTATTCACACGAACGGGATTAGAGGAACTCACTTCTTACACAAAAAAGGCCTTCGCCAAGGCGATCCTTTGTCCCCTCTTTTATTTACTCTTGCGGTTGATGCCCTACAACTAATGATAGCAAAATTTAGTCCCCTTCTTACCTCTCGTATTATATTAGCTCTACCACTCTACAATATGCGGACGACACCCTATTATTTGTGGAAGCTCACCCGCTTAACGTCAAATTAGTGATGGAAACTATTTCTCTTTATTCAAAAATTTCGGGTCTCGAAATTAATTGGGGAAAAAAGCGGATTGTGCCCATAGAAATTCCCGACAACTTACACGAGCATATCGCCTCTCTTACACGTTGTCAAAAGAAAAATTTACCATTTAAGTATTTAGGATTACCACTATCTTACAAAAAGCCGAGTAAATTCACGTTTAAGCCGGTTCTTGATAAGATAAACATAAAGATTAATAATTGAAAAAATAAGCTTTTGTTTGAAGGCGGTTATTGGGGCAATTCCCAACTTTTACATGCAAAACTTTATTTTACCGGCCGCGGTCATAAATGATATAAACAAACTAATGAGAGCGTTCTTTTGGAAGGGAAGTTCGCGGATAATAGGAGGACATTGTCTTGTTAATTGGAAGAAAGTTTGTCTTCCTAAAAGAAATAGGGGGTTAGGGGTTCTAGACCTCAAATTACAAAATATTGCTTTAGGGATCTGTTGGCTTTTCAAGTTTTTATAAAGAATCACAATGGGCGTCCACATTGAGGAGTTTATTTAATATTAACAATGTCGGTGACGTAGCCAACATTCTATCCAACAAAATATCCTTCTTCGTGAAGGATTTACAAAGACTACTTCCCTTATATAATTCTTTGCTTGGCGGTAACCCGCAAGGAGGCATCTTTATTATGGCAAACAACGACTCACCCCAAATCGGCAAGGGTGTATGCAAGAATTTCTCACACGGGTGTGGAGTCGCGTTGGGCAAGCGCAATCTTTCGAATAAAAGCCCCAATAAAAACACAACTTTTCAATTGGTTGGCTCTAAATAACCGAATTTTAACCTCGGAGAACTTAGCGAAGCGAGGTTGGCCACACGAACCTCAATGTGTATTATGCTCTAGCGAGCCAGAGACAGTGAGTCACCATCTTTTTAAGTGCCCTTTCACGATCATGCTTTGGTACATGGTGGAGAGTAGGGCGTGCTTCTCGACACAATCACTGGAGGATTTTTGGTGGAATACTCGGAGATCACTCCATGAGGAAGATGCCAAGAAGAAATGGGATACAAAATGGTTGGCGATTATATGGACGATTTGGCGAGAACGGAACGAACGAATTTTTAACCACAAAACGCGGATGCAATGCCTCTTAGCCAAAGTAGTGGCCGATCTTTACTCACAGAGGACAATTTATTGTTGATCGAGTAATGAAAGGATGAAGAAGGGGGTTGAGCACAAAGACAGATTAGTCTCTGATGGATGTCTCTTCTTTTTTGCTTTGATCATGTTTTTCACTTCTTTGTTCAAACCTTTTCGTCAATACTTGTTCAATAATTAGTATTGACAAAGTATGATTGATTTGTAAATAACTTTTCTATTTATAAAAATGATCGGATCGAGCATGTGTCACGCTTTCCTTTCCATCAAAATATAATATTTTTCAGTTATCGTTATAACAGTAAAATTAAGCAATTTCGAAGCAGAATGTGGTACACTCCAATTATCATATTTACAAACCAACTAAAACTTTTGTTTATTTTCCTTAATAGACAACATTGATGTGTCGTCGAAAATTGTTTTATATAAACAGATAAACTAAAACTAAATAAAGATGTGCACATGGACATCCTGCACCGCTGTGAATTGTTTCAACAACACTTATATTGAGCCAATGCTGTTCTTTGGCTGCCGATATCTACAAGGGCAAAAACAAGATGGATTATTCGATTTGAGAATGCGCAATTCTAGAATATTTTTGGTTTTCTCCAATGTCTCGCAAGAGATAAACATATGTATGTATTCTCGTTTATAGGAAACAAAAGTTTAAGCTTTTTACAATTTTATGCTATGAGAAAATACGAATAAATCTTCTTCCGCACAACTATTATAAATACACGAATCACACAATTTGTGTTTTTTGTTAGTTATATATCGTGTTTACTTTTCTTCTTTTACATGGTCATTATTTGCGTGACCCTTTATTTTGACGCAAAAATAAATAAATAATGCGACAGTAACTTGATATTTTTGTTGTAAATACACAAACAATGCAAGACTAAAATCAGTTGTTATTTAACTGTATTAATATAAATAAATATCTCATGGTAGAAAGATTCAAAATAGTGTATAATATATCTTTTTCAAAAATAATATAATTTCTGTGGAAACTAGAATATTTCTTTTTTTTGTGCTAGTTTTCACTTTTCCAGTGAGAAGCATATTATTTTTACAATAGATTTATATAATACATCAAATAAGTACAAAAAATTAATTCTGCTTGAAATACTAGCAAGGCAAATTCTAAATAGTTTTTATTAGCTCTTTAATACATAATAAAAACAATTAAAATTTTGAACTCTGTAGTAGCAAAACTTTACAAGAGAAACTTACATAATTACTACAAAACAAAAAACAAAAATCAGGATCATCATTTTAATTCTTCGCAACAAAAACATCAAATAATACTCAAATTTGAAATGCATGTCTTCAAATTTGCTTGATATACAGACTTCTTTCTTCGAAATCAAAAACAAAAAATTGTCATTTTGAATTATTTTGCACTCTTCTTTTCTGAAATTTATTTTGCCGGTTGGTACCAGAAGACTGGTACGAGGGATTCAACTTGCGAAGAGAAGCATGCACGAGCATCACTAAATAAAAATTATCCACAAAATATTAAATTACCAAACGGTACCAGTATGAAGGGTTATACAAAAATACAAACAAAATTACAAATTGATCCTTTTTTTAACAAACTAAGAATAATAAAAATATACAATGGATTTAGAGATTTAGAGATTTTTGCAAACCTGAATAACTAAGGCCAATGGCATACACAAAGGCAATTTGGAGATTGCACATGTAAAGCAAAATTAACGTAACTGTATCAAATAAAGATATGAAGTGAGAGATCAAATATGAGGCAAAATTAAGTACAATATCAATTTTACCCCCAATTTTGGATTAGCCTAAATTAAATCAATATTTATTCTACATGCACCACTTCTGTGCAATTAAGCCTCAATTCAACCCAATTATTCCCCAATTAAAAAATTAATTTTGCAATTCAACCCAATTTATCACCAGACAAGTCCAATTACAAGAAAAACACGATGTAAATTTGGTTTCAAAGTTACTTACCAACCTGAAAGCCAAGAATGATCCATTGTCGCAAAATTGGATGCTTTGTCTCCATTTCCCAAATTTGGGTACAAAATCTCACAAATTCCCAAATACCCAAACATGCAAGCAACCCTACAAGCGATATAGGCATTCTATATCTGTCAAAAAATTAAACTCGTATAATTAACACAATAAGATAAAAATCGAATAAAAAAGTTACAAAATTGAGTGTTAATAAAGTTTGTAACTTACATGCAACAAGAGAAGAAGAGAAGAGAGAGAAACATATAATTCTTTGCATAGTGCCTCACATTCTCTTGAGCCCTCATTCGAGCTTGTGATGGCTCGATTGGCCATGAATAGTCCCCTAAACACCAGTAGTAATGAAGAATACAAATAAATATATAATGGTAACAATAAGTTTGTGACTGGTACGAAAGTATTGTTGAATTTGTACTGGTACAGAACTATTAGTATCCTAATATAGAAACAAAATTCATCTAGAATAAAAAGGGAGAACCAAAAAAAAAAAACAATTAACCTGGTCCGCCAATAAATTCCTTGGTCCAAGAAGGGGTAGGACCGGCGAAATCGCTGGCCTCGAGTCTGGCGAGGGGATTAATAGAGATAAGGGTGGAAAAGGTGCGAATGGAGGAGACGAATGAAAAAGGAATTTGAGGGGTTGTCGGGCTTTTACTATCATTACCATTGGAAGGAGAGGGAGCGGAGGAGGAGGAAGAAAGGGTGTCGAGAGTGTAAATATGGCCGGAATCACGGAGCCATGACTCGAAAGCGGCGTTGGAGACGGTGAGGGAGAGGGGATTTGGTGCGAACGACATGACTAAGCTGAGCTGCTGAAGACGAAGAGGAAGAGGAGGAGCTATCGTTAATCGTGCTGGATAGTGGATGCCCTTGCAAAATCCCAAAAATATCATGTATGCCCTTACAAAATAAGAAATATCATGGCTATCCCTATACAATTTTAATATATCATGCATACCACTCAAAAAATTAAAATATCACAAGTATCCCTTCATATAAAAAGTAAATGTACTATGCCTCCATGAACACAATAAAATCGAATGTTAATTAAATTGATTAGATTATTTAATTGAATCAGTCCAACTAAGTATTAATTTGAATGTTAATCAATTTAGTTAATCTCATTAACGCTCATCGATTGACGCATTCGTAAAAAATTTCAAAATTTGAGAGGTGTCATATATAACCCCCCATATAAACATATGACTGTATGAGTATTAAAATGAGATGTCATGACCAACTCTACAAAATATAAAGAATGTAATTTGTACAACTTTTTTTTTTCTTGTGTTGAATATCTTAAAATTAATATCATTTCTTCAATTTGTATGAACAAATGAATAATGAATAGAGAATATTAAGATATTTGTTATGTTTTAGAGAGATATACATAATATTTATCACTTTTGTAAAGAGTAAACGTGATTTTTTTTGTATTTTATAGGGATATCCATGATAATAACTTCTGCAGTGTACATGATATTTCAATGTTTTGTGGGGGTAAACATGAAATTACGCCTTACATTTTTTTGCCACAATGTAAGGACTTTGCAAACTCAAAAACGATAATTTTCAAACCTCTCCCTAGATTCTCTCAAGATATCTCTATATCTTTTCATCCAACTTTCAATTTATTTATTTTTACAAAACTACACCTTTCAATTTTTTTATAAATAAATTAACAAATACTTTAAATAATACATTTTATTTTATAATGAAATATTTTACGGTATTATATTTAAAATGATTTATAACAATCTTTTACAACATGTTTTTCTTAAATATCCAAAAGAAAGTTAGTTTTTTTTTAAATGTTCCAATACAAAATAAATTGTGGTGGTATATTAGTTCAAAAAAGAAAATTTGAATGAAATGTTAAGACGATACGAGAGGGGTCCAATAATGTTCATAAAACTTAGAACTACTTGAAAATTTTACCAAAAAAAATACCCGCAAAAATCCATTTTTTTTTCTTTTTTCTCAAATATAAATTTCACTTTATTTAATCTCCAAAATAGTATGATACAAAATAATTTTGATACTAAAATTGCACGTTAGGAATTTATTGCATTTTAACGTATGTTGTCTCTTTCTCTTCGATAAATATTATGTACGTTCATAAAATAAGTCATTGTCATGTGTTCTCACCAAGAACCCATCGTTTTTTCGCTTCTTTCTTCTCTTTATATCAAGTTCCGATATTAATTTCATCGTCCCTCCATGTTTATTCACTATCATAAAATATCAAACATCAAAACATATTAGATCTATTATTAGGTTTTTTCTATTGTTATTTGCTTATTAATTAGAATTTTTAATATATAATTACTATTATGTATGGTATATATATATATATATATATATATATATATATATATATATATATGTAAAGATTTTCATATGTAGTATATGATACATGTCGTCAATTGCTCGTATTCTATCTGTGATTGATTGCGATGTTTTATATGAATATAACTCATTTTGGATTTTATTTTTCATAATATTATTTTGTAAATTTGTTTATGATATTATGCATTATATTATGATATATAAAAATATTCACTACGAATAAATCCACAATGTTAAAGACCACATAACACTATTTGTAACATGGATTAAAATAGATAGTTAATTTGTCATTTATCCAAACTGATCAATCGAGAGCTCGTCGAAAACACCCTAAATTAGACCACAATTAATCCAATTACCTACCCCTAACAAGCCATATCATAGCCCTATTTCATGAATCCACCATCCCCCGAATTTAATTCTACGAGGAAAATAAATTTATTTTTTCAAATTGACTTGGAGATAGGATGTTTAAGACTGTGAATTGAAGTAAAGTGGGCTCAATTAACGAATTGACTACATTTGGTGAAGGAAAAGAGTGTGATTAGACACCCAGTAATTACTAATTATTTGGTGGAAATATAATTCGCTACGAGTTTATAACTAAAAAAAAAATTGGGCTGGAAATTTGTGAGAATGGTAAATGGGTAATTAAGTTTTTCTTTTTGGGGTCTTGTGCGCATTTTATTATTTCGTTGCAATAAAAGACATATACGTCTCTTCTTTCTATTTTCTTCTTGTTCTTGTGTGATATTGTATACAATTTTATGAATATTTAAAATAAAATATTTGGAACATTATAAAAATTAGAGTTTTTCTATTATGTCCTCATATCTCACCATC
Source organism: Luzula sylvatica (assembly GCA_946800325.1). Taxonomy (NCBI): domain Eukaryota; kingdom Viridiplantae; phylum Streptophyta; class Magnoliopsida; order Poales; family Juncaceae; genus Luzula; species Luzula sylvatica. Next base: position 2,525,224 of record OX326958.1, on the reverse strand, counting down.
TTTGCATAACACAACCAATGATGTATCAATCTTGAAATTAGTATATTAATGTTGAAATTGTATATTGATACACAAACTAGAATATTGGCACGGAAAATAATATCATAAATCATAATATTAAAACGTATATTGACATCTATTTGTGCATCGATTTTGACATTAAAATTGTTTATGAACGTTTAAACCAATGTATTGACACACAAAAAACATGTTCACTAATAGAGTGTATTATTCCTAAATTTTGAAGTGTTGCTCTGAAAATGATATCTTAAAATTGAAAATAATATATCACCACTACACACTACAAATGTATACCAGTAATATTATTCATAGGATGTTGATAACAAAAAATATACATAAGCCTAACACTAGCCATTAATAATGTATGTTAGCATTAAAAATAATATGGTATAATATAATATAATATAGAAACTGTATAATATCAAACAAGTCAACATATACGTAGAAAATAGCCATTATAATTTATTGATAATATTGTGTTTTGAATCTCAAAATATGTATTAAATAGTTGAAATGGACTAAGCAAAGTACGATACTCTTTGTCAACCCCTAACGTCGTTCAAAGAATTAAATAGAATTTAATAATTATACTATTTTTGGGTTAATTTCGGTTCTTACAGCGATCCACATCATCGCCATCGCTTGTATTATATAAATATGAACTTTCGAAAATAATAATTGGATGTTATGTTTTTGTTTTCGAAAAAAATAATAATAATTGGAGGGTTCATATTAAATCCATCATTAAAATGTTATGATTGGAGGGTTCAGATTAAATCCATTACTAGAGGAGATAAAGTTTTGGGTGCATGGAAACATTACTCACATATCAATGTACAATTTGGTCTTGAACAGCTAGGATTATACCAAACACAGTGGGAAATGGGAATGTCATATCATGCATCATACTTTATTAGACTAATTAATCATTCATTTATTGATTTTAATTATGACGTCAAAAAACTAATTATGACACTTCATTACATCACTTATCACCAAACATAATTTATCGTAAGTAAAAGGGAAAATCCACAAGCACCAAAAATTGAAGTTACTTAAATTGTTAAAATAGTTTTCTATAATTGCAATTTGACTTAAAATTGTTATGATGATGCATTAAAAATTGACTTGTATTTTGATTTTGTTTTTTCTCTTTACCAACCAAACTCAACTCTCTACCTAAACTCGCTTAGACCAAAGACCAAGAAAGGAAAAAACAAGTGTTTGTTAGTCAAGTGAAAAGTCCCCATTAGACATGGCGTAATTTGTCAAAATAATTGCGTGCTTTTGCAACAATCATTTGATACATGTATTATTATTTTTATTATTATTCAACTAATAAAATGAGTTCATTTTCTCACTTCATACTCATGAATAGTGATCCACAATTATTTATTGCATATTCATGTTTTTTTTTTTGCTTTTCTTCAATGACCATGAAGTTTACCAAACCAAGCAGATTTATTTTTGGATATTATAAAATATAAATATTGAAAATGGAGAATAAAAACAAATGAGTTGGTTAAAAAGAAGAAAATGTTGTTCCATGTACTTATATTTCTAAAAAAGAATGATGCCGAGAAGAATTAGTTAATTATGTTTTGAAAAAAATATATATACATGTCCTTTCTAAATTCTCCATAAGACTAATTAAAAACATGTATAAAACAAGAGTTTTGTATGTGCTCAATCGAATTCATTTACTTATTTATCATTAATTGTTTTAACATTTATTAATAAGTAACGGGCTCAATTTGTTTATTTATCATTTATTCATTTAACTTTATATTTAAATCAAATACCAAAATGACAAGCTCATAAATTTAATGTTTAGATGGTAAAAGGTCTTCATATCACCATTTTTTTCAAAATTTCAGTTATTAACATGTTTTCACGAATTTTTATACACAGATATTCGAAATTATAGTCTATTTTTAGCTTGTGTATAATATTTTCACTCCAATTTATTTTTTGTTAAAATATTAGATTTTAGAGTAAAATTATGATTATTAGTTATTTTTGTAGTAACAACAAATTTTCAAAAATTTGCAGTACAATATTTGATTGATTAATGTACTATATATGTGCATTTTGTAATTATATTGAAATAAGTTTAAAATACTTAATATTTGACTTTTTAAACTTCAGATTTTTATTTGATATATTTGCATCGAGATTTGTGTTTCCGTTAAATTGACGAACTTCAAACGTTCCCAAGAAAGATAATTGTGTCATCATTTCGCAATCACTCATTGACGAACTTTGATACAAAGTCAACGAGTAAAAAACCTCGAGTATGAAAAGTCGATTAATACACGCTTATGATTGTTCTTTTAGTTTCATAATCTATCAAAAGTTAGTCGCAATCACTCATTGTTCAGATAAATTTGTGTACGGCGAGCTAAAAAAAAACAACTCTCGTCGCACTCCATTAATTAGATATCAATTTTCTGAATTTGATTCTTCTTTCCATTAATCACTCACTAAGTACTTTACATATTATTTTTTTAAATGATATGAATTCAAATTTTATTGACATCAATAAATATCAATGTTTTAAATTGCGATATAGCGGTCCATTGCGCTTGAACAATAATTTACACATGATCCCCGATATTGCGTCATATTGCGCCATATTGCGGCGATATTGCGGCGCTATATAGCAAGTTGCGGTGTTGCGTTTTGTGAATATTTATTGCGATTTGCGGTATTGCGGCGCAATTGCACCGCAATTTAAATCATTGATAAATATAGAATCAATAAATCTTCACTATTTATTAATTTTTAAATGATACCAATTTGTAACTACAAGTGTGTATTCATATTGGTACTTCACCCACCTGTGGACATCATCAAGAAGAAAACAAAATACTTGTTTTAACCGATTGCTTATGAGACACATGTAGATTTTAGCCATTGCTTCGATCATTGATTTTGTACTGATGCTTATGTATAGTTATTTATCTGTTGTTATTTTCAACTAATTGTGATTAATTTCAAAAAGTCATTCCTAGTGATTTTTAATTGGATGACATTATTTCTAGAGGTGTTTTTTTTGCGTCTAAAGCGGCCACTTATATTTTACAAAAGTACCTCATTAATTGGATAATCATTTTAAAGTAATTAATGAGAAATTTTCTACAAACTCATTAACTTTTTTGATATTGTAAAAAACTCTGTATTTTTTTGGAAACTCCACTACGAAACTTTTATTTTCAAATTATATGAATTAAAACTAACCATAGATGATGTTGAAATTTATTTTAATCAAAATACTCTTCTATTTACATATGTAGCAATTAAAAAAATATTTTTGTTATTTATATTCATTTTAAAAAATCCTAAAAATATTTTTTATAAAAGGATTTTCTCTCTCTCATTTTTGGATAGTCCATTATTATACATCAAAAATAAAACAACAACCTAATTGAATTTTGCTTTTCTCTCTCTCATTTGTTATAAAAGGATTTTTTTTGGAATTAGATGATTTCGAGGATTTTGTTTCGTCATCTTCACACAACGAAGAACATAAAGTTATAATGGATGCATATTGGTTAACATTTGATGAGAAAATAAATTAATAATTTTTTTGTAACAAGTCTGGTGACCGACTAATGAATAATGTACTTTATGGTGATTTTATTGGACATTTGGACTAATTATATAATTTTAAAGTATGGACATTTGGATTAAGTTATTAATTAATATGCAGCATGTTCAGATAAAAAAATTTATTTCAACTTCGTACTGATTATATTATGGATACGTTTAGTTGTATTATATTTTAAATAATATTTTATGTTAATTTATATTTGTGTAGATTATGTAATATTGTAAAATCAACATTATGATCATGGTCCGTTGCAATAGTAAAGCGGTGATATATCTTCCGCTAATGCTAAATTAAGTGTCAAAACGTTGTGTGCCCGCTACACTCTATTTAAAATATTGAAACTAAGACATATACATATTAAAATAATTAAATTTAAATAGTAATTATAATTTATGTACACATTATAATAGTTAAAATCATATATTACTAAATAGGTTATATTTGTGTTTTTATATTTCACAACTTTAATAATGGAAGTTTTAAAATGGAACATGAATGCAAATAAATGATTTACCTATTAGAATTAGAATTAAATATAAATTGAACTTATAAACATATGTTCGAATACTATTGTTAATTTAAGTTGTAAATATAAAAATTTCACATGATGCCAAATATTTTTAATTAGGTTTTTGCTCAATTAAATTTTGATATTATATTCATTGTATAATGTAATATTGTGTATAATTATCACTATTTTGTTCATCAATAAAAAAAAAATCAATACTATATGATTAATTATATTGCATGAACCATTGTGAAATATATTGATTGCATGGTTCATTGTTTCTTTATTTATATTGCATGAAGCATTGTGAGCAACAATGGTATTTCTTTTGTGATTACGTTTTTTTTGGAAAATTATGTTTTACTTCAGATATTATATTTTGGTTAAATAGATGTATTAAAATTTCATAAAAATGAGATATTTTCTACCAGAGTATAATATAATCGTAAAATATATTCTTGATTATAATTAAATTAGTTATATAACGTGATGAGATTAATATAACATGAAATGATTTTATTTTATTATAATAATGTTATTATCATCATAAAAAATATCATTCGTAATAAAATGAAAGTATAATTATCATGCTCGCCGTGTAGTTCTAGTATTATCCTAGTATTAATTAATAAGAAGATAAAATTATCATTATAATGAAAAAGCCGAGTAGGCTTGTTAATAATAATTTATAAGCATGTATTTACAGTCATCCATGCAACAAAAATGAAGATAATTTACTAAAATAAAAAGAATTTAAATAAAATCATTTATTTATATGCTATGACGAAAGTCAATGAATCTGGTTAGTATAATTGAACCGTTTTAAATTAGTTCCTTTTTTATGTTTATTATCTATCTTTTTTCTCATTTTGTTCAAAATTTATTTTTTAACCAGAGAATGATTTTGCACCCTCATCTCAGTATATTGCAAAAGAGAAGGGTCTTTTACAAAATTTACATTCCACCTCACATCACAAAAGAGAATGGCTTTGCACCCTCGTCTCCATTGTAGTCTATAGTTCTCCATTAATTTCTACTCATTATCATTCCTGTCCGTGCTACTCTCCAAATATTCTAATGACGCATTTACTCTACCAAATCAAATCATATATTTACTAATCAAATATATATTTTCCATAACAAGATTCTTTGTTCCAAACTTTCACCCATAACAAGTTAACAACCATACAATTACATATATGTACATATCCTTGGAAATATATATACTACCTAGCCATCTCATCTCTCTCTCTCTCTCTCTCTCTCTCTCTCTCTCTCTCTCTCTCTCTCTCTCTCTCTCTCTCTCTCTCTCTCTCTCTCTCTCTCTCTCTCAAAACACACCAAATCTCTCTCCATTAATACCTTCCTTTAACACATTCCGTTCATTCATTCACAGAATCACAACCCTGGTACATTCACCAAATTTAATGCGCCAAATTTTCTTGAAGCAAAAAAAGAAGGAAAACGAAATTCTTGAATGAAAGAGAGAGACTCATTAGATAGTGAGACTAATCCCCTCTCATGATTGGCTCATGCTTCCTATATTAAGTGTATCTATATTATTTCGTTTCATTATATCCCTACCCAAATCAAAGTATACAAAAAAAAAATCCATATCATTACCCTTCTTCTAGAATTATGGCGAGAAATGGCCAAAACAAAGCTAGGGTTTTGTTCATTGTTATCTTCTTCTTCTGTATAAATTTTTCCATGGCTAAAGGAGCTTTGGATTACAAGGATGCATTGGCGAAGAGTCTTTTATACTTCGAGGCACAAAGGTCCGGCCATTTGCCGTACAATCAACGAGTGACGTGGCGTGGCCACTCTGGCCTTACCGACGGCCTCGAACAAGGGGTGAGTTTTGCAAATTCGTAACATTAATCCTAAAAGCTTTGAAAAAAATGGTGTGCTCGGATCTTTTCACATTTTAGTCCTTTCATTTTCTTACTTTTTTCTTTGTTTCGCAATGACATGCATTTTTCAAACAAAAATGCTCCATTCACATGGTAAATTTTGAGTGGGACCCACCAATATTTTTTCAATTAATTCGCATTCTGTAACACTTATGTTTTGTTCTGTATGCGAAGCATTTTTCTTTTTTAAAAATCATACGTTGGTCCTTTCCCGTTATAGCAATCATCTTCTAATTTTCTCAGTTATAAGGACCCAAATGGAACTTCAAAATGACTAAGGTGCTAATTAATTCTTTCAAATATAATTACAATACAGAAGGTCAACATTGAAATATTAATAAGTAGGATAAAAAAATTTCCTTCCAAAAAATACGTGGCAAATATCTTTCCCTGCAGGAACATTGTCAAAATCAAATGAAATATCTTAATCTGAAATGTTAGGTCGATTTGGTAGGAAGGATCCCATGAAAATACTTAACCTCGTGGTGCTTTAATTTTATAATATTTCCATATTTTGAAGCAACATTATTTTTATGTTGGTGAATGGTCAAAACATTTCAATCACATTTTTGCTTTCAACAAAACAAAAAAATTGATTAAATTAATTTCCTCCATAATGTCATGATCAAATTTAATTCTTATTCTTATTTATTTTTCTTTTTTGATGAAATTGTAGGTGGATTTGGTAGGAGGATACTATGATGCAGGAGACAATGTGAAATTTGGACTTCCAATGGCCTTCACCATTACTATGCTTTCATGGAGTGTGTTGGATTATGGTGATGATATCAAAGCCATGGGAGATCAATATAAACATGCTTTGGAGGCTATCAAATGGGGCACTGATTATTTCATCAAGGCCCACACTCAGCCTCATGTTTTATGGGCCCAGGTATAAATATCAACTTTTTTTTTTCATTTTCAAATTCATATTGTGACACTGACAACAAATCTACAAGCACTCAAAATATATGTTAAATGTTAATTAATTTTAGGGGAATTTTTTAAAAAATCCATAATTTTTCTGGAAATTATGAAAAACCCCCTGTCTTTATAGATTCCCTAAAAGACCTCATATATATTATGTTTCCTCCAAAAACCCCCTAACATTTTAAAATTTCCTCAAAAACTCCTTATCTTTTTGTTATGATTTTGAAGATGACCATTATACTCCTTCCCATAATTTTATTTTATAAATATCCATAATGTAATAAATAATAAATAGATATTAAAATATAAAAAATAAATAATACAATTATTATAAATAATATATAGATATTAAAATATTATAATAAATATTACATAGATATAAAAATATTAATAATTTTTGAAAATGATATTATCATAATATTTATGTATTAATTATTATAGTATTTTAATATATATGTATTATTTATTTTTGAACATTTTTTATTTTTTAAAATAGTTTAATATCTATTTATTATTTATTAAATTATAGATATTTATAAAATAAAATTATGGAGGTATAATGGTTATTTTTGAAAACATAACAAAAAGATAGGTTTTTTTTTAGAAAATCTATAAATGTTAGGGGGGTTTTGGAAGAACAAAAAATATAGGGGTTTTTTGAGGGAATCTAAAAAAGATATCGGGTTTTCTAAAAAGACTAGGGTTTTTTCATAATTTAAAAAAAAGTTAGGGGGTTTTTAAAAAATTCCCCTTAATTTTATCATATTTATTGGTTCTTTCATACAAAATTTATGTGGGTCTCATTGGTCAATGAAAAATATAGTGAAATATTTGGTGAATTTAGATTTGGTAGCCACGAGTTAGTGAAAAATAATTGGAATATTTAGTGAGTCTAGTTGTGTTTAAATTATTTCATAAGATTCAATTCTTATCGTGATGACAAAATAGGTGGGAGATGGAGACGTGGATCATTATTGTTGGCAAAGGCCGGAAGACATGACGACGTCTCGACACGCATACAAAATCGACGAGGAAAATCCCGGGTCTGAGTTGGCGGCGGAAACCGCGGCAGCTATGGCGGCCGCTTCGATCGTTTTCAAACAAACTGACCCACATTACTCACATCTCTTGTTATATCATGCTCAACAGGTTCGTTAATTATTATTATTAGGGAATAATTTCAGATGTACCCCACAAAATATTGAAAATATCTGGTATACCTAATCTAATATACCCTACTAAACTGAAAATATCATATAAACCCTTGTAAATATAGGAAAATATAAATCACGCGTATGGTACTGAAATGAAATCATAATGTATAACATACCTACTTACATATGTTTTAAACAATGAAAATATCATTTGTGAATATGTGAGTAAGTATGCAATCATTCAACAGCAGTTGGTCAATCATCATGTATATTTTCAGATTTTCAGTCTCCCATTTTGACAAAATAAAAGCAAAATCTTTAAATTATATGATTAGTCTAAATTGTGTAGACCATGCTAATTAATTAATCTCAAATTTCACAAACCACCGGCATAATTAAGCAATACATAGGTCAACTTCAACCTCAATTTCAAGATTCAAATATCTAATTTTATATTTGAAATTTGGTAGTTATTTGAGTTTGGTGACAAGTATCGAGGAAAATATGACGATAGTGTGGGCGCGGCGAGGAGCTACTACCCGTCTCACAGCGGATATGGGGACGAGTTGCTCTGGGCAGCTCTCTGGCTGCAAAGAGCGACTGGTCTTAACACGTATCTGAGATACATAATAAAAAATGCCGATGAGTTTGGCGGGACCGGTTGGGCCGTGTCGGAGTTCAGTTGGGACATCAAATATGCTGGTGTACAAGTGCTGGCTTCCAAGGTATGTTCGTTATGTCTATATTAAAATAATTTAAAAAAAAACCTGCATAATTTAAAATTGCAACAATAGAGAAGCATATATTCTTTGGAAATTCAAAAAAATTGGCCATGTGGTTAATTAAATAGTTTGGTTGTGGGTGAAACTGGAAGTTGAGTTGACACATCAAATATGGTGGTGTATCGATCTTTGCTTCTAAGGTATTGTTAAAAAAATAGTATGTAGATTTCATAAGAGAAGAATACAGATATAAATTTATGTTAGATATGTACCTTAACTTAATTACCTATTATGGTATATGCATAACATGTAAAAAGGGCATAAAATGTGTTAATCATGTGATGATTATGCTGCTACGTCATTACTAATTATTTCAACCAAACTCATCTGAACAAAGATACTAGTTTATTGACTAAACATAGAATATATGCTGCTAATCACTTTTATTTAATTTATTTCTTGTCATTGTGAAAGAAATTGATTGGTTTCCTACCACCATTGACTTTGGACTTGCCCATCAATTAGTTATCGACAATATTGCAAAATATTACACAATATCTACTTCAAACATACTTAAAATTAAATCAATCTTTTGTCTTAATTAATTATTCACCTCTCATTTTCAGTACCAATCACCCATGCATAAATAATGTTATTAAATCCTTGTTAAAATATCACCTATACCCCTTCAAAACATGAAATTTAGAAGAAGTGGTCATGAATTTAGTCAACACTGGTAATCTCACACCAGATAAAAAAAACTTGAGCCAACTACTCTCATCTCTATGTCATCACCTTGAATCTTGATAGCTTGATCATTAAATAAGATGTATATATGTACAAATATAATGATAACAGGTTCATTGTCAATTTCCTCTATAAATACAAAGATAACAATAAATTAATGTTTGTGTAGCTACTCATGGACGGAACAGAACTCGCCGATGACGAAAGAAGAAAATTGGAAGAGTACATGGTAAACGCGGAGTTCTACTTGTGCTCGTGTCTCGGCAAAAACGCAGATACAAACAACGTACACCGAACCCCAGCCGGCCTATTATACGTCCGTAAATGGAACAACTTACAATACGTAACGGGTGCGACGTTTCTTCTAACCGCATTCTCGGACTATCTGATACGATCCAACCAAAATCTCAAATGTCCTGCCGGTCTCGTACCGGCCGGAGATCTCCTTTCGTTTGCAAAATTACAAACAGATTATATTTTGGGCTCTAATCCTAATAACATTAGCTATTTGGTGGGATTTGGGCCAAAATACCCAAAAAGGTTGCATCATAGAGGTGCTTCTACTATAGCATATAAAAAAGATGATGATTTTATAGGGTGTACACAAGGATATGATGTGTGGTATCAGGGGGATGAGGAAAACCCTAATGATCTTACCGGTGCGATTGTCGGTGGCCCGAATGCGAACGACGAGTTTAAGGACTCGAGAGGGAATTACGTTCAGACCGAGGCTTGCACGTATAATACCGCACCGATGGTCGGCATTTTTGCCAAGTTGAATGGACTCGAAGAGAATAAAAAACGACAACATCGTCAGTTTCATCTGTTCGGCGGAACGGAACACGGCATTTACATGATGTAGTAGTGAACGAAATAGAATTAGGAATATCTAAATAGGAGTAAATTTTATTTTCTTTTTTTTTATTATTATTTTAGGTGGGTGAAGGGTATACAAATTTTCTTGATATAGGGACAAAAAATGGAAATATTATTCTATCCCCTTGTCTCCTCTTTCTTTTTTCCTGATACAAATCATAACCTCAAAACCTCTTTTTTTTTCTAATATTTCAAACAAAAATAATATTAAAAGTACCATGAGCAATTAGAAAAAAAAAAAAAGGAAAATTTAGCCGTTGTAATTTTGCATGTGGCAAGAACAGACATCTGAAGAGGCAAGAAACACCCAAACAAATAGTTCCATAAGCAAAATTTCATAATTACCCTTCAAAAATTCAAAACATCAAATTTGTTACATTAATCATTCATAGTTATCTTTTCAAAGTACAAAAGTAAATAAATTATCCCACAACAACCAGATTGAATGGGTTTTAAAACAAACAACCAGATTGAAGTATCTTGTATTATTTTGAGTTATTTTGTTTGTTTTTAAACCCATTACATGAATGATGCAAATAAAAATAAATAGAAAATCAAAAGGGATTCGGTGCAAGCCGTAAGGTACTTACCACCGACCAATTTGTAATTTTGTAACATTTAATTAAGGAAAGGAAATAGACCCAAACAAAACTACCAAAAATATTGAATATCCTGTGTGAACGAGCATGAATGCATTGATGAATGAATGTTTCTTCTGAATAATGTGTCCAAATTCATTCTTGGAATCCATATCCATCTCCAAATAATCTCTCCCAATTCCAATCCAACCTAAACCATAAAGAAAAATAATAACATTTGCAATAAAATTGGTACAATTATATTTATTCTGAAGGTTTCTAAAGGAATTTATTACTCTTTCTAACATTATTAAAATCTCATTAGATCATCAAAATACAAAGGATGGTATTATTTTACACGTGTTTGACAAATAAGAGACTTTCTAGATTTCATGTATGTATACATCATTATTGTTTTATTTAACATTAATAAATATGAAGAAAAAATAATTTTGATTATGACGAGTCAAAATAGAATTTTTTTTTTATCACTTCATTTGTTTCCTGGTAGAGAAATAATGCTGGCAATAAGACGCACAATTAGATAGATTTGTACTCCAAATTAACTTCTTATATTTTGCATATTTGAATTTCCATAATAATTATTTCTCGTCTTTTTGAAAAAATAAAATAAAGAAGACTCGTATTAAAGAAAATTAATTGAAATTTTAAAAATTAACCGTGTATACATTGATATATGGTCTCAGAAAAACCTTTTGCAATATGCACCTTATTTTTGTTAGATTATCTATCTTAAAATTAGTTATTTTTAATATAAAAAAATTTATATGATTATATATTTACATTTATGCTGCTAACAATCAACTGATTGTATTATAAACTCGAGTAATAATATAACCGCATAACATATCACAATTTTAATACGAATGTCTGAATTTGTATTTGATTTGTACATACTTAACTAATTAATATAAAAAAAACTTAAGTATTTATATCAAATTTGTGATCGATTTGTGTAGTCATATCATACTCATACAAAATTTGTGATCATTAATATTCCTGAGATATTCTTAGATAACAATTTTTGATTGTTGATCCCCTGATAAATGTCTTGGTTGTCACTCCACATTCATTTAATAAATACAATCTCAATGAACTAATCTTTCGAAATTTCAATTATGATTAAATTAATAAAAAAAATATATTATTTGGATATTGTGGAGCTTTGTATATTTTACATGAATGTGAACCAGGTTCATCCAGCAAAAGTTTGATCTACATTTATGATTCCAATGAACCTTTGCTTACTTGTACCCAAAGTTGTTACTTTAGCAAAGAAAAAGGGCAAAAAATTGGGGATTGTGATTTATGAATAGATACTTTCTCCCTGCTTTTAAGAAAAGAGAGATATCCAATGTTTGCACCCCATTCCTACTCCTTTCCACATTGGGAAATTTTACTCTTCCCCAAATTCCCCCACACATTGACGATATGAAAGATTAACAACTAATTCCCTCTTAATTAATATAAATGCATTCTATTAACAGTGAATACATATTTATTATTAATTGTTAATTCATATAGTTTTTAATTCTATAATAATTAATCATTAATCAAGTATGTTTGTGTTAATTAGAAAAATAATTAATCACTAACCGCTTAGATCTAGAATGTGTGGGAGACTTTGGGAGCATAGTAAATGAGCCCATTTTTAATTGGCAATGCACACATCATGACTACTCACGAGGACTATAACAAGTACATATATATATATTTATAAATAAATAAATAGGTATCTTATTCTTCGTTTAAAAAAACTAGGGTCATGATATGGTCCATCATATAACCTTTCCTTAATAGCAAACAATTGGATTTTCTGTGACACTTGTTGTGATGGCTTTTGTGTAGTTGTCGTCGTGTTCTTTTCCGTCAATAATGGATTATTTGTGGTGACCAGAAAGCAAATCTCGTGTTACATCAAAGTTAATTATATATGTTATTTATTAATATACGAAATATAAAATCATTTTTAAAATCTATTGTCATTTATAATTATTTACTTGTTCAGTTTGATTTAGTATAAATAGTTAAATATATGAAGATGAGCTATTTCTTATTTGACATTTTATAAATATATTGACATCAATGGCGTTATTAATAATGACACTACATATGTGTACATTTCATTAAGAAATTATTTCTTACAATATGCAAAAAAATTAAAAATATCACGTAATAAGTAATTACTTATATAATTAATATATTTTTAATTAATTCAATTGAATGTGAATATTTTTATTAATTATTTTTATCACAACACAATGTTATTATCAAATATTTCATTAATATTTATAAATTTATTTTTTTAACTCATCAATCTAATAATGTTTCAATAATTCTTAATTTCATTCGTGAACATCAAATTTCAATGAAAAAAATCAAGAATAAATTATTAATGATTAAAATAAGTTTCACAATTTTGTATAGTGACAGAGACATAATTTAATTCAAGACTACACAATGCTCTAAATTATATATGTCACAATGTCATCATAATATCATGATATCACAAAATTTCTATGAATTTATTCACAGATATATAATAATAATAATAATAATAATAATAATAATAATAATTTATTTTATATTTTTTTTGGATAATCAGCCGTTCCGTCTTTTGTTATGTATGTCATGGATCGCAATGCTCCAATTGAGTGATATAGGGTAAATTCACATAAGACCTGGACACATATTTAAGAGTTTAATTTCCAAAATCTCCAAGGTTTAATTAATTAATTGCTCGAAATTTGTAAAGAACTGGATCTACTATGTCACTCCAAAGTGTCAACATCGTGTTGAGTAAATAGTAGGTCTATTTATGCATTGTTTAAGATAATTATAATTGAAGTCTTAAATTTTTATATAACTCATGAGTCACGAAATATTATTTTTTAAAATACCTTGTCGTTTTCAAAACTCTCTGTTTGCAACAACAAAACAATCTATAAAATATTTCTCTATCACTATAATTACTACACAATAAGACTATACAATCAAGAAATCTAATAACTGTATGATTTACTATTAGGATCCAAAACTATAGATATCGCACGGAACCCAAACAATTTGTGAAATAGTTAATATTAGATAATGAAATTTTCGTGTAAAAATAATTGTGCAGAATTTGTTCGTGTACAATACGGTGGGTATGACATGCGTTTATACATAATTCGTATTCGTACATCATCAATTCGACAAAAAAAATATGACAATAATAGCGTAATCATCATATATTTTGTATTTGTATATGTTGTGTATAATGTGTTGTTTTTTAAAGATTATGAGAAAAATATGTAACAAAGATATTTTTATTTTTTTGTGTCTCGAAATATCAGATTAATCAAGTACAACAACACTTTTAGTTAGTAAAATATCTCAAAAATTATTCTTACAATATTAGCTTTTCTGAATTAAGTTTTTAGTTTGAAGTTACCTTATTCGAAAAATACATATTAGTTTTGATATTCAACACAAATATATCTTTTGCTAAAAATATTTTTCTCGGTCCTTACGTATTGAGATTAGTGTACAAAATATATGTTTATAAAAAAATATGCATGTAACTATGTACAATTTACATCTTCGATAATATTTAATTTAAATTATAATATAAGAAAACATATGAAATATAATCTTTCCTTTAATGATGTGAAAAACTAAAAGAAAACATATGAATATAATCTTTTTTCCCTTAGAAACTACTACTTTCCTTCAATGATGTGAAAAACTTGAAAAAAATGAAATAATCACATTTCTAACTTTTTTTTTCCTCGTTTTATTTTTGCTTTGAAATATTTTCCCTAAAACAAAATAACAAATCATCTCATGCTTAGAAATATATCATATATAATATTTCAGATGATACACTTTAAATTTATCCCTAATTCATAATTTATTATTCAAATATTATCTTTGTTAGTAATATTTGTTGTAACTTGTAAGTCATAAAGTGAGTGATTACTAAGTGCAAGATAAGGAGACATGAACCAGTACACAAAATCTCGTAATAAGAAAAGGAAATCAATTTTATTGGCCAATTTATTTACTGACCATAAATTTCAGATTCTCGTTCTCATAACATAAATAAATACCTCCTCTCTCTTCTTCTCCCTCTCTCCCTCTCTCATTGCTACTAGCTGTACATCACAGAAATTTCAACGCCCACTTTATTCCTTCCAATTTGTTGTTGGTAAGCGAAACAAGGAACCGCAATGGGAGGTGGTGGTGGCGGAGGAGCTGCGCCGGCGCCGAAGCAGGAGGAACTTGCGGCTCATCCGGTGAAGGACCAACTACCCAATGTGTCTTATTGCATAACCAGTCCTCCTCCTTGGCGTGAGTATTTTTACAATTTCACTCCTCCATTACTATCTCAGAGTCTCTGTTTCCTTTCTTTGTGTGTGTGTGTGTGTGGGTACTCTCACAAAATTGCAATAAGCACACAAACGTGCACACAGACGTGGAATTAAACTTTTTTTTGCAGAAATATTGAATCTTTCTAAAATTTGATTCACTGATTTTTTATTTTTTATTTGGGGTTTTCAGCTGAAGCTATACTTCTTGGTTTTCAACACTATTTGGTGATGTTAGGCACTACAGTTATAATTCCTACTGCTCTTGTTCCTCAGATGGGGGGAGGCAATGTAAATTTCTTAATTCCCCTTTTGCCCCTTAAATTATACTAATTCAACAAAATTTTAGTAACAATATGAAGTTTTTAGAGTTTATTAAACCTCTGTTTTTTTTTGTTGATTTTTAGGAAGAGAAGGCAAAGGTGGTACAAACAATATTGTTCGTCTCCGGTATCAACACTTTGTTGCAATCTTTCTTCGGTACCAGGTTGCCAGCTGTCATCGGCAGTTCTTACACGTTCGTCGTACCGACTATTTCTATAATCTTGGCCGGTCGGTACAGCGATGTTGCTGATTCTCACGAGGTTTTCATTATAACTTTTAATTTTTAATTGTGCAAAATATTATTCAACTTAATATTTCGAAACATACAAGTTAATTCAATGATTTATTTCTGTGGTGTGCAGAAATTTCTGAAAATAATGCGGGGGACTCAAGGGGCACTAATAGTCGCTTCAACACTTCAAATAATTCTTGGATTTAGCGGCCTTTGGCGCTTAGTTGCGAGGTTTGTATTATTTTTAATTCTTACAAATAAATGTAATATTCAAATTTAACGGTTTAATTATTCATTTTTCTTAATTTTCTTTGACAGGATACTTAGTCCATTATCTACCGCGCCTTTAGTAGCTCTAGCAGGATTTGGGCTCTACGAACTCGGTTTTCCAAGTGTAAGTTTGTTATAATATAATCATATATTTATTTTCTTTTTTGCTAATACATGCCAAAATCGATAAACAGGTCGCGAAATGCATTGAGATTGGCCTTCCACAAATAATAATTTTGGTCGTGCTTACTCAGGTAATTACTAATTAATATTATTTTCTAATTTCTTAACTTGCAACGATATTAATATATGGTATTTATTATTTTTCCAGTACGTGCCTCATAGGGTACATGCGGCGAGGTCGACTCTAGAGAGATTCGGCATAGTAATATCGGTTGCGATTGTGTGGCTTTACGCATTTTTTCTTACCGTTGGTGGGGCCTACCGAAGCTCTCCTATCAGAACTCAAGTTCATTGTCGTACCGATCGATCTGGCTTAATTGGAGGGGCACCATGGTCATTTTCTATTCCCTTTATTTTATTATTATATTCTCATTATTTATGACCACGATGTTTAATAATGTAACGTTTTTTTTAAATACAGGATAAGTGTACCGTATCCGTTTCAATGGGGTGCACCATCATTTAATGCTGGCGATGCTTTTGCGATGATGGCTGCGTCTTTTGTCGCTCTCGTCGAGGTACATATTGTTATAATATGTAATAATAATTTGATGTTTAATCATTAATATAATTAAACAAAGAGTATACATGAAAACTAAATGTTTATATTTGAAATGCAGTCAACAGGTACATTTATTGCGGTCTCGAGGCTTTCGAGCGCTACGCCAATTCCTCCTTCTGTTCTCAGTCGCGGTGTTGGTTGGCAGGTATTTTAGTTATAAAATTCAAAAAATCTGAATTTTCATAAAACTCGTTTATTTGGTGATTTTTTATGTGATATAATTGTAGGGAGTTGGAATATTGTTGGATGGGCTATTCGGAACCGCAAATGGATCTACTGTATCAGTGTAAGAAATATATATTCTCGTACTATCTTAATAGGATTAAATTAATTATTTTTTAAGATAATATTCATGTTAATGCAATTATAATAAAACAGAGAAAATGCGGGTTTGTTGGGCTTGACACGAGTCGGGAGCAGGCGTGTAATTCAAATCTCCGCTGGATTCATGATTTTCTTTTCTATCCTAGGTAAATATTACATCCATTTTATTTTTTTATTTTCATTTCCAAAAAATTCGTAACATTTTATTTCTCATCTATTCCCAACAGGAAAATTCGGTGCTGTTTTTGCATCGATTCCCGCGCCAATAATGGCTGCTCTTTATTGCATTCTCTTTGCATATGTCGGTGCGTGCTTACATCTTTCTTTTGCTCATTTTCGATATATATTTTTTTAATTTTGGCATTTATTTTATTTATTTTATTTTTGATATGAGCAGGTTCGGCAGGATTGGGTTTTCTCCAATTCGTTAACCTAAATAGTTTCAGAACGAAATTCATTCTTGGTTTTTCGATATTTATGGGATTCTCGGTACCCCAATATTTCAACGAGTACACTTCCGTTGCTCATTACGGGCCCGTACACACAAGTGGCAGATGGGTAATTTTCCAAAACCCCAAATTTACTCCATACATGCTTCGAACTGACTTGATTTTATTTTTCCATATTTTTCCATATTTTTTACAGTTCAATGACATAGTCAATGTAATATTCTCTTCGAAAGCATTTGTCGCGGGCTTTGTCGCGTTTTTCTTAGACAATACGATTCATAGAAACGACGCTACCATCAGAAAAGACCGAGGTTATCATTTTTGGGAGCGATTTAGGTCGTTTAAGACCGATTCGCGAAGCGAAGAATTCTATTCTCTTCCTTTCAATCTCGACAAATATTTCCCATCGTTCTAGTTTCGGCGAAGAATTAGTATTTGATATTCTTGTATTTGGTTCTAAATTTTTTTTTTCGGTTAATTTTAATTTTCTAAGTATTTATATAGGTAGAATGGTAATGGTGGTAGTGAACTTTGGCAGAGTTTTTGCTTGTAAATTTTATAATTGTCACGATTAATTAATTGTACCTTCTTTTTTTTTTAATTTTCTGTTCTACCTAAAATTTTGAAATTTAGGATTCTATATAAAACACTAATAGTTTCCAAACATTGAAATAATTATTTTTAATTAAAATCCTACTTACAAACTACAAAATTCGATTTTTCAAAATATGAATAATCAACAATAAAAAAACATGAAAAATTCGGTCAAAATTATTCTTCCTTTGTCGTTGTAGTACCAGTATTCGTACCGTATTTTGAGAAAATACCTGTTAAAACATCTCTTTCCTTCCCTTTCAACCTGTTTACCAAAAACAAAATGAATGAAATTAAAACCAAAAATATCCTAAATTTATTTTTTTATTTTTATAATTACCTTAAAGGTAGCGTCAATTTGGGAGCTTTGACATTGCCACTTGATTTAACTTTTCTCTTCTTCGACCCGATTTTTTTCTTTTTCTTCTCCAAGGGTAATTTAGTAATTTTCGAATCCAATTCATCCTCTTCGATAATTTCAAATTTCGACAATGTATCCTCTTCTTTATCTTCGTCTCCATCTCCTTCTACAAAAATCACTGGAGCCTCTTTTTCAACCGCATTATTTACCGAAATGCCCATGAATCCATCGTGATATTTCGGTTGCAACATTGGACCTTTTGGGGGTTTAATAGATAAGTTATGTTTCGAATTGGGATTTTGTTTTATTACGCAACAATTTATTTGCTTCTGTACTTTTCCAAACGCAATGTTTTTCTTAGAATAAGTCTCTACAAATCTGTCATGAATTAAAAATTAAAAAGAATTAAAAAAATATAAATCAATAAAAAATAATTATTACCTGTTTGCGGCGACGTCAGTAGAGAGGTCGACGAAAGCGAAACCTTTACAAATAGGGTCCCGAGTTTTTTTAGTCCCTGAAACCGCAGGGTCTATTTGTAAAATTCCACGAAAGCCTCTAAAAGCCACTTGCAAATCTCTTACTATATTCTTCTTTCTTGGTAGATTCCATAAACGAACTCGAATTCCTTTTGGTATTATATCTAAAAGAATCGAAATTTATATTAGTTTTATAGTGCAAAAGCCAATTTTAATTTATGATCGAAATATATATTGCTTTTGTTATGTAATTCAATTATGCAAAGATAAGAAATTGAAGAAATACAGATATCATACCAATTTTAGGAGGAAGAGCCTTAGATTTTTTTGCTTTTGCCAACGTTTTGCTTTTAGAAGTTTCCTTCTTGACAACTTTATCTGAATTTAATTTTCGAACAAAAGTAGAATTTGTGTCTTCTGCAAATTCTTTGGTTTCAGAAGTTTCCTTCCTGACCCAAACTTTATCCGAATTTAAGTTTCGAACAGAAGTAGAATTTGTTTCTTTTGCAAATTCTTTGGTTTCAGAAGTTTCCTTCCTGACCCAAACTTTATCCAAAATTGCCTTTCTTCGCCCCTTGCGATTGTGGTCAATTTCATCCATAATCTTCTCCTCAAGCGAGGCGTCGTAAACTATGCCAGTACCGAAACCTATAGGCTTGTTCTGCCCAAAATCGAGTTCTTCTTCTCCGTCCTCGTCGTCGAATTCGTCCTCGTAGTCGGATTCATCCTCGTAGTCGGATTCGTCTTCGTCTTCGTCGTACTGGGTGGCGCCATGTCTGGCGTCGGAATGGTTCGTGCGACGAGAGAGAGCTGAAGTGGAAATGGAGGTGCTTGTGGAGAGTGAGAAATGGAGATGAAGAGAGCGAGAGAAGAGACGGAGATATGGAGATGGTGAAGGAGAAGGGCAAGGCGAAGATAGAGCTATAGGATGAAGCAACATTGTTGGGGTTTATCTCTGTGCTGTGAAAAAGATTTGGATTATTTAGAGGGAAGATACAAGGGGATTTATTCAAATTTACCCTCAATCAGTTATTTATCTTTTAGTTTATTCAGTTGAGCCCTTATACTTTTTTTTATCAAATTATATAGAGAAATTGAGGACTGGTCTCTCACTCACATAATCACGTTGAAAGAAAAGAAGAAGCACATTGTCAGGAGGGCACAGCCGGAAAGTCAGAGAGCGACAAATTTATATTTTGTGACGTGACAATTATTTTTTTATGATATGTAATTTCTGAAAATGACAAAAGTTAACTTATTTATATGCTTACATGCAATTTTATAATAATATTATCGCTGCTAGTGTATCAAGTAAAATTAGAGTAAAAAAATATTACATTACAATTATATCATTATAATATGTCGTAGTAGTCTAAATAACAAAAGAGTTTTAGTCAAATTAAATATCAAAAATAAAGATGTATTTTATAGGACAAATATAAATTATATGTATTTTATAGTAGATCTTTCATAGTATCTAAATCGAAGATTCACATATCACTAATACATATGCCATTGATATATATCACTAATACATACCTGAGATTTGTTTTAGGCTAAATTTCACATATATTCTTAAAAAAATTCAAATTTTCACACAAATACTAGAATAACATGGCGTACAAAATCATTGATTCTTCATTTTATTATATATATTTTTTATTTTACATAAATATTCAGATATTCAGGGTTTTTATAAAAAAATTCCAAACAAAATTTAGAGCGATGATATGAGTGTGTGTAGACTGTAGCTACTTGAGTGGTATTCTTTTCCCCAAATAAACCCTTCGAAGAAAGTTGCGAAACCCAAAATCATGGCTCCCAAAAGGGCACGGAGAGAAGATACCTCTCGCAGTACGAAAAAAAAGAGACCTCAGTTCTTCAGAGTTCTCATCCCAAATCCCTTTGCAAAGCTGGTATTCTTCTCCATCTATACTGATCGTGTCATTTTTTTATTTTTTTATTCCTTTCTGTGATAATTTCGATCTTTAAACATTCAAATTCTAGACCAAAGTTCCATTCTTCTTTAGATTTTAAACACAAAAACTGAACAAATCAAGACCAACACACTTTTAGATTAGATTATTTACTAATCAAGACAGATTGATCGAACCCTTATTGGTTTATTTTGGGAATCAATTACACAAATTGGAGGTTTGATTCGTTGATTCTTTTTCCAGCTCATACCAAGAAATTTTCGGAGGAAATATCTCGACAAGGAGAAACAAAAGAGAGCTACATTACTGAGTCCACTTGGCAAATCATGGCAAGTAAATTTACGCCAGCAAGGAGAAAACTTGTACTTTGCCAAATCTGGTTGGGACGAGTTTGTGAAAGCACACGCGCTCCGTACCGGCTACTTTCTGATATTTCGGTACGAGGGAAACATGGTATTCACTGTCAAGATTTTTGACGAGACTTGTTGCCTCAAGGAATGCGATGAGTTCGGTACCGAGTTTTCTCAATCTGAAGAAGAATGTCTCACTCTAAGCGAGCATTCAGATCCTGAGGGTAAAATCGTCCTTTCTATTCTGTTATTTAATTTTCTCTTATCTAACTATTTTTTTCAGATGAACCGTACGGCAAGAGTAGTCCTAGAAGTAAGAAAAGGCGAAAATTAGTTGAAATGGAGAGCCCACCTTCTTCTCCAGTAGAAACAGAAATCGATACGAAGTCCAATAACAAAAACCCATTTCCACAATTCGAGAAAGTCGTTAGACCATTAAGTTCTAAATACATGGTAAGCGTTACATTGATTACCATATAAATTCTTGATATTAATGGGTGAAAATTTAAAATTGATGAAATTGAAGGGGTTACCAATAAAATTTTGCAAGAAATATAATCTCATGTCTCAAGAGTGTTTATTCTTCAAGAATAAAAAAGGAAAAATGGGTTTTCCTGTCAAATTGCTTCTTAGGGATCGAGAAGTACGTTTAGGAAAAGGATGGAAAGTATTTGCCAAAAAAAGCGGGTTTAGAGATGACGACACGTGTATCTTTCAACTTATTGCCAGAAATACCCTTTTCGTCCAAGTGGTACTAGTCTCCATTCCCATTTTTATTTCTATTTTTTTATACATTATTTTTATTTTTATGTGTGTATTGTTTGATAGAAACGTGAAATACAAAAGGGTTCTAAGAAGAGGCGAGCAAAAGCATTGAATTTAAGAGAAAATAAAGTGGCTAAATTTTGTCCACGATTCGAGAAAATAATTCGGCCTTTCAACTTATCATATGGTTATTTGGTACGTTCAATTTTCTTTTGTTTTAAGATTTAATTGTATTGAATATTGATATTTAATTAGAATTCGTTTTTATGGATGAGGCAGAATATTATGATGTCATTTTGCTTGCAAAACGGTCTTAGTTCAAAACGCAACATCACATTGAAGGATTCGAATGGAAAATCATGGTTGGTACGATTTTTTATTAGAAAGGATAAAGGCAAATTCAAAAATGGGTGGCGAAAATTCGCTAAAGAATGTGATTTAGAACAAGGTGATAAGTGCATATTCGAGTTAGTTCAAGAGAATACTTTCCTCGTTCGTGTTGAGAAAAAACAAATAGAAATGTCGCAAGGGTAAAATTGTAATAAGTTATTTTATTTTGAGGTAGTAATTGGAAATTGGGAGGAATAAAAGGGATTGGTTAAGATTATTATTGTCTTTCATGTTGTGTTCTTGAACGTTACTAAGAACACGTCAGTACCTAAATATAGTTTCAATGATCATTTATTTAATTTTTTTTTTATTAAATAAGAAAATAATTATGGGCGTAAGGATTTAGAAATGTTGCTAGGATAATGGAATGATTTGTAGTTTGAGATTAAGATGTCTTGAGAGAATTTTGAATAATCTTTGGGAGCATTTGATTCGTAATATATGGAGAGTAATTCAGTCTTTATTTTCAGTTTTCGATCAAATTTGAAATAATTTGTTTGTATTGTTGCGATTTTTCTTTTGAAAGAATTTAAAATTAATATTTTCTTTAATATGATAAATACTTATTGTTCAAATTTACTTGAGATTAAGATCACATTTTCAAGGCATCGAGATGTTTTTACGAAAAAATTCATATTTTAGAACAAATACAAACCTTAGTTTCCAAAAGTGGATCTATTTCCTAAGAAAAAAAGAGTCGTGTATAAAATTTAGAACAAAATCAATTAATAACCATGTTTGAAAAAGTAGTAGACAAACATATATATAAGCAAATGCTTTGATCCATATATGAAAATTACAATACGTGTTTATCATATTAAATTTAAATGTGCATTCAATCTTAGAAATACAAAAATAGTTAGTAAACAAGTCCATCAATAAAAAATACAAAAATTTACATTCACATTGTTGGTGCATCTTTTCGTGAATAAATGAAAATTAAATTTTGTTTTTATCGACATAATGAGATTGCACATTTAATTTACATGAAATAAATATACACGGTTTTCAATTAATTTCGTCCAATATCTCACCCGCTTGAAATGATCAATGACGAACAATTCACTTGATTTCTTTGCCCAAAAGATTTAATAAACTTAATATTTTACAATGTCTAAATTTTCTTTAAAAAAAAAAAGAACTTCACATTATCCAAATAAGATATTTGTGAAACGCTCTACACACCATTTCTAAGTTTCTAGCTCCATCTACCTCTTATTTGAATCTCATAAAAAATGATGAAAGAAAAAATTGCACTAAGCATGACCAGTGTTTCCTAAATATTACTGATATGGATCGGTATGTCGATTTCATATCTTTAAACGGTGTCTGTCCGTTATGATATGTCCCATATCGGTTGAGTAAATCGGTCGACCGATATATGAACCGATATGAGTCGATATATGAATCGATACAGACCGATATTGACTGGTTTGAACCGATTAATTTGGATTTGAATTATAATTTGTTTCATTATTTCATTTTAGGCCGACTCATTATTACAATTTATTGTATTATTTATGAATTGTATGTTATAATTTTGAATGTATTTTTTAATTTAACTTGAATTGTATTTTGTATTCTTGAATTTAGATTATTAATAATGTAAAATTTGAATTCATTTTAAAAATTTAGTATATATATATATGGAGAATTCTATCATACACATCTTTTAAAGGGTATTTTGGTTATTTAAGCAATTAATTATATTTGTAAAATAACGTATCATAAAATTTATTTTTTATGAAATTTTTTTTTTTAAATAAACAACAAAGAATTTCAATATAGTCAAATATTAATTGATAAATATACTTGAAACATATATATATATATATAGAGGGGGCGGATCAATGGAGTTCTTATTTAGAGGTCTTATTTAGAGTCTAAATCTTATCCCTTGATTAAATTTTGATGTAGGGCTGAGATTCGAGAAGAAGAGATGCTGCCCAGATATTTTTCATTTGCCCCAACTGAAGTCCAAATCATAGTAGTACGAGCTGACCTTTCCTTTTTCATAGTAGTACGAGCTGCTCTTCTTCTTCTTCTTCTTCTTCGTAGAGGCCCCTCACCTCTTGTTCTTCGTAGTAGTACGAGCTCTTCTTCTCTCCCAGAATCAAATTGTCCTCTCACGATACTTATCCAGATCTCTCCGTAGAGGCCTCTTTAACCTCTTCGAATAGATTGTCATTAATTTTCGTTCTTATTGAGAGGATATTCAAAAGAGATTTCTTAGTATTGAGATGCTGGCATGTCACAGATTGTAATGGAGGATGAAAAGGTCTACACAGTCACAAGATTATTAGGTGATTTAATGATTGATCAAGCAATTGGAACTTTTGAGAGGTGAATTTTGCATATATACCTTTCTGAATTTTGTAGTATACCCTTCAAAATGCCCAAGTGAACAATGTTTCAAATATCAAACATACTTCTCTCATAAAGTAAGCATGATATTTTGAGGGTTTGTAAGGTCTGATATGAATTTTTAATTTTTTTTCTAGATATTTTGAAGCCTGGAGTAGATGCAAGAGCCATCGTCACATGTTTGGAGTACTGCCTTTATTTGTCTAAAAGACTGCGATACCAGAAGTATATCAGAGGTTGGATACAATCCTCACAACACGATATCAAGACTGCGGTACCAGAAGTTTGTTGGACATAAATTTCAAGAGTGACATGGTACAGTATGGTTTATGATTCAATTGGATCTTATGATTCAATTGAATCGTAATGCAGAAATTTCGAATGATCCAATTGAATCGTAATGCAGAAATTTCGAGGGTAGAGTATTGTAATTAGCCTATTGAGGGTATTGTAATAAGTCTAAATATCATTAGGGCATTTTAATTAATCTAAATTTGACGAGGGTATTGTAACGAGTCTAAATTTCATTAGGGTATTTTAATTTGCCTAAATTTTAAGAGTAGGATATTATAATTTGATGATGGTTCGGGTTGCAGAATTGTATTGTAATGTTAATTTTATTTTTGTGAATGAACAGAGTGAAAAGAATTGATTAAAATTAATTATTTAAAACAAATTAACTTAAACGAACTGATTATTATGTACTTGTATTAAAATAAATTGCCTTGGACAAATTTTGTTTAGGCTTGTACTGGTCGGTACCAAACAATATTTAGGCTAGTATCCACATCGTTCAAAAACTCATCAAAAAATCAGGAAATTTAAAAATTAAACATAGACTGTTTTCAAATGGGTTGTAAACAGGAGCATTTATCAAATAAGACCAAAAATCATCCACAAATTAAAAATAGAACAATTCATTACAGATTCAAGAATGAAAATGAAAGTCCATTGAAAAAAAAAAACGAAACATAAAAAACAAACTTTTAATAAGAGAGAGAGAGTGTGTGTGTTCAACAGTTTAGCTTGATAGAGAGTCCACGAGAGATGGAATTTGAAATTTTTTTATGATAGAGAGTCCACATGAGCGTCAGACTATAATTTGAGTAAAATGCATGTGGGGGCAGTAGGAGAATTTGAAGAGTCGGGCAGGTCTTTCATTTAGGGCAGTGTTTTCAAATGAATAAATCTCAACCGTCCACACTAATTAAATGGAGGGTTTAGATTTGGACTTCAAATAAGATCTCCATTGAACCGTCCCCATATATATATATATGTGAAATTTTTTGTCATATACCTTTTTTAAAGGATATTTTGGTTATTTAAGCAATTAATTATATTTGTAAAAAAAACGTATCATAACAATTATTTTTTATGAAATTTTTTTTTTTAAATAAACAACAAATATTATTGGCTCCCTTAACCATCCCCAAAAATTCCCCTTCTATATAGAGAAATGATGCTGCTTCCAATTAACTCGGCCTGTATTAACAGTCAATTGGAGCCGGCCTATATAAATACCCTAATCCTAAACACTCTCTCTCGCCTCTCTCTCATATGTGGCCGCCAACACACGCCTCTCTCTCTCTCTCTCTCTCTCTCTCCTGCTGCGGCTGACACGATTTGTGTTTATTTTGCCTCTCGTGTAGTTTACATGCACGATTTGTGTTTATTTGCGAGATTTCCGTGTTTATTTTTCAGATTTTGTGTTTGTTTTCGATTATTTCCTTAGATCTCGTATTTTTGCTGTTTTTTCGAGTAATTAGTTGTTAATGACTCCAAAGATATACCAAGAGGTCATAAAATCTAATTATTTTTGGGTTTTTTGGAGATTTTGACTTTTTTTTATTGTTTAACGAATATTATTTTGCTGTATTTTTGGAGATTTTCCTAGTTCTTATGTAGTGTTTGAAATGATTTTTTGTTGTATTTTTTGCTGTATTTTTTTTTGCTGATGCTTCGATTTTTTTGCTGGTTTTTTTGCTGATTTGTTTCCTGATTTGTTTTGCTGTTTTTTGTTGTTGTTTCCAGATCTGTTCAACGAGTATTTTTTTTGCTGATTTCGCATCTGTTTTTACTGTGTATGGAGATGTAATTAATTGATCTTTTCTCGAATTAATAGATGGTTATTTACTTGTTAATTTATGTTGGTTAATATGTACTGATTAATTAATACAAATGTATTTGGGTTTGGAATATTAATTGAGTTGTTAATGGTTAATTCATTGGTTAATTTAATGGTTAAATCCTTGTATAATATTTTTTTTCTTGTTTAATTTGGTATGCACAATTAATCCCTTGGGTAATTTATATGAATTAATTGTTAATTGCAAGTTCTTTCAAATCTGGTAAGAAAAGGAATTTGAAAATGTTAATTTAGTAAGAAAATAGATTAATTGTTAATGTAGCAAGAAAAGAACAGAAATTCGTTGTTAATTTGGCAGCGGTTAATCGGCACGAAAATTCATATGGCAGCGGCAGAAAGTAAACTGCCCCAAAAATATATTCTCGCAGCGGTTACATTAATTGGCTCGAAAACTATCTTTTTGGCAGCTTTTACTGTAGTGGGCACAAAACTATCTTGTGGCAGCTGTTATTGTAATAGGCACCAAAACTTTCTGTCGGCAGGGATTACTGAATCGGCACGAATACTGTTTGGGCAACGGCTACTTTATGATAAAAGTTTTATCGGCACGAAAGACAGCGGTTACTTTTATCGGCACGAAAACTAATTTTTGGCAGCCTTTTTTGGGCACGAAAACTATCTACTGGCAGTGGTTATTGAACCAACACGAAAACTAAGTTTTGGCTGCTGCTACGTTTATAGTCACGAAAACATTCTTTTGGCAGCGATTACTTTTATGGCCTGAAATCTATCTTTTGGCAGCTGTTCCTGTAAGAAACACGAAAAACTTTCTTTTGGCAGCGGTTACTTAAAGGCACGAAAACTAAGTTTTGGCAGCCGTGGCTTTCATAGGCGCGAAAACTACCTTTGGCAGCAGTTCATTTTATCGGCACGAAAACTACCTTTGGCAGCAGTTCATTTTATCGGCACGAAAACTACCTTGGGCAGCAATTCATTTTATCGGCACGAAAACTACCTTTGGCAGCAGTTCATTTTATCGGCATGAAAACTATCTATTGGCATCGGTTACTGAATGGGCACGAAAACTAAGTTTTGTCAGCTGTTACTATTATCGACACAAATACTTTTTGGCTGTGGTTTTATCGGTACAAAAACTTTTTGGCAGCGGTTACTTTCATGGCCACGAAAACTTTCATTTGACAACGGTTACATTTAAGCCACGAAAACATTCTTTTGGTAGCGGTTATTGAATGGCACTAAAACTAAGTTTTGGCAGCCGTTAATTTTATGGACGCGAAAACTATTTTTTTGGCAGCTTTTGCTTTGATCGGCACGAAGACTATCTATTGGCAGCTGTTACATTTATCGGCACGAATGCTATCTTTTGGCAGCTGTTAATGTAAGCAACACGAAAACTTTCTTTTGGCAGCTGTTATTTAATCGGCACGAAAACTAAGTTTTGGCAGGGGTTACATTTATTGTCCCTAAACTTCTTTTTCAGCGATTACTTTTATCGGCACGAAAAATGCCTTTTGGCAGCCGTTACTTTTTGGCACGAAAAATATCTATTGGCAGCGGTTGTTGAATCGGCACGAAAACTTGTTTTGGCAGCGGTTTCTTTTATAGGCACAAAAACTTTCGATTGACATCGGTTACTTTTATCGGCACGAAAACTTTCTTTTGACAGCTGTTATTTTTGGCGGCACGAAAACTTTCTTTTGGCAGCGGTTACTTTTATCGGCACGAAAACTACCTTTTGGCAGCTGTTACTGTAAGCCACCCAAAAACTTTCTTTTGGCAGCGGTTATTTGATCTGCACGAAACTAAATTTTGGGAGCGGTGACTTTTATCGGCACGAAAACTTTCTGGCAGCGGTTACTTTTGTCGGTACGAAAAATATCTATTGGCAGCGGCAGACTGTAAACGGCACCCAAAAAATCTTTTTGTATATGTAGGTGGGGTTTACATTTTGTCGTTCCAACTTATTATGTTAGCCAAATCAAGTTGGGCACTTCTTAGATTGTAACGCAAAATCTTATGTATCAAGGTTGCAATCTGAATATGAACTTAATATGATGCCTTAATCAAAGAAGTTGATCCCAAAGATCCAATTTAAATAAAAAAACATTCCTTTTGTTGTGATAGTTTACATTATAATTTGTTATTTAGATGCTTACTTATTGATAATTTTATTTTGTAAAATTAGGCTTTTTTGCTACGAAGTAGGAGTTGACGGAATGTTGGTTTACCATTGCATGGTGTTTGTTAAGTAATAGCACTTTTTAAGCAGAAGCATGTTATAAAGCAGGAGTCGAGGATATTTAAAGTTTCAGATAACTCAGTACACGAAAATCGCCGAAACAAGTAAGATTCTTTTTTTTTATATTAGCTTGTTTTGTCGATGCAAAAATTAAGTTAGTACTGGTGTTCTTGTACCGTACAAGTAACCCCTCACAAAGGATATGTTTGGGCTTATTAGTAACATTATGGCATGAAATTACTAAATTAGTCAATGCCCGCGAGGTATTACTGATAAGGCTACCAAGAACTCGGGTTTTAACAAGGACATGATTGGGTTATTCTTCTCTGACGAGGAATCAAGCTTCTTCTTGTTGTCTAACGATTCGTTGCGTATCGCTTTAAATTATTCAAACCACGTAAAGATTATTAAATTTGCCAATCATACACACAAATCAAAATATTTCTTCTCTCTAAATATTATTCGAAAATTATGTCATAACTTAAATTTTTTTTAAAAATATACTAATTGTTTTTTTACTTTTCAAGCCTCTTATATCTGGTGCAGCCCTCGGTCTGGAAGGACAGGTATATGCATACTTTTATTTATTAAAAAACAAATATGTTTTACACTAATTCACTTCATTTTTATATTTTCAATTTTATTATATTAACTTGGAATTTGTTATATCGATAATATCGGCAGCTTATATCTGGTGCAGCCCTCGATTCGATATTTCAAAGGAAGTCCATGTTATCGGTGTCTTTTCCCGACACCACCGCCCTCGGCAGCTTGTCAGAGATGCTCCGCTAGTGGCGTTATTGGTGTTGGTACGTAACCTAATTATTCTTTAATTAATCTATTTTTTCAATCTTGAACCTAATTATAGAAAAAAAATTGTAGCGTTCCAAACTTGCAATTTACTCATTTTGGACTCGCGTTAAAGTTCGAGAGTTAATTTAATATTGTTGCAAATACAATTATGCATTTTCGTCTGGTATATCCTTAATCAATCTAATATGTGTATTTTAATGTGATATAGTGCCTGGAATTATTGGATGCATGCAAGCTCTAGAGGCAATAATGGTCGCCACTTCTATTGGTGAAACTCTTTGTTCGAAAATGCTTCTTTTCGATGCTCTATCTTCTCGTTTCAGAATGGTAACGCATTTTTTTTAATTAATTTATTTTACTTAGATTGATTAAAGATAGGGCGTAATTAAAAATTATTAATATATGATTGGCAATTCGTAGGTAAAAATTCGAGGAAGATCTTCAACATGTACGTTATGCGGAGACAATTCGACTTTCACCAAACAAGATTTCGAGAAATTTGATTATGAAAATTTCACTCGGTCTCCAATGTCTGACAAGGTAATATTCAAATCATTTGTCCTTGTTATTCTCAATCTACAAATCTTCATTTATTTTAATACCGTAATTTTAATGCAGACACGTCCGCCAGTTAAAATACTTCCTGAAAATGCAAGAATCACAACCAAAGAATACAAACAAATAATCGACGAGAGCGAGCCTCACGTACTATTGGATGTCAGGCCATCTCATCATTTTAAAATCACATCACTCCCTAAATCAGTGAATATTCCCCTTAAATTCGATTTTAAACGATTCGAAGTTATATGTTATTTGCCGAAGAGGCAACACGTCTCAGACTGCAGTTGAGATTTTGCGCAAGTAGGGATTCGTGTCTGCGAAGGATATAATTGGAGGGTTGGAGTCTTGGGCTAAAGAAATTGATCCTAAATTTCCCGTATATTGATTGATTTATCGAGAGAAATAAACGCTTGTTGAGATGTTTTTTCTTGGTGAAAACAGTTATTTGGAATGAACTAGTGGGCTTCGCACAATATTTGTTTGGAAAATTATGCCGTGCCCCCCACTTTCCCCCACAAAATCGTGATTGCATCACCATGACGTCACTATTCACAATTAATCCATCATTAACAAAGTTAATTAATAATTAATTCATAATTATTAAAAACTTAATACATAATTAAGATTGCTATAGATTAAAAATTAATTAGAAATATTCAATTATTAATAAATATGAATTAACCGTTAATTGAGAAGGATTAATTAGGGATTAATTGTCTTGGAATTTGTATCATGATTTTGTGGGGGAAATGAGAGGACATGGTAGAAGATCTATGTTTGTTTTGCTTGGAGTGTGAACATTTTTCCTTAAATCATTAATAATATGCTACTATTTTCTTATTATTAGCATCGTAATACATGATATAAATGGATGGACTAAATAATTTGATGATTTCTAGCCTCTGCCGCTCATGTTGCCATAATTTGAAGAATTAAGTTGTCTTCGGGAGGCATGATTGGTATGGTACGAGTTCTTTGGGTAACAAGGATGAGCTCGGGCTATATTAGAGATTACTTATGAAGGTATTAAACTTCTTTTGTTAGCATCCCTTTAATTAATCATGAGAAGTCAACGAAATTTGCATTGCTATATAAAAGAACCAAAAAGGAAAAGAACACAAATCCATATCGAGTTATATACATAAATTCCAAACATGTATGTTTAAACCAAGTTAATTAGCTAAAAATCATCTCCCAGACCCCAACATAGCTCTGGTCTCCAAGCGATGATGACTAGTCATTCCTATCAAGCTATTTTTCTCTTCAAGATTCTCTTTGGCCCATGGATGCTAATTTATGAATTTTTTGTCTCTCTCAAGCTCCTCAGCTACTTCTTTCATTTTAGGTCTTTTTTTTCTCCTTCAATTTGTAAGCATGTTTTTGCTAGCTGCGCAACTTGTTTGATCAAGTCCATATTCTCGTCATGCATTATCTCATCATCCAAAATTTTCTCGAGCTTATTCTCCTTCATTGCAGATATGAACCTTGAAGAAAGTGTTCTGTCTTCATCAGGCTTGTCGAAGAAAATTATTATTTTACCGATAAGGAGTTCCAAGAGAACAATGCCAAAGCTATAAACGTCACTTTTAACCGTTAACCAGCCAGTCCGTAAATATTCAGGGTCCAAATAACCACGAGTTCCTTGCACCATGATGGCAAATTGGTCTTCGTCTGCTGGTGCCAAGACCGAGGCACCAAAATCGAAAACTTTAGCCACAAAATTCTCATCCAAAAGAATGTTTGAGGATTTTATATCCCGGTGAACAATAGGAGGGTTTGCCCATGAGTGCAAATAAGCAAGTGTTTCAGCTGCCTCTGATGCGATTCGTAAGCGAATGCGGAACGAAAAGTTCCCAACTCGTTTTTCATGAATAAGGTCAAAAAGGGTTCCGTTTTGAATAAACTCGTAGACCAAGATAGGGACTTCTACTACTTCGAGACAACAACCCAAAATCCTAATGATATTCTTGCGGTTGATTTGAGAAAGAATAAGAATCTCTTTACCAAATTCCTTCTTCTGCCTCTCGTCGATTGTCTTACATTTCTTGATTGCTACCACATCATTGCTTGTAAGAGTTCATTTATAAACCGTGACATTTTCTCCCTGCCCCAACACGGTGTTTTCATCGAAGTTGTTTGTACCCTCTTTCAGTTCTTGTTCCGTAAATATCTTGAATGTGCGAGTCTCACCGTGCACAGATTTTATTTCTTCAAGTAACATCATGCCTCCATATTGCTTAAAATATTTCTCCTTAATCATGACAAATTTTCTTCGCTGATTTTCCATATGTACGAAAAAGAAACATAACAACAGCACCACGACGCCGACAAAAATTCCTGCATAATGTCATGTGTTCTCATTTAAAGTTTCGAACCAAACTAACTAAGTTTAGTGTAGTTCTATAGATAATATGTTATTTGGTATTTGAATAAGCAATATGGAGGAGCTAGAATATTCGATAAGGACATCAATGGAGGAGCTAGAATCCGCCTTCCTCACAAATTGCCTTCCAAGTTTTTGCAATATTACGGCATAGAGGCAACAAGTATACTGTACCGAATCCTCGACTGCTGGAGCACTCGTATACTTATCTTTGGGAATGCGAGACCAATGAAAAAGATCGAGAAGGTGAAGAAATTTAATCTTTGGTTTCGTCTTATCTTTAATCTTCTTGGGGTGTATGATCCTGAAGCACGAGAGGGCGAGATCGTCAATGGTGCATCCCACGAAACTTTTAAGACACGGGCAAACGAGTAACAAATGTTCAAGGACGAGAAATGGGATTTGATTATCCATCAAGAGAAGATCGCATACCAAAGAGTCTTTATGTGACTTGCACCTTGTAGTTAGGTCATATGCTTCTCTCTGTACTTTGCCGGCCTCGGTCTGATTTTTACTTTTTAGTTCTTTTCGCTAAGAACATTGGAATTTGATGCAGATCGAGCTTCCCTTCTAAACATTTAAGTGCGAAAATTATGAAACACCCATCGAGCAACATCATTTCGAAAAGTTGGCCTCTGGTCATTAAAATCG
Source organism: Luzula sylvatica (assembly GCA_946800325.1). NCBI lineage: Eukaryota > Viridiplantae > Streptophyta > Magnoliopsida > Poales > Juncaceae > Luzula > Luzula sylvatica. Next base: position 2,491,454 of record OX326958.1, on the reverse strand, counting down.
AGTCTTTGATGTAGGAAAGACAAAGATTCTTCTCCATTGTAACCATTGATTCGTAAAAACTCAGTACATTAAGTTCCAAAGATTGAAACAACATATTTACAATGCACCACTTTTCAGAGTCGTTGAATGTTAATTTTTGTTCGTGTCGATGATACGGTCCAATCGTGACTAGCCTTGCACGGAACTCTTGGATTTCCATAATCTCGTGAAACATAAAGATGTTTGTATCAATTTGTTCTTCGGCATTGCTACTCATGTTTAGTTGTAAAAGAGCTCCTAATTAATAGTCTTTATGCCCAATGATTTAAGTTATTGGAATCTACTTTATTTTCTACTAGTAAAATACCCGCGACTTCGCTGCGGATTTTTTAATCGTTTGTCGTGGATTTTTTAATTGTTTTATTACACGTAACAACCTATGTTGCACGGATACGGATACGGGTAGCGTATCCGATACGATACGGATACGGCGATACGGCAATTTTCAAAAAATCACGGATACGGGGATACGGCAATTTAATATATTTATATTATATATAATTAATAAATAAGTAATTACTTAAATAATTAATTAATTATATTTTTAAATTAAATATCATGGCAATAAATAATATCAAGCAAACAATACAAGTATCATAAAACTATCATAAACTTGTTCTAGAAATATTTTAGAACTAATCTAGAAGTATCCTAAAAGTATCCTATATAATTTATTTAAAAATATTATGGGCCAAAATATATAATGGGCCGAAATATCCTAAATGGAGTATCCCAGCCGTATCCTGGCCGTATCCTGGCCGTATCCCCGCCGTATCCGAAAAAAATAAATATTAAAATATTCGGATACGCCACGTGGCGTATCCGATACGTATCCGAGCCGTATCGCACCCGTATCCGTATCGGATACGCGTAGCCTCAGGATACTTCTGCATTTTTGAAGTATCCGCGTAACATAGGTAACAACATTAGATTGACATAGTTATATGAATCAATTTTAAAATAAAATAATGATTCTTTCTTTTCTAAGTGCTGGTCTTCCATCTAATAGTAAATAATATTATATTCTTTAATTAATAAAAATGTAACAAAGATTAACAAAATTCATTAACAAATTTTTTTTAAGACAATAAAAGAAAAAGAAAATTTAGATCGACCAAATATAAAATAAATGGAAGGAAGTGAATAATAATAATAATCTAAACTTTAAACCAATCTATTAAATAAAAAAAGATACAAGTTATTTTAGAAAAGAAAACCCTTACATGGTTACACAAATCTTTTTCCCTTTAAATCAACCATCCAAACATTAACCCTTACATGCTTCTTCACTTGCAAGACAAAAATCCTAATTTCTTTTATTTTCTCGCCTCATTATCATTTACCCAAAACTCTTATATATCTATTTCTCTTGGATACGTACTTGCATCGTCAAAAAAATTATTTTTTTTCTTTAATTTAATTTAGCGGGATTTTATATGATTTGAACCATTTAAGTAATGCACTTTACACTATCCACGTATAAACAATCTCCTTTAAATCTAATCTATAAAAAAGAATATAAACATATAAAATTTACCTTTTACTAAGAAAAATAGTTAGCCCCATCTCGGCAGTACATCGAGGTGAACCACTATCAGTATCAATTTGAAGAGAAACTGCCTCATCGGCTTGTAGTTTAACTTTGGCAAACATGAAAAACATACACAAACATACAACCAAATGTAAACAAACACAAACATACACTTCTACTACATAGTTACAAAATCAAGCATCACATAAACTTCAAGATTACAATTAACGTAATAAAAAACATCGCTCCAAATGTAAACAATTTACCTTTATTCACCTCGGCTTCTTTTATGGCAAGTTTTTTATCGTGCATTTCCACTTTGGGTTGAAAGTTCCTATTCACGTACTCGAACCAAGCAATTTCGGCTTCTTTCTTGGAAGGATATTTCTTATATGACGATCGCGAGAAACCACAAACTTGATCATTGCACAACGCCCAATTATCATATATGCCGGGTTTTTTCCCAACAAAAACAACATAAAACCCTTCTATCGCCATAACCTAAAGATAAAATTCAAATAATTAGTAAAGATATACTGAAATTGACTTAAATTGACCCAAATTAATCCTAAATTGACTTAAATTGACCCAAATTAATCCTAAATTGATCGCAATTGACCCAAATTAACCCTAAATTGACTGAAATTGACCCAAAGTAACCATAAATTGATTGCAATTGACTCCATTTAATCCTAATTTGACTGTAATCGACCCCAATCGATTGAAATTGACCCCAATTAACCCTAATTGGACTGAAATTGACCCAAATTAACCGTAAATTGACTGAAATTAACCCCAATTAACCCTACATTGACTGCAATTGAACCCAATCGACTGAAATTGACCATAATTAATCCTAATTTGACTAAAATTGCCCCTAATTAAATTGGACTGAAATTGACCCCAAATTAAATCGACTGAAATTGGACTGAAATTGACCCCTGGACTGAAATTTGAATGAAATTGACCCCAAATGTAACAGAGAGAGATGGAGAGAGTACAATTACAGTTGCAGAAAGGGAGAGGGAGCCACCGAGAGGGAGACAACGACATGAGCGGGCAGAGAGCGAGACAGCGAGATCGTGAGCGAGACAGCGAGCCACCGAGAGCGAGACAGCCAGACGAAGACAGCGAAAGTCGGGTTTTGAGAGAGAACAGATTCTAGGATTTGGTGTTTTGAGAGAGAAGAGAGGAGAGAGTCGGGTTTTGAGAGAGGAGTGAAGAGAGAGTCCGGTTTGGGGTTTGAGAGAGAAGAGAGGATATAAGGGTTCGGGTCGGGTTAGAGTTTTATCTGGTCGGGTTTAAATAAATTGTCATGTCATTATAACAATGATATCTAATATTGTCATGTCATCTTGCCACCTCATCAGTTAATTGATAATAAGACACTAATATGATGGAAGGGGTCCGGTGCACAAATTTTGAAAGTTTGGGGGGTAAAAGAGTGCATATTTTAAAAGGGGGGCAAATTGAACATTTGAGACAAGTTTAGGGGGCAAAAATATACTTTTTCTACTAATTAAGATAATAGCGAAAATAATTAACCAATCCGAAACTTGAACCACTACAGTCAAAGTGCATACATGAACCATTTGCTTCCCGTCCAGAAGAAAAACGAGTAATTTTGAAACGATTCAATCAAGATAAGGAGTGTGAATCTCCGGAGTACAATTCTCGCTGAAATTGAAAATGGTCAAAACGGCATGAACCCAAACTCTTGAATTCTGAAAATCATCCTTGTCGTTAGCCAAAGGAGGAAGAACCTTCGAATAATACTGACTTTGCAAGTCGGGACCTAGATCTGTCGAAAATTATCCAATCGCGTTGATCGTCACCCATGTCACTCTCGGAGAAACTACTCGCCCTGCACACGTGTCGGAGAGAAGTTCGTTCTAAACAGACCAGAGAATAAGAGCCGAGAAGGGAGTGGCGTTGTTTGCGTTATTGAGAAACAAAGAAAGGACGCGACACGAGCGTTGGTACTTGTGAAGAGATGTGAAGAGATTGTGGAGAGAAGTGTGTATAGTCGTCAATGATATATAAGTTAGATAAGGTTGGGTTGGAGTCTTTGGACTTGTGGGTTGGGTTGAGAAGTCACCAGACGTGTATAGAAAAAGGTGAGAGGAAAATTTAATGGATATGAAATGATTTAACCAAGACAGATTAATCTAATTAAAATCTGACGTGGCATTCTGTGAAATCAGTATTATGGTTATAAAATGTATTAGTAGGATTAATTCTTGACTTTATCTGTTGTGGTAATAAAATTGAACTGATTAGTAAGAACATTTACTCTTTACATAGAATCAAATTAATACAAATACTTAAAACACATATATCCTAATGATTTTTTAATGAATTGGAAGTGATTTTTTGAGTGGGGTCATATGGTTAGGGTTAGGGGTAGAAATAAAATTTTATCTTTATTCGAATTATGGACTGATTTGATAGTAATTACATTTAGAAGGAATAAATATGATATAAACAGTTTAAGAGGAATAAAAATGCTATTTAAGTTTTTAGTAGAGACATATCGGAAATTTTCCCTGAAAACATTACAATCGAAACGTAAGTATGGAAATTAAAATGGGGATTTTTAAGTTGAAACCAATTGAAGAATATACTGCCGAAAAACAGATAATGATCATATGGAATACAACCGTAACATTCTGCGTTCAGCGAGAAAATATTTTATCAAAAGAAATTTTACAATGTAAGTGAATATATATTGGGTGAACAATATTTAGCAAGGAAATTATTATATCTAACAATGTATTTGAATAATAAAATTAATGGGTATTTATGATAGGGCTTCATTACAAAATTCTGATCATTATGAAAAAAGAAATCAAACTAATTGATAATATTCAAAATATTCATTAAAAAAATGTAAAAAAAAAGTGGGTACCATAAGAAATAAGTATGTACGTAGCAGGAATTACTCGCTCCAATTGGCTTGAGAATAGAGCAATTTGGCGTGTCAATTTATAAATTACAAACTATTCTCAAACCAATTGGTCCGAGTAATTAATTTGGACCCCTTTTTTATTGGTGCTGGGTACGAATGAGAAATTAATTTGAACCCAAAACTTAATAGTATGATAATCAGAACATACGAGGGATCTTGGTGCAAGTTTGAAATAGAAATAAACAATCAGAAATTTGTGCAAGTTTGAAATATACGAGGGATTTTGGTGGATTTGTATTTATCAGTGTTTTAAATTGCGGCGCAATTGCGGAAATTGCGGCCCGAAATTTAGAATCGCAATTTCGCAATAACATATAGCGGTATATTGCGTTTTCGAAAAATTGCGGCCATTGCGGCGCAATTGCGGGAAAATTGCAGGAAAATTACGGTAATTGCGGGTACAAATTGCGGGATAATATTCAAATCGTTGTAATTTTCAAATCCTTCCATCAAATTACACGAAATTTATATTGAAATCGCTCGTCTCGACGAGAGGAACGCAATGATGGGCTTGTATTTGTGAAATTTTGTTTTTTACCCTGAATTAAACACGAAACACACGTTAAATTAATTTCGTCGAGAATTATTTAATATAAACATTATAACATAATTTTTGAGATTATTTAATACTTAGTTTTCATGTTTTATTATCAAAATATTTGATAAAATATACTCATAACATACATAACTTCTAAAATATGTCATTTTCATCTATAAATATATGGCTTTCATAATTTTCATTGTATTTCATTGAAGTTTCGATTTAAAATTTGAGTTATAGTGTTTTGATATTTTTGGATGTCGACAAAAATTTCTTCAACAAAATACAAATCCAAAGATCCCGTATAATTGCCATTTCAATGAAAATTTTATGATCGACTTTTATTTATACTGAAAATGTTCCTGGACAATCAACTTTTTTATCCTTTTTAGAAAAAAATATTGTGAAAAATATATTTAAACAAACTATTATTTTTACATAATTTAATATCGCAACGACTGTCCGCAATAAGTTCATTGCGCCGCAATTGCGCCCGCAAACGCAATCCGCTGCAAAAAAGACCCGACCACAATGGACCGCAATATCGCAATTTAAAACATTGGTATTTATAAATAGAAGATTGAATCAAAATTTATTTGTTCGCTAAATTTGAGGGTCAACAACCTAATATTTGGTGCTTTCCCTTGAATCATATTGATTCACAAATTATCCCATTTAAACGAATATTGAACACATAAAATAAACCACAAAAATCAAAAATCAAAAGCCAGGAATAATTCGATTACCTAGAATTCCACCTCAGATTCGAGTTTTTTTGCACCAAATTGACGATGAAGAGCGAATGGAGAGAGAAAGGGGGAAATCAGAGAGCTTATATACAAATCAAAATTAGATAAAAGATATCGGTCAACACGTTAAAACAAACATTCTAAGGCTATATTTGGAAAATAAATAAATCATATATTTGACTTGATCAACAGACCAAAACAGCCTGTATTGAACTGGGGTAATTTTCAGAATTTTAGTCAAAGTTATAAATAAATATATCAAAATACCAAAAACCAAAAACTACAAGAGTGCGAGACATATCATCACGTATTTATTTCTCGAAAGCAAACAAATAAAAAAACATTGAACACTTTGATTAATTGTGTTTAACGCTTGATTCACTTTCGCTCGCCGTGGCGAAGAATGCCGTAAGCATCGACAATTCCAGGCGGGAAAACAATGTCGGTGGCGGCTCGAACGGCGACTCTTGCGAGGGAAGACGCGCTTACCGGAGGCGTCAACAACGGGCCCACCACCGGTACTTTATTTAACGGCTTTGCATGTTGTAACACCTGTCATGTCATATAAACAACAAATTTATAAAAAGAACCCTATATTTTTAAAAATTGCAAAAGAGATACCATTTCGAGAGGAGAGCCGATAAGGCTGAGTGGTATTTTCAAGCTACCAACTTTACGAGTCCCATGAATAAAACCTGGCCTTAATATAACACCTACAAAAAAATATATAAAGTTAAATAAAAATAAAAATAATAAAATGGGAAAATATGATACCTCCATAAGTGAACTTAGATAGCAATTCTGCTTCCGCAGCTCTCTGTCAAACGAAATTAATGTATAATAATAAAATTGAAATAAAATTGGTAAATTAATTAATTACCTTGCCCTCATAATAACCTTGCAATAAGAAATTGACGAAGCCAAAATCCGCGGCCGAGATGTACACGAATCTTTTCACTCCTGTAAATTAATTAAATATTATTTTCTATCATTAATTAGATATCAAGAATTGAAATAAAATAAATAAAAGAGTGACCTTGTTCGGAAGCAGTTCTGATAGCATTAATATTGGCTGTACCGTTGATTTTGTACATCTGTGAGTTGGTACCGAAACCCCCTACACATGATATCTGTACCAAATTGAACCAAATAAGAAATATCATAAATACCCCCACAAAACATATGAAATGTAAACTATCAAGATAATTACCACTGCCGAGACACCGCTCATGGCTTCTTTGAGGGATTCAGGTTCTAGAAGATTCCCTGTAAATAAATTAAAATGAATATTAAGATAAATTATTTCATTTAATTAAAAAAAAAATCTTGTACCTTTATTCCAAACAACTTTATCAGCCCAGGACTCGCGAATTGATGACCTGCCAGATCTGAAAAAAAAATCACAGATCAAATTGAGGGTTTTTTACTTTTTAGTGAAATTAGTAAATAACGGACCTGCTAAGGCTAGATACAGAAAAGCCACGATCAAGGGCTTCTTTGCAAATATGCGAGCCAACGAATCCATTTCCTCCCAATACGAGCAACTACAAACAATATTCAAGAAAATTATACGAAATCGAATAGCTCAAAAACCTTAATTTATAATGATGGATTATATTTTACCTGATCAGGAGAAGGTGGTTTGATTTTAACCGTCTCAGCTTCGTCGACTTTAAAAGGTTCTTCTACACGTTTTGGTTCTTCAGACGAAGTTTCGGTCGAAAAAAACCTCTCATTATTCAATAAATTTGACGAATACCTGTTACAATTACATAATTCAATCATATATTTCATCAAGATAAGTTCTTGCGACCACAATATCAGCATAAAAGGACGAATTCTTCATTTCTTCGCTTAATTTGTTCGTTTTACTAGTTACCAGTGACTAATTACGAAATCGAAGTAAGAAAAAGAAACCATATATGGCAATTATGAAGCACAGACACGAGGAGGCAAAAAAAAATACCGGAGACGAGTGAGTGAAGGGGCGGCGTAGTCGATCAATCGAGATACTGCAGACCTCATTTGCGCCAAAGATCAAGAAGATCTCAAGCTATTTTTCTCCGAGCGGAAGTAGGAAGAAGAAGAAAAGCTTCCAGAAGGAAGGAATCACAGAGAGAGAGAGAGAGAGAGAGAGAGAGTCTGTGTGGCGCCAACGAGAGAAACGCAGTGCCTTCATAGAGCTGCCGAATGGCAGCAACTTTTGTAGATTAAACCCTCATTTGTGTTTTATTTACATAATTTGTAATTAATATTTTCTTACGTATTTTTTTCTACAGTATATATGATGGTTATTTCATTATTGTTCTAATATAGTACTGTTATAAATTATAATGTAGGTTATATATTGTGTTATGGAAAATGTATAAAGGTAAAATTGAAAAGGAAAAAATCAATGTTAATGGCAACAAAAGGAAATATTGTCAATGAGCATTTCTGCATGTGATCTTGTATGGAAAAAAATTCGAAAAAAATTCGGTTTTTCAAAATATTCCAAAACCAATCCGAAACTGATTTTAAAAATCCGGTACCAACTGATTTTTAAAACCAATTGGTTTAATTTGATTAAATGACACGATAAATAAAGAAAAATACACCGGTTTTTATAAACCCGGTCAACAATTAAACAAATTAAAACTGATAGATATCCCCAAATTTTACCACAAAATCAATATATACTAGTTAAAATATTTAATTAACATGATAACTAACATGTACATATAATTAATAATAAATTATCATACAATAAACATTCATTTGAATTAATAAATTTAATTTCATATGTCAATTAGTTATTATTTGAGTATTTTTTAAATGATCATACTAATTAAATGTCTTAATTCGAATTTACCCCTCCCATTAAATTTACACCACTTTGGAGCCAAACCAGGAGGCCACGTCATCCGCTACTGTTCACCCTCTGCAGCGTATTGTTCACATAATTACTGTTCACGAGTTACTGTTCACTGAATTTACTGTTCACGTATTTATTTTTTTCCCCAGCCTGCGTCTTTTATGCGTCTATGTACCAAGCTGCGTTTTTTTGTGCTTATTATAACAGTTTTGATTGGTACCAAGTTGCGTCTTTTATGTTTTTTTGTTTGTCTTTTTTAGAATTTTATTTTATTTCACATATCTGATATTCTAAATAAAACATTTGAATTTTTCTTTTGGAACATATGATATGCTTTTAGGAGGAAAAAAATTTGTATTTATTACGTAATACTTGTGAGACTATTTAATATCAGAGTTTTTTTTTTTAATTAACATTTGGATAAAATTGAAAAGTTTGATTTGTACTTATAACGTTTTAGATAAAATTATTATTTTATGATCATAAAAGATTTTGAAATATCACAGCGAAGCGCGAGAAATATTTCTAGTATATAAAATATGATGAGGAAATCTTGGTGCAAAGGAAGATTCCCATTACTTTTACTTTTTTAGGCTCATACTTTTTAAGGCCCGTGAGCCGTGCAAAATGATAATAGAATTTTATTTTACCCCAAAAAAATTTCTTTAAAATTAGTTTCGAATTAGTTTTGAAATATTTCGAAAAATCAGATTATTTTTCGAATTTTTTTTATACAGGATCACATGCTGAAATGCTCCTATTGTCAAAGTGTACCTAAATTACAAAACAGGCCTAAATTATTCAAAATTGTAAAAAAATATTAATTGTTTAGAAACTTAAGCAAAAGAAAACCCTCTATTGTGTGGGAAATTGCATTGAAGTCCCTATTGATAGTTAATATTGGTAACACCGTCCACTTTTTTATCCTGATTCTTTGAACTCATAACTTTTAGTCATTTTTTCCCTTTTATTTATATAATTTTCTTGTTTCTTTCCTTGAGAACAGAGAGGCTCCTAGGGGGGTGTTTTCTCATGAAGTTTTGACTGTATTCATGGTTTTGAAGTATTTCAAAATGGGTGTTTGATGTACTTGTTAGGACGTTAAGTTTTGAATTCCAAAACTTCTCAATCCATGAAAACTAAATTTTTGTGAGCTTTTCAAAACTTTGGTTGGTGAGAGAATTGGCGAGAGAAAAATAATTTAATATGAGAAACATGTAAAAACATAATACATAATTAAAAATTTATTTAGAAAATAATAATAATAATAATAATAATAATTGTAATAATAATAAATTGTAATAATGGTGAGAGAATTGGCGATTTATGACATATTGAACACCTTGTTATTTGACCGGTCTTAGGCAATTTAGTGCTATTCGGCGGTTTGGGCACTACGCCTCCTTCTCTACGAGCATGTTTTTTAGGTCGTCCGTGCATTTTTCTTTTCAAAGGAGGTTTCGGACGATCAAGACCCGATTTGGGCCAATCTTGCCTACCCACAACGGGTGCCATTACGTTCGAATACGTTTTTCGATGCATCTCCTTGTTGAAACAATCCGCAACGTAATTTATCGGTTCATCTCCTTTATTAAAAATTGCACAAACGGCATGTGAGCAAGGAATACCCGAAAGATCCCAAACCTTACAAGAACACTTGCGATTACCCAATTCTACCACGTACGTATGTTCTTTAATTTGCCCTCCTACATTGGTTCACCGTAACATTCACCCCCATCTCTTGTCTAATTGTCGTTTGCATATGTTTTGATTTCCAACCCGGATGCGATCTAATTAGTTCTTCGTATTTTCGAGCAAGAAGGGTTGACGTTACCATTTGACACTTGAAAGAAGGAGTACACGTGTGTTCGGGGTTAAACATTTTTATCACAAATTGTTGGGTTGTCGTATCTACCGAAGCATAAACGACCCAAGGACAATTAGGAGATCTACATTGAGCTCTTACTTTGTGTCTCTCATTTTTTACTAGTTTAATCTCTTTCACAAAATCTACCGCATATTTCCTAACGGCCATCCGAAAATCCGAAGCACCGGAATACCTCATTCCAATATGAAATTCGGGTAAACTTGCATTTGTTGATTCGCTTTCAAATTGTTCACAATCGAAGGGTTCTTGGGTTTCTTCATCACTACTTTCATCACTCGAATAAGAAAATTCGCTCTCTTCATTCAATTCGTTCCAATCCAATTGTTCAAAATAAGGACGCATATCGAGAGGCGGTTCCGCTTGAACAATCCAATTCACTCCATCAAATTGCGATGGCTCATTATCTACAAAAAATTGGATCAATTTGAAATTAATTGGTTCGAATTAAAATTAATTGAATCAATTTGAAATTAATTGGATCAATTCAACTCACCCGACGAGTTACGAGGATTTACGGTTTCTTCGGAGTTCATCTTGCCAAATTAACTCACTCCTTTCGTCTAAAATTAAAAAATAAATTGATGACAATGAGCCTCAATTAACCCTAAACTTAATTGAACAATCAATTGATCTGTAAATTAAGCCTCAATTAACCCTAAATTCTATATAATTTGTGTTGTACTTACAAGTTTTGAGGAATATAGCAACCCTAATTTCGCAGCACAGAGAAGCTCGGGCAGAGAGAAGCTAGCGACAAGAGCGAGAGAGCGCCGAGGGAGAGAGGGAGAGAGCGACGAGATGGAGCACACTTCCTACGGCAACGACAGTGCGGGTCGGGTTCTGTTTGGGTTTGCGACGAGAGCGAGAGGGAGAGAACGCCAGAGAGCGAGAGGGAGAAAGGGAGAGAACGAGAGAAGAGAGAGGGAGAGGGTTTGGGTTTGGGTTTGGGTTTGGGTTTGGGTTTAGCGGGTTGGATTTGGATAAAAACGGGTCGGGTTTGGGGTTTTAATGAGGTGTCATATAAATAATCTTTTTTTGCCATGTAATCCAGCCATATCATCCCTTAACTGAGGGGGTAATGTGCACAAAGTTTGAATGTTCGGGGGGTAAAAAGGTGTAACTTTTAGTAGGGGGGCAAAGTGGACATTTCTGACAAGTTCGAGGGGCAAAAGTGTATTTTTTTCTAAAAAATAATACATAATTAAAAATGTATTTAGAAATTAATAATTATTATTATAATAAAAAAATAATACATAATTAAAAATATATTTAGAAATTAATAATAATAATAATAATAATTAATAATTAATTAAAAATGTATTCAGAAATTAATAATAATACTAATAATAGATTAATAAATAATTAAAACCTATTTTGAAATTATTATTATTAATAATAATAATAATAATAATGATGATGATGATAAATGTATTTAGAAATTAATAATAATAATTATTAAAAATGTATTTAGAAAATAATAATAATAAAAAAAATGTACATAGAAATTATTAATAATAATAATAATAATAATAATTGATCCTTCCCATTAAAATGACAAATATTTGGCTCAAACACGACCACGTCTCCCCTCAATGTTCATCTACTCTTCGTCCGATTAATAAAAAAAAAGAATGCATCTGAGCCTTATAATTTTTTACAACTTTTGACTTTGACAAACATGTCTCAACCCTAGGGGTGTTCAAACGGTTCGGTTTATTCGGATACCGAACCGAACCGGTCGAATTCGGATTAATTGGTTCGGTTTTTCGGACTATTTGATTTGGTTCGGTTTAAAAAATGGTATTGTTTGTTTTATTTGGTTCGGTTCGATTTTGAAATTTTGAAAATCAATTAAACCGAACCGACCGAATAACATCTCATTTTTATATATTTTTAATATGTTAATATTTAAATATAACAAACATCATATAATAGTCTTGTAAATTAATATAATTATATTTTATAATATTAATTTATATCTTTTTGATAAATAAAATATAATTTTTTGAGTAATTTATTTTTATTTTAAAATTATAATGTTTCTTATTCGGTTCAACCGAATAAACCGAATAACAGTTCGGTTTATTCGGTTCGGTTTTTAATCGGTTCAAGTGTTACACGACTCGGTTCGGTTCGGTTTGAATTTTATTCGGTTCGGTTTGAATTTTATTCGGTTCGGTTTGAATCGGTTTGACCTTATTCGGTTCGGTTAAACCGAACTGAATGAACACCTAGCTCAACCCACGATTTTCTACTGTGACATGTCTCAACTGTCAACTCATACTTACTTTATTATTAATGTACCATACCGCAAACCATAACCTCTCACTTACTGCTGTCTATCGTACCTCGAATCATATACCCTCTCTCAGTTACCGCCCTCTCTCTTTCTCATTTCTCTTCGGCAATTTTACTGTAGTAACTCTGTTTTAAAATAATATTCCCGAAATAACCAAGTTTTGAACATAATTCCCAAAATGTCTTTTGCGGGGTTTGGAATTTCGCCAGGCGAGGTTTGGAACCTCGCTTTTGTTCATCCGTCATTAATTGGGGTTAAACAGCATTAAACATCTATTAAGATAAGGCGAGGTTCCAAACCTCGCCAGGCGATGTTTCAAACTTCGCTTTGTATCCAACGGTCGGTATTTGGAACTAACAATTAATGAAAGGCGAAGTTTGAAAATTCGCTTTTTTCAGTAGGCGATGTTGGTAACCTCGCCAGGCGACCTTTGAAACTTCGCTTTATTTTTTTATCAATTTCCCGCCTTCCTTCCTTCTTTCTTCCTCGGTCTCTCTCCCATTCCTCCACTTTCTTCCTATTTTTTCTCCTTTTCTCTCCGATTTGAGCTTCAAATTTCTTCTTGTAATAGGTGTGTTTTGTTGTTTTTTCTTCTTGTTTTGTTCAAGATTGACTAAATATTGATTATATTTTGAGTTAAATGTGTCAATTTGTTGTTTTAAGTGGCAGATCTGAAGTTATAACGTCGTGATTTTTGACGAATTGGACTAGAAATTGAAGATTTTCATCTTGCATTAGAAGGTAAATTTCTTATTTAATTGTTTTATTGTACATATAAATTAGGATTCTAGGATTGTAGAATAGTAGAAGTATAGAATTGTTATAATTGTACAATTGTAGTTATTGTAGAATTTTAGAAATGTAGAATTCTAGAATTGTAGAATATCTTAAATAGTATAATTGTTGGATTGTAGAATTAATTGTAGAATAGTAGAATATCTTAAATAGTATAATTGTTGGATTGTAGAATTAATTGTAGAATTGTAGAATATCTAAAATAGTATAATTGTAGGATTGTAGAATTGTAGAATTATGATTGTAGAATTCTAGAATTTTAGAATATCTACAATAGTATAATTGTAGGATTGTAGAATTGTAAATTTTAGGATTATAGAATTGTAAATTGTAGGATTGTAGAGTGTGTACAATTAGGATTGTAGAATTGTAAATTGTAGAATTTTAGAATGTGTAGAATTGTAAATTGTAGAATTGTTATGATTGTAGAATTTTAACTAATTTTTTTTTTTCTATCTTGGACAAATGGATAATCCCGGACCCGTTGATGCTTCCGTTTTAAGGGATCAAATGAACCACGTGTCCAACGAGATTGAAAAGCCTGAGATTACGATATTTCAGGGTGGTCGCGACTGGACCCATTGGACGCTGACGACTCCGGAAATGGAGGCCAGACTTATGCGAGCAGGATTTTTTGTCCCCACGCGGGCCGCGTACGTAAAGTTGAATCAGCCATTTCTGACGGCATTGATTCATAGGTGGCGTCCGGAGACGAACACCTTTCATATGCCACATGGAGAGATGACTATTACCCTACGTGATGTTTCTTTGTTGACTGGTTTCGTAGCGGACGGTGCTCCGTTGTTTGGGGCTATCAGCGGGGAGGACGATGTAGGAGCTGATCTGACCCGTCTGCTTGGGGTTTGCCCGCCTGGTAACCGTCCTACATTGCCGTGGTTGCGTAGGACGTTTCACATAGTACCCACTGATCCCACGGAGGAAACGTGGGACCGACTCACGAGGGCTTACATCTTGTACTTCCTGGGTTCGATGGCTATGGCCAATCCCACAAAAGGCCGAATCAGTCCAAGTTACATATATTTCTTGGAGGATTTTGATACATGCGGGAGGTATGCTTGGGGTCCCGCCATCCTCGCGCATTTGTACAAGTCTTTGGGAGATGCATGCCAGATTGGCCAAACTACAGCGGCGGGATGGTTCTCACTTGTTCAGGTAATTTTTCATTCATTTATTTATACAAAATAATTATTTATAAAAGTGTATTTACAAATTAATTATAAAAATCTTTGATAGATTTGGGCTTGGTTTCATTTTGCCAATGCACGGCCTCACATGAGTATTCCGGGATCGATTGTTGGGAACCCACTCATGAACTATTATGTGGGTGTCCACAGTTACAGAGAGAGGAATAGAAGAAGTGCGGTCATATATTTTTCTGACGAGTTCGACAAATTACGAGCAGAACAAGTAAGGAAAAAATTTATAATTAATTACTTATAATTATATTAATTAAAAATTTTGTTTTCAGATTACTTGGAGCCCTTATACTGACGAGTTGACGGCGAATTTATCGCCAGAATGCTTTGTTGGTTCTATGTTTTGGATGGCCAAAATCCCATTGATATGTGCTAACACGGTGCAGATGCACCTACCGGATAGGGTGATGGTCCAATTCGGTTTTCGGCAACACATCCCTCCAAACCCTAATATGGCACCTCGTGGAAAATTAAAGAACTCACAAATGGCGCGTTATATTCACATGTGGGAGCAGCGAGGCACATATATTGTTCAGGAAGACGAGACCGTATTGAACGGCGGGTTTACTAGAAAGGTACAAATATTGCTTTTCGCAATTTCATTACATTATTTTCACCGTATTGAGATGGTTTTCAGGATTATATGAGATGGTTTTGGCAAATCACGAGACGGTGGATAGTGACCAACATTAGTCCTCCTGATGTGAGCTTCCGACCTAGTGGTCCACTTTTGCGATCCTTGGTATTTTATTCAAATTTAATTAAATATAGTAATATAATTTTTTTATAACTTACCTCATTTTCATTATAGGTCAATGAGGTCCAACTTGATATTCGACGTGCTAGACAAGGTGCACGGTGCGCACAAAATTGCGAATGTCGCATGATCTTGGATCAAATGGCCACTAGGATGCCGGTTTTGCTAGAGGCATTATCTTTGGACGATTCTCAGAATGATGACGATCGTTTTGTCCAACCCTCCTTCACGGACTATGTTTCTACGTCGCGACCGAATTATGGCGATCCTGCACAACCCCCCTTCACGGACTATGGTGGAGTCGGTACTTCATATGGTCGTGTTGAAGGAATAATGCCCTAGGCTGAATGAAATAATGCCCTGGGCTGAACTAAATAATACCCTAGGCTAAACTGTTTAGCTTGTATGTAAACAAAGGATAGTTATTATTTATGTGTTGTAAATCTAATATTTTAATATTGAATTAAAGTTTCATTTAATACGTGTACTGGTTATTTAACATATTTAGGAATATGTGAATAAACCTTGAATTGTATCACTAGTTTATACATCATCATAATATGTGATTATGATAGTAAAACTGTATCAATGAACGTAATACGATTCTAAATGTCCCTGGTCATATATATGATGTATATAGAGATATACATGTCTAAGGAAATAGAATATATATGTACACCAGTATATTCGCATATGAGATGATTATGTTTTACTGATCATGGACATGGAATACATAGAGATGTAGTGATGTCAAATATGGAATATAGATATGTATTAGAGACTACATATTGGACTGACCAACTTATGAGAATATACATGGTTATTGTCATTATATATATTCTCATAAACAAATAGAATTTTAGTTCTTTGACCTGAGGTTATCATTAGATTTCTCACCTGTGAATTGTGATACTTAGATATGTTTCTTTGTTATCTTTAACCGGGTAATCAAGATCATCATTGGGTATTACATGAAGCATGTTGGAGGATGTGAATAACCAAGATGGAAGTTGTTCCTTTCATGATTGAAAGAGATATCTCTCAGGGCCCCCTGATGAATTAGGATTGAAGGAAATGCGTGGCCACGCTCAATAAGATTAACATGTGTTGTTAATACTAATTGAACATTCAATCTAATTCTATATCGGGAAAGAGTTAAGTTGATTTAGAAAGGATGACATTTGACCATGTCTTTGATCAACAGATATCGTATGAACAAGAGATCTAGAAATTTGTCTATTTGATAAATAGGTTATGATCACAAATCATTTATTTAATTTGGGTAGTCATAATGCCTTGCTAGAGGCCAACTATGATTTGCATATTTAAATAGAGATTTAATATGCTGCCAACTTTAAATAAACCTATAGGGTCACACACAAAGACAAGTTAGGACTGGACACAGAAAATCAGGAAAGTAGATATTATTCAGTTTGAATCAGGATGTTATTCTGATTTTGAATCAGGATATTATTCTGTTCGAAAGTGGATATTATTCTGTTCGAACGAGGATATTATTCTGTTCGAATAGAAGGTGTAAAGCATTAAATGAATGCTACATGCATGTATGGGTGCATGACATTAATGCTCTGGATATCATTCATTGGATGAAAGATATTAGGTGGGAAAGAATAGTTTTTTTTTTTTCCCCACTCGATGAAAAACACACACCAAGACTTCTTGAAAAAAAGAAGAAGAAAGATTCACTCATTTTTCTAGAACAGATTTTTGACCAAAAAGAAAAGAGTTTTCTTGGAGAGTCAAAGAGAAGAGAAAAATGTTTTCTCAGTGAAAAGAAAAGAGTGAAGCTTGGCTGAATTTCTTTGTGAAAGAAAAGAGAAGCAAGCAGATTTTCTGAAGGGAGGAAGGATCCGACTAGCATCGGAGGTCTTCACATCCAGCCTAGACGAGTCGCGTGTGGATACCGATAGAGGGTAGTGCCGGTTCGAGCACACCAACGTGATCTCAGGAAGCTTCCTTCAACCAGATTTGAACTAAATCTGAGGTGAAAATTTTGAAACTCTTCCTTCGTATCTAATTAGCGATACACAGATCCATGGCTTAAGGGGTTCGGGTAAATTCCGCTGCGCAATCTGATTGCAACAAAGTTGCCCGGATTCCCCAACAGTGGTATCAGAGCCACGTGTATCGTTTATTAGATCGATTTAGTATATTAGATGTACTAGTTTAGAGTTTCTGAGAATTATAAAACTACATATGTATTTTGATTGATATTATGCATAAGAAGGTGCACTATCTCGAGCAGGGTATTATTGCATGAGATGCAAGATGTTATTCTGTTTGAACGAGGATATTATTCTGTTCAAACAGAAATGTACACTGTCTCACGCTGAGATTTACTGCATAAGATGCAGGATATTATTGCATGAGATGCCGGATATTATTCTGTTTGAACGAGGATATTATTCTGTTCAAACAGAAGGTGCACTGTCTCACGCTGAGATTTATTGCATGAGATGCAGGATATTATTCTGGTCTCACGTGGAGATTATTGCATATGTATTAGTCGAAATGTATATATGTATTTTATAATTCAACGATATATGATATAGCATGGGCCAAAAACTTTGTGTTGTGATTGAATGATGTGATTGTATGTATGTTGTGCATGTTGTAAATTTGATTTATGGCTAAAGGCAACCAGTGAGTTGTCCAAATTGTAATTTTATTTTATTAAGGCAACCGGTGAGTTGTCCAAGTTGTAAAATAAATAAGGTTGTAAATTAAAGAAGATGAAGGAGTTCATTGCCTCAACCGATTACATGGTGAAGGAGTTCATCAGGACAACCAATCACATGATGAAGGAGTTCATCACCACAACCTATCACATGATGAAGAAGCTAATCGCCATAACCGATCACATGATGAAGGAGTTCATCACCACGTCCATTGTTGTAATGAAGGAGTTCATTATAAGTAATTAATTAGGGATCTTTATAGTGGCTTATAAAGATCATGGCCATGCTATGTCATTAAATTAATTATTCTGTGATGTGTGATGTGATATGCTTTTGCATGTGATAAATAAATTAGAAATCCCTCTACTAATTATTAAGTTGAGAAAATGCCTCCTATATTCTGAAATTCTCAGGGCCTTTATATCACTCACATGGGTCATGCCAAAGCTGGGTGTGTGAGCTTATATAGTTGGCGGGAGAATATGCATTGATTAATTACCAACATAGGTCATGCCAAAGCTGGGTGTGTTGGTAGATTAATTGGATGATAATCAGTTATGGTTAGTACTTAACTAAGTATCAAGTCGGACTTGAACTTAGGGCATAAGATGAGATATGTACACACATGGATTTTTGAGTTAGACTCATAAACCCCTGATCTCATAAATGATCTCAAGAGTTGCATGGAGATGCAATTGGATTTGATCCTACCTAAATAACAGAATTCTGAGACGAGCCAAAGCCGATTAGGATTTTGCGAAATATGGATCTTGAGCCACTATGGTACATGTAGTTGGAATGTATCCGAACCAACACAGTGAGGGTTGTTGATTTGATAAAAATAGTGGGAGTATTTTAAATGAACTAAAACATAAATGTTATCATCTATAAAAGTATTAATTTTGCACATTTTATTCCATGTAGAAAAATGTCCTCAAACAGTTTAAATTTGCGATCTCTCCTTGAGAAGGAGAAGTTGAATGGTAAAAACTTTCTGGATTGGGAGCGAAATCTAAGAATTGTTCTTAGGGCTGAACATAAGGGTTATGTTCTTGATGAGCCTCTCCCAACTGAAGAACCACCAGCAGATGCTGACCAAGTGGACCAAGAATACTATGAAAAGTTCATAGATGATGATGTTGAAATAACCTGTCTCATGTTGGCAACTATGTCATCGGATCTTCAAAAGCAGTTTGTAGATTCGCATGCATATGTTATGCACAAACAGCTCAAGGAAATGTTCCAAGAGCAAGCCAGACTTGAGAGGTTTAACACTCACAAGGCGTTGTTCAACTGTAAAATGGTCTCGGGTACATCTGTGAGTGCACATGTTTTAAAGATGAAAGGTTATGTTGATAACCTTGAGAAACTAGGTGCGAAAGTCAGCCATGAGATGGAAACTGACTTGATTCTTGAGTCTTTGACTCCGAATTTCGCACAGTTTGTTTCTAACTACAACATGCACTCTATGGATAAAACAATACCGGAATTACATGGTATGCTCAAGAATTTTGAGGCTACCAATAGGTCCGGAGACTTCAAGGCATCAAATGTCAACGAAGTTCTGATGGTTCAAAAGGGAAAGTTCAAGAAGAAGTTCAAAGGCAAGAACAAAGGTAAGGGCAAGATGTTGCCCAAACCAAAGATCAAGAAATCTGAACCGACCACTTGTTTCCGTTGCCATAAAGATGGCCATTGGAAAAGGAACTGCCCTCTTTACTTAGAAGAAGTGAAGAAGAAGAAATCAGTTTCGGCAAGTGCCTCAGGTATTGATGTTAACTTATCTACTTTGTCAAATTGGGTATTAGATACCGGATGTGGCACTCACATTTGTAAAAATGTGCAGGGACTACAAAGTAGAAGGAAATTAGCTAAAGGTGAAATGGACCTACGTGTGGGAAATGGAGCAAGAGTTGCTGCTTTAGCCGTAGGAAATTACCATTTAACTTTACCTAATGGATTTGTATTAGAACTAAACAATTGTTGTTTTGTACCTGGTATGAACAGGAATATTATTTCTATTTCAAGACTAGCTTTGGATGGTTACAAATTTATTATAGAAGATAATAATTGTACTATCCGTAAAGGAGAAATTTTCTATGGAAATGTTTCATTAGAAAATGGTCTCTATGTGCTAGATCTGAATAATCACAAATCCATATTTAATATCAATACCGAAAGGATAATGTCTCATGTTGATAATCAGACCTACTTTTGGCATTGTCGTTTAGGCCATATAAACAAGAAACGCATTTCTAAACTCCATACTGATGGACTTTTAGACTCATTTGATATGAGATCATATGAGACATGTGAGTCTTGTTTATTAGGCAAAATGACTAAGAAACCTTTCTCAAATGTTGGTGAAAGATCCAATGAGTTGTTGGAGCTCGTACATACTGATGTATGTGGCCCAATGAGCATGGAAGCCAGAGGAGGTTATAGATACTTCATTACATTCACTGATGACTATAGTAGATATGGTTTTGTCTACTTGATGAGACAAAAGTCAGAATCGTTTGAAAGGTTCAAAGATTTTAAGAATGAAGTAGAGAATCAACTAGGCAAGAAAATAAAGGCCATTCGATCTGATCGAGGTGGTGAATATTTGAGCCAAGATTTTGATGACTATCTAAGAGATTGTGGAATTGTTTCACAATTAACTCCACCCGGTACACCTCAATGGAATGGTGTTTCCGAGAGGAGAAATCGTACCTTGTTGGACATGGTTCGATCAATGATGAGTCAGACAGATCTCCCGAAATCGTTTTGGGGTTATGCCATTGAAACAGCCGCATTCATACTGAATAGAATTCCATCTAAATCCGTAGAAAAGACTCCATATGAGATATGGAGAGGAAGAACTCCGAGTTTGTCTTTTCTGAAGATTTGGGGTTGCGAGGCATATGTTAAACGCATGATGTCAGATAAGCTTGGACCCAAATCGGATAAATGTTTGTTCGTGGGATATCCTAAGGAAACTAAAGGGTATTACTTTTACATCCCCTCAGAAAATAAGATTTTCATAGCTAGAAATGGAGTCTTCTTAGAGAAGGAGTTCATTTCCAAGAGAGCTAGTGGGAGTAAGGTTGATCTTGAAGAAGTTCAAGATTCCCAAACTGAAAATGAACATGAGATGGAAAATATTTCGGGTTCACCAAATGTTGGAGAATCAGAAAATGTTACACAAGAACCACCTCGTAGATCTAGTAGGAATCGTCAAGAGCCCGAGAGATATGGATTTCTCGTGACTAATGATGATGATGTGTTGGCCATGGATGATGAACCAACATCCTACGTAGAGGCTATGATGAGTGAAGATTCACAGAAATGGCAAGAAGCCATGAATGTCGAGATACAATCCATGTATGACAATCAAGTTTGGAACTTGATTGATCCACCTGAAGGATTAAAAACCATTGGGTGTAAGTGGGTTTTCAAGAAGAAAACTGACATGGATGGTAAGGTGCATACTTACAAAGCACGGCTTGTGGCGAAAGGTTTCAAGCAAACTCATGGTATAGACTATGATGAAACGTTTTCGCCCGTGGCCATGTTTAAATCTATAAGAATTCTACTTGCCATAGCCGCATATTATGACTATGAAATATGGCAAATGGATGTCAAAACTGCTTTCCTTAACGGGAACTTGAACGAGGATGTATACATGATACAACCCGAGGGTTTTGTCGATCCAAAGAATTCTAAGAAAGTATGCAAGCTTCAAAAGTCTATTTATGGTTTGAAGCAAGCATCTCGAAGTTGGAATCTTCGTTTTGATGAAGTAATCAAGGATTATGGTTTCATCAAGAATGTGGAGGAAGCTTGTGTATACAAGAAATTCAGTGGGAGTGCACATGTATTCTTAGTTCTTTATGTGGATGACATATTGCTCATTGGCAATGATATACCTATGCTCTTAAGTGTTAAGAAATATTTGGGGAATCAATTTTCAATGAAAGACCTAGGAGAAGCAGCTTATATATTAGGCGTAAAGATCTATAGAGATAGATCAAGGAAGCTTCTAGGTCTGAGTCAAAGTACCTACATTGACAAGGTATTGAAGAGGTTCAATATGCAAGATTCCAAGAGAGGATCCTTGCCAATGTCGCATGGTATCTCGTTAGATAAATCTCAATGTCCGACATCGAGAGATGAACGAGAACGCATGAATAGAGTACCATATGCTTCTGCAATTGGATCTATTATGTATGCGATGATATGTACTAGACCAGATGTGTCATATGCATTAAGTGTAACAAGCAGATACCAATCAGATCCAGGTGAGAGTCACTGGATAGCAGTAAAGAATATTCTTAAGTACTTGAGAAGAACTAAAGATGTATTCTTAATCTATGGAGGTTTGGAAAGTGAGCTGGTGATAAGGGGTTATACCGATGCTAGCTTTCAAACCTGCATTGATGATTTTAGATCGCAAAGTGGTTATGTATTCTGTTTGAACGGAGGAGCAATTGTTTGGAAAAGTTCCAAACAACAAACTGTCGCAGATTCTACAACGGAAGCGGAGTATATAGCAGCTTCAGAAGCAGCTAAGGAAGCTGTTTGGATCAAGAAATTTGTGGCAGAACTAGGTGTAGTTCCAAGTGTGTTGGACCCTGTGACTCTCTTTTGTGATAACAATGGAGCAATTGAGCAATCCAGGGAGCCAAGGTCACACCATAGATCCAAACACATACTTCGGCGTTTTCATCTTATTCGAGAGATAATAGAGAGAGGAGACGTGAATGTGTGCAAAATTCCAACTGATGATAATATAGCTGATCCGTTTACTAAGCCGCTCTCGATAGCGAAACATGATCGTCATGCTAGAGCTATTGGTTTGGATTACCTCAGAGAGGAGAGTTGAGTGTGTATTATTATTATCAGTTCACCCTAGTGCAAGTGGGAGACTGAAGGAATAATGCCCTAGGCTGAATGAAATAATGCCCTGGGCTGAACTAAATAATACCCTAGGCTAAACTGTTTAGCTTGTATGTAAACAAAGGATAGTTATTATTTATGTGTTGTAAATCTAATATTTTAATATTGAATTAAAGTTTCATTTAATACGTGTACTGGTTATTTAACATATTTAGGAATATGTGAATAAACCTTGAATTGTATCACTAGTTTATACATCATCATAATATGTGATTATGATAGTAAAACTGTATCAATGAACGTAATACGATTCTAAATGTCCCTGGTCATATATATGATGTATATAGAGATATACATGTCTAAGGAAATAGAATATATATGTACACCAGTATATTCGCATATGAGATGATTATGTTTTACTGATCATGGACATGGAATACATAGAGATGTAGTGATGTCAAATATGGAATATAGATATGTATTAGAGACTACATATTGGACTGACCAACTTATGAGAATATACATGGTTATTGTCATTATATATATTCTCATAAACAAATAGAATTTTAGTTCTTTGACCTGAGGTTATCATTAGATTTCTCACCTGTGAATTGTGATACTTAGATATGTTTCTTTGTTATCTTTAACCGGGTAATCAAGATCATCATTGGGTATTACATGAAGCATGTTGGAGGATGTGAATAACCAAGATGGAAGTTGTTCCTTTCATGATTGAAAGAGATATCTCTCAGGGCCCCCTGATGAATTAGGATTGAAGGAAATGCGTGGCCACGCTCAATAAGATTAACATGTGTTGTTAATACTAATTGAACATTCAATCTAATTCTATATCGGGAAAGAGTTAAGTTGATTTAGAAAGGATGACATTTGACCATGTCTTTGATCAACAGATATCGTATGAACAAGAGATCTAGAAATTTGTCTATTTGATAAATAGGTTATGATCACAAATCATTTATTTAATTTGGGTAGTCATAATGCCTTGCTAGAGGCCAACTATGATTTGCATATTTAAATAGAGATTTAATATGCTGCCAACTTTAAATAAACCTATAGGGTCACACACAAAGACAAGTTAGGACTGGACACAGAAAATCAGGAAAGTAGATATTATTCAGTTTGAATCAGGATGTTATTCTGATTTTGAATCAGGATATTATTCTGTTCGAAAGTGGATATTATTCTGTTCGAACGAGGATATTATTCTGTTCGAATAGAAGGTGTAAAGCATTAAATGAATGCTACATGCATGTATGGGTGCATGACATTAATGCTCTGGATATCATTCATTGGATGAAAGATATTAGGTGGGAAAGAATAGTTTTTTTTTTTTCCCCACTCGATGAAAAACACACACCAAGACTTCTTGAAAAAAAGAAGAAGAAAGATTCACTCATTTTTCTAGAACAGATTTTTGACCAAAAAGAAAAGAGTTTTCTTGGAGAGTCAAAGAGAAGAGAAAAATGTTTTCTCAGTGAAAAGAAAAGAGTGAAGCTTGGCTGAATTTCTTTGTGAAAGAAAAGAGAAGCAAGCAGATTTTCTGAAGGGAGGAAGGATCCGACTAGCATCGGAGGTCTTCACATCCAGCCTAGACGAGTCGCGTGTGGATACCGATAGAGGGTAGTGCCGGTTCGAGCACACCAACGTGATCTCAGGAAGCTTCCTTCAACCAGATTTGAACTAAATCTGAGGTGAAAATTTTGAAACTCTTCCTTCGTATCTAATTAGCGATACACAGATCCATGGCTTAAGGGGTTCGGGTAAATTCCGCTGCGCAATCTGATTGCAACAAAGTTGCCCGGATTCCCCAACACGTGTTCCATATAGTGGTCATCATGACTTTTTCGACCCGACACAGAATGCACCTAGAGATGATTGTTAGATTATGTTGGGGTGTTTTTATTATATGTTTAGTTTATTATTATTAGATTATATTGTTATGGTTTATTATTATTATTAGTTTATTATATGTTTAGTTTATCAAAATGTATATTAAAACAAAAAAGGACCAAAATTTAAATTAAAAATATAAAAAAGGACCAAAATATAAATAAAAAAGGACTAAAATGTTAAAAAAAGGACCAAAATGTAAATTAAAACTAAAAAGGACCCAAATGTAAATAAAAAGGACCAAATTGTAAATAAAAAAGGACTAAAATGTTAATAAAAAGGACCAAAATGTTAATTAAAACTAAAAAAAGACCAAAATGTAAATTAAAACTAAAAAAGTGAATAAGGCGAAGTTTGAAACATCGCCTGGCGAGGTTTGGAACCTCGCCTTATCTTAATAGATGTTTAATGCTGTTTAACCCCAATTAATGACGGATGAAAAAAAGCGAGGTTCCAAACCTCGCCTGGCGAAATTCCAAACCCCGCAAAAGACATTTTGGGAATTATGTTCAAAACTTGGTTATTTCGGGAATATTATTTTAAAACAGGGTTACTACAGTAAAATTGCCTTTCTCTTCTGCCCCCACCCCACGCCTTCTCTCTCCCATCACCGTCTGATCACCGCAGAAGAGGCAAATGAGACCGATAGCAAGCCGCGGAGGTCTAGCTCTTACTATCACTGACCGTTGATATATTCTTGCTTTTACTGTCGCCGTGAGTATTCCTTCAGTTCGAATTTTATTGACGTTTGGAGTATAGTTTTTTTTTTTTTTTTGAGAGAAACCCGTGGGTGTTACGCGTTAATAAAAATAAGTGATACATTGTCTTGATTACATTGGTAAAACAGAATTAAAAAAAAAAAAACAGTAAATAAATATAATACAAGCCATAACAATTATAAAAAGTACCAAATGAAAGAATGTAATAGTAAAAGAAAAACAGAACTGAAATAACCTAATTCCATAGAAAGTTCCCGCACAAGCAGATTATGAAGAATACAGGAACGGCCAGGAGTTATCTTCATGTATGATACCGAAGATTCTGGCTAAATTAGCGAGTCGCTTCCACGTTTTGGACTCTACCGCAAAAGCTATAAGTTGGGTCCTTGTGACGACTTTTCCATAAGATACAGTCTTTAGCTCTTTGAAGTGCCGACCATTTGGAGACTTGAATCTCATTGATATCCTTGGAAGATTGCATAATGGATACCAATTCTGTAGAATCTGAGAAAAAAGAACAAGATAATGAATTAAAATTAAGAAAAACAAACCTGGATGCAAGTTCTAGAGCATGAAATTCAGCGCTCAGGATGTCAGTAGACACTGATGTCTTCATGGCAATCCATTTCAGGTTGCCATGAGCATCCTTTAGAACGAAAGAGTAACCCGCATCCCCTTTGATTATGCGGTTTGCCTCTTGTGATTGATTGTGCAGCTGGTAATTTCTGATAGCCTTAGGGAGAGTGGTTTGGGGTGATGGTGTAAGATTTTTGAAGATTTTAGCATTTCGAGCGATCCAGATTTTCCATAGCACAAAGATAAAAAGAGGGTTTGTTAAGAGTGTTTGATTTTAAGCTTGCTATCAGATCAGATTGGTTCGAGGGTAACCGTGGCAGTGGACTCAACAGACTCCGTGTGTGTTTGGCGTGCAAGTATTCGAAAAAGTGATGGAAGATGGTTTCTGAGTGAGTTGAGCAATTTGGACACGTGGGGCTTAGCGAATCGATTCTCCTGTGCAGTGTCACTTTCGTGGCCTGTGATTGGACGCACAGTGGAATGGATGTTATCTTGCTGATTTCGTCATCCCTTTCTTTCTCTTCATGTTGACATGGCCATTCCCCTCTCTCTCAAGGTTCTTCATTGTTCATCTCACTATATCCATAATTGTTTCAGTTACTTGAATTTGTGTAAATTTTCTGTAGAGAATTCCTGATAGGGGAAGTAGTATTGGAACACTCAAATTGCTATTTTGGGGAATCCTCTTGTAAGGTTCAATTTCATTCTTTTCTTTTTTTGTTCTCAATTCAATATCGAAATGGACATGTCCAGTACAGATATTACAGTTTAAAATATAATTTTTTTCTCATTTGATGTTATAATAAGTTTAAATTACCTAAATACATTTTTAATATAGACCAGGGGCTTTTTTATAAAATTAAATATATATGATGAAATTAATTAATTATTACCCTGAAGGATTTTCCATAGTCTGGACTGGTATCGTAGTGAAAAAAAAACAATCTGAAGATGAAGAGAATCACAGGGAAGATAGATGAAAAAACTCGAAAGAAAAAAAACTGGTGAAGAAAGTCGCAGGGAAGAAAGAGAGGTAGAGGGCCTCCATTCAAAGCGATATTTATATCTATTTCATATTGAAATATTTAACTTCTAAATTTGAATACGATCTGCTTTATTCAACCTAATATAATCTTTATTTTACATTGACACGTGCTGATTTTATGCGTTTACAGAATTTTAAAAAACTCGAACTACACAGAGCATAGTCGGTTCTGCAATAAGTACAATGACAAAGATAGGAAAAAATTATTTCCAATGTTTTGAAATTCTCATTAGATGATTCTATTTTTGTGAAAGTCGAATCGTTTGCAGGTTTATATATACTAGCTTTCGCCTTATATCAGTTCGGCGCACGAGAACCCGGAACCACTGAAAAAGTCTACCAATTGTCTTGCGCTCGATTCGTGGTTGATTATCCCATCTCAGTATAGGTACACTCTTGATAATTCGCGTGAATGGGGATAATGCATTAATGCAGCAGCGATTTACAAATTCCTCAAATCAATCAATGGTCTTTTTGGAGATAACTGCAAATGAAATTTCTCGAAATTTTTGATTGATAAAGATGATGAGGTGATGGCACTCTATGAACGGACCACTACTCTTAGTTTTGATTGATAAAAAAAAATCCTCTTCATAGGTATCAGTGAATTCGGTACAAAATTTCAAGTTGGAGAAGATATTGAATCAATATTGTTCAATTACTTCGTAGTTTTGATGGTTGCTAATACAATTCTTAATTGCAGGGTCTTGTAATTATTTCAGGTTGCCATTGCTACAATTTGTTTAGCTCGAATGCAAGGTAATTTTACATATTTATCCTTCACTTAATACCATATTTTCTGTTAATCCATTTTTAATCATGAATTTTTCTTGGCAGGTCGAGGTATTTGGGATAACATATGTCAAAATTTTATTTACGAAGAATTCAATAGATGCGCAGTTTCCGCCGCCGTTACTTATTTGTGCCGTCCAATTGTGCACGTCTAGATTTAAAAACCAGAGAGGATAAAAATGGACACTTGAAGAATTTGCTCAGAAAATTCATATCATGAGGTATATATTTTTTACATTTTTATTTTGTTTTATGTTTTAGTCTTGTTAACAGTTTCAATATGGTTTTGGAAGTATGTCAAAGAGCTTTGTAGTTAATGTAATAAAAGGAAATAGTGAAGCTCAATGTATGTTAATTGCGATTTTGGATTTTTAGTCTTGTCAACAGTTTCAACTTTGTGTAATTTTCATTGAAAATAAAAAATAAAAAATATCTTCATTTCTTGTAATAGTCGATGTAACATGTATATTGATTTGTATATAGTATACGTATATAGTATACGTTCTTGTAATGTCACATACATCCAAATATAAAGAACATTCTCACCTTCTTGGTGTTAGTATCTGGACATGTTTTTGTGTTCATAATATTTTGCTTTGTAAATACAACACTTCATAATTGATGACACCATTTTTAATAAAAAATTTCAAATATGTATTTAACTTGTTTTTTTTACTTTCATCTTATGTTTTAGGGTTTAGGGTAGGAGAATTCTTGGCAATGCCATTTTATTTTAATTATCAAAAAACAAACTAAATTAATAATATCTAAAGGAAAATAATAATGAAGTTATTTCAAAAATTCCGCTGCGAAGCGCGGCCAATAATAATAATAATAACAATGTATTTAGCAATTAATAATATTTTGATATGATTAAGAAATAAATATGATAGTTATAAAATTTCATAAAAAACAATACAATTATGAGATATTATATTCAATTCCTAAATCTAATCATATGGTTTTCATCAAATACCTTTTAAACATTCTACACTCATAGTTTTGCATTTTCCTGCTGTCATAGTTTCCTGATATTCGTATATTAGTTTCCTGCAACTATTACTTTCCTGCTACTATACAAAACTGCCCTTAGAAAGTCATTTTATGTTATAAACAATCACTTTTTTGCTAAAACAAATACATGTATCTCAAAAAATTATTCATGAAAATAAATGCTTACAAGTACAGGGCCGGCCCGACATTTTTTGAGATCTTTGACAGAAAAAATAGTCAGACTAATTAAATATTAATATTATATTAATTTGATCGTAAATAATTTTCAAATACGAAACTAATACAAAATATAGTCAAAATTATTATATAATTAACAATTATCACTTAAATATCATTTT
The DNA here is from genome assembly GCA_946800325.1 of Luzula sylvatica. Taxonomy (NCBI): domain Eukaryota; kingdom Viridiplantae; phylum Streptophyta; class Magnoliopsida; order Poales; family Juncaceae; genus Luzula; species Luzula sylvatica. The sequence continues at coordinate 2,461,841 of OX326958.1, read as the reverse complement.
TTTTAATATCGGTGTGTCTTTCTTGAGACCATAGTTTACACTACACAACATACTAAGAAGAAAATTGGGGTCTTTCGAAATTGGGGGGAATGTGCTAATTGCCACAATTGGCAAGCTACAGGGCCGGCCATGTACGAGTATTATAAAGACATGAAAATAAATACATACAAATAAATATCATGAAAATGACCATTTTCCAAAAATACGAAAAATATCTAAGATTGGCAAAATTGTTGACTCGCTAAAATTTCAAAACAATATTATACAAAAAAAAACTTATCACCATTGTCCAAGAAATTATAGGGTAACTGGAAGTATAAATAATATTTGATTTATACTTTGCTATTATAATAAAAAAATCAGTTTTTGCATTTTTGTTTCTTGATATTAAGTGTCTTTTTTCATATTTTTTTTGAATTATTTGTGAGGGTTATGTTGGGAATTCACCCGACCCCAGGCCCGCGCAGCGGATATGAAGGCCCGGTCCGGTTCCCTAAATCCAAGATCACGCAATGACTTCGAGGGTACGATGCAATAGAAGGATAGACGATTACCAGCGTGAAATTGATCACGCACGACGGGTTGATCGCTCGCATCCTTTCCTTCTTCGGTGTCATGTTGGTGACTAGCCCGTGCGTCCCATACCACACGTCTCCCACCGTCTTGACACGCCTCCAGTTGTCTTTCGTGCGTCCCACGTCCACACTCTTCCACAGCCAATTGTTTTGCTCCTTCGGTTTGATCACAATCGGAGAGCCACAAGTGTCGCTCCTCTACTTGTATCCACCGTGAGTCGGAGTTCATCGGTCGCGGATGCAACTGCCTAGACGCTGCACCGGCGAACTTGCTTGATTAGATTGATTCTCTACACTCTTTCACTCTCTTGAAAGATGTTTCTTTATATTTCTGGATTATTCTGAATAATACCATAGATTCATCTGAATGATCTGGTCTAGAGAGAGAGAGATACATCATATTTATCTCACATAGGATAAGGATGGGCCAAAAGGCATGTATATCCAATATACACCCTTTCACACAGAAAACTGCATGAACCTGTTCAGTATTCCGTCCATACGGAATTGGTAAATTCTTCTGACAGAAAATCAACCTACACGAAAGTTGTAGATAATCTTATTATTTACCCAACCCAATTTGGCCTGGCCCAATTGGAGTTCGTATGAAACAATTATGACTGTTTTACTAACTGTATATCATACTGTTGCACCCTTTCGGTATTTCATAGAAACGATAATTATACTTCGTTCATTTGAAATATATTTCTACATGAAGGTTGTAGATAATCTTATTATCTATCTAACCCAATTTGAACCATTCAAATTGGATTTTCCTACTGAAAGATATGACCACGAATGTATGCTTACATTCGTTTATCCTTGTGTACATTTTTACGGTTGATCCTGAAACTGTATTTTCTTCAGGTTAGGTTTGGGAAAAACGATGAATAATATGGAGTTGTATGATCTTCTTACATTATAATATGTAGCGTTTTAACTTCAATAAAAAAAATTCATCAAATATATTGTTACTATGATGAAGTATGTTAGAAGGAAAAAACCACACACGAATTGTTAGTTCAGTGTGGTCAAATTCAAGCCATGTTAGTTCAGTGGTCAAGTAATTTACATTATTTTTATCCAAATATAGCAAAAAAAAGTTCCAATATGTATTTTAAAAGGACCCGAATTATCTCCAGACAAAACATCTCACTTTATTTTCAATTCATATATTCTCTGATTTCATTGATTTTTCCAAGAGTATGGCAAAACAAGTTCAATCTGATATCTCCAAGATGTCATCATTCGATTCCGATCTATCTAAGATGTCCTCGCTGGATTCGATCTTCTCTTCGAGGCCATCATTGTCGCAATCCGAGTTCGAACTTGCAATCCTCGAATCAAACAACAATCCCGCCAAAACTAATGATGAACAACTCGAACAGCTGAGATGGTACAAGAACCACATCACCAAAATAATACGCGACTATTTCTCGTCCAATGACAAATCCGAACTCATTCACAACGTCCAAAATCTCGGATTCCCCGAGTACAACCCTACATTCGTCAAGAAGCTGATAATAATGGCGATGGAACATAAAAACAAAGAAAAACTCGAAATGACTTCGAGTCTCCTATCCGAGGTGAGCATGGAGGCCTTCACCACGAACGACGTTCTCACCGGATTCACCTTGCTTCTCCAATCCATCGAAGACACGATGTTGGACATACCACACGTGTCCGACAAATTGGCTTTGTTTTTATCTAGGTCCGTGGTCGATGACGTGCTCCCGCCGGTGTATCTAGACATCTTGGCCGCCAAGTTTCCCGCCACGGATACCGATACCGCGAGTGCTAACAAGACGATCGAGCTTGCTCGCGAGCATGCTCTCGCACCCCATGCGGGACAAACACTCGAGAAATGTTGGGGATGGTGCCCCGACGTAGCTTGGAGAGAGGCGGACGAAAGCATCGTTACTCTCTTGGGGGAGTACCAATCCGACGACGATCTAAACAAGGCCATTTGTTCTATTCGCCACGTCGCGATGCCGATAATGAACCCCATAATCGTGAAAAGAGCATTGATCTCGGCCATGGACGAGAACAATACCGAGAAGATGCTCGAACTGCTTCGAGCTTGTCACGCGGAGTGTCTCATTACCGAAACCCAAATGATGCTGGGGTATGATCGTCTCGAGAAAGCGCTGAATGATTTCGTCTTTGCTATCCCGGACGTGGCCGAGAAGTATCAGAAATTTTTCGAACATGCCCAAAAGAATGGCTGGTTCGCCAAAGTTTAATCGGTTCCTATTATTATTATTGGTTTTTTTTATGTATTGTCGATCTAAGCGAATTGGCGCGGACTATATATTTTGTGTGCTTGAAAGCGATGAATAATATCGTCTTTTTCTATTTATTTTTAATTATTGGAAAGAATGGTTAAGCTTGCTAAAAAAATGAATGCCCGTCTAAAGCTTGTTTGTAATTGAGACATACTGCAGGGGCTTGTTTGCGAAATTCTTGCCAAGCTATACAATTTTCAAATTAACAAAATGAATCCCGTTTTCAAATTTTTAAATTCCTCACCCCCAGTTTCGAAAGGAATATTGCGTAAACTATGTGAAGGACGAAAACGGCCAACCCGCAATTTAGTACAATAAGCTGTATCGAAACATACAAATAAAAATAATTAATTTATTGCAAAAAAGGAATAAACAATATTTTAAAAAACTTACCACAAATCCAAATATTATATAAATGACTTGCATTGAAGGGATTGCGTTAATACCAACTGCTTGAAGGCCAAACGTCATGGATGCGTGTAAAGTTAGAGTGATCTATACATATCACATTTAATTAATTACCACAAAATATTCATATGGTGAAAATAAATCATAGTATAAGTTTTACCAAGGAGAGAATATTTTCTCGTATAAGAAACGACGATAGCAAAACGAATCCTAATAATCCAATGGCTCGAGCCTGTTTATTATTCACGCTATTAGAATAAAGACAAAAATTTGTACTTCGGTAAAAAAAATCAAGTGGGTCAAGAAAAGTACGAGTGCAGTTAGAACGATTGAAATTGGCCAACTAATCTTCAACCTACCAAAATAATTATATAATTATGAATTTTTTTAATTAGGATTAATAGTATTTCATGAATCGTACCTCCAAAGAGAACCCATAACCAAACCAACTATTCCGTGCATTAGCTGCAAAATAGTAAAATTAAAATAAAAAATATTTTCGGTGATATGGTAAAAAGATTTTAATGTATACCAAATAAGTCAATGCTTTTACTGGACCGGATAATGTGAGTAATAAAATAGCTGTGGCCACCTAAACAAGTGAAAAGAATTAAAAATAATTTCGATGAAAAAATATTTTTGGAGAAGAAGATGAAATCATGAAATGGTAAATTAACCATGGTTTTCCTGCCGGCTGCCGGCCCCCATCTCACTGACGAGATCACAATCGGCAAAGGAAATAAAAAACCAAAATATTGCTGCAAAAAATAAATATCCAAAAGTTAAAATTTTAAATGCATGGAAGGTGTTCGACAAAATGTCTCTTACGATAACTCTCAAAAAACAAATAAAGAAATTCTTGAACTAATTTCAGTTTGACTTGGCAGATTATTGGAGATAAGATTACCTCTATACCGAGGGAATTGCTCAGAAAATAGGCGAGACCGGAAATGGAGGCAAACATGGAGCACTCGACCAGCCGAAGAGTCTTCTCGAACGCTTCCTTTTCGATAACGCCCAAATCCTCCTCCTCTTTTCCCCCTTGTACGAACCCTTGGCGAGCGATGCCATGCGCATCGGCTCGGCTGACGTAAGCCCTAGAAATGGGATGCTGTGCTAGTAGAGGTAGTAGTCTTAGTCTTGTCGCGAGTTTCGGAGATTTGACGGATGGAGATGAGTAGAGAGAGCTAGGGACGGGGATGATCGGAGAAGAAGAAGAGAGGATAGAGGGGAAATGGGCCTGGAAACATGTCGTATTCATGGGAGCAATTCACTACTCACAAAAACCATTGAAGTTAACAGGTAAACAGGTAACATAGAAAATAAGAAAAATAAGTTAATAACTACTATTATTATTATTATATAATACAAAATTATATAATAGAACATACAATCATTTATTTATATCAGAATAAAAGAAGTAAATAAAAATAAACATTCATAATACTAGATTATATATTGGTTGTTTAAATATTACTATATTAGTGAAGTGTTGAAAATTGGAAAAGAAAAATACATATTTAATTATTTGAAAGCAAAACCTTCACTAATTAAGATATACAATAACATTTTATTTTATTGTAAATAGAAATCAACAATAAGGCATTGCAATATATAAAAATTACAATGTTCGTATTTAAAAAGAAGACTTTGTGATTAGGAGATACGACATCTCCATATTCATAAGATTGTTTTGTCTAATTTCGAATGTAGAATTTACGAAAGTTATTATAGCTTGGAATATTGAGATCAGTATATCATTTTATATTTATGCGTAACCAACATTATTTGAATTTCGGAGATTGATTTAGAGAATCATTGTTCAATAACCGTCCTCAAGTATTCAATTTCCCAAATACTTTTTCATATTTTTTTCTTCCCAAAATATATAATAACGTAAATTTTATTTCCCCAACAAGTTTAATAGTTGAGATCAATTAATTCTAATTGGTTTTCCTCCAATACCCAACACAACGTTTTAGATAAATATATCATTCTCTTTTTCATTTCTTTTTTTGGTGAAGTACATTTTAATTGAAGAATGAAGATTTATCTCAAAGCATATGATAAGTGATATCTATATATAATTGTACATTTCATTCTTTATGTGTGAACCCATGCAATTTGCATGGATATGTACTGTAACTTTTAAAAGATTTTTCATGGGAAGAAAGATTCCTCGATATACTATTTAGACTTTCGTATTAGAGTCAATCTGGATCATCTCATTTGGATTTATTTTCAATTAGTTATGAATTTGTGAATATTGCATGTTACTGCTTTTTGTTAGGGTTTTTCTCTAAAATTTTCCAAATATTGATATGTCATGGTTCTAAGGACTTGTGTAAATTTATTATTTCTTTTTATTGGTTTATCCAAATTATATCATGTTTGTTTTGTTAGATTTTTTATTGTGTGATGAATGCTTGAGTAAATTTTGAGAGCTTTCCCTTGAATTTCCAAATTGTTTGTTAATTTTTTTTAATTGTGGGTCTATATGAAATATTAGCATTACAACTTTCTTTGTGATGTTTAAAAGTCTATACAAAATTAGTTTGCATTCCTTGTCTGTTTGTGCATTTTTTCATCTTTCGAGTTTTGTTTGTTTAATTATAAAATAAAAAATGCTATGATAATTTCCTTCTTTTCTATTATGTTTGTAAATAAAAATTGATTACTTTATAGATCTGACAAAATCACATAAAAATATTTGTTTAATCTTTACTATCTTTATTTTATTTATTATTTTATTTGACTCCAATTGATTTAATTTTCTATGTGCTATAAATTTTAGAAGTTAATATCTTAATTCTTCACACTTTGTTCTATCATGATTAGTTAAATATTTATAAAAATCTTTTTAAATCTGTTAAAAATTCATAAATATACAATTTAGATTATCTTGAGTGTGTGGATCGTTCATGTTAAGTTTGACATTTTATTGTCACATTTTCCAATTGTTATGATTTAATCTCTATACATAGGTCAACCTATTTGCTGATTTACTTTCTAGAGTCTCTAATTGTTTATTTTTAGAAAATTAATTGTTTGTTATAAAAAATACCAAAAATATATCATTGTCTCTTTGATCTATTTTGAACTGAAAGATAAATATATCGAACTGTTGAGCTTTAATTTGAGATTTATAAATTGTTTGTTGACACATTACAATACCAATGGATCTTGTGTTGATTGGGTTTGAGAATTTTTATAGACCAAAATATTTGTAAATAGGACTTGGAAGTTTTACCATATCTCTATGAATTTTTTATGTACATTTGGGCATTGGCCTTTATTTTGAGCAATTTTCTCGTAGATCCATACTTTTACTTGTCACTTTACTAAATTTTAGGAATTGTAAATATTGTTCAAACTCGTAATTCGAAAATTAAACGGCCTAATTTTTCGAGCTATCATCAAGTATTCAATTTCCGAAATATTTTTTCATATTGTTTTCTGCCCAAAATATATAATACCGAAAATTTGATTTCCCCTACAAGTTTAATAGTTGAGATCAATTACTTCTAATTGGTTTTCCTCCAATACCCAACACAACGTTTAAATAAATATATCATTCCTTTTTTTTGGTGAAGTACATTTAATTGAGGATTTATCTCAAATTACATGATGAATGATATCTATATATATAATTGTACATTTCATCCTATATGTGTGAACCCATGCAATTTGCATGTGTATGTCCTATAACTTTAAAAAAACTTTTCGTATGAAGAAAGATTCCTCGACGTCCTATTTAGACTTCCGTATTAGAGTCCTCTCGTTGAGCTCTCGCATTTGAGCTCTCGCATGTCCTCTCATTGAGCTCTCTAGTATTCTTTTACACAGGAACGGTTTGTCCTTCATTTTCCAACTGATTTTCAATTTATGATCGACCCAATTTGGTCTCGGTTTGTTCAATTTCTTATTTTCATAGTATATGTTCTGAATTTTAGTAAAATGATAAATTGTCCAGTAAAATGATAAATTGTCCCTCTATCATATTTTTAAATCTTACATGGTTATAAGTGAAATTTCACTTTTTGAAGTGTTTTTGTCATACTTTTTTCTTTTCTTAAGGAATAGAATTGTTGTGGATAATTTAGCAAATTGAGGCTGAATTTGTGATCTCTATGATTAATTTTGGTTAAATAGGACCGATTGTGAATAATTTAGACTAATTATGGTCCTATTGAACTAGATTAAGATTAAATTTGGTTATTTACAGTTTAATTCACGTTCGTTTGGATTGATTTAACTGTATTGACATACTTATTTCGAGCCTTATAATTTAATAACGGCATTAAATATTAATCTGTTTCTATTATTAGAATTGGCACGGGATACAAATATATTATGAGACTGTATTTTGTACGCTTACGTAAATATTCTCACGAGTTTCATTTCGGTGATTTTTTGTTCTCTATTTTTTATTTGGGGGTCCAACTGAATTATTAAAATAATTGGAAAGAATTTCTAAGCTTGCTTAAAAAAATGAAAAATGGGTAATTCGATAAATCATATCTTCGTCTCGCATTAGAACTAATCATAAAATAAATTTCCAACACACTTTTAAACATTCGCAAGTATATATATCACCACAATTTCTTATTATTATGTGGATCTGAACTTGTAACTAGATGTCTTGTTTGCAATTTACACATACAGCACGGGCTTGTTTGCGAAATTGCCGTTTAAAGTTGTTCTTCTTGTTACTGCAAATAACATTGAATCAATAAGTATACAAATTGGACTTAATCAAGTAAATTTTGATGGTTTTAAAGGCTTAATTATCTTCAAGTAGGTTTGTTTGAACTTTAAAGCTAGATTAGATAGAGACAATCTGAGCAAATTCTTTTGGTACGGAATTACGGGATTTTCCTATATCAAGAAAGAATTAGATAATTTTGATAAAATCAAAGATAATTTAATAACAATGATTAAAACATAATGATAATATGAATTATGGTGCTACTAATAGAAAAGGATATTTTGGACATATAAGTCTGCAATTATTGATTTAATAAAAATAAATTATGATGAATTCGATGATAAGTTAACGGTACATTATGAATATGTTTGGTGTATATAATTTAAGTGGATATATTTGATAAATTTTTATTTTTAACTCGAGGGGTAATTTGTAAGTTTTTTTAATTTTCAAAGGATATATTTGATATTAGTAATTTTAAAGGGACAAATTCAACATTTTTAACTTCGGAACTCGGAAGAGATATATACATTGAAATTTTACAAAACATAAAGGACTTTGTAGACAAAACTAAAACCTCAGGGATGAAAACGAGAAAACCACTATTTTGTATTGATTAATAATCAAATTACCCCTCGAGAGTCTGAAGACCCGTCGTTGCAGTGTTCTACTCCAAGTTCAGAAAGAACGATCGAGACGGCGAGAGAGAAGATGAGCGCCGGAAACACTAGCGGCGGCGAGGGGCGTCACGACGACGATGCTGCTCTCACCGAATTTCTCTCCTCCCTCATGGATTATACCCCCACTGTAAGACCATATCGGTACAACCATTCTTTCTTTTTCTGTTTTCTCCGAAGATTTATTTGGTCAAGATGAAACTTTAGATACCAGACGAGCTGGTCGAGCACTATTTGGGGAGAAGCGGCTTCAATTGCCCTGATTTGAGACTGTCAGTATATTCTTATTCCCCTCAATTTTGTAATTAACAATCGATTTAGGCAATTTTGTCTCAATTGTATGGTTCATCTACTCAATTTAGCCTCAATTTATCTGATGTTTTTCGAATCAAAACTTTTCATGCCATACTGAGGAAGTAAAATTGACAAACCGAAATTTTAGGGTTACAAATACATCCAAAACTTCAAATATGGCTTTTATTTTTTAGCCTTATTTCGTTATGTTAATAATTCTTCGACAGAACGAGACTGGTCGCCGTGGCCACGCAAAAATTCATCTCTGACATTGCCAGCGATGCTCTTCAGTATGTTTTACTTGCAACCAAATAAATAATTAATGATATTTCCATTTATTTATTTTTTAAAAAAAAATTGGTCTCAAACAGGCATAGCAAAGCAAGGGTTGCGGCTCCAATCAAGGATAACAAGAGCAAGCACCCTAAAGTATTCAAAAAAATTTAACCTCAATTTATCCCAATTTAAAGTTTTGAAACAAAATTTTGCCTCGAATTTATTCAATATAGGATAGGCGCCTTGTATTAACCATGGAAGATTTATCTAAAGCCCTTCGTGAGGTTGGTACTTTTTATCCTAAATATTTTTCTTTTAATTTTCAATTTATTTCTACAATTTTAAAAATAATTATATTATTTGACTTGTACAGCATGGCATAAACTTGAAACATCCAGAATATTTCGCGGATAGCCCGTCAAGTGGAGTAGACCCTAAAAAGACCGAAGAATAATTTTTAGTCGATATATTATTAATCTATATTTTGTTAGGATTATATGTTAGATCTTAACTCGGTACAATTTGAGTGTATTAGTTATTGTGTACGTTCAGAATCGAACTTCAAATTGAATTTCATTCAATTCAGAAATTCAATTCGAATTGTAATCAAAGCAAGGACAAGAATCAAATCAAAATTGGATCATGCATGGTATTTTGATTTTCCTTTTGCCTTTCACATTTTGCAAATTTATATTTTTCTCCAAACACATAAAAGCTAAAAGGATTCAAACATTAATAAAAAATACATATTAAAAGCAACAACAATAATTCTCGAAACAACAAAAACCAAAAATTCCTCATAAAAATAAAGAAAAATTAATTTTCAAGGTCCACGTCACCCATGCCGGTATCTTCCTCCTCTTCGCTGTCCTCGTCACCAGCGATCTCCTCGTTTTGAAGCCTCATCTTCTCCATTTCCTCGGCCAGTAACCTATCCTCGCGCTCGCTCACCTATTTACAAAACAGTATATCCACATAAAAAACAGTATATCGGCACTAATGATTAATTAATTTTAAACTTACAGCTCTTGCAGCCTCTTTAACTATGAGTTTCCCTTTATGCAATTCAATCTCCTTTTCGCAAGCCTTGATTGCCGCGTTAAGCACGGTCATTCCTTTATTCTATTCATTACAAAATAAAATCCATTAAATAAATAAATATAATATTAAAAAATATTAAATAAATAAATACCTTGTCAAGAGTTTGGGTAGTCAAAACATAGAGAGGAGCAGCGACGATTTTGATCTTGACAGGGCAATCTTCAGTTCCTACAGACTGAGCTTTCCTCATCGCGCTCTGTAAATAAAATAAAAATACATTGGAGGGGTATTCGTGATATTTTGAAGATTTGGCTATGAACCTGAATGTGGAGAACTCCGTCCATTTGATAGCAGGTCATCTGAACATCAGCACGGATCTTGATGGGCTGAGGTGTCATTCTCCTCTTGATATTCTTCACCAGTGCATCCTTCACTTCAGCGCTCACTACTGGCTCCACTTTCGTCACCTTTTATTTAATCAAAAAATATTAATTTAATTCGTTTAATGATATAAATAAAAAGAATTAAATTACCTCTGCACCATCAGGACCGGTTTCCTTGATTTCGCGTGTGAGAGAGTCGAGAATTGTATCTGGGTCTGTCACTATCAGTTTGAATGCCTACAAAAATTCGGGGGAAATTAGCAAATTTAGGGTTATAAATTGTGAAATTGAGGAATTTGTGAATTTGAGTACCTCGTAGGCATGACCGTATTTGCGGTAGAGAGGCCAACCAATGGTGGTGTAGAGTTCCTCAAGGTCAATGGAGAGAGTCTCTGCCACGTGGCGCATTATGGAGTGTACCAGTTTCGATTTGTTGTACCTCTGCTCGCATGACTGTACGTCTTCCTCTGACACCCTCCTCTTTGACAGATCGATGTATCCTTTCTCCCTAATTGAATATTTGAATTGAAAAATTCAAAAATAGTAATCTAGAATTGAAAAAAGTAGAGCAAAATTTCACGCACCTGTCGACACGAAGAACGATGGCGGGTTCCTGGCGGCCGACTTTGATGAGAGAAGAGACGGAGCGAATCCGGCGACGAGAGAGTTCGGAGAAGAGGATCATGCCTTCGATATTGTTAAACTCGAGAAGGGAGACGTAAGCTCCCATCTCGGCGATGTGCTTGACCTGAATCATCACCGCCATATCCACATCTGGATACGGGGTTTCGTACATCCGACATTCGAGGTTAGCCATGGTTAGGGTTTCGGTTATTGCTTCGTTCTCTTGGACCACGGAAATGGAGCTAGGGTAATTTGTTGTTGTAGAAGAGAGAGAGACGAGAGAATGGGAGCAGACAAAGAGCTAGGGTTTTGGTAATATAATAAATGTTAATTTCTTTTTCTTTTTTTTGATTAAATAAATGTTAATTTCTAGTTCAGGAACAATTAATTACCCGGATATTGTTACTGAATAATTCTTGTCCATGTATTTTTAATTTTTCGTTGAAAATAATAAAAAAATACATTAAAATCATTTATATAAAAGAAAATAAACTTGACGGACAAGAAATCTTGAGATACGGTAAAATAAAATCTCATGTCATGAAATTATTTTCATAAATGAAAAAATATATTCCTTAAAGTTTTTTAATATGGAATATATTAAATATTTTTTTTTGTAATTGTCTTGTCATGTGTTAAAACATTTAGTATCGTGACATTTATTTTAAAAGATATAATATTTCGTATGTAAAATATAAATTTTAAATTTGGAACAAGGTTTAAAAAAAATATATCAATAATAATATACAAATTTAATTTTGAAATGAAATAAACAATTATTTAATAAAATAATTATATTTTTTGGTTGTTTGAAACGATCCGAAACCCGAACGATCCCCGACCCGACTGACTCGCAAACCGAAACGACCCGAACCAAAAATGATCCGATCCGAACCCGATCCATCCGATTGCCACCTCTAGTTGTTTCTGGAAAAAAAAATCATATTCCTATATATATACCGAATTTTTATATCAATATTATTTAAAACATAATATTTGACCGACGTGAAAAACGTTTGATTCAAATTCTATGTGAATGAATTGATATTACATATCATGAATAATTTTTATACCAGATAATTCATAAGACAGTTTGGTTTTGTTTTGGAATTAATATTTTTATCGTGCTTGATATTTTGAGTAGGAAAGTATGTCACGAACCAAAATCCAAACAATTATAAGCAATAAATAAATATTATATGTTAACTATATTTTAGAAATGTTTTCAAGACCAATTTAGATTTTAGATATAACTAAAAGGAAAGAAATTTTATTGTACTTTAATATTTCTTAGCCTTCAAATTTCATAGTGTGGCAATTTTGTGAATTTATTTTGTATTAAATAACTGCATACCTAACGAGATATAAAAAAGGAATAAATATATTCAATATGATAACATATTCTATACTTTGTAAATATAATTATAATTATAATCATGTCGCCTAAAGAGATGTATATGCCCAAACATAAGTAAAAATAACCCGAAATAAATATTCGATACTTTTATTCAATTATAAAGAGGTGTTGTGAGAAAGTTCATTATCACTTATAGGCGTGTTTGCTAGCACAGTTTTGTATAGTTGCAAGACGTTACTAGCTGCAGGAATTCAATATATGAATAATGAATATCACGAAGTTATGATAGAAGAAATATACAAAAACTACGAGCGCAAGATGTTAAAAAGATTTTTGATAGAAATTATATGAGTGAATAGAATATTCTATAATTGTATTATTTCTTATGAAATTCTATAACTATCATATTATATTGAATTATCAATTATGTTAAAGTATTATAATCATATGACATAAATAAATCCTACCAACAATTTCAATTATTATATTTTAATATTTAAATAATACAAAATGGAAGAAAAATAATTTATAATTTTATGTTTCTTGTAATTTTTAGAGAATATTATTTTTTAAACCATTAACTTTTAGAGAAATATTATTTTTGATATAATTGTTATTTAGATAATATTATTTTTAATCCAATTATTTTTTAGATAATATTATTTTTTTAAAAACTATTAAGTTTAGAGATTGTTATTTTTTAATAGAACTAATTTGTAGAGCATATTATTTTTAATACCATTAATTTTTAGAGAATATTATTTTTTTAATACCATTAATTTTAGAGATTATTATTTTTTTAACACACTAACTTTTGGAGAATATTATTTTTAATACTATTGAATTTTAGAATATATTATTTTTGTAATATACTAATTTTTAGAGAATAATATTTTCTTAATATCATTACTTTTTAGAAAATACCATTACTTTAAAAAAAAAATGAAAATATTTAGTCTAATTACTGGTCTACTTGTCATTCCTTTAGCCGATATTTCTTTTCTAGTTAATGATTTATTGTAAAAAATAATGCTTAAATTAGCAAAAAGCTTTTAATATAACTAATGATTTATTGTAAAATCACAACCAAGTAGTCGAAACACTTGAACTATATCAATTAGTAATTACAGATATATCAAACACTTGAACTATTTCCAAATGCACGTGATAATTGTTACAAAATAACTATTCTGATTTCTGTTAATGGCTCAATATATATTAATTATGATAAATCTCAGCGGTTTTCTCTCTCCAAAAATCTACTCATAACTAAGTTTTAGGAATCAACGATTTTCTCCTTTTTTGACCGAATTTTGGATTTTCAGCCAACTGAACAGCTCAAAATTTGTGGAATGAAATTCATAGAAACTCAAACAAACTACGCCCGAAACTTATTTCCGAACAGGGCCAGAAAATGATGACGACTTGGTAAATGAACGAGTTCAAAGTTTGATGAACATCGCGGATAAATTTTGAGTTCGTATAGAGAAAAGTGAAAATTTAGTTAGTCGATAGGAAATGAAAATTTAGTTAGTGAAAAGGGAAATAACAATTTAGTTCGTGAAGAGAAAAATAAAATTTTAGTGGGCAATAAAGATAATAAATTGGATAATATGAATGTATAACTTGAATCTTGTAATATTGATGATTAATCACTTTTGGACCATTTATTGGTCTCATCACAGAACCAAGTGCGTTCGAACGAACCACAATGTTCGTTCGGAACGCACTCACATCAGTAATCTGCTTGCAAAATATGATTTTTTTTACGAGCCCATACATTCATAAAATTCATTTATTGAGGGGGATCTCGTATTTAGGGTGAACCTTCCGTGTTCGAAGTTTCATTGGCCCTTTTTGATCACTTTCAAAATGGGGGAGAAACGATCGTACGGAAAGTTCTCCATGAAATGCCGAAACTCTCCAAATCGACGGTGTTTTGAAATTAATCAAAAGGGGGAGTTTGTTGGTTCAAATTTCCTAATAGTTTGATTATTTCAAATCACTGTCATCAATAACGTATACATCGAGAAATTGTGTAGGATAACACAGGTACGACACGAAGATGATGAAGAGCTTCGAAGTCACAAGAAGCACAAGAAAAGAAGATTAGAAGGAAGGCCTTTGAAACACATCAAGAATCAAGATGTCGAAGGCTTCCGTGAGCGGGAATCACCACAAATAAACCATAGGTAAAAACCGAGTAGACCTCGAGTACAATCATGTTCAAATAACAAAGAGTTCAATTCAGTGTAAACGATTCGTTAGAACGAACTGCAAGTTCGTGCTGAACGAACTCCAAGTTCGTTTTGAACGAACTTGGGACACATCTAAAAATCAATCACTTAATTGAACCAACCCCGTTACAGTAGTGTATGCGTTCGAACGAACAATGTATTCGTTTGAACGAACCCACAGTTCGTTCACTCACAAAGTTAGTGCGTTGGACGAATATAAATACTGGAATTGGATAAAAACAATGTATGATTGAGTTCGTTCGAACGAACACATTGTTCGTTCGAACGGACAGTCAAAAATACAATTGCGTTATTTGAAACGGCTAGTTCAAATTACTGTTCGTTCATAACAAAATAGTGTGCGTTCGAACGAACTAGTAATTTTCTGTAGGGTTTCTATAGAGAGTATAAATAGAAACCTTCAAGGAGTCTTCTCTCACTTGTTCATTCTTACACTTTCAATACACATTCAAAACAATTGAGAGAAAACCCTAAAAGCCGTGATAAGCCATATCCATTGAGTGCTTTGAGAAACCTTTCTAGATCATAGATCTAAGTTATATATACCTCCATTAATCGTTTCCCACTCACGTGACCGATCGCGTTGTAGTTCGATTAGTGAAAAGTGTAGTAGGCCAGTGCAATAAACTTGTAAGAGACCTAGTTATAGATCGATAGAAAGCGTGTAAATCGATCTAGGCGAAACCTTGTAATCGAGTGAGTTGGAATTCAATCGAACGCCAAAAAGAGGCACAAGGCATTTCCGGAGACGTAGGTACTCGCAATTAATTGAGTCGGTCAATCAAGCGAGTAAATTGTGAGTTAAAGCTACATAGCAACCACCTACCGAACTTCGTTACAAAACATCTTGTGTTCGAGTGTTTACGGTATCATCTATTTCATTTAAATTATTATCTATTCCGCATAGTAACTTGGGTAATTAGACAAAGTAATTGTACGGTAGATTGCCGAATTTACCCCCCTCTAGGTTAGAATTAACCAACACGTTCATCTACATGTATCCACCTTGAGTGGGAAGACGTCGGTCGCGGGTGCAACTGCCTAGACGAAGCACCGGCGAACTTGCTCGATTGATTGATTCTCTATACCGAGAAAAACTCTTTTTTCTCGGTTCTCTCTCTTCGCACATTTTCGCTCTATGAAAGGTGGCTCTCAATATTCTGGATAATTCTATATATTAGAATGATTTTTACTGAATGAACCATCATCAGAGGAGAGAGAAATATCATATTTATATCACATAGGATTATGATGGGTCAAAAGACATGTATATCCAATATACACCCTTTCACACAGAAAACTGCATGAACATGTTCAGTATTCTGTCCATACGAAATTGGTAAATTCTTCTGACAGAAAATTAACCTCACGAAAGTTGTAGCTAATCCTATTATCTACCCAACACAATTTGGCCTGGCCCAATTGGAGTTCGTATGCAAAAGTTATAACAGTTTTACTAACTGTATGTCATACTGTTGCACCCTTTCGGTATTTCATAGAAACGACACTGATACGTCATTCATATGAAATATATTTCTACATGAAGGTTATAGATAATCTTATTATCTATCGAACACAATTTGAACCATTCAAATTGGATTTTCCTACTGAAAGTTATGATCACAAATGTACGCTTACATTCGTTCATCCTTGTGTACACTTTTACGGTTGATCCGAAATTGTATTTCCTTCAGTTTTACCCATTTACCCATTTAATAATTTATTTTATGATCTTTATATCATGTTCTATCTTAATTATATAAATATTATTTTTCCTTTAAAGTGTGGATGTTTTTGAGCCACCTCATCTTTGACTTTCTATCACACATATTAATATTTATATAATTTTTATATTTATTTTATGATTTGATTATATCCATTAATTTATATCATGTTTTATCCATTTAATCATTTAATAATTTATTTTATGATCTTTATATCATGTTATAACTTAATTATATTAATATTTATATCATATTTTCATATTTATTTTATGATTTCATATTTATTTTATGATTAATCTTTATATAATTTCCATATTTATTTTATGATTTGATTATATCCATTAATTTATATCATGTATCCATTAATTTGTATCATGTTTTACCCATTTAACTATTTTATGATATTTATATCATGTTTTACCTTAATTATTTTAATATTTATATCATTTTTCATATTTATTTTATGATTTCATATTTATTTTGTGATTTGATATTCATTAATTTATATAATGCTTTACATTTTATGATTTGATTATATCCATTAATTTATATCATGTATCCATTAATTTATATCATGTTTTACCCATTTAATCATTTAATAATTTATTTTATGATCTTGATATCATGTTCTACCTTAATTATATTAATATTTATATCATGTTTTCATATTTATTTTATGATTTCATATTTATTTTGTGATTTGATATTCATTAATTTATATCATGTTTTACGCATTTAATATTTTTTTCATATTTGTTTTGTGATATTCATTAATTTATTTTATGATATGATTTCATATTTATCTTGTGGTTTCATTAATTTATATCATGTTTTACGCATTTAATAATTTTTATATTTTTTGTGATATTCATTAATTTATTTTATGATATTATATCAAATTACACATTTAATAATTTTCATATTGATTTTATGATATTTTTTTTGTAAACATAACAAATAATAATTAATAAGTGAATACACAAATTTTTATCTAATACAAGTAATTATATTAAAAATTCGCAGCGAAACACACGAACAATTTAGTAGCCCAAATTTTCACCTCGTATACTAAACTAAAAATTAAATACACATCCCAACAAGCGCTCGAAAAAATTACATCATCAAAGAAGGAGAGTGATAACTCGAAGCAACAGTGAGAAAAACGAAGCGAACATGTCGGGCATACTGGCGTGGGCAGCTGACGTGGTCGGCGCAGGAGGAGCCACGTCAGACGATGAACATCGCCGTTCCGACGAGCTGCTCTCCTTCACGCCTGATCAGCAACGCCGGGCGGATGAGCTCGACCGCGCAGCGGCCAATCTCCGCCGGTCCATTCAGGATCTGCGGCTGAGGATCCCGCCTGCCGATCTCGCTCAGCGTCTTCCTCATCTTCACGCCGATTCCGTCGCCTCTAATGCCGCTCTTGCCCTCCAATTGAACGCACATATCACTACTAAAGAACAGGTTCTGTTCTACCTTCTTCTAGTCTTTTCTCTTATGCAGATCAAGCCCAATTAATCTGTGTATCAACTCTATTAAACTCGGATCATACAAAATTGAGCAATTAAGCCCAATTTGATCCAATTATGCCCTCGATTTCTGCCAATTTTGCATCTATTGACCCCAATTGTGAAATTTAACTGATCTTCTTCCTACAGGCTCAACAAAGAGAGATAACGCTCAAAGAAGAGAACAAGGTATATGAAAATGCAATATCAAAATGTGAACAAAAGATTCGAGAAAAATTAAGAGAAGCCACTATGCTTCAAAATAAACTCAAGGTATTATCGATCACCCTCAAACTTCAGATTTTGTACCAAAATGCAAACAAAATATAAATATTTCCTTTTTTAGGAATTGGATATAGATGAGAAGGAATTAAACGATGAGCTTGAAAAGGCGGTAAATAAAAAGGAGGATATTCAATCTGAAACACTTGAAGATATTTCCGAGTCTTCTGAGAATGAACTAGAATCTTCTAGAAGCGCCAAATTAAAGGAATTGGAGGAGAAAAAAAATGATTTGGTATTATTTATTTACTTTTTTTCTATCATTCAAGAACCAATTTGACTTGTTTTTTCCTCTTTGTAGAAGCTAATGGAAGAAACGGTGCAAAAATTGGAGAAAGAATGGGAATTGGTTCAACGCGAATCAGAAAAGAAGCCTTCAACAGGTTTTTATTAATTTATTTTGTGTTTTGTTTAACAAATAACAATTTTATTTTTATTTTTTTCTTTCTAAATGTTCAGATCAAAGAGAGAAGCTTCTGGAGAAACAGATGCATAGCCTCATCGAACAACTCACATCAAAACAAGTTCGTTTTTTTTTTGCATAATCACTATTATTAAATGTTAATTTTATGATTCAGTATAAAATCATTAATTAATTAATTAATTTATTTGTGTAATAGGCGCAAGCTGAGAGTCTCGCAACAGAGATTCACGCGAAACAAAAGGAATTGGAAAGGTTGAACAATCAACAAACAAATATCGAAACAGGAATTGGCGAATCAAATAATAAAAATGCGCGAAATCGATTCAGAAGAAATTTTAGTTTCTCCACAAGTGGAGTTTCCGATGATTTCAGAGGAAATAAGAGGCAAATTGGGGTGCGAATGGAAAACCAACAAAGGATCGTGCTTCTTAAATCCGCTTTTGTCATTTACATTTTAGCCCTTCATGTTATTGTTTTTATTAAACTATCCTTCTAATATACAATTAAGGATAAATTGGTTGATTAAGTAAAATAGTACAACATTAAACTCTCCTCTTTCTTCCTTGATAGTGGTCTAACTAAAGGAATATGGGAATTGAATTTCCGCGAAAATAATGGAATGTGGCAATTGAATTCCTGGAAACAAAAAGTTGAAAAAGATACGTCTGCCTGGAAACCCTAATTGAAGGATGAGACATGAGTCAATTAGTGTGGACCGACGCGCCACTATTTATATATATATAAATATTGCGGTGAACTCGGTCCAGGAAATTTATTTTATTTTGTTCACTGATTTAATGTATGCATGCAAAGAATTTATAAAAATATTAAAAAATTTATTTGAGGAGTGCAAATAATAATGGGGTTCGATGAATCTTTGATAATTTATGTTCGAATATTTGGAAATAACTGGTCAAATAAATGAGGAACCATCAATAATTTAAAAGATACATTTCTTATAAGTCAATTTATATATATTTGTAAGACTTGCCATTTAAAAAAATTGTTATTGTTTAAATTGGTAAGATTGTCTGTTTGAGTATTGTATAGATAAAATGTAAAATAATTATAACATGTCATGTATATGTATTAGAATAAAAAAATATATAATTTTAGAATACAATAGTATAATTTCGTTACATAGAACAGAATATAATAATATAATTTTAAAATACAATAAAATCATTTTATTAAATAAAAGTAGTATCTTTATTTTAGCAAAAATATTATTTATATTTGTGAGTACAAATTTGTTTATGTTTAATGGTTACAAAATTATTCAAGATCACCAATTCAAACTATCATCAATTTATATATCAAATGATACACCAAGTTTATCAACATGTAAATAATATATATATATATATATCAAATGATACACCAAGTTTATTCAAGTATGGAAAAGAGCATATCTTTATCATATGATCACAGTACTTTTGGAACTTTTGCATATAATAATAAGCGGCCCAAATACTGAAGCTTTATCAGAATAAAGAAAGTAGACCATTCTTTCCTACTCTTCTCTTCTCATCAGTATATATTCTCTCTCCTGCTCTTGGTCTCTCTCTCTCTCTCTCTCTCTCTCTCTCTAATAGCGAGTTCAGTAAAAGAGTGAAGAGAAACATGGCGGCGGAGAACGTGGCGGCTAATGGAATTTCCGCTGTCATGCCAGGATGGTTCTCTGAGATTAGTCCTATGTGGCCTGGTATCTAATATTTTCTCTCTCTAAGATTTCCTCCCTGTAATTCTTTCTAGTCGAATAGGTTTCGAATTTGGTTTAAAGATTGAAGTTTTGTCAGTAGAATTTTCCTGGTTTTGGTTTATTACTCTTTATCGGTTCCTCAAATAGAATTTTCAAGTTTTGTCAGGAGAATCTTATGTTAGAAATTAGAAATTTATTTGTTCAATTTTGAAATTAAAATGGCAAAACATACCTTTTTTTAAAATAAAAAAATTTTAATTTTGCAGGTGAGGCACACTCGTTGAAAGTAGAAAAGGTTTTGTTCGAAGGGAAATCAGACTATCAAAATGTGTTGGTTTTTCAGGTATACTATATTCCCTTCTTTTCTCTCAAATTATACTTTCATATAATTTCCAATTTCGCCCTTCATGATTATATTTCCAATTTTTAAATTTTATGTAGTCCTCTACTTATGGGAAAGTTCTAGTCCTCGACGGCGTGATTCAAGTGACAGAAAGAGACGAATGCGCGTACCAAGAGATGATAACTCATCTCCCCCTTTGCTCTATTCCAAACCCTAAAAGGGTACATTAAACAATTATTTCAAATTATATACTTTTTAAAAAAAAAAAAAATCGATATCTCATTTTTTTTTTCATAAATTAAAAAGGTTTTGGTGATTGGAGGAGGCGATGGCGGCGTGTTGCGCGAAGTTTCGCGCCATTCTTCCGTCGAACACATCGATATTTGCGAAATCGATAAAATGGTCGTCGATGTAAGAAACTCAAATCCTCTCTTTCTCTCTCCTATCACATTTTAACCGTATTATTTGTTGAATTAAGGTATCGAAGCAATTCTTCCCTCATTTGGCCGTTGGTTACGAAGATCCTCGCGTAAATCTCCACATCGGTGATGGTAATTCTCTCTCTTCTCTCTCTCTCCTCTCTCTACATTGTATTTTTAATGCAAATTTTTTTAGGAGTGGCGTTTTTGAAAAATGCGGAGGAGGGTTCGTACGACGCGGTAATCGTGGACTCGTCCGATCCGATCGGTACGCCGTATTCAAAATCTCAAAATCTCATAAATACCCCTCCTTACATAACTTTTAAATTTATTACGAGCAGGTCCGGCACAGGAATTATTCGAGAAGCCGTTTTTCAAGTTGGTGGCGAGGGCGCTTAGGCCGGGGGGAGTGGTGTGCACGCAAGCCGAGAGTATTTGGCTTCACATGCACATCATCGAAGATATCGTTTCGAATTGTCGCCAAGTTTTCAAAGGGTCCGTTAATTACGCTTGGACCACCGTCCCCACTTATCCTAGGTATTATTGTACTTTCCAAAATTAATTTTATTTTTTTGGGAGCGGGTCTTGTCCAAAGGGCTTTGGACGAGAATTTGTCCAATGCACTTTCACATCCGTGCGATTAATAATTCTTGTAATACAAATTTACATTTAAACCCTTGTATTATTTTGAAATTACAATAAATATTTATATTAATAAAAATCATATTTTTTTTTATAAAAAGTAGATGATTAATATAATTTTGTCTCGTGTTTTGAAATTGATTTGAGTTTGGATTTGTAGTGGAGTGATTGGGTTCATGTTGTGTTCGACTGAGGGGCCCGCGGTGAATTTCCAGAAACCGGTGTTTAATATTGACGAGGACAAGTTTTCTAATAAAAATAAAGGACCGCTTAAATTTTACAACTCTGAGGTAATAATACTACTTTCTCTCTCTCGTATTATTATTATTATTATAATATGATAAATAATTAATATTTTTGATTTTTTTTATTCAGATCCATTCTGCAGCTTTCTGCTTGCCTTCTTTCGCGAAGAGGGTTATTGAAAAGAAAGCGGCCAATTAGGGTTTGGATTTGGGAGATTTTAAGAAAATAATTTGTAACGCGATAATAAGGTTATTTAAAATTTGCCGGGCTTGGTGGTACCACTAAAATGATTGATTTTGATGGCGCGTGTGTTTTTTTAATTGGTGTTTTGAATTTTTATGTATTGTGATGTTTTTCGCTGTTATGTTAGACTTTGGTAGTTTGTTTTTAACTTCAAATAAAAAAAAATATATTGGTCTCAATTTATTTATGTTGAGGTTATATATTGTGTTCAGATTATCTTTTTCAAGATACAAATATGAATTGCCCATTGGGAAATTATTATTATTATTCAAATATAAAAGCAGTGTTTTTTTCCGAACTAGAATATGAATGTTAGTTTTGTACAAAATTTTTTATAGAATCAGTGCATTTATAATTAATTATACACAAGGATTAATACTTGTGCTATGTGAGTATAGTAATTATATTTTCATTTTAATACGAAGCACTAGTATTTATGACGATAAAGATAATATTATATCAAAATAAAATTATTTAATATTAATCGTATCATTTGCGTGTATAATTAATAATTATAAATATATTTTATGATTATTTTATAGATATAGTTATGATTATCACACATAATATCTTCACAAATTTAAACTCAAGAAGATATCACGCACAAACTATATTAATAGGGGAGTTCTATCATACATTTTTTTAAAAGGATATTTTGGGTATTTAAAATGATGTATCATAAATTTTACTTTTTATGAATATTTGTTTTTTCATGAACAATTCAAATTTCCTATTTAGCGTACCATTTATTGATATATATATTTCAAAGATTACCTTAAATAGTAATTAATTGATAATTACTCAAATTATCCTTGAAAATATGTGTATCATAAGCAAAAATGATGTATGATAGAACTCTCCATATTAATATGAATGTCAAAAATAAAATTAATATGTTTCATAATAAAATAATATATACTCAATAATTGGATGAGAGAAAAGTGCAACATATGTGAGAAATATTAAATACTAAGCAATTTTTTATGAAATAAAACAATATATAATTTGTGCGTGACAATATTTTTTAACAAAACATGTAATATTTGTTGTCATGTGGAAATTATTGAGCATTAAAAACAAAAATAATGAATAAAGATCAAACAAAATTATATGTGCAAAAGATCAAATATAAAATCAATGCAAACCATGAATTCACATTATAAAATCTACTAATTAATAATCATGAATAACCAATTAATCACGATGACGCGGATTAATGAGAAAACCTAGAGACGAGCGCAAAATAAGAATGGGGGTACGGTAAAATCGACAATCAAAATCTTAAAAAATCCAACGAATCCAGTAATAAAATATTGAAATCAACCCGAAAAAAATATTGAATGTAATAATTAAAAATCAAAATCAAAATCTTTCATATTTCATTTAGAGGTGAATTCAATATGCTCAAATTAATTCCAATTGGGCTTTAATTAATCTTTTTTCGGCCCATTTAGTATTTACAGGTTCCAATTAATTCTCCCAGACCTTTGAATTTTTTTATCATTTTCTCAAACCCTAGCCGGCGAATAAGCACGCACAGATTCTCCTAAAACCCTAAACCCTTCCACACGACTCGTCGTCTCTCCCAAACCCACCACACGCATCTCCGAGACTATCCAAAACCCTAAGAAGTGCGCAATTAGGATTGAAGATGCCTGAGAAGAGATTCACATCGGCACTAGACATGCCAGATGTGCCTATGGGGAAACTTCCCGATCATCTTGAGATCCAACGAACACGTGTTATCTGCAAAAACGATGCGCCAATCCACGTAACCAATTTTTAATTTATTTTTTGCGAATTATAACTTTTTTTTGGCGAATATGATTCGTAAATTTTATTTTTTACGATTAAAGACGGAAGGGATTCAATATTCTGGCGCCTACGCATCCGCTGGTGTAGACAACACATCAAACCTCGAAAAAATTTCGAAAGATTTCAAAATTGAAATAATTAGACTTACAAATGATGAAATCGAGTTTGATATGATTGGAATCGACGCTTCGATTGCTAATGCTTTCAGGAGAATACTCATCTCAGAGGTATAAATCCCCTAATTCGCAAAATCATAAAACTAGAAATATTTTATCGCTAATTTGTTTATATTATTCTTATGAGAAGGTACCGACAATGGCAATAGAAAAGGTATTTGTGGTGGATAATACATCTCCAATTGCAGACGAATCGCTAGCTCATCGCCTCGGACTCGTACCATTAAATGCTGATCCTCGTCTCTTCGAATACATCTCAGGTGGGTGTGTTTGTGTGTGTGTGTGTGTGTGTAAATTAAAAAAATGAAAGAAATTAAGCGATAAATTTATTGTAGAGAATGATGTACCAAACGAGAGAAACACCATAGTCTACAAAATGCAAGTATCTTGCCCAAAGGGTTCTACCCGTCTCACAGGTACCCAATTTCTGTAGTGGTACCAAAAAAATAAAAATCACTTTTTTCTCTCTCTTATTCTTGATTAATAAATCATTAATACAAATTTATATAAATAATATTGCAGTTAAATCAGATAAATTAGAATGGTTACCAGAAGGTAGCAAATTACACGAAATGGTACCGAGCCATAAAACATATACTTCTTTTACAAGTGATCAGCGTGAAATTACAAAAACGCCCCTTGGCGTTAAACATGATGACATCACAATTGCCAGACTCGGTCCAGGACAAGTAAGTCCCAGCTCCACCTTGCCCTTTATTTAAATAAATATAAAAAAATTAAGGGCATTTTTGTAAAATATCATATGAATAATTTTACAGGTAATAGAATTAGAAGCACATGCTGTGAAGGGAATAGGAAAAACTCACGCCAAGTGGTCCCCAGTTGCGACTGCATGGTACCGAATGCTTCCTGAGGTTTGAATTTCAAATTTTCAAATTTCGTTTAAATTCATAATTTTATTTGCAATTTAATAATTATTTTTTAATATATTTTTATGTAGGTTGTATTGTTGAAAGAAATAAAAGGGGAAGAAGCAGAGAAGCTTGTAAAGAAATGCCCCCTTAATGTTTTTGACATTGAAGACCTCGCAAATGGTAATAATTATTTTATGAGCCGAAATTTCTAAATGGAAATATTTTTATTTTTTATGTATTTATTAAATAGGAGAGAAAAAGGTGGCAGTATCGAGACCGAGATCGTGCACTCTTTGTAGAGAGTGTATAAGAGGAAGCGACGAAGATCAAGTCGAATTGCGACGTGTCAGAGACCATTTTATTTGTACGTATTTTTTTTATAAATTATATTTTCATTTTAAATTTTTTTTTTTTAATTATAATTTTTGTGCGTGTGAAGTTACGATTGAATCGTCATCGGCTCTTTCGCCGGAAGATTTGTTCACCGAAGCGGTGAAGATTCTAGAAGAGAAGTGTGATAGAGTTATATCCGAGCTTTCTTGATATAATTATTGATTATTCAAGGGTCCTCTGTGTAATCATTTTTTTGTTAGTTTAAACTTTTGTGTTGTAAGGTCTCCAGTTGTATTAAATTTTCTGAGTTTATCGCTAAAGTTCATCCCTAAAACGTATTTATAATTAATTTAAACAAAGTTATTCCAATTAATTATACACTTTGTAGAATATCATAAACAATGATTAATGTTTATGTAATAATAATATAATATATATAATTATCAACATGGCCTATTCTCATGTTATAATAAGTTCTAATTAAGTTGTTTTTATAGTAAGTTATAATAATATATATGTTACATAACTACTAATATTTTCCATATTTATTTTCAATATTTGCGGAACTACGAAATATTTTTAAGAATTTGATATGATCCCTACTTACATATCGATATATTAAATCCTAAATATTAAATATTGAGCTGAATATTTAATGGAAAAAAAAGGCCCATTAGCTCACTTGGTTAGAACGTGGATGGGCCATTTGTTAAAATTGTTTTTATTTATATTTTTTTCACGTAAAAAATAATTAAATAATATAATATATAGCATTGGCCACAGTAAATAATTTATTTTTGTTCTTTGACACCAATGTTGTAAATATGTTAGATGTAAATAAACGGAAAAGATTATTGATTAAGATCGCAATAGTCATCGATAATTTTTAATATATAATATTATGATTTTCAAATTATCATTGTTGCGAATAACTTCGTGTAGCAACGATGCATTTGTGACATAACGCGTTTTGGATGCTAGACGTTATTCGCTGATAATTTGTATGTGTTTTTTTATATAAATTTGAATGAGTTTTTGGAGTTGGACATTTAAAATAAAATGAAATTAATATAAACATTAATTAAATTTAATATTTTTTATGTATAGATCGATTTGTATGAAGGGGTGACATCGAAACTATTGGTAGTTTCGGAAATACTATTTTCATTTGCTCATATTTTATATTTAATAATATTAGTTGCTTACAGTAAAAAGAAATCATAAAAATATTAAATCTAATTTCTCAAAGACAAAATAAGTATGATGTTTTAACATTTTTGTAATGGTTCTTTTCTTTTTCTTCGACCAAAGAATTTTGCAGAAAATTCTCATAAAGGAATTTACCCACCCCCTTATTTTGCAACCATCTATATGCATTCTCATGAAACCACATCATCATTGTTTTACATCATTATCAATCATTGGATTGTGTGATGTGACTTCATCTTACACATTAATTTCATATTTGATTTTATAATACCTATAATTTGTTTGGTCATTTGTATGTATTATTTTGCACCATTAGATTTTGTAATATTATTTGATCTCGTCCATTAATTTTTTTACTAGATTTTTTGAAGATAATATTTGATGTAGTCATTTGCGTGTCATTATTTTACACTAACTTTTAAGCAATCTCCTTGAGCCATGTCATCTATGATCTTGCCATGTCATGTTTGATATTTTGAATCTAAACCATATGATTAAAATCAAACGATCAATACTGAATGCACTCTACACATGGCAAAGAATATTAAGAGTTTTGTTAAATTTTATTTTGACACACAAAATTTATACATTGTTGTTCTTCATAAAATCTTTATTTTTAAAATATTCAATAATTACTACAAATAATACCTTTCATCCAATTAATTGA
Organism: Luzula sylvatica; assembly: GCA_946800325.1. Lineage (NCBI taxonomy): Eukaryota > Viridiplantae > Streptophyta > Magnoliopsida > Poales > Juncaceae > Luzula > Luzula sylvatica. The sequence continues at coordinate 2,434,347 of OX326958.1, read as the reverse complement.
TGCATGTATATGCTTTTTTATTACAAAATATTAAATTTTTTTAGTACACTTTGTCTTTGCATCTTCTATGTGAAGATACATTGTAGTGTACTATATGTAAGCTAAATTACAGTATTAACATTCTTTATTATTATTTCATGGTACTCAAGACTTATATACTTTTATATGATGTGAACAAAATATGTGTATAATACATGAATAAAATACTATATTATTGATAGTTTATGAAAACACTAAATAATGATATTATATTATTTATTTGAAAATTACCATTTATAATATAAAAGAATTTATAATAGAAGAAATTTCAAAAACAATTTCAAACTAAAAAAATTATTCATTTATGTTGTTAAAAAAACTTCATGTACATATTTAATAATTACATGTGATATTTTTCACTTTCAATAAATCAATGATTGTGTATGTTTTTATTATAAAACATTATATTTTTTGATATAATTGTCTTTCCATCTTACATGTGTTTATTTCAATACTTAAAATTACATATAATATTTTTTTGATCATCCAACTTTAGAGTTAGAGACAATTATATGCGTGTGAATAATATATGCTCATAACTTATTATCGTTCAATGATATTTTTAGAAGAACACCCAATAATATTATAATATTTATTTCAAAATTATATCATTTATAATATAAGAGATTTCAAAAACAATTTCAAACTAATAAACTATACAACTATCTAAGAAAATTTATGATCTACATAACTTTAAAATGAATTTACAACAAATATAACATGTTCACATGACAAAACACTGTGGATTTTTTTGTTAATTTTTTTTGACATACACAAACTATATACATTTTTGCTTAATAAATCATAATCTTGATATTTAATATTTCCTAAGTATGACCTCTTTTACTCCAAAATAATAAATACATGTATATTTTTTTTAATATGAAACATTAAATTATTTATGATATAGATTGCATGATGTAGTAATTTGTCTTTTCATTTTCTTTAAGGACTATAATTTATTTCTCTTACATTTATTATTGTATCTTTCATTTATTCTAGAAAAATAACCAACCATAGGATAATTCTCTGCTCATCTAAAAATGTTCTGTAACAAAATATTCCTTCATACATCTACAAAGATTTCTCCAAAAATTATACTTAAATCCAAAAATATGTCCTAAACTTTTTATATGAATACAAATTTCATAACTCATGATTCTCACTTATTTTGCAAGATGATGGAGAAAGACTTATCCAAGAAATAAGAAAAAAAAACAATATACTTTAGGATGCAACTAACCCAAACAATACAACCAACTTAAGGTAAAAAAAATCATACAAAATATGATTTCAAATTTATATTTATGATTTTCTAATACATATTAATAATTAAAAAAAAATCAATTTCAACGAAGATTCAAATATTTAATGTCATCAACCTCCATAATAAAACTCTCGCATTAATAAAATACAATTATATTTAGATGTTATTTCATGATCTTATAGTAACATTTTATTCTTTTATGTATGTCGATATATTTTTTTATTATTATTTTATATTATCATTTAATTTTTTTGTATGTTTTATTAAAATACTAAATAATTTTGTCACATTATATCATATTCCAAAATAGTATAATGAATTTTGTCATCATCAAACTTAATTAAGCAAAATAATATATGTAAATTCAAACATTCAACACAATATTTTTTAATTATTTGAATAACGAATGATAATTCATAATTATGAATGAATTATGATAAAATAAAATAAATAAACCAGCCGCGAAGCGCGGGTAATTTCCTAGTATATATTTAAATTTCATCTTAATAATCTGATGATCGAGTAATAGAACCACATCTATCGATATATTCCTCACGGCTCTATTATTTACTATCTAAACTTTCAAAAAAAGAAAAGAACAAAATTCATGAAAAAGAATTGTTTTTGGACGGTTTCGACCTTTGTTCTCGACTATTCAAAACATGGTTTTACACCAACTGCACAAATATCTCATACGAAATGAAATGTAAGTATCTAATGACGAATAACGTTTGTTGGGTGCCATTACAAAAAAACTCGGGTAAAACCCTTACATATACCTAAAAAAATCATACTCTCTAAAATGTAAAATATCTTGTACATAGTACACCCTACGCTTACAAAATTACTAGACAATAAAAAAGAAATACCATAATATTTTGGTTTATGGAATTTTTTTACAAAATACCCTAACTTTTTCGGATATCGTAAAAAACTCTCTATCTTTTTGGAAAATCCATCAAACCAAATTTTAATTTTCAAATACCCGCTATAGGGATTAAATCTAACTTTAGATGAGATTAAATATTGTTTTGACCAAAATACATTTATATTTTCATATTTTATAATTACAAAATATTTTTTTAGTTATATTTTATTAATTTTGAAAAATCTCAGAAATATTTTTTAACATATAATAATTTCAAAAGGATCATTATTATGTGTTATTATTATATGATTTTAATATTCATTTATTATTTGTTTTCAAGAAAATTAACAACAAAAAATAATAAAATGAACAACAATATTAAAATAATAAATGAATATTAAAATAATATTGTTGTTCATTTTAATATTAGTTTCTTGAAAAAGAATAAATGAAAATTAAAATCATATAACTATACATATAATAATTATTTTTTTAAATCATTATGTAAATATTTATGATTTTTTGTAAAAGTTATAAAATATAATGAAAAATAGTTTTTTGTAACTATCAAATATGAAAATTGAAAGGTATTTTGATTAAAAAAACATTTAACCCCAAGCAAAATTAAAGTCAACCCCAATAGGAGGGTATTTGAAAAAAAAAAATTGGTTTGAAGGAGTTTTTGGAGTTTCCAAAAAGATAGGCCGTTGTGTTGCACGGATATGCTTATACGGCGAAACGACAATTTAACATATGATTTATAACACGATACGGATATGGCGATACGGCGAAAAAAAATAAAGAATTTTCAAAATTTTGAATCTTATTTTATTAACTGTTCGGACCATTAACAGAAGGATGGTGTTTGGATGGAAGATAAGTTGGGGAGAAGATAAGTTGGGAATAAGTTAGTTGATAACCCAACTTATCCCCTAATCTTTTGCCAAACAAACATATAAATTTTTGGGATAAAAAAGATTTAACATAAAAATGAGGCATAAGTTTATCCCATCTAAATGCAGTGATAGCCTAATCCCCACTTTATTCCAAAGTCTTAATCACGAAAATACCCTCAGGTATATATTTTTAATTCATCTATTTTCCATGTCACTATTTCTTTCTTCACCATCTCCAAGGCATCTTTGTTTTTCCAACATAAAAGCTCCATTTTTTTCCCACAAAAAAATCTTGAATCTTTCTTCCTAAATTCACAATCTCCACAAATAAATTACATCATAAGATTTATCATCTTGTTCTCTTTCATTTGAGATCTCATTATAAGGGTATCAAGAAAATGTAGCATAAATTGGTCAAAAATCAAGGTAAATAAAGCTTGAAAATTCATTTGCTTTTTGCTAATAGATTATTTTGATACAATAAATTGAAATATCCAAACATTACTTTCTTTTTTTGAAGTATTTTGTTTTTCAAATCTTGATTGAGAAATTTCTCATGGATATTTGTTTTTCTTCTTCAGATTTTGTGATGGACAAATTTGCTAATATATACATTTTTCAGATTTTGCTAAGCTAATTTTAGTTGCATGCCAAAAAAATTCTCAATATCATTTTTTACTAATTCAATGGTAAATTATCTTTAATTAATTGAGATAAGGGTATATCATTTTAATCATGAGCAGAATCTCATTTTTGTTACCGCACCACAAGATATAATTTATGAAGAACATGACAATGCTAATTGGATTACATAGTTATTATTATATCTTATGTATAAAGTAGAGAGAATTGCAAGAATTCTATGTCTCCACGTCACCAAGGGCATATGTGTAAAAAAAATATTTTTTTATTTACATTTTGGTCCTTTTTATTTATATTTTGATCCTTTTTAGTTTAAAAAATTACATTTTGGTCCTTTTTTTTACATTTTAGTCCTCTTTTATTTACATTTCAGTCCTTTTTACATTTTTGAATTTATATTTTGGTCATTTTTATTTATATTTTGGTCTTTTTTAGTTTTAGTTTACATTTTGGTCCTTTTTATATTTTGGTCCTTTTTTATTTACATTTCGGTCTTTTTTTACATTTTAATTTATATTTTGGTCCTTTTTATTTATATGTTGGTCATTTTTAGTTTTAATTTACATTTTTGTTCTTTTTATTTACATTTCGGTCTTTTTTTACATTTTTATCCTTTTTTCTTATTTTACATTTGGTCTTTGTTTCCTATTTTACATACATATTAAAATTTGTGAATATGTCCTGATTATATTAATCATATTTAGATGCACCTGAGCAAATGTTATTTATACAAATTATATTAGAAAATAATATTCGTGATAGACTAATTTCGTGAACCTATACATCTATTGACATCATGATATTTGCAAATATGTCATGATTAGATTAATTTAGTTCAAACGCATGCGCGTTAATTCGCATATGCGTTAATCCTATTTAAATAATTATATAAAAAACATCCCGCGCAATTGCGCGGGGATAAAGCTAGTTGATAATAAATTAAGACTCGTAATTACAACATCTAAAAAATTACAAGGGCATTTGAGTCATTTGTATTATAATTTATTTTATATTCAATCTTATCTCAATTATTATCTTTATCATCTTGCCAAACACCAATTGAAAATAAAAGGATAAAAAGGATTAACTTCTTGTACCTCAAAAAACTTATGCCTACACTATCCTCCATCCAAACAAAGCCAAGGGGTATTGCTGATATTTCATAGATTTTATAGGGCATGGTATTCACGTTTTAGATGGGGGGTAAACGTGAAATTTTGCGGTTTTGTGAGGCTGCACGTTCGATTGATACAGTGAAACGGTGTATAGTATTGAAACCGTGGACCATGTCCATGTTTGAAAATTATCGAGTTGATATTATTATTCGCAGATCAGTACACATTCGTTCTCCCCTTTTCTAGGGTTTTTCTCTTTCCTCTTTCTTCTCTTCATCTAGGGTTTTCCTCACTGATACGAGCTTCTTCAGGTATGAATCAGACGCTTTGCATCTGATATTCTTTTTGCTAGATTGATTTTTGCTTTCTTCGTAGCTTTTTTCGACGTTTTTTTGTGTCATTTTTCTTGTTTGTGTAGCTTGGTTGTTTCTCTTTTCACGTCTGATTTTTTTACAAACACGCTTCTCTCTTTCTTTGCCCAGAAATACTTAAAATACCGTGCAAATTGAAAATTTGTAGTTACTGTTGAGTAAGTATTGTTTAATTTGCAATAAAATAGTTTACTTGATAGAAGATTTAAAAAGTTATTTTGTTTTTTAGGAGGAGCATTTGTAATAATTAGCTGATTGTTTAGGTTTGCTGTAAAAACACAGTTCATCTAGGGTTTTGAGCATTTTTACAAACACATTGATTCCATTTGGGACATAATTTTGTCTTTGTGCTACAAATTCTTTAACCAATTTAATTTTAGATTTCTTTTATAAATCTCGCAGAGAGAGTTAAGAATGGCGGACTCGAAGAAGAGGGTAGCGGGTACGCAATTGACAAGAGAGAACCCGGATCCAGATGAATCCGAGTCCGAACCCGAAACGGGTTCCTTTCGAAAGGCCACCGAAGAAGTCATGGCCCAACGAAGGATCGTCAAAGTGAAACGCTCTAAGCCTCAACAGCAAACACCAAATCCAGCCAATCCTTTTGCGGCCATTTGCTTGGCCCCACCTCCTCCCCCAATCGAAAATGCTGAAAAAGACGAAGAAACTTCTCAGAAAATCGAAGAAAAAGTCGAAATTGGCGAGAATGTTAATGGGAAGGACGATTCGGTTGCTCAAGTGGGCGAAAAAAGTGAAAAAGACGAAGAAGAGAAACAATCTTCAGAAAAAGAAGAGAAAACAGGGAATGGTGGTGAAGAAGAGAAACCCGTACCTGTACCGGAACCGGTACCGGTACCAACTGCCTCTTTGAGTTCTTTCGGGCAGTTGTCAAGTGGGCAAAATGCGTTTAGTGGTCTTGCAAGTACCGGTACTGGTACGGGCTTCTCATCTGGATCCGATTCCTTCCCAGCCTTCTCTAACTCGGTACCGATGTTCGGATCCAAACCCGATTCCACATTGAAAGAGGTACAGGTCGAAACGGGCGAGGAAAACGAAAGGGCGGTGTTCAGTTCTGACGCGGTACTTTTCGAGTTTCTAGAAGGTGGGTGGAAAGAGAGAGGCAAAGGGGAGGTGAAATTGAACGTACCAGTCAAGGCCGAAGGAAATAACAAAGGTAGGTTAGTGATGCGTACCAAAGGTAATTATAGGTTGGTACTGAACGCGAATTTATACGCTGACATGTCGCTCAAGGACATGGATAAGAGAGGAGTCACGTTTGCGTGTTTGAATAGTGGCGGCGAATTAGGGTTAGGTTTAGGGTTATCCACTTTTGCCCTAAAATTTAGAGATGGTGGAATTAGGGATGAATTTCGAGGAGTCGTGTTGGCTCATAAAGGGGATAAAGAGGACGAAAATGAAAATGACGAGGTTTCGAACGCACCGGAGAATTCTCCCAAGGAATCGGAGGTTTAAAAAATAGTATATTTGTTTGGTTTAATACAGTGAATGAGGAGTTTGCGTTTTAGACCTTGTTTTTTCTTGAGATTTTTGTAATGGACGAGTCCTTGTTTGTTGGTGGGTGTTTTAACAACGTTTGAGAGAGTTCGTTGTGACAATTATCTTAAGAATTTTTATGGAGTGTAAAACTTTTTTTTGATATTAATTAGTCTGGAAAACTAAAGAACCAAATAATTAAACCATGCTATTTATTTCCAATGTAAGAAGTTAGATCATGCGATTTTCCTTCGTTCTCTCTCCTCGAGAGAGAGAGAGAGAGAGAGAGAGAGAGAGAGAGTAATGCTATTTTACTCGTACAAGTAAATCATACTTGTACTTGTGACTTTTTGGATTTTGAATTTGCGTCAAGATTAGTGCTTTGTCATGATACGCCCCATAAAAATTTAAAAACAAAATGCATCATTTATTAAAAGATATTAATCTTGATGCAAATCTAATAAATAAAAGCTCACAAGTAATTGAAAATGCTTTTCGTGTGAGGCACATATTAGTAGTTGAAAATGCTCTGTGTGATCATGTCATTGAAAATGCATGTATAACTTTTTATTTAAATAGATGCATGCTTTGTAAGCATATTATTTTACTATATCTCTCTACTTATTTTTACTATAGTACATTTTCCCGATATGTCTCGTTTTTTAAAGATTTTTAAAGAAAAGTTTAATTAAGATATTGAAGGATAATTAAAATATTAGAGAGTGAATATCCACAATCTTATTTCTGTAATATTCATCTTGTAAACATCCAAAAATACACTTGAGAATGTACTTTGAAATTTCACTTTTGTCTGAGCACCTTTGATTTGGTCTGGACATGTGGGATTTTGCTGATTTTTGGTTAAAAATTGAGAAATGTCAATCTTTCACCAAATTGAGAAAAGTTCAACCTGGACAATCTTGAAAACAAACTTCTCGGAGTGTTTAAGAGGCGTGGGGGAGATTGGGTTGGTTGTGGAGAGTGATTTGGAAATGTTTCGGTGATCGATCCAAGAAACCTCAGGTATTTGAGGAGCGAAAAGTTGTGAATTTTAAGCTCTTGTTAATGGAGGATTATGGGGTTGTAGTGGAGTGTTTTGGACTTCTTAATTCAAGGAGAACCATCTCAACGTTTGTTCATGCATTAAAATGTAGCGAAATACCAATACAACTGATTCAAAATTCTAATGAATCACTAATTGCTTCTTCAGTTAACCAAAAACTTTTTGAGTTTTAACACAGCACTAGATTTATCACAAAATCAATTAGCCAACGAAGATGAACACATGAATCATTAAATTTAAGCACAACATTTCATACTATTTTAATATATGAAAATCCACAAGACATGCCGAAGTCAAGCTAACTTACTTGTCGCGATCAAATCAAAATTAATATCTGTTCGTCTCTAGTAACATCCCCAAATTCTCTCAATTTTAGGACCCGGGTTGAGAAAACAACCCGTTTCAAACTCTAAACCGAACCATGACAAGATTTCATGTCAAAACAAACTTTGGGTCAATTTTTCAGATCCAACTCGAAACCATACAAATGAACCCATAAAAGCTAACAAAAAGCTCGCTAAAGTGATAGCACCCCCAAAATTCTAATTTTAACCTTTATTTACACTTCTTGAATTTTTCGTGATTTCTCTTTTATACCTACAAAACACGAATTATATCAAATTAAGCTACATCTACAAGAAAATATGCCGAAATCATTCAATTAAATTAAACAAATAAAAATATGATTCGAAATATCATGAATTTATTACTTACATTATATTTTAGCGAAGTCATTAACGAAAGAATCAACATGTTCGTACTCCTTACTTGAACACGCGCTTGATCATCATCCATCATAGTGAGAAAAAACCGTTCCTCTTCTTTAGAATTCACGAAACGAAATTTCGAATCCATATCCATATTCCTAATTACATAATCAAAATAAAATACATATAACCAATAATTAACACGATACATAAACTATACACATTCCATTTAATACAATATATCATAATATACTATTTTAATCAAAATGTACTACCATACATCATTCTACTAATCAAGTTGGAAGGTTTAAGCAAGTTGTTAATCCAATCTCGTAATTGCGCTCCTTCTACGTTCATAAACACGGCTCGAATCCAAGGATTCGACAAAGCCATGACAAGTGCGGTGAGTTCATTCGGTCCCAAATTTATATCGTTCGAGCTCAACTTGCTCATGATCTCCTTGCAAACTTCATTCGGGTCCACCTTATCGGGTCGAGACTCGACCCATTGCGAGAAAATCGCGTTACGCGCATCTTGTTGCTCGAGAATTCGTTCGTTCTGCTCGATCACTTTTTGCAAAAGATTCTCCATTGATTTGGAATTTTTTCTTTTTTTCTTCGAAGATTCACATTCACCCCCTATTTCTTCGACTCCGCGCTTTCGCGACGATGACATGGCACGTGGCGGCTCGGACTCGCCCCCAATTTGGTCTTCGCGATTATTTTCAACTCGGTCTAATTCTTGATTCCGCGTAGAATTCAACTCGAACGCATCCAATTCTTGATTCCGCGTAGAATTCAACTCGAACCCATCCAATTCTTCGTCTACGCGACGACTATTCGAGCTATCGATTACATTTACCACCTCGTTGTTATCATTCGAAGCTACATTTCGTCCACATAACTCCTCCATCTCCTTGTACCACGGAAACACCTTTCTTTGGTACACGCTATACTTACTATTCATCTACAAATGCACATTAAAATTTTATATTAATAAATAACATAAAATATTCAATATATCGTTAATATTATTAACGTACCTTGATTAACTCGAACCAGGAAGTTTTGGACGGGGCCGAAGGGAGATTTTCGATATAATTCCAACTCCACCCAGTTCTATCGGCTAAATCTTTGTAGAGATAAAAAGATTTTTTGACGGTTTTATATCGCGAACGAAGCTCATCTTCAGAGCGTTTCGTCGCGTTGCATTTATCATTGTATAATGGATGAATTATTTTCCATTCGTCAAGCGTGAAATTCCCACTCGGATCGACTCGTTTACTCGTGACTTGTAATTCTCGTAATAGTCGCAACAAAAGAAACGTTTCTTGCGACGAGAAGTTTTGGCGTCGAAACCGAGTATTTCCACTGTTGTTTTTCGCTTTGGATTTTCCCTTTTCGAGAGAAAAATTCGGAGTATCTTCCATGCTTAATTGCTGTTTCACATATTAAAAACATGTATTAATTATTTATACAGTACAGTACTCTTTCTCACTCTACTGTGAAATGAACTCACTTTTTCTCACATTTTACACCCAAAAAGAAGGAAATAGCAAAAAATACTAAGAAAGTGAACACGAATTCACTTGAAGCCTCGTCGCTTTGATTCGGAAAACGGTAATGAAAAACAAATTAACAAATCAAATCAATTCGAATAACCAAAAATTTCTAGGAAGATGCGGGTACAAGAAGACGAGAAGTAGGTAGGGACTTACGGCGGGTCTCGGATGATCGCCGGAATCGGTGAAATCGGAAGAAGGGAGATGCAAAGGAAGAGCAGAAATATCGTCGTCGAGTCGAGTCTAGGGCTACAGAGGATAAGTTGGGGATAATTTTTGGGATAAGTCCTTATCTCTCTTTATTCCTTTCTTTTCTTGGTATTGGTTATCTTTATTTATTCCTTTTATTTTTAGATAAAAATTAGGAGGTCTTCAATTCAAAAAAACATATTTACAATGACAAAATTATTCTATAATTGTAACATGATTAAAATGAGATTTTTTTAGTTATATTTAAATAAAATAAAAAATTATATTGTATTAAAATTATTAACTAAACTATTATATATTATTTAGTTATATAGTAATTAATTACCCATTATAATTAGTCAATATTTTTAAATATATATTATATATGTTAATGTCCTGTTTATATATGTATGTAATTAATTAATTCATATATTAATATATAGATATTATATCTATCTAACTAACTCTAATATTTTAACTAACTCTCATAGTTAGATATCTTACTTGTGTGAGTTCAAACTATATATATATTTTTTAGAAAACTCGAAAACGTTACACATTATTTAAAATAAATCTTTACAATGTCATGATTACAAGCGAAATATAAAATAAATAAACAGAAACAACATAATTAAAAAGTTAAGAAGCAAATATCCTAAAAAAAAAATTGGAGTTCAAACTCTATATACTAACTAACTCTAAAATTGGAGGACTCGAAAGAGACGAAAGGAGGGAGCGAAACCCTAGCCGCTCCTAGAGGAGATTTTGGGGGTGGAGGCAAACCTTAGCCGCCTCCATCCCCTCCTCTCTGCAGCACCTCCTGGAGACGCGAGCGCGAAGGAACGACGCGAAGGACAAAGGACGAACGGTGCAGGAACGGCTGCGCGAAGGAACGGCGCGAAGGACGAAGGACGAACGGCGCGAAGGAACCCTAGCCGCCGCCTCCTACAAACCCTAGCGACGATCGCTTGTGTGTTCTGTGCTCTGCCGTCGCGACCTGAACGTACGACTGCGACGCGAAGCAGCAGCCTGCGACGATGACAGGGGCCAGGGAGAGTGCTTCTCCTCTTCGAATTCACAAGCTTCAGGACTTCACTTCGACTTGAACTATTGCTGTAGGAGCTTGAATTGCTGAATTGCTGAATTGGGGGCTTTTTTTCGACTTCACTTCGACTTGGACTTCAATTGCGACTTGGATTGCTGCTGTAGGAGCTTTCTTTTGACTTGAATTGCTGAATTTGGGGGCAATTTCAATTTCTACTTTTCTTTCGACTTGAATTGCTGAAATTGGACTTCGCAATTGGGGGCAATTGTATCTTATCTCAGAAATTGGACTTCACTTCTAAATCGACTTGAATTGGAGGCACTTAGTAATTGTCTGACTTCAAATTGAACATTTTGGCTGCTGATTTTGGCTTCAATTGGAGATTAGCTTCAATTGGCTTCGAGATTTTGCTGCTGGAAGTTCGAAATTGGCTTCAATTGGAACTTTCTGTTGGTTCAAATTTCCTGGTAGTTTGATTATTTCAAAACACTGTCAGTACTAATGTATACATCCAGAAAAGTGCAGGATAACATAGGTACGATACGAAGATGAAGGAGGACTTGTGAAGGAGGAGTTCATTGGATTACATCAAGAATCAGGACATGAAGTCTCAAGATAAACAAGAAAAGAAGAACACAAGGAAGGCCATTGGAATACATCAAGACTCAAGATGTTGAAGCCTTCCGTGAGTGGGATACGCCACAAATAAACCATAGGTACAAACCTAGTAGAACTCAAGTAAAATCATGTTCAAAATAACAAAGAGTTCAGTCAAGCAGGAAGTGCGTTCTGAACGAACTCAAAGTCCGTTCAGAACGGACTTGCTAAATATCAAAACTTTAAAGCTTGATTAGAACCAAACGTGTCACAGGGATGTGTGCGTTCGAACGAACAATCATGTCCGTTCGAACGGACAATTAGAATCCGTTCACTCACCTTCTGAGTGCGTTGAACGGACAATCTTTCCTGTGAACGAAAATATGTCACAGGGATATGTGCGTTCGAACGAACACACATGTGCGTTCGAACGGACAACCTGGAATCCGTTCACCCACTTTTCAGTGCGTTGAACGGACTCGTGTTCCTGTGAACGCAAAATGCTATGTATAATTGAGTCCGTTACGAACGGACATTGTCCGTTTGAACGGACCCAAGATGTACTTGCACGTTATTTTGAAACGGCTAGTGCAAACTTCAAGTGCGTTCTGAACGGACTGTATGCGTTCGAACGCACTGCAAGTTTTCTGAAGGATTTCTATAGAGAGTATAAATAGAATCCTTCATGGGTCTCTCTCTCTCACTTCCTCATTTTCAAACTTTCAAACCTAAAAAGAGAGAAACCCTAAGCTGTGATTATCTATATCCATTGATAGCTTGAGAAACTTCTTTAGATCGTTGATCTACTTTCGATATTCTCCACTAATCGTATCCCACTCACGTGACCGATCACGTTGTAGCTCGATTAGTGAAAAAGTGTAATAGGCTAGTGCAACAAATTGTAAAGAGCCTAAGCTATAGATCGATAGAAGCGTGTAAATCGATCTAGGCAAATCCTTGTAATCGAGTTGAGTTGGAATTCAATCGAAGGCCAAAAAGAGGCTCAAGGCATTCCCGGAGACGTAGGTACTCGCGAATAATTGAGTCGGTCAATTAAGCGAGTAAAGGGTGAGTTAAAGCTACAAAGCAACCACTTACCGAACTTCGTAAACAAACATCTTGTGTCAAAGTGTTTGTACGGTATCATCTTTATCATCCAAATTATTATTTATTCCGCACCGTAAATTAGGTTTAAATCTAAACTAAGTATAAGTTAGATTGCCGAATTTACCCCCCCTCTAGGTTAGAATTAACCAACAATTGGTATCAGAGCAAGGTACTAACCATCTCTTTGAGTATTAGGGATAACTTGTACTTAACGATCAAATGACCGAAATTAATCCTATTGTACGAAACTCATCGATAAATCCGATAAACACCGTACCCAAATCAAATATATCAAACTCACGTGAATTAGATGGAATCAATTGGAGTTCTTGGAAGAAATGCATGCTAAATGCATTCGCTCTCCAAGGACTTGACAAGGTAGTGTTACAAGGCTTTGTCTTGGCCCAAGAGGTTGACAAGGACGGAAATGTAACCTACCCCGATCAAACTAGGGAAGATAGAACTAATGACATTTACGCTCAAAACTTAATACTAAACAACGTAATTAGTTCTATCGGATCGCTAGTTGATCATTGTGAAAACTCATTTGAAATGTGGCGTATGCTCAATGAGAGATACGAGGGTACATCTCAAATGAGAAGAACTAATATCATCGGACTTGAACAAGAATTCAACAATCTCCGAATGATTGAGGGAGAGTCCGTTGATAAAATATGGGCAAAAATCAATGTATTAAAAACCCGATATGCCACCCAACATGTACCTCTTACCGATGATAGAATTATTGCTAGATTACTTCAAGCCATGCCCCGGAGTTGGGAATCTTTACGTGTAGCTTTAGGTACGGCGGTCGCATCACAAGATCTCACTCCCGAAGAATTGGTAAGTCAATTCCGGAACTTCGAGATTCGACTCAAGCAACTCGATGAAGAACAAGGAATCTTCACGACAACTCCTCGATCTAAAGCCATAGCCTTGCCCGCCGTGAATGCAAGCAACGAGGACAATGAGATGGACGACCTCACTTTGCGACTCCTAGAATGGCAAAGGGATGAAAAGCGATTTAATGAGAATCGAAAACAAAAGGGACTGAAACCTCATTGCTTTTGGTGTAAGAAGTTTGGACATATGATGGAGTCGTGTTGGACGCTCCATCCTGAAAATTCTCGGTGGAATAAAAAGGATGACGATCACAAGGATCGAGATAGACGAGAACCTCGATATGAAAGAAGATATGAGGACAAGGGCCGAGATGATCGCCACAAATACAAAGGTAAAGATCATAAAAAGAAAAAGGCATATAAAGCTCATGTAAATTCCAGGTGGGGAGAAACGGATGGATCAAGCACATCATCTGAATCGGATGGTCCATCAAACCGACACCCCGCAAACCTTGCACTTATGGTAAGGATCGATTCTCCACAAATGAGCGCAGTGGAAGCGGCAATCAGATCTCTTCGAATTGAACGAGGGTTAACCACTACACCTCGCACTCCCACACGTATAGACGAAGAACCATCTACTCCAAGCTCAACACATGACCAAGGTCATGAGGTACGTATTAACTCTATAACTAACGTAGAATCATTACATCATCCTGAGTTTTCTCCTGCATTCAAATTAGAACTCGAGTTGTGTGACGAGTTTCTAAAAGATGAAGGAAACTTTCAACAAATAGAGAGTAAACTTGAGAGCTCAACACAAACTCTCAAGGATAAGGTAGCTTCTCTCGAACTATCTATTTTGGCATATAAATCTCAACTAAAAGAATTTAAATGGTTTTCAAAATGTGAGTGTCAAACCCTTAAAGGTGAGATGTCTCATTTAAAAGTCGAACTTCAAAATTGTAAAGTTGAAAATGAGTCTTTGAAGAAGGCTTGTGCCACCAGTGCATTAAGTCCTCCTTCATTGGATGATATCTTGAAATCGTCATTAATGGGACAAAAGCCCAATGACAAATCCGGTTTAGGATACAAGAAAAATAACGGTAATAAACCCGATTTTTCCATATCTAAAAATCAAAAATCCAAATGGGAGAACAATAAAATGGATAGTCACGGAAATGCTTTCATGTATCGTGACTACAACAAAGGTAAAAATGTGAAAACAGAACAAGCTAAACGTGTTAATCATAATTATAGGAACAATCATTTCACACAAAATTCACCACCTAGACATAACAATTTGGGAAGAACCGATTGTTTATTCAAAAGGGGACCAAATGGGTATTTCTACGAAGTGACCAACTACACCGACGCTTCATATCAAAAAGGGTCTCCCAAACATTACACAAACACACAAAAACAATTTCAACAAAATCGACTTAAACCAAGCAAATTTCAATCCAACAACATTCATCATATGCCAAAATCGATAACTTCTCAGAAAAGTAAACCAAATCATCTCTCTAATTATTTTGTGAAAAGTTCCATATCCACAAATAAGCCCACCGTAGCATTGTGTAACTATTGTTGCAAAATTGGTCATATCTCAAACGGTTGTGATCTTCGCAATCCAAAATTAACGTCAAACTCAATATGGATGCGTAAAGATCGTCGCTCGATGGGTCCCTCTACGTCTCTCGGTATATGACCTCCTAGGGCTTAAGCCCTAACTTGAAACACTATACTCCTTAGTATTCCACACCCTAAGCCAAATATGTAAGGGGAGTATAAGAAATAGGCTTAATTAAATTCTAGCCGAGTTAGTCGAGTCTCATGTAGCTACATCACATGTGTTAATAGAGGAATACATTAGAACACTTGTCTCTGTAAATAAATCACGATTTCAGTCCAGTGATCACATCTCAGGAACCAGTCCGTTCGAACGAAAAACAGGTGCGTTCGGAACGAACAACTGAACTATAAGATCCAAAGTCACTGTTAAATTATGGCGCCATCAAATTTTCCTACCAGGATTAAGTGCGTTCGAACGTACAACTGAATGCGTTCCGAACGGAAAAATGAATTATAGGATTATGGCGCCGGATCATACTTTGGCGCCGACTCTTAGTATCAACAGTGTTCAGTGCGTTCGAACGAACAAACTAATGCGTTCGAACGCACATGCCTCATTCAGCGAACCTACTTCAAACCCTTACACTCGCGCCGTTTCATATTCTGGCGCCTCTTCTCAGTTGTGTGTGCGTTCGAACTCACATAGGAGTCCGTTAGAACGGACTTAACAACTTCCCAGATACAACTTAAAATCCCAAAATAGCGCCTTTTCTCAGACATGAGTGCATTCCAACGCACTTATTAGTCCGTTCGAACGGACTTATCGTATTGTCTGCCCATCAACATGCAACCGACCTTAATCAATGGACACGATGGTTCAGATCTTCGTACGAAAAGACTTGAAGGGACACGATCTCATCTTAACTCAATCTCTTCTTCATTCTCTTCCTAAAAACCTATTTTCTAACTCTATCTCTCACCAAAATCCCTACTCTCCTTCTCCATAAAGAATCATCACCATGAATGCAGCTAAGATCTTGCTTGCTAGGGGGGATTCGAAGGGAAAGAAGAAGGAAGGGGAGAGCTCCAACACTCAACCAAGGTCAAGAGCTCCACCTCCACAGAAGAAGGCGGCTAAGAAGCCTAGGAGGCAAGAAATCTTGAAAGCAGACTACGATTTCAAAAATATAAACAATGAACATCTCTTTCGAAATCCGGAGGCCGGAACTCTCTTCAACGACGTGGTGGCAAGGAAATCCATCGCGAAATGCTACTACTACGAGTTTCCACCAAATATTCCTCATCTTTTCGACAAGATCGAGGCAATCGAGAGAAGATGGGGATTCACAAATCTTGCGTGTCTTAAAGAGCCGTTCTACGAAGTCATCACTCGATTGTTCTATGCCAACGCCGTATTCAACCATGCTCTAGAGAAGATAACCTCCTATATCCTCGGTGAACAAGTTGAGATCTCGGTTGAAAATCTGTGCGAGTTGTTGGGTCTCAAGGATGATGGAGAGAAGATCTACAACGCACGCAAGGGAAGACTCGAAGCCGCCATTATCGAACCAATGAAGAAGGTGGTTACAAATCGATACCAGTCACAAGAATCGGCATCGCACTTGGCAGCTCCTGAGAGATTCGTTTGGGAAATCGGTAATAATATTCTTACTCCTGTCGCAAAATTGAAGGCAAATTTAGAAAATAGAAATATTATGCTATTGTATCGTATGTGGTACAATGATGAACTACCCGTCCATGTGCCTTATCTCATACTAAGTCATATGGAAAGCGTCCTGAGCCAAAGAAATGCCTCGTTACCTTACGGAACGTTGATTGCCCGGATGTTGGAACTCCAAGGAGTTTCAATCCCGGAGAACGATTGGGACTTCCGATCGGAACAGGCAACAAATCTCGCATCTAAAGCAAACCTCCAACGTCTTGGATATCGGTATTCATCGAATGTACATGGCTGGGTTATCAGTCCCTCCAAAGATGCGGAAGCATTCCACCTTCCTCGCAATCCTACTCGGTGGCTGGAGGGTGACACCCAAACCGAGGAAGAGGAAAATGCCGACCCCGCCGATACTGACCTAAGCGGTGAAGCCCCGGATAGAAAACGTAAGAAGAAGGAGCGTGCAGAAAGCTCGAACGCCCCTTCAGAACACGACGAAAGGAGGTTTGCTTATATGAAGGCGTTATTCGAGGAGATGGATGAGCGGGTTGAAAAACATGGACGAATAATGCGAGACGCATTTCGTGAGGACCTGCATGCTTCCGAGACCAGGATGATCGAGAATGTGGGTCGTCACTTTTCCGATCTCTATGTTCACCTTGGAAATCGCTTCGGGCCGTACACGGCACCCCAAGACCGAGTCCCGCGTACCTCTCCTCATCAGACCACCGAGCATCCGTCGGACTCCAACTCGGGACAATTCAATACCGACGCCTTCTTCGCAACTGATCCGAGCGCCCAACCCGAACAGAACCCTTACACCGGCCCCAATGAGATGTGATCGCCGGAGATGTTAAAAGTTTAAATGTGTTGTGTGTGTTATGTCATGATTCTTGTTTGTGAACAATTTGACTTGTTTATTGTTGGGTGTGTGTTTGTATCGGCATGTGTCATGCCTTGAACTGAGTAGATTTGATTTAGTGTCAGTTTAAACTGTTGCATCTATTTTGGATTTTCTTTCTATATAACCTATCAGTCCAGAGGCAAGTGCGTTCGAACGCACCACTCTTTCCGTTCAGAACGCACACACAAAAACTGTTATATTTTCTTAAAAATCTGCTAAATTTTGAAAAGATTGTGATCATTCCAAAACAAAAGAATTTGATCATATTTACGAGCTCATACATTCATCAATTCATTCTTTAAGGGGGAGCTCGCATTTAGGGGGAGCCTTCCGTTGTTGAAGTCTCCTTGGCCCTTTTGATCTCTTTCAAAATGGGGGAGAAACGATCGTACGGAAAGTTCTCAACTAAATGATGAAACTCTCCGAACCGACAGTGTTTTGAAATTAATCAAAAGGAGGAGTTTGTTGGTTCAAATTTTCTGGTAGTTTGATTATTTCAAAACACTGTCAGTACTAATGTATACATCCAGAAAAGTGCAGGATAACATAGGTACGATACGAAGATGAAGGAGGACTTGTGAAGGAGGAGTTCATTGGATTACATCAAGAATCAGGACATGAAGTCTCAAGATAAACAAGAAAAGAAGAACACAAGGAAGGCCATTGGAATACATCAAGACTCAAGATGTTGAAGCCTTCCGTGAGTGGGATACGCCACAAATAAACCATAGGTACAAACCTAGTAGAACTCAAGTAAAATCATGTTCAAAATAACAAAGAGTTCAGTCAAGCAGGAAGTGTGTTCTGAACGAACTCAAAGTCCGTTCAGAACGGACTTGCTAAATATCAAAACTTTAAAGCTTGATTAGAACCAAACGTGTCACAGGGATGTGTGCGTTCGAACGAACAATCATGTCCGTTCGAACGGACAATTAGAATCCATTCACTCACCTTCTGAGTGCGTTGAACGGACAATCTTTCCTGTGAACGGAAATATGTCACAGGGATATGTGCGTTCGAACGAACACACATGTGCGTTCGAACGGACAACCTGGAATCCGTTCACCCACTTTTCAGTGCGTTGAACGGACTCGTGTTCCTGTGAACGCAAAATGCTATGTATAATTGAGTCCGTTACGAACGGACATTGTCCGTTTGAACGGACCCAAGATGTACTTGCACGTTATTTTGAAACGGCTAGTGCAAACTTCAAGTGCGTTCTGAACGGACTGTATGCGTTCGAACGCACTGCAAGTTTTCTGAAGGATTTCTATAGAGAGTATAAATAGAATCCTTCATGGGTCTCTCTCTCTCACTTCCTCATTTTCAAACTTTCAAACCTAAAAAGAGAGAAACCCTAAGCTGTGATTATCTATATCCATTGATAGCTTGAGAAACCTCTTTAGATCGTTGATCTACTTTCGATATTCTCCACTAATCGTATCCCACTCACGTGACCGATCACGTTGTAGCTCGATTAGTGAAAAAGTGTAATAGGCTAGTGCAACAAATTGTAAAGAGCCTAAGCTATAGATCGATAGAAGCGTGTAAATCGATCTAGGCAAATCCTTGTAATCGAGTTGAGTTGGAATTCAATCGAAGGCCAAAAAGAGGCTCAAGGCATTCCCGGAGACGTAGGTACTCGCGAATAATTGAGTCGGTCAATTAAGCGAGTAAAGGGTGAGTTAAAGCTACAAAGCAACCACCTACCGAACTTCGTAAACAAACATCTTGTGTCAAAGTGTTTGTACGGTATCATCTTTATCATCCAAATTATTATTTATTCCGCACCGTAAATTAGGTTTAAATCTAAACTAAGTATAAGTTAGATTGCCGAATTTACCCCCCCTCTAGGTTAGAATTAACCAACACTTTCGCTTGGGGATAATTCTTCGCTAGACCGGCCCTGCGGATACGAAGGGGCAAGGAGAAGGCGCAAGAAGGGGCAAGGAGAAGGGGCAAGAAGAAGGGGCAAGAAGGGGCTGAATCAGGCTGCTGAATCAGGGGCAGAAAGGGGCTGAATCTTTCTGCTGCGGCGGCTTACTGTCATGCTGCTGAGGCTGGTTCAGGCGCTGGTTCGGGGCTGGTTCAGGGACAAGAAGGGGCTGAATCAGGCTGGTTCAGGCGCTGGTTCGAGGCTGATTCGATCTACTTCGCCAGACGCTGGTTCGAGGACGCTGGTTCGAGGACGCCATCGGGACGATTTTGGAGCTCCTCGAAGAGCAAAAACTCGGGCCGATTTTGGGGTGGAGGCAAAAGGGCGATGAAAGGAAAAAGCGGGAAGGGAAAAAGGGAAATCGAAAAATCGCGAGGCTGGTGCCGAGTCTGGGGCGAGTCTGGGACGAGTCTGGGGCGAGTCTGGGACGAGTCTGGGGCGAGTCTGGGGCGAGGCCGAGAGCGACGGCCGAGTCTGGGGCGAGTCTGGGGGCGAGTCCGAGAGCGACGGGCCGCGACAGCGACGGTGACGGCTTCGATGACAATCCGAGCTCGCGTGGCAAACCAAGGGCAGAGGGAGGTTGCGTTCGTCTAAGGATGGCCGAAAGCATCATCTCTCGGCATGTATCTTACTTTTGCAATTATAATTTATTTTTGCGAAACTACTTTTTTACATTTATCATGTAAAATCGCACCAATGTATTAAACTTTGCTTTAATATATTAAAAGAGGCTTCGCCTCTTTAGTTTTTCAAAAAAAAAAAAAACTAACTCTAATATTTTTACTAACTCTAATATACTAATATTAGATATCTTACTTGTGTGAGTTCAAACTTTATATTTATTTATTTATTTTGAGAGGAATCCGTAAGAGTAATAATATGGTTACATAAACTGATCACAAATTTAATACAAATACATAAATTTGTATTTGACACAAATCCATAAATTTGTATTTGATCACGCACATACCCGCATTATATGAATTAGTATGACATTACGTATATTTGACTATTTCAACCAATTAAGCTTACCAAAATATTCATAGTATAAAATAAGTGTGGATCCACATAATCTTTACTATAAAAATTTTATCGGGATGAAGTTTGGGTTTTAATTCGGTAATTATAGCACCCATGATCTTCTTATTTGAGACAACTAAAAGAATAACTAATACATTATTTACATTATGCGTACTTGTAAATAATTAATACATCACTATAAAATTAATTAAACAATACTTATTATTGTGCATTAATGAATCAATAATCAATATGCATTTTTATATAAATGATTAAGTAAAGAATATCACGGTCGGAAAATGAGGGGTTAGTTAGAAAAAAAGTTATCGTCAATCATGAGTCATGACAACTTTGCTCTATTATTTTTTGTTTATCCAAATCTTATCCCTTTCAATTCTCTTATTTTATTTTTTTGGCAAAGATTAGATTAGTGGGTTTAGTGGACTTATCCTTTACCTTTAATCTGGAACTTCAACTACTATTAAATACTAACTTCTTGAAATAAAGTTCCACATAATTCTTAAAATACAGGAATTTACTATTTAGTGGCATTTTTGTCATTTTCAAATACAGGCAAAATATACTAATAATAAGTATCTTTTTGCCAAATCATTAAAAAGAAAAAAAATAACAAAATTAAACAAAAAAATAAAATAAACTCACACAACAACAATTAAAATCCAGTCTTTATTGTTCAATTTTTTTAAAATAAAAAGATAAAAAATAATACCGCAATGACAGGTAGAAACCCACACAATAAGATTAGGCACCACGCAGCTATTACCTCGCACGGATGGAAAAAAATTCACCCGATAGAACAAATATGCCCGATAAAACATGACCCATTAACCCCTTTTGACTTGCCCTCTTTGCTTATCCGGTTCTAACCTTTTTCCAACCAAACTTTGTCCTAAATACCCCTCCTAATCTACGTCCTTCTTTAGCACCATTGGAGGTTATACTGCAATTTCCCTAAGCCCGAAATCTGCACCATCCCATTTTATCTTGCATGGTGGCCGCATGATTTCCATATGAGCACTCTCTTTTCCAGCTACGGCTTTGGCCCAAAATGACTTAATAAGCTCTCCGTCGGTGGCGGATCTATTAAGCGACTAGGGGAGGCAGCGGCTCCTTCCCTATATTTTTGAGCGGTAGTGTGTGTGTGTGTGTATATATATATATATATATATACGTGTGATTATGTTAGTGTATTTTACGATAAAACTGAGTAATTATGTACTACTGTCCTGCCAACAAAATTTGATTTTTTTTCACAACAGACACCCCCCCCCCCCCCCCCCCCCCCCCCCCCCCCCCCACCCACACACACACACACACACACACATTGATACGGGACAAGAAGATCCGCCACTACTCCCCGCCATTAAATCTATGAAGTATGTTTGAAGTGTTACGGTTATTGGTCTCGGTACTGGTCCCCCACGGTCGCTGAACTTCGTTTGAGATTTAATTTGTTGGGATTTTGGGGTTTAATTATATTGATTTTGATACGGAGAATATTTGTGGGGTTTGAGTTGGGTGATAAGTAACAAAAATCTGTAGAAAAGAATGAACAAAGGAAAAAGCCACGCTGGAAGATTTTTTTATTTTTTTATTGGATAAAGGATACACTTCTCCAAAAGAGACACACACAAATAATTGGATAGATACAAATACCAAAAGTTGCACACTCAATAATATATGGATACAATATTTCGAGATAAGGGTGAGATTGTTTTCTACACTCCTTACTCTATTTTTTCACAGAATTTTTTCTCTATTTTTTCTCTATTTTTCTGGAGATTTTTTCTCACTAAAAACATATGAGATGGATTGCATTTATATTTCAAATGCGTCTCTCAAATACATCTCTTTGTTTATTCTAGATATTTATATTTTATTTAATAAACACATATATCTCACAGGAGGTGTCTCCGTCAAATTTGTAGTGGTCATGGACGAGACCATCTCGTTATGGGTCAAGGGTCAAAGCGACCTTGCAATGCTCGTACAAGTGGTTCAACCGGATAAGATTGCAAAAGCTTTTCAAGGAGGAAGTATGCAAAGGCGAAACTGGTGCAAGACATGGTAGAATTGATGATGCAAGTCTCGGTACTAATAGTATACATTATTTGCATTATGCCTGCTTGTAAATAATTAATATGTTACTATAAAATTAATTAAATTATACTTATTATTGTGCATTAATGAATCAATATGCACTTTTTTTTATAAATTATTATGTAAAGAATATTGTGGTCCGGAGGACCGGAAATGGGCGAGTAAGAAAGAAAATCATGACATACTTTGATCTCTTATTTTTGGTTTATCAAATCTCCCTTCAAAATTTCTCTTTTCTTTTTTGGCAAAGAATAGATTAGTGGGTTAAGTGGAGTTATCCTTTGTTATCCTCTTTTCTTTTTTCAAAGAAAAATCATTATACCTTTAATCTGGAACTTCTACTACCATTGCATGAAAAATACTTACTTTTTGAAATAAATTTCCACATAATTTCTTTTTTGTCGGGAGAAAAAGAAACAATTACATTTTCAAAATGCAGGAATTTAGTGGGTTTTTTGTCATTTTCAAACGCAGAAACAAAATAGCAAAACTAAACAAGAAAAAGGAGATAAACTCACACAACAACAATAAAAATCCAGTCTCATAATTCAATTTTTTAAAAGAAAAAGATAAAAAATATTACCATAATGACAGGTAGAAACCCACACGATGGCAAAATAAACACAAAATAAATCCCATAAAGCCAAAGCGAACAACAACAAAGAAGCAATCACCAAAATATACGATTTATAAATTCGATAAAACAATATATACCATGAACCCAACATATAATAACAGCCTCTTCTGCATTGAGAAATTACAGAAATGCCATCATAGACCGGTCTCACGGAACAGGTCTATGCAGATATTTAGGTGAGGTCATCTTCTAAATCTTCTTTTTCTTTCACCGAGTTCTTGGCTCTTAGAAGTAGAGTTGTTTTCCACACATCCTGAAATAAAACACGAAAATATCAAAAAAGTACTTTCAGGGTTATATATGAAATTATTTTAAGAGTGAAAAAAAAACGTACAAGCCTAGTCATGCTGTCGTATTCCTTGACCACGTCAGTGAACTTGGCGAGATCTCCCTCGTCCATTGCAGAAGCCAGATCCTTAATAATTAAAAATATTAAAATATTAGATAATGCAAATATAATTAGTAATATAATAATTTCAAATAAGCTCACAGCTAAAAGGCGGTATTCACGCGTGCCCGAAAAAGTCGGATCAAGATCCTGAAAAAAATAAAATAAAATAAATAATATAACATTTAATTAAGGCCAAATTTCATGTATACCCCTTCAAAACGTGAAATATCATGAATGCCCCTACAAAACTACTAAAATTTCATAAATGCCCTTTTTGTTAGATTT